>OZ024743.1:363456667-363481666 GCA_964016885.1 Eledone cirrhosa | reverse complement strand
ACGGTTGCCATTCCACAGATTTCCCAAGACATTTCTTTTTCCAGTTCCATTCCGTCTCTATCCTCTCTGTAAGTCTCCGCCACATTTCTTTCTCTGGACTCCCCGTTGTTTTCGCTTCAGTAGAGCTATGAAAAACACCATAATATCACAGCCACAAACTTTACCTCCACAAACATCATTACCACAACCATGTCCACCACTACACCACCGCTGTCAACCTCTCCACAGCCACAAACTCTACCATCACCACCACCACAAACTCTACCATCACCACCACCACCACAAACCTTACCATCACCACCACCACAAACTCTACCATCACCACCACCACAAACTCTACCATCACCACCACCACAAACTTTACCATCACCACCACCACAAACTCTACCATCACCACCACCACAAACTCTACCATCACCACCACCACAAACTTTACCATCACCACCACCACAAACTCTACCATCACCACCACCACCACAAACTCTACCATCACCACCACCACAAACTCTACCATCACCACTACCACAAACCTTACCATCACCACCACCACAAACTTTACCATCACCACCACCACAAACTCTACCATCACCACCACCACAAACTCTACCATCACCACCACCACAAACACTACCATCACCACCACCACACACTTTACCATCACCACCACCACCACAAACTCTACCATCACCACCACCACACACTTTACCATCACCACCACCACCACAAACTCTACCATCACCACCACCACAAACTCTACCATCACCACCACCACAAACTTTACCATCACCACCACCACAAACTTTACCATCACCACCACCACAAACTCTACCATCACCACCACCACAAACTTTACCATCACCACCACCACAAACTTTACCATCACCACCACCACAAACTCTACCATCACCACCACCACAAACTTTACCATCACCACCACCACAAACTCTACCATCACCACCACCACAAACTCTACCATCACCACTACCACAAACCTTACCATCACCACCACCACAAACTTTACCATCACCACCACCACAAACTCTACCATCACCACCACCACAAACTCTACCATCACCACCACCACAAACACTACCATCACCACCACCACACACTTTACCATCACCACCACCACCACAAACTCTACCATCACCACCACCACACACTTTACCATCACCACCACCACCACAAACTCTACCATCACCACCACCACAAACTCTACCATCACCACCACCACAAACCCTACCATCACCACCACCACAAACTCTACCATCACCACCACCACACACTTTACCATCACCACCACCACCACAAACTCTACCATCACCACCACCACAAACTCTACCATCACCACCACCACAAACCCTACCACCACCACCACCACAAACTTTACCATCACCACCACCACAAACCCTACCATCACCACCACCACAAACTCTACCATCACCACCACCACAAACTTTACCATCACCACCACCACAAACTCTACCATCACCACCACCACCACAAACTCTACCATCACCACCACCACAAACTCTACCATCACCACTACCACAAACCTTACCATCACCACCACCACAGACTTTACCATCACCACCACCACAAACTCTACCATCACCACCACCACCACAAACTCTACCATCACCACCACCACACACTTTACCATCACCACCACCACAGACTTTACCATCACCACCACCACAAACTCTACCATCACCACCACCACAAACCTTACCATCACCACCACCACAGACTTTACCATCACCACCACCACAAACTCTACCATCACCACTACCACAAACCTTACCATCACCACCACCACAGACTTTACCATCACCACCACCACAAACCTTACCATCACCACCACCACAGACTTTACCATCACCACCACCACAAACTCTACCATCACCACCACCACAAACTCTACCATCACCACCACCACCACAAACTTTACCATCACCACCACCACAGACTTTACCATCACCACCACCACAAACTCTACCATCACCACCACCACAAACTCTACCATCACCACCACCACCACAAACTTTACCATCACCACCACCACAAACTTTACCATCACCACCACCACAAACTCTACCATCACCACCACCACAAACTCTACCATCACCACCACCACAAACTTTACCATCACCACCACCACAAACTCTACCATCACCACCACCACAAACTCTACCATCACCACCACCACAAACTCTACCATCACCACCACCACCACAAACTCTACCATCACCACCACCACAAACTTTACCATCACCACCACCACAAACTCTACCATCACCACCACCACACACTTTACCATCACCACCACCACCACAAACTCTACCATCACCACCACCACAAACTCTACCATCACCACCACCACAAACTCTACCATCACCACCACCACCACCACAAACCTTACCATCACCACCACCACAAACTCTACCACCACCACCACCACAAACTTTACCATCACCACCACCACAAACTCTACCATCACCACCACCACAAACTTTACCATCACCACCACCACAAACTCTACCATCACCACCACCACAAACTCTACCATCACCACTACCACAAACCTTACCATCACCACCACCACAAACTCTACCATCACCACCACCACCACAAACTCTACCATCACCACTACCACAAACCTTACCACCACCACCACCACAAACTTTACCATCACCACCACCACAAACTCTACCATCACCACCACCACAAACTTTACCATCACCACCACCACAAACTCTACCATCACCACCACCACAAACTCTACCATCACCACTACCACAAACCTTACCATCACCACCACCACAAACTCTACCATCACCACCACCACCACAAACTCTACCATCACCACTAACACAAATCTTACCATCACCACCACCACAAACTCTACCATCACCACCACCACAAACTCTACCATCACCACCACCACAAACTTTACCATCACCACCACCACAAACTCTACCATCACCACCACCACCACAAACTCTACCATCACCACTACCACAAACCTTACCATCACCACCACCACAAACTCTACCATCACCACCACCACAAACTCTACCATCACCACCACCACCACAAACTCTACCATCACCACCACCACAAACTCTACCATCACCACCACCACAAACTCTTCCATCACCACTACCACAAACTCTACCATCACCACCACCACAAACTTTACCATCACCACCACCACAAACTTTACCATCACCACCACCACAAACTTTACCATCACCACCACCACAAACCTTACCATCACCACTACCACAAACCTTACCATCACCACCACCACAAACTCTACCATCACCACCACCACAAACTCTACCATCACCACCACCACCACAAACTCTACCATCACCACCAGCACAAACTCTTCCATCACCACCACCACAAACTCTTCCATCACCACCACCGCAAACTTTACCATCACCACCACCACAAACTTTACCATCACCACCACCACAAACCTTACCATCACCACCACCACAAAATCTACCATCACCACCACCACAAACTCTACCATCACCACCACCACAAACTTTACCATCACCACCACCACAAACCTTACCATCACCACCACCACCACAAACTCTACCATCACCACCACCACAAACTTTACCATCACCACCACCACAAACTCTACCATCACCACTACCACAAACCTTACCATCACCACCACCACAAACTTTACCATCACCACCACCACAAACTCTACCATCACCACCACCACAAACTCTACCATCACCACTACCACAAACCTTACCATCACCACCACCACAAACTCTACCATCACCACTGCCACAAACTTTACCATCACCACCACCACAGACTTTACCATCACCAGCACCACAAACTCTACCATCACCACCACCACAAACTCTACCATCACCACTACCACAAACCTTACCATCACCACCACCACCACAAACTTTACCATCACCACCACCACCACAAACTTTACCATCACCACCACCACCACCACCACCACAAACTCTACCATCACCACCACCACAAACTTTACCATCACCACCACCACAAACTTTACCATCACCACCACCACAAACCTTACCATCACCACCACCACAAACTCTACCATCACCACCACCACAAACTCTACCATCACCACCACCACAAACTCTTCCATCACCACCACCACAAACTTTACCATCACCACCACCACAAACCTTACCATCACCACCACCACAAACTCTACCATCACCACCACCACAAACTCTACCATCACCACCACCACAAACTCTACCATCACCACTACCACAAACCTTACCATCACCACCACCACCACAAACTTTACCATCACCACCACCACCACAAACTTTACCATCACCACCACCACCACCACCACCACAAACTCTACCATCACCACCACCACAAACTTTACCATCACCACCACCACAAACCTTACCATCACCACCACCACAAACTCTACCATCACCACCACCACAAACTCTACCATCACCACCACCACAAACTCTACCATGACCACCACCACAAACTTTACCATCACCACCACCACCACAAACTTTACCATCACCACCACCAACACCACCACCACAAACTCTACCATCACCACCACCACAAACTCTACCATCACCACCACCACAAATTCTACCATCACCACCACCACAAACTCTTCCATCACCACCACCACAAACTCTACCATCACCACCACCACAAACTCTACCATCACCACCACCACAAACTTTACCATCACCACCACCACCACAAACTCTACCATCACCACTACCACAAACTCTACCATCACCACCACCACCACAAACTCTACCATCACCACCACCACAAACTCTACCATCACCACCACCACAAACTCTTCCATCACCACTACCACAAACTCTACCATCACCACCACCACAAACTTTACCATCACCACCACCACAAACTTACCATCACCACCACCACAAACTTTACCATCACCACCACCACAAACTCTACCATCACCACCACCACAAACTCTTCCATCACCACCACCACAAACTTTACCATCACCACCACCACAAACTCTACCATCACCACCACCACAAACTTTACCATCACCACCACCACAAACTTTACCATCACCACCACCACAAACTTTACCATCACCACCACCACAAACTCTACCATCACCACCACCACAAACTCTTCCATCACCACCACCACAAACTTTACCATCACCACCACCACAAACTCTACCATCACCACCACCACAAACACTTCCATCACCACCACCACAAACTCTACCATCACCACCACCACAAACTCTTCCATCACCACCACCACAAACTTTACCATCACCACCACCACAAACTCTACCATCACCACCACCACAAACTCTACCATCACCACCACCACAAACTTTACCATCACCACCACCACAAACTCTTCCATCACCACCACCACAAACTCTACCATCACCACCACCACAAACTCTTCCATCACCACCACCACAAACTTTACCATCACCACCACCACAAACTCTACCATCACCACCACCACAAACTCTACCATCACCACCACCACAAACTTTACCATCACCACCACCACAAACTCTACCATCACCACCACCACAAACTTTACCATCACCACCACCACAAACTCTACCATCACCACCACCACAAACTCTACCATCACCACTACCACAAACCTTACCATCACCACCACCACAAACTCTTCCATCACCACCACCACAAACTTTACCATCACCACCACCACAAACTCTTCCATCACCACCACCACAAACTCTACCATCACCACCACCACAAACTCTACCATCACCACCACCACAAACTTTACCATCACCACCACCACAAACTTTACCATCACCACCACCACAAACTTTACCATCACCACCACCACAAACTTTACCATCACCACTACCACAAACCTTACCATCACCACCACCACAAACTTTACCATCACCACCACCACAAACTCTACCATCACCACCACCACAAACTCTACCATCACCACTACCACAAACCTTACCATCACCACCACCACAAACTTTACCATCACCACCACCACAAACTCTTCCATCACCACCACCACAAACTCTACCATCACCACCACCACAAACTTTACCATCACCACCACCACCACAAACTTTACCATCACCACCACCACCACCACCACCACAAACTCTACCATCACCACCACCACAAACTCTACCATCACCACTACCACAAACCTTACCATCACCACCACCACAAACTTTACCATCACCACCACCACCACAAACTTTACCATCACCACCACCACCACAAACTTTACCATCACCACCACCACCAACACAAACCTTACCATCACCACCACCACAAACTTTACCATCACCACCACCACAAACTCTACCATCACCACTACCACAAACTTTACCATCACCACCACCACAGACTTTACCATCACCACCACCACAAACTCTACCATCACCACCACCACAAACTATACCATCACCACCACCACAAACTCTACCATCACCACTACCACAAACCTTACCATCACCACCACCACCACAAACTCTACCATCACCACTACCACAAACCTTACCATCACCACCACCACCACAAACCCTACCATCACCACCACCACAAACTCTACCATCACCACTACCACAAACTTTACCATCACCACCACCACCACAAACCCTACCATCACCACCACCACAAACTCTACCATCACCACCACCACAAACTCTACCATCACCACTACCACAAACTTTACCATCACCACCACCACCACAAACTCTACCATCACCACCACCACAAACTCTACCATCACCACCACCACAAACTCTACCATCACCACTACCACAAACTTTACCATCACCACCACCACCACAAACTCTACCATCACCACCACCACAAACTCTACCATCACCACCACCACAAACTCTACCATCACCACTACCACAAACTTTACCATCACCACCACCACCACAAACTCTACCATCACCACCACCACAAACTTTACCACCACCACCACCACAAACTCTACCATCACCACCACCACAAACTCTACCATCACCACCACCACAAACTCTACCATCACCACCACCACAAACTCTACCATCACCACCACCACAAACTCTTCCATCACCACCACCACAAACTCTACCATCACCACCACCACAAACTCTACCATCACCACCACCACAAACTCTACCATCACCACCACCACAAACTCTACCATCACCACTACCACAAACTTTACCATCACCACCACCACCACAAACTCTACCATCACCACCACCACAAACTCTACCATCACCACCACCACAAACTTTACCATCACCACCACCACAAACTTTACCATTACCACCACCACAAACCTTACCATCACCACCACCACAAACTCTACCATCACCACCACCACAAACTCTTCCATCACCACCACCACAAACTCTACCATCACCACCACCACAAACTCTACCATCACCACCACCACAAACTCTACCATCACCACCACCACAAACTCTACCATCACCACCACCACAAACTCTACCATCACTACTACCACAAACTCTACCATCACCACCACCACAAACTTTACCATCACCACCACCACCACAAACTCTACCATCACCACTACCACAAACTTTACCATCACCACCACCACAAACTCTACCATCACCACCACCACAAACTTTACCATCACCACCACCACCACAAACTCTACCATCACCACCACCACAAACTCTACCATCACCACCACCACAAACTCTACCATCACCACTACCACAAACTCTACCATCACCACTACCACAAACTTTACCATCACCACCACCACCACAAACTCTACCATCACCACCACCACAAACTCTACCATCACCACCACCACAAACTCTACCATCACCACTACCACAAACTTTACCATCACCACCACCACCACAAACTCTACCATCACCACCACCACAAACTTTACCACCACCACCACCACAAACTCTACCATCACCACCACCACAAACTCTACCATCACCACCACCACAAACTCTACCATCACCACCACCACAAACTCTACCATCACCACCACCACAAACTCTACCATCACCACTACCACAAACTTTACCATCACCACCACCACCACAAACTCTACCATCACCACCACCACAAACTCTACCATCACCACCACCACAAACTCTACCATCACCACCACCACAAACTCTACCATCACCACCACCACAAACTCTACCATCACCACCACCACAAACTCTACCATCACCACCACCACAAACTCTACCATCACCACTACCACAAACTTTACCATCACCACCACCACCACAAACTCTACCATCACCACCACCACAAACTCTACCATCACCACCACCACAAACTCTACCATCACCACCACCACAAACTTTACCATCACCACCACCACAAACCTTACCATCACCACCACCACAAACTTTACCACCACCACCACCACAAACTCTACCATCACCACCACCACAAACTCTACCATCACCACCACCACAAACTCTACCATCACCACTACCACAAACTTTACCATCACCACCACCACAAACTCTACCACCACCACCACCACAAACTCTACCATCACCACCACCACAAACTTTACCATTACCACCACCACAAATCTTACCATCACCACCACCACAAACTCTACCACCACCACCACCACAAACTCTACCATCACCACCACCACAAACTTTACCATTACCACCACCACAAACCTTACCATCACCACCACCACAAACTTTACCATCACCACCACCACAAACTTTACCATCACCACCACCACAAACTTTACCATCACCACCACCACAAACTTTACCACCACCACCACCACAAACTTTACCATCACCACCACCACAAACTCTACCATCACCACCACCACAAACTTTACCATTACCACCACCACAAACCTTACCATCACCACCACCACAAACTTTACCATCATCACCACCACCACAAACTCTACCATCACCACCACCACAAACTCTACCATCACCACCACCACAAACTCTACCACCACCACCACCACAAACTCTACCATCACCACCACCACAAACTTTACCATTACCACCACCACAAACCTTACCATCACCACCACCACAAACTCTACCATCACCACCACCACAAACTTTACCATCACCACCACCACAAACTTTACCATCACCACCACCACAAACTTTACCATCATCACCACCACCACAAACTCTACCATCACCACCACCACAAACTCTACCATCACCACCACCACAAACTTTACCATCACCACCACCACAAACCCTACCATCACCACCACCACAAACTCTACCATCACCACCACCACAAACAACAACAACAACACTATATTAACACTACTACAACTAATCCCCTCCACAACCATCACAACACTCATACTAGAGGACTATCAAAATCAGTAATACCAGTAAAACCGCCGTACTCCACCACCACCACCACCACGACAACCATCACCATCAAGCCTCCTCACAAACGACACCATAACTACAATTATTACTCCCTCTACAACCACCACAGTACCCAACACTATCACAACCATTAACATCGACTCTATAACCATTACTGTCGTACTAACATGGCCGCCACCACCACCACAACCACCTCCATTATCACCACGACCACCAGCACCCTTACATCCACTACCTAAATTTTTTTCTCGCCATCGGCCCCATCGCCATAGCCATAACCATTAGCAATATCACCGTCACCATCACCACCATCACCACCATCGCCATAGCCATAACCATTAGCAATATCACCGTCACCATCACCACCATCACCACCATCGCCATAGCCATAACCATTAGCAATATCACCGTCACCATCACCACCATCACCACCATCGCCATAGCCATAACCATTAGCAATATCACCGTCACCATCACCACCATCACCACCATCGCCATCATGATCATCACACTCCTCACTCACCAACTGAAAATCAAAGTTCTTTTTTATTTTTAATTATAGCAGTCTAACAGCCACCACTATTAACACAGGCAACATTACAACCACCATCACCAACAACCACAACCATGATGATGATGATGATGATGATGATGGCGACAACGATGAGCATGACGACGACGATGACGATGATGATGATGATGAATTCGTCAGCTTTATGTAATATCACCAGCTCTCTTTCCACCTCACCACCCTACAAACACACGTGCATAGTTATAAGCACATATAAATACACATACACACAGACACATTCAAACACATAAACGCGCTCACATACACACACTAACACATACAAACACACCAACGCACATAGGTACACACACATGCAAACACATGTACACACATCTACAAGCCCACCCACACACACACACCAAACACCTCAAATAGAACCCATTCGAAACATATTACCAATACTTAAAGTAACATTTCTACATTTATGGAATGTCTCTCAAACCACTGCCCCTAACCACCTGAAAACCACCAGCTCCCCCCACACGTCATGAAAACTACCAGCACCATCACCATCACATAGCTTAAAAATCACTAACGCCCACACACCACATGAAAATCACCTACACCACCAACCCACCAAAATCACCACACTACACACACTACCTGGAAAACACCAGCACCACCAGCTCACCTGAAAATAACCAGCAACACCACCTCCACCACACCAAAGCCAGCAGCGGTACCACCACCACTACCACCACCACCACCACCACCACCACCTCCACCATCACCACCACCACCACCACCACCACCACCACCTCCACCACCACCACCACCACCAAACCAACAAAAACAGCCGCCGTTTACTGACCGTTATTTCTTCCAACCCGTCACATTTACACACATCATAAAATTGTGTCCTTTCCTTTTATGATGGCTTAAAATGATATAGTGTTCTCCCCCACTCCTACACTCACACGTGTGAAGAATGATGTGTGTGTGTGTGTGTGTGTGTGTGTGTGTGTGTGTGTGTGTGTGTGTGTGTGTGTGTGTGTGTGTGTGTGTGTGTGTGCTCGTGTGTGTGTGTGCATGAGCGTGTGCTGTGCATAATTATTTATACACACACTGACACACACACACACACATAGTGATGTAGATAGATACATACATAGATAAGTATATATAGATATAGATGTCTATAGATATGTGTGTATATATATATATATATATATATGTACACGAATGTATGTATGATATATGATATACGTGTATGTGGAAGGGGAGATAAACGTTCATAAAAATATTGTTGGAGAAACGTAATGTCAACAGTCAGTTGAGCGGTTGTTTGGCCGCAGTAATTCAATCAGTTAATAACGTAGCAAAGGTGAGATATATACCTATGGGGGAAATATCACGGCAACTTTAAACCTAACACCACCACCACCATCACCAATAAAGCTACACCATCAATATCATCATCATAGTCATCATCATCGTCATCATCACTACCACCTGCATATACACCACCACTACCCATCGTTTCTCATCTACTCTACCATCCCGTCACCTACGAGACAGTCCACTCGTGAGTTTAGTTACAGAGATCAAAAGACAGAATGTGATGAGTCGAAGTGTGTATGCGTGTGTGTATGTATGCATACAAGTGTGTGTGTGTATGCATACAAGTGTGTGTGTGTATGCATACAAGTGTGTGTGTGTATACATATACATACATACATACATACATACATACATACATACATACATACATACATACACACATATACAAGCACTCTTACAAGACACCGACACACACACACACACACACACACACATATATATATATACTTCAGTGAAATCGTGTGTTGAAACAGTTGTTTGGGAGGGTCATGCTGTCAATAAAAACCCATGCACCAATAAATCTCCACTTCGGTTTTATTATTGTCGATAAAATAAAGTACCAGTAATACACTGGTGTAATTGCTGGCCTTGTGCCTAAAGTAGAAACAGTTATTAGTGCAGTAACAGGGCGGTTGACTTGCAGAATTGTTAGAGCATCGGATAAAATGATTTTCGGCATTTTTTCCTTCTTTAGCATTCTGAGTTCAAATACCGCTGAGGTCAACTTCGTCTTTCATCTTCCCGGGGTCGATAAAATAAAGTACGAGTTAACAATTCAGGTCAATATAATCAACTTCCCATCCCCACAAATTGCAGGTCTTGTGACCAGATTAGAAAACTGTATTATTCGTGTAATTAGTCCATTCATCGTTGGTTCAGTAACCGGATGGTTATTTAATTGTCAAAGCTATTTCGTCACACATTCTGTGACCTTCTAAATGACTATTTTAGCCCTTTGTGTCTCCTCTTCCTTTTGATTCTGTTCTAGTTATTCCATTTTGTCTTTCTTTGGTATGTGTGTGGTATACATGCACATGTATGCATGTGTCCCTGTGTGTATTTGCACGTGTGTGTCTTTGTAAATTGGTAATTCTGCAAGTTTGTGTGTGTGGTGTGCAGATGCGTATGTTTTACTCTAGTTTCTATGTGTGTTTATCTTTATCTGAATATGTGTTGTATTTGTGTATGGACTGATAATCGCCAACCAGCCTCCGTATGGCTTTGCTCATCTGTGTGCATGTATATATATACACATTTACATCTCTACGCTTGTTGCTATATTTGTCTGCATGTCAATTTCTATGTGTTGTAATATTTTTGTTACTGGGTAGTTACTATTCTATTTCTATTTTCAATATGCAGCTTTGAAGGAAACTAAACCTACTGGAGATGGCAGCCTTAAGAAACGTAGACTCAAATATACAATATTTTGGAAAGGAAAGCACACTACCGAGAAGCGAGTCCACGGCATCATATATGCCATAAAGACCAGGTTCGTGGAGCAGCACAATTCAACATCAAATACAATTAGCAAATGCATATTTTAATTCATGGTAAAATTCTAATAAAAAAAATATATCTGTATGCCCACTTGATTTCGAAGATGAAGTTAAGTACGAATTACTTTACTTACTTAACAGAACAATATGAGCCATGCGCGAAACGGATAGGTTTGTGATGCTTAGTGAATTTCATGACCACTACATATAGAAATATATTCTTGGACGGCACGGTACTGGAAACTGTAACTCAAATGGAAGCTTATTACTCGGTCTGTGTGCTGAATATGAACTCATGATTGCAAATTCTTTGTTCCGTCTCAGAAATAGTTACAAAATAACATGACAGCACCCAAGATCAAGACACTGGCACATCTTGGATTATCTCTTGATACGTTCTCGGGACATAGAGGTGCTTGCATTAGCCGCTCTATGCCTGGAGCAGATTACATTTGAACAGACCATCGCCCTTTCAGACGGTCAACTATATGCAAACCTTGTCGTAAATTCGACAGCTCTAAATTTCTGAAACCAAAATCTGTACATATTCAAACATCTGTTACCGGAATCTGATGATGTAACAGGATTTTGGGAAAACATTTGTGACATACTTACTTCTCCAGCTAAAAAGGTTCTTTGTTTTGCAAAGAACGATCATCATGATTGGTTTGATGAAAATGGTGAAGAAACTTCACATTAATTGAACAGGAAAAATTAGGCCCTTCTTAAACAATCAGAGAATAAAAAGTACCTCCATAAAACAACAAAGTTATGTCAGAAGCACTTACGAGTACTCAAAAATAGTTGGTGGTAAGCAAATCCTGATGAACTCCAAGCAATATGCTGACAACAGAAATAGGCATAACCTCTATACTGCTACCGAGGAGATTTTTATCCTATTCGCTCATCTATGGGAGACTTCAATACAATCATTCTCACAGACTCAAGAGATATTCTACTGCGATGGCGATCACACTTTCAAAGTCTCCTAAACGACCACTCTTCAGCTCTTCAGAAACACCCCTCCAGCTTCTTACTCGGGAGTGGATGTCCCTGCCACAATGGCACAATGAGCTAGCAGAAGTTTTAGAACGCATAAAGTTGGGAAGGACCTGTGGTCCTGATGTCATTTATTTCAGCTCTATAATTATTGTAGTTTAGAGTTTCGGCAGTAACTAAAACTTCTGATTGCTTTGATCTGGGAAACAGGAGATATCCCAGTCGTTTTCATAAATACTAACATAACATAGTGACAATCTTGAAGAACGGGGATAGAAATTTCTTATGAAATTATTGTGGCGTATCTCTGTCGAGCGCTGCTGTTAAGAGCTTCGCATACATCCTCGAGGACAGGCTACTCACACAGACAGAGAGCGATCATTCTGAATCCTCTCAATGTGGTTATGACCCTCCAGGGTCATAACCACATTGAGATGATTCAGACACAGTTTTATGTGTACGACAACTTCAAGAGAAAAGCTGGGAACAACCGCAACCACTTATGGAACTTAAATTGGCATTTGACAAAGTGCCAACACCGACAATGTTGGCCACCTTCGCCTGTTTTGGCTGCCTTGAAACATTCCTTTCTCTTGTTCATTCCTTGAATGTTAACATGCTTGGAAATATGTTTCATCAAGGTAACTTATCAGACCCTGGAGATTTGAAACAAGGCTGGGTGCTAGCACTAAATCTATTTACTTTATATGTCCCTGATATAATTAACGAGTTACCTACTGATACTTCTAGTGTGGATGTCCACTATAAGTTAGATGGTGGATTTTTTAATCTCTCACGTTTTCGCCCCAACACAAAATCTGCTATCAAACAGGGTGTGTGAACTACATTATGCAGATAACAATGCAACACAGTAAAGCTATCAGTGTTTTGGAATGGAAATCAACGTTGACAAGACAAAGGGTCTAATACAGCCATGACTTAAATATAACGCATCTGATGTTTAGGCCACACAGTGGAAACTGTCGGCCAATTTTCATATCTTGGATCCATCTTGTCAAACGAAAGTAACTGTGAAAAATAACATCTGAAATATAATCAAGATTGTATACCGATTCTTTGAAAATCACAGTTTCACTATGAAATCGAAAGTTATGGTCTTTAAATCAATGGTTCTCTCAACTTCACTTTATGTTTGTGAGACTTGGAGCTTTGAGTCGAGAATTATGACTGTTAAAAGGATTCCAACAAACGAAACTGCACCCTATCCTCCACATTAACTTGAAAGGTTCGATTACAAGCAACGAAATCCCCTTCAGAACCTTTTTCCTCAGCATTGGGGCTACGATACTACGCCATTGACTGTGTCGGGTAGGATATACTGCTAGAATGGCCCTACTAGGTTGCACAATAATCCACTCGAATCCACAATAATCAGCGACGTACTGAAAGGAAGGGGAAGATGAACGATATGCACTATATGCTAATGGTTAGTAAGTGGCAAACTGACTGTCCAGCCATGTCCGCTAAAGGAGTCATGGAGACAATATTTAGTTGGCGAAACTGCAGTCGGCACTTTGAAGAAAAAATAGGTATATTTTTGTCTATTATTTCCTCGCATTTATAATTTGATAAAACACTCTGATTAAACTATTAAGTTCTTTTGGTTATTTTAATTATTTCAGTTATTCAGCAATACTGGTCAAGGCGGGACAACACACACACATATACTTATGTATCTATGTGTAATTCATTACTATTTTGTCCCAACTCCTTTAAGGTTGAGTTAATCAGGCGGGTGCTGACTACTTTGTCTAGCAAATTTGGTACTCGCTAAACGTCCGGCTTTTGTCTCCCTTCTGTGATCGCTGTATCACGTGATAATTTGTCCCTCGAGAATTATTTATTTGTAAGGGTCGGGTCCAGAAATAGTCCACTATATGTGTGTGTGTGTGTGTGTGTGTGTGTGTGTGTGTGTGTATATATATATATATATATATATATACACACACACACACACACACACACACACATACACACACACACACATATATATATATATATATATATATATATATATGTGTGTACATACGCACACACACACACACACACACACATATATATATATGTATGTATGTGTGTGTGTATGTATGTATGTGTGTGTGTATATGTATGTGTGTGTATATATATATATGTATATGAGTGTATTGTATGTATGTATATATGTCTATATGTATATATATATATATATATATATATATATACACATACAATATACATATATATATATATATATATATACATACATATATATATATATAAATACTAGCAGAGGTACCTGGCGTTGCTCGGGTATTAAATAGCAGTTGTGTATACCATTTATGTCAATACTTCAGTGCTGCTTCAAAAACTATACTTTTACAAAATCATCGGCTTTTTCCAAAAGGGGGTTTCTGCCCCATGGGTCCCTTACTCAATATGTGCCAATTCTGAGAGTTCACATTCATCTGTAGAACACACGTAGCCCATGTGTCGAGTTTTGTGAAAATCGGTTGCGAACTCCAGAAGTTATGACGTTTTGTTGCATTGCACTGCAGTGCTTCAGTCGACTCCAAGGAAGCTTTTGAAAGGGGTTATCTGCCGGGAGGCCCTATAATCAATATCTGGAAAAATGAAAGTGCCCATCACCATCTGGAGTACATAAGTAACCTATGTCTTAAGTTTGGTGAAAATACTGTAGAAATGCATAAGGTTTATACATACGCGCGCGTGTGCGTGTGTGTGTTTGTGGGTGTGTATGTATTTGTGTGTGCGTATGTATGTGTATGTCCGTCGGGGCATACGTATGTACTGGCCTAAATCTTCACTATTTATTTTACTATTTTAATAACCTCTGTCATTTTCGTTTTCAATTTTATTTACATCATTCTTAAACTCCGGGGCTGGAAATCATTCGGTAATTTTAAATAGAATATTAGTCTAACGACTCCATTTATACCATAAACTTGGTCTTGTCTTTGCATGAAATTGTTCTTCTCAGTCCACATAACGACGTATTATCGTCGCTTTTTTTCCGTTCATTACCAGGGAACGTCTTCACGAACCAAAATATCGTCTTCCTGTTTTCCTTCGGTTGCAAAGTTTTTCGAAATATTTACTTCTGCGTTCACAGATTAAATTTTTTAGTTTCAGAAGATCCCGTTAATGTTGAAAGCAGCGATTCTTTGTTTAAACTTTAATCTGTTCTTATAACATATATATATATATATATAGAGAGAGAGAGATGCTTTGTACGGTTTTTGGAGGAAGGATTGACCAACAGTACGTTGTTCGGTATTATTACGAAAAGGTGTACAAAGCGTTGGACTTCGCTACCACTTATAACACCGTCGATGGTTTAGACAGGGAAATCATCGCGCACTGCCGGAAAACCCTCCTCTTCAACGACGGAGTAGCCTGGGCAAAGAAATCTACATTTTCAGACCTGTTCGACGTCTCCATGGGATTCGTTTGACAGTGCTGACGTATGTGACTTGGTTGGCCTTTTATCTTAGACATATTACGTGTTAGATTCCCGGACTTCCACACGGGAATATACCGTGACGATGGACTGACTTTATCGAGCCATAAAAGTGGTCACGACCTCGACCGGTTTAAAAAAGACTTAGCTTCTACCTTCAATGAGTTAGGCCTTAGGATAACAGTAGCCACCAACCTGTCTAGCGCAGATTTCTTAGTCATTAATTTAGACCTTCGCACACACACCCACAGACCCTTCCATAAGCTAAACAAGAAACTTAATTACATTCACAAGGACTCATGCCACCCTCCCACCGTTTTTAGAAACTTCGTTAAGAATATCAGTACTAGAATCTCAAACCTCCCCTCTAATAAGGCTATCTTTGACAGGACGGCACCCTACTATAACACGGCGTTGGCTAACAACGGCTTCTCACAACCTATCACTTACTCTCCCACTAGCAACAACACCTTTAAGAAAAGTAAGCGCAACAATAGACAAACTATCTGGTTCTCTCCTCCCTTCTCACTCAACGTTAAAACCAATGTAGGAAAAAAATGTCTAGCCCTCTTAGATAGACACTTCCCCATATGTCATAAATACCACTCCATCTTTAACCGACACAAGCCTGAAGCTTGCCCCCTTCAACAGCAATGCAACACACCAGCTGTAATCTATGAAGCTGTGGTCACTTCCAACCGACCAAACGAACCACAGGAGGTCAAATCCTATGTGGGCATGGCGGAGGGCCGATTCAAGGAGCGTTTCCTGAACCACCAGTCTACCTTCAGATACCCGGACAGACGTTCATCCACGAAACTCGCGAGCCACGTATGGTCCCTCAAGGACTCAAATATAGGCTACTCCATCCAAGAGAAAGCCATCACTAAGTCCAAGCCATACGCAAGGGGAAATCCGTCGTGTGGCTTATGTATTGACGAACGAATAACTATTCTAAAGAGATTGCGCAATAGTGATTGCCTAAACACGAGAAGTGAATTTTTCACACGTTGTCCACACGTCACTAAACATCTATTGCATAACTACAAGTCCCCGGACTGATTCTTTGTAATTTTATTTTTAATTTTATTTTAATCTTATTTTCAACCTAAAAACTTTCCGGACTTTCGCAATTATCTCCCTTACACCTCTCGCACGCAGTCTAGTATTGCCTGTGTGAAGTGACCGAGTTTCTGTGCATGCGCGTTCGTACGGTTGTCCTTCCTGTTTCTATAACCATGCACATCCCGAGCTGAAGATCCGCTAAGGTGAACCAATTGTTCTCGGTATGGTGAACTAACTGTTGTGTAACCACTTATATATATATATATATTTATATATATATATATATAGAGAGAGAGAGAGAGAGAGAATATATATATATATATATATATATATATATATATATATATATATATATATATATATATATATATATATATATATATATATATATATAGAGAGAGAGAGAGAGAGAGAGAGAGAGAGAGAGGGGGAGAGAATATTTACGAATCGAGAGAGAGAAGGAGGGATAGGCGATACATGTAGTTATTTGCCAATAGCGTATGCAGAGGGTGCTCAATACTAGTGCCGTGCCGGCAGTGTTAAATATTAGAAGTGTTAATATCTAGTGGGCGAGAGAATTAGCAGAGCGGAAACACGTGGAGAAGTAAATAAAGGAGAACAAACCGTTAAAACATGTTTATTTAAAATACCACCTACGTACGTTTCACCCGAATGGGTTTCTCAAGGGCATAAACAACTAAAAAGCGTTCCTTACATGACCCGGAATGGGTTTTTAGAGATAAGTTCACGTCAGAGTTCATTCTTCGTAAAACAAACTTGTATTGATTTTGCAGTAGGTCAAAGGAGATAACTCTAGCCGGTGTTAGGGCAGTCCTTTCCGGACGATTTTTTTTATCCGTTACTACTATGTCGTTACTACCTTAACGTTGTCGATACGCACAGGGGCAGGTATACAACGTTAGTTTCGAGACGTTTGTTTACTGCGCCTGCCCACCTGGGTTGATTCTTGTCGGGTCTGGGATGCATGGTTAGTTTCCGGATGTTTTTTGCAGCACCTGCCCGCCGGGTGTTAAAGCTTGATGCAGGGAGACCCGGTTTACGGTTTCCTCTCCTCGTTCAGTAGGATATTTTTAAGCGGTGTGTACAGCTTATCGTCGTTTCAGCTCTGCTGTTGATGAGCTCGTGGGGTGCCTTAATGATATTTTAGAGCTCCATGAGGCAAAGAAGTTGTACGGAGCAGCTCTGCCGACAATTTCCCAGTGCATGTAGAAACTGATGTTTGAGTCTTAATGCTGTGATGTAGCTCGCGAGCGAAGTGGAGTGTCTTAGTTTCTTGTTTGCGAAAGAGTGCAGAAGTGTTCGAAATCTAATTTTGAACGGGCCAGAGGAAGCCCCTATATAATGTTTAACGCTATTATGGCTAGTTACGCTGCACCTATATATAACCCTATCAGTTAGGCAGTTACCCCTAAGGGGGCAGCCTCCCCTGTCGCGGCAGTTGCAATTTCGGTCGCGGTCCCTTCTAGTTCCCAAGGTAAGGCTATTATTATTGCTATCTACGTTGTTACCTACGCTCCTACACCTGTCATTAGCACCATTATAACCCGTTGTGTGCGGGGTGGTACCATTATTATTCCGCACGCAGCAGCGTCTTCCGTTGCCGTCAGGTGACCCGTGCGGGTCACCTGCATATTCCCAAGTCATGTCGCGGTTATGTTGGTTGCGTCTGTAGTGGCTGTTGCCAGCACTATTGAATGCTGCTAGGGAGTCGTTAAGGCCGATATAGTTGTTGTCAGGTATAGGTGCGTCGCTGCTAAGGCGCTGTGTCTTGGTTATCTTACCGTGATTAGTTGTTCCTATGATGTCTGCTAGGTTATGAGTAGTAGAGAAGGATATTTTTATATTGTTCCTATTAAGGAATTTCCTATACTTATGGTTGGGTGGGAACTTCTTCTCTAAGGCTTCGAAGAATATCCGGGGTATGTCGGAGGGCACACTCCAAGAGTAGGGGGGATGGAACCATAGGACGTTACGGTGGCGATTACGTGTCTTTGTACGTTTGCTACGGGTGACGGTTCTTATGCATGTTATTGCGCTGTAGCTCGTTACATGTCCCTTTCGCTTTATGCTCGGGTGCACTCGTTTTCCTTCTGCTACGTTTATGTATAGGAAGATGTTGGTTGGAAGGCGTTGGTAGTAGGCCATCGCCTTTGTTGAACTTATAGTATGGGAATAATTCAAGTAGACTACAGTGGTCACTGTCACCGGGGTCGTGATATTTATTGTGTGGTAAGCTACCTATACTATCGCTAGTGTAATTAACATTGTGGCCGTGTTTTTTAGTGCGATTTTCTATACTATTACACCCGACTCTTTCAAAGCCGCCGCGTGATCGGTTATAGGTATGGCTTACTATAACGTTAGTCTTATGAAAGGGGTGGTTTCTGGAGCTATCATTAGGGATTTAGGAGATTCGTCGGTTAAAACCGGCGCTTATCAAGGCCCTTATTGTAGTAATCTGCCGCTTGGTTGAAGATATCCTCATTGGCGGAGAGCCTCGAGATCCTATGTGAGATGCTATAGACTATGGAGTTGAGAGTCTGCTTAGGGTGGTTGGAGGCATAATTCATATAAGAAAGGCTCTCCCCAGGCTTATGGTATGGCTTGTATAGGCCCGTACTCAACTCCAGGGTCACGTCCAGGAAGTTGACAACCTGGTGGTTGAGGTCTATAGTTACGGATAGGCCGTATGACTTGAAGAACCTGTGTATATGTTTGTTAAGGTTATCTATTCTACGGGGGCTATGGTTCCTAACGGTAAACAGGGCGTCGTCTCTATATATACCTCCTTGTAGAGCGTCCCTAAGCTTATGGAGGAGGTATATTCCGACCAGATCGGTTGCTTGCGCCGAGTCACTGGACCCCATCGTGATATCGAAGTTATCAGGACGGTTGGTTCTGGTCCAGTGGGAGCCTTCGAACTGGATAATGGTTCTACGCGCCGCTAGAACTATGTCTATTTCTTTTTTAGTGGGGCTAGTGTTAGATTTAGCTAAGATGAATGCCTTATTTAAGAGTATGGGGGAGTTAGAGGCGTAGTAACTATCTATGTCAAAGTGGATGAACTTCAGGGTCGCTTTATCAGGCAACTCGGTGAAGCAATCTATGAGCTGGTCGGTGTTGCTCCAGAGGCAGATCTTAGCCTTTCTATTAAGCTCCAGTAGTACTCTATCGAGGATCACTTTACTAATCTTACCTATATCAGATGTAGAGGGACATATTAGTCTAATAGAGGGGCTTTAATTAAAGTTACATTTGTGATCCTTAAGAGAGAATCTAGGCGTCAGAGGGACATATGGGTTTGTGTACTTATCTATTTCTAAACTAGTAACTATATCCTTCCCTACTCTATTTATGTCATTTAATGTACTAATGTTTATCCCTCCTTTCTCAAACGGTACAGAGAAGTACGGAATACATTGGCCAGGGGATGGTGTCTACATTTTGTGCTTATAAAAAAAATTCGTCGTAGATTACCAGGGGTTTAACTTAATTGGGTGCCTGAGAGTAAAACCCACGAAAGCCAAGACGATAAGGTTAAGTAAAACGGCATTCGACAAACCGAACATGTATTTGTTGTGCTATGGTACAATGAAAGCAATAGTTACAGAGCAGTAAGCATGTGGGACTGCAATGGTGGAGAGCATAAAGGAATTTAGTTGGATACTTTTAAGGTTACAGGCCCTAAGGCAACCCAAATGCTAAACAATGCGGTTCCCGGGCAAAAATTCGAAATCTATTTTAGTCAAGAAAATATGTGAAACATAAGTAATGCATATGCAAAGTTAAAAAAAAATTGGTTGGGTCCTTCTCGTGTTACAGGCCCTAACGCAACCAGAATGCTTCAAAAAATCGGTTTTTCGCTTAATGCGGTCCCTGGGGCAAAACATGAGAAAATCGTTTTGTTTCAAAACGCTTTAAACGATATAAGTAATGCAAATTTTGAAGAAATCGCCTGGATTATTGTTCCTTTATGCCTCAAAAAAGCCTTTAAAGCCTAAAATAAGCGGATTTTCGCCTGATGTGGTCACTAGAGCATTGAAAATTTGAAATATTTTTCGCTCGTAACACTCACAGGACCATAAGTATTACATGTGTAAAGTTTGAAAAACATCGGTTGGGTGGTTCTCGAGTTTTAGGGAGTCAGACAGACAGACAGACATTCTCTGTTTTAGGTATATAGATATATATATATATGTGTGTGTGTGTGTGTGTGTGTGTGTGTGTGTGTGTGTGTGTGTGTGTGTGTGTGTGTGTGTGTGTGTGTGTGTGTGTGTGTGTTTGTAATCCAGCGTTCGTCGCCATTCTCTCACTCTCTCTATCTGAATATCTCTGTAAAACGGCCTATATATATATATATATGTGTGTGTGTGTGTAGTTTTCGTGCAACCAACCAATATTTATCTAGGGACCGCATTAGACAAAAATTTGAAAATTCGTCCAAAACACTCCTGGGTACATAACGCGTGTTTGTTCCAAATTTTAAGGAAATCGGTTGCAAACTGTAGAAGTTATGTGGGTATGGATATACACACACACACATCCTCAGTTTTTTATATATATATATATATATAATAGAAGCCAGGAATATCCGTCATCAGTGGTCTACTAGCCCTCATAGTTATTTCTTCCTGGCTTCTATTTCTAATTCTTCATTTATTATATATATCATATATGCAACAACACAGCTCGCCATTTTTCATTCATATATGCTTTCCCCTTCGCTGTGACCTGTCTTTTTCTCTTCCCTTACTGCTATCCTCTTTCTCTCTCCCCCTTCTCTCTCCTACTCCCTCTTACTTTCACTCACCCTCTCTCGGCTAGCCTCTTCCTCACACTTTCACTCACGCACTCTCTGCTACTCACCCTATCTCTCACTTCCTCCATCGTCCCACACCGTACAAGATTCTTTCCTCGCTCACATCCGCACGGCCAAGATGTGTCTTTGCCTTCTCGTCAATATTCGCACGTTCTTATTTTCAAAATGAATTATTGACTTGATTTTCTCATTTTTTCCTCTCTTTACGTTGCCTCACCATTCGCGTTTGTTTAACTGTCTCTCTTTCTCCATCCAACTCTTTTTATCCCAATAACTTAATTTAGTTATTGTATCGCCTGAGCCGGGGGTATATGGTCTGTAATGCGAAGAAATACCTATGATGGCTAGTAGACCACTGATGACGGATATTCCCGGCTTCTATTTCTAATTCTTCATTTATTATATATATCACAGCTCGCCATTTTTCATTTATATATATACTAGCATTAAAGCCCGGCGTTGCTCGGGGTCAGTAAGTTACCAAAGTTAGGTTGCACCACCCATTTTATGGCAGCACTTATTTGTCTGCCAGGCACTGGGTGAATGAATTGCAGACCTGGACTGCCGAAGCAGGAGCTGCGCCAGCAGTGACAATTGTAGTTTCGCCTATGGATATTATCTCTGTGCAAAGAAGTGTTGAAATTTATTGTTTCACAGTACTTGCGCAACACGCGCGTAGACGATGCCAGCCGAAAAACAGAGCTGCGATGGAGTTGTTCTGCATGGTTGTCTAATGTGTGTTTTCTAAATTTAAGACAGTATGGAGGGGTGTGATATGGGGGAGAGTTAGCTGCTGTTTCTAGCAGGTTTAGTGACCTCATAGAGGATATGTGTTTTCTAAATTTAAGACAGTAGGGAGTGGTGTGATATGGGGGAGAGTTAGCTGCTGTTTCTAGCAGGCTTAGTGACCTCATAGAGGATATTATTGTGTATAGTAAATAAACTGATACTTCTTTCTTCCACGTTCGTTGAGAGGTTTTAAAAAAGATTTATCGCTATTTTTGTTGTTGTTGAATAATTGTTGTTTCGTATAAAATGTAATAAGTTCTCTTTGTCATTGAAGTAAATAAATGTTTGACCGTTCCAAATTCAAAAACAAACGTTTTCTCTCTCTCTCTCCCTCTCCCTCTCTTCTCTCTCTCTTCGGCGTTCCTAAAGGAAGTGTGTAAGCATGTATGTAGTTTTATCGAATTTTAAGGTGGGTAGAGAGAGTAAATCAGATTGTATTAGAGGGTTAAAGCGTCATGTATTTAGTTTTATCGATTATTTCCGTAAGTGTTTGAATGAAATAAATAGTCGTTGACCTAACTTAGACCATTTACAACTTTTTTACAGAGTTTGAGTCAATCGGTTTGAAATTGTGCAAATGTATAAACATGGAACATGCACACACACACACAACAACAACAACAATCTGCCTTTTATAGATAATGATATATAACGAAGGAAGTGTGGTAAGAAACCAGGTGGACCATAACGCACCAGAATACTCAATACTTAGGATAGTAGAGTGGGTAATGGGAAAATGTTCAAGATCCCGACGACAGAGCTCAAGCCGTTTCCACGGCTATTTCTGAACTAAATTCAATTTAGTCCAGAAATAGCCGTCGAAACGGCTTCAGCTCTGCCGTCGGGGTCTTGAACATTTTCCTATATATATATAACGGAGGAAGTGTGGTAAGGAATCAGGCGGACCATAACGCACCAGAATACTCGATACTTTGGGTAGTAAAGGGGGTAATAGGAAAAGGTTCAGGACCCCGACGCAGAGCTCAAGAC
>OZ024743.1:363449167-363451667 GCA_964016885.1 Eledone cirrhosa | reverse complement strand
GCTACGCCAGTCTTTTGGTATGACCCCATTCTGTATTACTTGGTTAACTATACGGGTGACCATAGTATGTCCCACCATTTCAGATGCCTTCAACATCTCAGCAACTATCTCCGAAGGCCCAGCTGCCTTGCCTGTCTTCATATCTTTGATTACCTTACTTATTATACTACCTTTAACTTGCACCGCTGGTCCTTCTATTGGATCGATTTGGGGCAGACTATTTTTTTCCCACTTATTCTCCTCATTTAATAGGCTCTCGTAGTGACACTTCCAAGCTATCTTCTCATCAGCATCAGTGAGGGCAAGTACACCGTTGTCATTACAGACACACTTCTCCCTGACAATATCACGGTTTTTCTTGACACGTTGTCTAGCAATCCTGAACACCTCGCGTTTTTGTTCCGCGTTGTAGAACATGCTTGAACTTTCTATCCTCTGCTTCCCTTTTTGCAAGGTACACTTGTCTCCTAGCTTTTATCCTGACCACTTGATAGTGCTCTCTACTTCCTCCATCCCACCATACTTTCCAAGCCTGCTATTTTGCCTTGATTGTCTCCTCCACCTTACTGTTCCACCACCAAGTTACTCTCCTCCTGCCAATAGGTCTGCTCCAGCCACAGATTTCATCTGTTGCTTTCAGCAGGTTCACTTTCAGGAATTCCCACTGTTGCTCTATATCGCACGTCTCTAATTGCTTTTCCTTATTGTCAAAGGCATCAAGTAATAAACTTTTAAATTTGTCACTGGCTATGGGGACCTTCAACTTCCATATTCTTCTCCTCAAGTTAGTCCTTCTCTGTCGTAGAGTACGTCTAGTCCTGACTGTGAGGTCACTAACTACTAGGCTATGTTGGGAGGTGTATTCTTTACGGGGGAGGGGTTTAGTGTTTACAACAGACACTTTGTCCCGTCTTCTAGTAAGGATATAATCTATCTGGTTGGCGTGTTCCCCTGATCTATAGGTGATCAAGTGGTTTTCACGTTTTTTGAAGTTTGTGTTACAGATAGTTGGGTTATTGACGTCACAGAATTCCAGGATTCTGAAACCTTCCTCATTTCTATTTCTAACCCCATAGCCTCCATCGATTACATCATAGCCATCACTATGTTGTCCAACGTGGCCGTTTAGATCGCCAGCAATAATTAGGTAGTCGCTGTTGGTTATTTGGGAGGTAGTGTGCATTAACGTCTCATAGAACCTGTCCTTTATAACGTCAGGTAGACCAGATTGGGGTGCGTAAGCGGATATTATTGTCACGGTAGTTCTATTTAGAACTAGCCTTATTTTAATTATTCTGTCATTTACTCTATTTACGTCGATTACCTTATCGACCCATTTTTCAGCTAACATAATTCCTACTCCACTCAGTCCGTTGTCATTTCCCACCCAGAAAAGTTTATAGCATCGTTTTTTTACCCACGATGAATCTGGCAGACCCCCTTCTCCACCTAGTCTCTTGAATACAACAAACATCAACTTCTTTACGTTCAAGCATCTCTACAACCTCATTTGAGCGACCTTTCAATGTGCCTACGTTCATGGTACCACCTCTGAAGTTGGTAGGGTGGGATGGATGGGTTGGAGGGGGTGGGGTGGGGTGTAGGAGACGGAATTTTGTTGGTCATCCGTGTCTGAAATAAAGAGGGTCCTTGTTTTCTCGTCTTGCAGCGGGAGAGGAATTTATCTTTAACTGTGACATTGTCATTGAGTGCTCATACTTTTCAAATTTCCGCAGTCACCCCATCAAACAGGTCTAAACTTAAGGAGTAGTAACCGAGGTGGTAGCTTTGCTATACTGATTTGTTAGAGAACTTACTAAAGCCGGTGAGTTCTGATTGGACCATATAGCAATGGTGGTGAGTGGGGGCGGGTGGGCGAGAAATGGGTAACTTTAGGAGAAGGTTAGTTTTTAGGAAGGGTCCAACAGCCAACAGATTGAGACATATTAAAAACATGTAAATATAAATAATTGAAAATCAGAGAGAAAAACGGAGAATTTGAATTTTAGAGACTGGCATAACTAAGAGTATATATATATATATATATATATATATATATATATATATGGAGGAAGTTATAGTTCACTTGAACCATTGTGTAATGAGGTATAAACGTTTGAATTTGTAAAGCCAAACAATGCAAGTATGGATATAGAATTAAAAAAATGCAAATGCAAAAGATATTGTTGACAATTAGTCTTTTACCTTAGATTTATTTAAATGTCCTTAATTTTCGAGATAATATCTCTTCTTCGGAGGGAAGTAAAGCGGTTAAACCAGTGTTCTAAATAGCTTGCCAAGTCATGCTGACAGGAAATGGTATAGAGTATCTGTTCTATCTCTAATGTCAACGAGTTAAGGTTAGGTGGATAAAGAGTAGTCACCCTATAAAAGGTTTTTTTTGCACATGTCTGTTTAAGTGTGTGGGAGAATGCGCGAATGTGTAAGTATGTGTGTGTGTGTGTGAGTGTGAGAAGATATGTCTATACGTAAATGTGGG
>OZ024743.1:363386667-363446667 GCA_964016885.1 Eledone cirrhosa | reverse complement strand
TTCTGCTCCGATCTCTCTGTTTAGAAGTGGGGTGTTACAGGCTTTTTATACCTGTCGTTTTCTGTTTTCCGCCTCGAAGCATCGTCCACGCACGAACTTGTTTACGCCGAAAAGGTTGGTGACCTAAAATTTGACTTTTAGGTGTCACCCAGGGTTCAAGGGGTGGACAGATTTCGCTACATTAGTTCCCTACCCAGATCGATGCAGGAGCAGTGATCGATTACAAAAGGAGTAGCGAAATCTGATTCCAGAAGCGTGTCCCAAGACACACGAAATGTGGGTACTGCGTCCGTATTTCGAATGCTGAAAAATTTGGAGAGAGAAAAAAAAAATCGTACAACTGTGTATGCATGTGTGTGTGTAACATTTAGAAGAAACTGTAAATATACAGAGTTGTGATCATGTATTTCGAACTGTTGTGTATGGATGGCTGAACGTTTGGGGTTGCGGTATCGGATTATGATATGATAATACAGAGGACTCTTTCTCTCGATGTATTATTATAAGTAAGATGCTTTTCCAGTGAGTCGAGGTTTACGCTATGACATGAGTGTGTGCAATTTTGAGTTGCGTGTCTGATTGAGTCCAGGCGAGTTTAGTCACGGTGTGGGTGAGTTTCATGTGTTTTATAGCTGTTGCCGTACCTCGACCTGGTGAAAAGTGATCTCGAAGAATCCCCACCGAATCAAGAACATACATTACAGGTAACAAACTGTTTGTGTGTAAAAAGAAAATGATGTGTTTGATGCAAAACGTTTAAGTGCATGCAGACATATAATACAGTAAAAAAAAAAAAATGAACGTTAATATATAACCTGTAAAAAAATATATATATAATTGTTCCTTAAAAAAAAGTTGTTTTTCTCTTCTTTATGTGTCTGTTTTTTTTTG
Organism: Eledone cirrhosa; assembly: GCA_964016885.1. Taxonomy (NCBI): domain Eukaryota; kingdom Metazoa; phylum Mollusca; class Cephalopoda; order Octopoda; family Eledonidae; genus Eledone; species Eledone cirrhosa. The sequence continues at coordinate 363,445,776 of OZ024743.1, read as the reverse complement.
TTTTTTTTTCGGTATAAGAATGTTATCCCTTTCTTGCTAAGAAGCTAGTAGTATTGTCTGTGTTGTTGGAGATTACGAAGCACGTGGTGAATTGTTAGGTAATGAATTGAAACATCGAAGCAAAGTCACTGTAAATATTCCGTAGATTCGAAGTTTGGTGAAAAATTTGAAAAAGTGAAGTTTTCTCATATCGTACCATATAGATGAGAAGCTTGGTAATTATAGATTGCTGAGAAAGCTGATGTTGAGAAAGTTGTTGATGTTAGGAATGGAAGCCATGGAAAATACCAATTCGTACTCCTTTTTAGAGGAACCTGTTCGTTCCCGCGGTGGGGTCACCAATGTAACGAAGGGTATTAGTAGTGGTCGTTAGATGAAATAACAAGAATAGCTAGTTTACTTTATATATAAAAAGGTTTACTTTACTTCACTTCATAAATTCACAATGAACATGTTATAAAGAGTTACAACGGTTGAAAGTGCTTTTGGTGTTGCTTCATGATGCTGGTGTAGTCTGAGACCAGGAGAGAGAGAGAGAGAGAAAGTAATGGTCTCTGGTTGTCTGTAGACCTCAGCGGCCTGTAGGTAGCGGTGAATGTTTTACATAGCTATTCTCTAGCGTTCTGCTCCGATCTCTCTGTTTAGAAGTGGGGTGATACAGGCTTTTTATACCTGTCGTTTTCTGTTTCCCGCCTCGAAGCATCGCCCACGCATGTACTTGTTTTCGCCGAAAAGAATGGTAACCTAGAATTTGACCTTTAGGTGTCACCCAGGGTTCAAGGCGTGGACAGATTTCGCTACACACACATACATATATATATATATATATCACAGAAAAAAAGAGAATCAGTGTTGCGACGAATGGAATTTATTGGACATATTACAATCGTTTCTCTGGCGACCAGCTCGAGGCACGATCGATGTGATGATCGAACCTGACTCAAGACGTATCTGAGAACCTTGCGATTTTCAGAGTCAGGTTCGATCATCACATCGATCGTGCCTCGAGCTGGTCACCAGAGAAACGATTGTAATATGTTCAATAAATTCCATTCGTCGCAACACTGATTCTCTTTTTTTCTGTGATATCATACTCTGTTCTATGAGAGCATCGAGGTGTCAAACGGCCTACCGCAAACGGACGCTTTAAGCATCCAACACCAATTATATATATATATATATATATATATATATATATATATATATATATATATATAGTATTAAGGATACTATTTATGGTTATGTATATACTAAAACCTTTTATAGTTATATATATTTTAAACCCTAAACAGTGAAAGACAGTAATTTATTACTACCTTATTACCAGTAAGATAAATAGCTCAATGTAATAACATCAGCTGTTCTACAGAGCAGTTATATAGAAATTACATGAATCAAAGTTCTGTTCAAACCATTTATTAGCTTACAATTGTTTATTCCAAACCTCGGTTTGATTCATGTAATTTCTATAATTTCTCTCTCTCTCTCTCTCTCTCTCTATATATATATATATATACTAGCAGTTTAGCCCGGCGTTGCTCGGACTTGTTCATTTGCTATGAAAAGTTACATACAGTTAAACGTGGCTTGAAAGCGAATAAGCTTATCATTTAAGTGCATAAAGCAGTTGAACCGGTTATTAAAAGTTACGAACCAATTAGCATTTTGGACAATCGCTGAGCCAATTGAGGTTTTTGAAGTTAGATGAGACATTAGGAAAAACTGCTTCCCAAAAGTCAGAAGGGCTGCTCACAATGTTGCACAGGGATTCGATTGCTATGCCGCCCTTGTCATCCGCAGGGACCTTGCCCTCACCAAGTGCTAAAATGTTCTGAGCAATTGCTGCAGACATGTTGTCACCATGCAAATGAGCACGCATATTTGTGCTCAGGTACAAACTCTTCACCTGGAGCCACATGGACGTCTTAAGGCAGGCACACACTTCATTAGCTCTTGTCCCTTTGGGGATGACAGTCAGCGTTTTCCGAAAATCCCCTGATAGCAAAAGGGTTACGCCACCGATAGGAGCCGTAGAATCCCTAATGTCTTTCAGGGTCCTGTCCAATGCCTCAAGGGCACCCTTGTGTGCCATTCTGCACTCATCCCAAACAATGAGGTAACATTTTTTGAGAACCAGAGCTTCGTGTGAACTCTTGCTGATATTGCATGTTGGTGTCTCAGTTTTTACTAAATCCAAGGGGAGTTTAAAGGTTGAATGTGCTGTCCTGCCTCCCGGCAGCAAAGTATCAGCGATCCCGGACAATGCAACGGCCAACGCAATTTTTTTCTCCTGACAAATCTTAGCGAGAATCAATTTCGTTACAAAAGTTTTTCCGGTACACCCAGCAGCATCGAGAAAGCAAATACCCCCAGTTTGATTTTGAACCGCGTCAATGATAGTTAAATAGGCCAACCTTTGGTTCGACAGAAGTTTGGGCTCATTTTCCTCTAAGTATTGGGAAAGAGATTCGATGTCATATGCTGTTTCCCGCAACAAATCCGGGGCCAACGTGTTAGCTTCCTCTCTGACGGTTGACGGCAAGCCATACGTCGCCAACTCACTCCCACCCATGTCGAGGAGGGCGTCCTCGATATCAATGAGTGCCCTGTTGTAGATAATGTCGCTGTAACCAACTTCCACTGAAGTATATTGCAGATGAGCCAGGCGCAGGAAGTCCTCAGACATGAAGTCTCTGTACTTGACCCATAAAGATTTGGGATAACCCAATTCACACTTTTGAAGCAAAATGACAAAGAGTTCCCGAAGACCTTTAGATGATTTCAACAAAGCACCCTCTGCTAAAGTGGAATCCCATTACGAATCATCTTCTCAAAGACCACGCTTAAAGCAGGCTTCCCGGTACGCATCACATATTTCTCCATCAACAGTTTTGAGGTCCTGAAAACTTTGTGGGCCTACAACTTCATGCAGAAGAAGGCAGAGATGAAAGCACTCATGCTGAATTGGGGGCACAGTGTAAACCCTTCCAAGACAGCTGTCAAATTTTACACCAGGATGTCTTTCAACAGCCTGACCTGACTTTCTTCGCACCCAAGTGTTTTTCCACCATATAAAGTAGGATGGAACCTGGGATACACTATTGTTTGAACAAATGTATCGAACTGGCAAAGTTTGAAGAAACCTGTCAGAGTGGTCTCTTTCGGATCGGCGGCCAACTTGGCGACGGTTTGGTCCGTAAAGTAAACCCAAATGTACCGGGAGCTGTACGATAGGGGGGGGGGGGATTGGTGTAGGGGTAAACCAAATAGGCGCCAAAAAGCTTCATTGCTACTGATGTACCGCCCCGCCTGGTATTCTGCGACCTTGTCCCTATTTTCAGCTTGAAATGCGAACATTGCGGCATCAGAGCTCTTATTTACATATTTGCATATATATTTTATCGACTTGACGGAGTTGCAAAACTCAACGTTGATGTGGGCGTTGAACATCTTCAAGAGAAGCGGGCAGTAAAGGACCACCCATCTATTGTCGACTTGACCTCTTTTTACTGTTGTGGTGAAGCCACCGTTCTCGGGCCGTATCCGCCTGTACAGGGGGTACCCATCGCCACCAGTCTGAGTCTGGTCAACAAATTTTTTTGGGTATCCCTTACTGCACGAGCCCCCTTTCAGACATGTGTGATGCTCATTAGGACCCGACGCACACGGACCATGTTAGCTTTGACGATGTCATGTAATTCCTGGTCAGTTGCTGGGTTAGGTATTCAGCCAAAATGAAGCTGTCTATGGCATTTGAATTGATTTTATCAGCTAACCAAATCAAAATGTGAGCATGTGGCAGCCCTCGTTTTTGCCATTCGACGGTGAACATGTCACATTTTACAGCCCCCAAATACCTGACCATTTTTTATTAAAGCCATGAGTTTAGCCAGTTTCAGTCTGAACACTCTGGCAATGAGTTCATGTCTGTTCGAATAATTTTGCCCAGGAAAAAGTTCACGGGTTACATTCCAATTCATATGTCTATGGCATTAATCTGTTATATGAAGTGTTATTTTGCGGGTTGTTATTTGCAATAAACTGATTGAAAATGCCCCAGATAAGCCGTATGTCAATATGGAACGTTCCACTGCAGTGTTGTCATATAGGAAGTGAAGAGCGACAGAGAGAGTAAAGCAGCTAAATTATAGAGAGAGGGAATATACGGAACGCTCCATTTGATCATAAACATTGTTTCTCTCTCTGCAGTGTTGTTATATAGGGAGTGAAGAGCGACAGAGAGAGTAAATCAGTTAAATTATATAGAGGGGGAATGATCATGATCGATTTTTGCCCTTATTGTTGATCGATTTGAAATTTTTTTGCTTCATGACCTTTTCCTGACCAAAAGCAATAATTGTCCTGACTTTGAATAGAATCTGTTTGAAATTGTGGACGTGAATCCGTTACAAACCTTAACACACACATCCTCAGATTTACATATATATATATATATATATATATATAATAAGGGTTGACGGACCCACCATATTTATCAATGCCAGTACCGGTTGTATCTCAGCGCACTCAATGGGCAATGTAAGATACATTACCAGAGTATACATAGTTATTTGCCTCAACACAACACACGTAAATCAGGTGCCTATAAAGTTCCCGGACTCGAGTTTCTGCAGCACTAATGCAGCAGTAAGGTGCACTGCACCATCTGTCTGCCTATATTATGCAACAATGCACAATCGGCTTATGCTGCTTCATCAGCGGGTATCGCCTAATCAATAACCAATCGATTGACATAATCCAAACACCGGCCCGTGCCGGTCATGACTGTTTGTGACAACCGACACGGTAAAGTGATTAACTGGCAACCGATAGGACTCTATCTCTCAACTAGCCACTGATTTATACATTTTACGTGGGGCCGGGAAGCTAAAAAGAATCAATCTATTAGTTCCTGTCAGAAGCCCTCAGCCAACGTGTCTCACACACACATTATCAAGGGATGAAAAGATGGCTATTAGAAATAGCAGTTCACATTGATATAAAATAGAATGGTAGCATTCGGTTCATGTCTCCAAGTCCCATGGCTAGAGGAAAGCGATGGTAACAATGGTAGTGCCAAGAACCTTTAACAGACATTAAATGCGATCATATATATATATATATGTATATATATATATATATATATATATATATACACATATATATATTTGCCAGAAATAATAACAGAACACACACACACACTCACTATATATATATATATACTTAAAAATAAGGAGTGGTATTCCAATCTGAACTTGTTTATAATATTCTTTCTGCCTTTGTCACTTTAAAGAATTAGCTTTTAAAGAATTCCCCTTTCTTTAAACCCATCAACCAATGACCTTCACCCATCCCAATCCCCACCCTCACCTACCACCAGAAAAGATATAAATACCACCATATTTACTTGGACAGCTAGCTTCCTGATGATTTCGCACGAATGAAACAGTTCTAGTCCTGTAGAAGCTTTTCTATATTAAACATTTATACTCTGCGATGTATTGAGTACCTTACTTACTGTGGTTACCCCCGATTGAACCCGGAATAATATATATATATGGGATAACAAGTTATCATTTTAGGTAATCCAGTTAGAGGTTGTGAGTACTCTGTACTATGGATAGTTTTAACGTACGGCGTTGTTTGACTCAACAAGAGGTTTCCTTAGTTAGGTAGCGAGTTGGCGACAATTCCTATGCAGGTTATTCTTGGATTAATAGTAGTGAAAGAGTGAAGAATAACCTGGCTGGTTGTACAAAAAGGGTTTTATTTACAGTATTAACAATTGTTTCATTGATCAGGTGTGTCTAAAGTCGTTAATCACTCGAAGTTGCATCACTCGACCTTAAATACAGTGTGTGTCTCTGATCAAATAATCCGAATACTGGAGGGTGTAACACATGGCATTAGTATTTATAGATACATCGGAGAATCAAAACAATAACATCAATAATAAAAGATAATAAAAGATAATAATAAAGAAATTAGAATGAAAATGATGTAAAAAATAAGTACAGAATATGATTGCTGATAATAGTCGTGGTGGTGGTAGTTGAAGTTATAGTGAGTAAGTGGATGTGTAACATAGAATCACACATACATAAAATCAACTATAATAAATCTATAAGGAAAATAACCTACCAACATACACCATAGCACCAAATACAAAACACAAACACATGACAACATCACAACCACACACACGTCAGGGCACATCGCAACAAAACATCAATAAACCTAAATCTCAGCCCATCCCTAACAACATACAAAACTGCAATGGAGAACCTGCACGCAAGAAGGCCTCCAAGTGTAACTGCCACCTGCCGGATAAATGCCCACTACAAAATAGATGCCTGGAATCAAGTATAGTGTACCTGTGTACTATCAAATCAGGCAACTTAGCATGGCACTACATAGGTTCTACTGCTGGGGAATTCAAAAAAAGATGGTTCGTACATAGGCATTCTATAAAAACTCGTAGACTAGAGAACTCAACGACGCTGGCCAATAAGATCTGGCAGCTTAAGGACATCAACCAAGAATATGAGATTAGCTGGTCGAAGTTATCGAGTGCAAGGGCCTACAAAAATGGAATGTCCCACTGTGGACTTTGCAATATGGAGCTGCTCTATATTTTAAAGTATGATAAAATGCTGCTTAACAAAATAGAACGATTAATTTTCTGTGGCACAAAGCAGCTACCAAGTTCTCTAATTCAAATTGGCATGATTCGATCCAGCAATCTCAGAATTCAAGCAGAACCACCCAGGTTTTAATGTACTAGTTCCATACCACTCCACTGTTATTAGCTGTCAATTGACCAACCAATCATTAAATCAACATCATAAATCTCTCAACATTTCTTCCACTCTCTCTCCATTAAGATAAAACAATCACTCTGTCAGACATTAATCACCCATATATCATCACTGCCCCTTTCACTTTCTATTCTCTATCTTTCACTTTCTATTTTCTATTCTACTCCTTCTCCGTCCTGTCCTTCGTCCTACCCCTTATGTCTCATCCTTGAATCCTTGTCCTTACTCTCTGTCTCCTGTCCCTTATCTCTTCTAGTTATTTTTCATTTTTTATTTTAATCCTCTGAGATTTGATTGTACCTCTTGCATTTATAATATATATCATGTATTTGGTATTTCTTTTCATGTTATTGTTATCTTCACCATCATCACTATTTTACACATCCACTTACTCACCATCAGAACTTCAACTACCACCACCACTACGGCTATTATCAGTAATCGTATTCTGTACTTATTTTTTGCTTATTTTTCACATCTTTATCATTTTCATTCTAACTTCTTTATTATTATCTTTTATTATTGATGTTATTGGTTTCATTCACTTGATTCTCCGATGTAGCTATAAATACCAATGCCATGTGTTACACCCTCCAGTATTTGGATGATTTGATCAGAGACACACACTATATTTAAGGTCGGGTGATGTAACTTTGAGTGATTAGTGGCCTTTAGACACACCAGATCAATGAAACAATGGACAACTTACTGAAGTCATGATGAGAGAGAGTGGATATTTAACAAGAAGAAAAATAGCCAATAAACAAACACATTAGCAGATAAATACATTTATTTCTTCATTCTATAATGATTTTGTCATCTAACCTAAAGCATATACCAAAGAATAAACCAAGGAAGCACTGGGGTTATATCATCTCTGAAACATTTCATAATTTCTTCAACTCTCAAACTCTTGCATGGCATAAACAGAAATGAAGAACATGGAAACTCACTGATTAAACATCAGAAGTCAGAATTATAGTTCCAGAGGTTAACAAAATATAGAGATTTAATAGAAATTTAAGGCAGGCTCTATTTTGTTTCAAAATCTAGTGAAATCACAATTCAAGAAGGGTTTGGTTAATCATATCAAGATGAGTATGGGTTACAATTTTAAATAAGGAAACATTTCTAATGGAAACATTAGAAATCAATCCTTACAAGTTCAATTTCAGTTGAAATAGGTTTCATATAGAAATATATAAACATTTTACTATTTAATGGACTGTCACCAATCTTGTTATATTGAGATGTTGTAAAATTGTGGTTGGATTATAATCTGTTTGTGGGTTTAGTAGTTTTAAATATTGGTTGAAAAATACAAATAATGAATATGACATTCCTTTTGACACCCTACTAAAGGTCTCATAATTTATGGGCAGGAGAAATGTATCATGTGACATTCATACCTTCAACAAGAGCATTATCAATGTAAATGAAGTGAATTGGATTTAACCAGTGATTGAAATTGTGACCTTTTCTGAACTTGTGATGTATTCTTCCTTTCCATCTTAAGTATTAGTGTAGTTATTCGGTTTACAAAAGATTCACCATATACTTGTATATTGTAAGAGCTGACTAAAAAAGCTGGTGCTAGAAAGGGCTTCTGATTGTAAAACATTGCTTCAGAAAGGAGCCCTACAAAATATGAAGTCCATAATGGGACTTTGCTTTAGCAGGGAAATGCTTGTTGTGTTGTTGTCTGAACTGCTATAGTAATTTATCAGTTAAACTACAAATCCAAAGTGTTAGTGTAACAACATTACATAAGACTATATGTTTTAACTACTAATCATAAATAACAGTAATATACCTATATGGCTTAACTATTAGTCATAAATACCAGTATTATGCCTATAAGCCTTAACTACCAGTCAGAAGTAACAGTATTATATCTTAACTATCAATCATAAATAATGTATTATATCTATAAACTTTAACTTTCAGACATAAATAACAGTATTGTATCTATAAGCGTTAACTTACAGACACAAATAACAATAATATTTGTCTTAGTATTTCTTAAATATCAGTCATAAATAACAATAATGTACCTATATGCCATAAACACCAGTTATAATAGTCACTCTTGAGCTCCTATTTTCAATTTGAGGTCCACATTTTACAGCTCCACAAGAAGTTCATGAGATTTATTATGAAATATGACTACATGACTTTGGCTTTCAAACAAATTTCAACTGGTTAAAGTTATAACCATCTTCAGGTGTTTCATCCATTACTATTGTTTAATCACTACATTATGTAGAATAACTGCTGTAGGTAAACCTCTGGCATCCAATTAAATAACTTGATTTTATTTGCCCTCATTATTCTCCCAAAGTTTTAGCAGTTATATATTTGACATATCTGCAATACAGAATATCACTCTTATTCTTCATAGTTTTAGCAGTCATATTTACATTTCTGCAGAATAGTTTCCTTACTTCAGTATATTTCAACAGCCAACCAATTAAGGTGAAAGGCAGCAGCTATTCTCTTTTTCAAAAGTATAAGCAATGTCTACTATTAAAATTATGGTAATGGAAGTGTTAAAGAGATTTAGTCAATGATATTGAGCCTTAGTAAAGTTTTGTTTCAAGTCTGGTACTTATTTTATGCAGGACTGCATATCACCATTTTCCACAAACTTACAAGTTTACTTAATGACTTAGTTAGGGGAGAAAAGGAAGTAGTAATGACTCTTTTCAGGGCATCAGTGGCTGGTAGGGTGGGAAGAGGCAGTTATCTTCAGACTGGAGACCTGGCCCAATACTAGATGATGGTATTAAACAAGGCAATGAATACTCCCTCTGACAGGCTTCCAAACATCACGTGACCACCAGGTTTCCCTTACTAAGGCTTTCCAGAAAAACATAAGACCGATACACATTTATTTTCCACCCCTACTACCATCACCTTGTAAATTGGAATCTGTATTTGTCTGTATATGAGAAGTGAATGTATGTGAGTAGGGATTGAACCTGTTACATGAAGTTTAACAGCTTAATCTATAGATAACTGAATGTTACAGTAAGTAAAATAATTTTTTACATGTATAGAAAGCCACACATTTTAAAGAGGAGAATAAAATGGTAGTGGCAATGTTCATAGATTTCCTTTATCATTTTACAACATAAATGAAATTATGTGGTTCTAAGTAGGCACTCAGCTTGCAGAGAATATACCACTGTAACATATTTCATGTGAAGATGTTAGGTTGAAGATATGGAAAAATGATATAAAGACATCATATATCACAGACGTTTGAAGTGTAGAGACAGGCTTTTTGTGTTAACAATTTACATACAGTTGATGCCTGATGTAGAATTCACCAGTTTGTCTTTAGAGAATTTTTGAAAGAAGATTATATATAGTCTAAGGTGTATTTAGTTGATCAGTAGAAGACTTTGATAAGACCTATGTGTGAGTGTGAAAAGATTTGTATATGACTGAAACTAATATTTATATCTAGTTATGTGTGTGTGTGTGTTTATGATGGTATTATATATGTTTATACAAGTTCTATGTGTATGTGTGTGCATGTGTTTGTGCACATGTAAGGGAATGTTCTGAGTATATTGTAAATGTGTGGACATAACACACCTACTGTCCTTTCATACTTAATTGGCATATAATTGGTCATCTTGCTTGGTGTAGTATAGGTCAACAAAGTGATTAGTCAAGACGGAAACATTCCTTTGCAATGACCTAAGATTTGGTGCCAGTTACCAACATAGCAGAGTGACCAGGAAAAGAGAGGTACCAAGGATACACCAATAGATAAAAGAAACAATATCTTCACAGCTCTTTGTTTGCTGAGGCTGAAAAGTACAATAGAATTGTTACATTAACAATTGTATAGATAAATAGCTTTAGTTTCATAACAACATAATGATGGATTAGAATCAGTAGAGAGGTGTGGATTTGTTAGAAAGATAAAGAGACATGTATATATTGACCCATTAGACAGACAATATGTAGATGTTGACTGGTTAAATAGAGACCATCATCATTATCAGCAGCATTTTAGTGTGTTTTCCATGCTGGCATGGGTTGGATAGGTCATCAAAGTCTGAGGCCTGATATGATTAGATAACCACATTTTGCCTATATGTTCCATATTTTAGCACAGAAAGTTTGTAGATATTGACTAGAGAAATAGACAGATGTATTGTGTGGTTACTGCAGTGTCAACATGTAGATGATACTCCACTGACATGTAGCTTCTGCTAGGCTCATGCCTAGATAATATTCTACCAACATGTAGGTTCTACACTGCCTACATGAATGTAAAACTCCACCAACATGCAGCCTTAGTTGTGTCCATATGTAGAAAATACTCCAAAACATGTAGACACTGCACTGCCCACAAGTAGATGACCACCATCATGCAGCTTTTACTGTGTTCACATGTAGGTGATACTTCACCAACATGTAGCCTTTGCTGTACCCACATGTAAGAAATAATCCAACATGTAGCATCTGTTGTGTCCACATGTAGGTGATACTTCATTGACATGTAGTTTCTGTTGTGTCCGCATGTAGATAATACTCCACCAACATGTAATCTCTGCTGTGTCCACATGTATGTGATACTCCACCAACATATAGCCTCTACTGCGTCCACATATATGTGATACTCCACCAACATATAGCCTCTACTGTGTCCACATGTATGTGATACTCCACCAACATATAGCCTCTACTGCGTCCACATATATGTGATACTCCACCAACATATAGCCTCTACTGTGTCCACATGTATGTGATACTCCACCAACATATAGCCACTACTGTGTCCACATGTATGTGATACTCTCCAAATATATACCCCCTGCTGTGTCCACATGTAAAAAATATTTTCTCAACATGAAACCTCTGCTGTGTCCACATGTATCAACTTGTGCTTATATATATATGTGATACGCTGCTGCCAGAATAAATATTCTACCAACATGTAGTCACTTTTTTGCCCACATGTAGGTGATATTCCACTGACATGTAGCCTCTACTGTGTCCACATGTATGTGATACTCCACCAACATATAGCCTCTACTGTGTCCACATGTATGTGATACTCCACCAACATATAGCCTCTACTGTGTCCACATGTATGTGATACTCCACCAACATATAGCCTCTACTGTGTCCACATGTATGTGATACTCCACCAACATATAGCCTCTACTGTGTCCACATGTATGTGATACTCCACCAACATATAGCCTCTACTGTGTCCACATGTATGTGATACTCCACCAACATATAGCCTCTACTGTGTCCACATGTATGTGATACTCCACCAACATATAGCCTCTACTGTGTCCACATGTATGTGATACTCCACCAACATATAGCCTCTACTGTGTCCACATGTATGTGATACTCCACCAACATATAGCCTCTACTGTGTCCACATGTATGTGATACTCCACCAACATATAGCCTCTACTGTGTCCACATGTATGTGATACTCCACCAACATATAGCCTCTACTGTGTCCACATGTATGTGATACTCTCTAAATATATACCCCCTGCTGTGTCCACATGTAAAAAATATTTTCTCAACATGAAACCTCTGCTGTGTCCACATGTATCAACTTGTGCTTATATATATGTGATAGGCTGCTGCCAGAATAAATATTCTACCAACATGTAGTCACTTTTTTGCCCACATGTAGGTGATATTCCACTGACATGTAGCCTATGTGCAAGTGTGAAGTGAGCAATGAGAATGAGAGAGAGTACGTACTGTATAGTATATTACCTTGGCAGGGACATGAAACGACATACAGACAACCAGAACACTATTATAGCAAGGCCAACAAATTCCCTGTAAATATAATAGATAAACATAGTTGAGAGAGAGAGAGAGAGAGAGAGAGGTGAACAAGATAATTTAGTAAGATGGTGAAGAAACTTATTAGGGTGAAGTTACTGTGGGAAAGAGAGAAAGAAATAGAAATATAGTTTGAATGTTTTCAACAGAGCAGAATGCACTAAAAGAATCCAAGCCCCAGGTGGTGGTGTTTAACTAGGTGACAGATTAAGTCTTTCACCCAATCACCATTCTTTCAATAGGCGTCCACACAATTTTTGTCAATCCAGTTTCACTCACAAATTTTTTGTAGACATGAGACTAAAGTAGCAGATACTGCACAGTGTGATTGAACCCCAAAACCATGTTATTGTAACTCTAACTTCTTACCACAGCCATGCCTAACCAAAGGGTGATTTATCTCTCATTTATTTAACACTGAAGAACTAGAGCTAGACATTCATTTTTAACCAATTTGTCACAATATATCTAATGGCATTCACTGTCTTTAACTTTAAAATCATTTTGAAAATAATCAAGAATTTGGATTGATGTAGAAAAAAAAACTAACTTTCTCATTATTAAGCTGGTGTTTGTAATATAACTTAATGAAAATTGTGGCATAGAATTATGATGTAGGCTCTTTAGATAAATATAAACACTTTAAAACAAAGAGCTTTGTATCATAGAACCATGAATGGTCTCAGGTAGTTTAGTATTAAAAGGGTTAAAAGCTCTTCAGGGTTTAGATTGCATTTAGTTTATTTTCTCATTGGGGTTGAAGCTCTGAAAAGTTTGACAAGTGAAGGGGTTTGTCACATAGAGCTGAGGATATAATATTTGAATGTTTGTATCAGAATCAGTTGAAAGGTATGGAGTATAAATTGGTGGGAATATCACCACATATGTTTATTTATGTGTGTAACTGAAAATCAGTAAAGCATACAAAAAATTCCTGGTGTTATTTGTTTCAGTTTTCAGCAAAATAAAGTATTGGACCAAGGCTGTGGATTAGTGGAATTGTTAGAAGCCCTGAACTTGATGTTTTGTGATATTTATTTTTCAACTCTTTGTGTTCTGACTTCAAATACCTCTGTGGCCTACTTGGATGGAGAACTTAATTTGTTGCCTGGTTTAACTCTTGGCCCGTGGATACCTTTAGTGGGGTCCACCTTGTGGTAAGCATTTGACTATACAGCTGGATTGAGGATACTTATCTTTCTCCCTTCCAAACTTGAAAAGTGTCATGAACAACCCTTCCCTGACTAAACAGTAAAAAATAAAAACAATTATGGTGATTCCAAAGAAGAAAATGAATAAACGAAGTTAAAAATAGATAGTATTGGCTAGGTGTGTGTGTGATTGCATGCATCTGTGTGTGTGTGTGTGTGTGTGTGTGTGAATGCATGTGTGTGTATGTATGTGTGTGAGTGTGTGTGCGTTTGCATGCACATGTGGTGTGGTGTGTGTGTGAATGCATGTGCATGTGTGAGCATGCTTAAGATGATGGGCTGGTAGGCAACATGAGTTAACAAAGTGGTCACAGTTCTAGAAATACTCACCGGCCTTCCTCCACTCGAAGTGGGTTGGAAAATTTATCAGTGTAGACTTCATGCAGGATTATTAGTTGGTAGACAGAGAAAACACAACACATCAAGAGATGGACCAATGCCAGGTTTTTCCAATACGTGTTTTCTGCAATAACAAACAAGAAACAATATGTAATAATCAACTAAACTAAATCTACTATCCACCATCTCCTAGTTGCTATATTTAACCCCTCTGATTCTATGTTTTAATGTACTTATATATATAAAAAATACCTTCGCTTATAATTTTATGTAAAAACCAAGAAGTTACAGTATAAACACCAGTTGAATGTTAGAAATATTACTAACTTCCTCCAAATTCTTAATTATTTTCCAAATGATGTGAAAATTATTGGTAGTCTTTTACTATAAATATGTGTTAACAAAAGGGTTATGGCAGTGAATTGGCAGGGATGTTAAATTGTTGGAAAAAATGCCTAGTGGTATTTGTTCCAGTTCTTTGGAGGTCAACTTTTCATCTTTGGTGGGGTCAATAAATGTATTACTAATCCAGCGCTGGGGTTGATACTTCTTCATTTTCAATCCACTCAACATCACACATTAAACAGCTGGGATTCAAGATGTATTGTTTATGCAGGACATAAATAAACACCACTTACTGCCCAAATGGTATTAATGTGGAATCACAGGACAACAAACACACACACACATATAAACTGAGCTGATTTGAATAAGGTGAAACAATTGTTCTTGGAAATGGTGACCTAACTGTTGTGGAACTACCTCTATATATATATGTATATATACAATTATATATATAATTATCATCATCATCCTAATTGTTTAATGTCTATCTTCCACGCTAGCATGGGGTTAGATGCTAGCATGAGGCAGGATTGGTTGGGTGACCGTGTCTCGCTCGTATAGGAATATCTGGCAGGTTTTCTACGGCTGGATGCCCTTCCTAACACCAACCACATTTACAGTGTGGACTGGGAGCTTTTTACATGTTACCTACACGACCACATTACAACGTGGACTGTGTGCTTTTTTGTTGTGACACCTACACGACCTCATTAGTTTGGACTGAATGTTGTGGTACCAACATAACTTTATAGAGAAAGGGTGGTGTTGGTGAGAGTGGGAGGATGGAGTAGGGGTAGTGGGTTGGGGTGTATATTTGCTTAGGAGGGGCCTACTGACTGTAGGTTAACTTTGCAGATAGGGAAGGCGGGTCTTCTGTATTACTGCGTAGCGCCAAAGATCTCGATCCAGTGACATTGTCTAAGAGAGGTGCAGGTGTACAAGGTCGGAATTTATCATGTCGTCCCAGGTTTTTCTGGGTCTACCTACTCCGTAACTTCCATCAATTTTGATCGCCCTGCACTTTTTTATACAGCTGTTGTCTTTCATGCGCATCACGTAACCATACCAATGTAATCTTCTCTCAAGTAAACAGCATCTGATCCCTCTTATTTCTAATTCCTCGCTTAGTTCATTTATGTTTTGCTGTTTGTGTATATTACTATTACACATCCAACGGAGCATGCATACTCCGTTCCTTTCCAGTCTGCGCAGCTCCTCTGCACACAATGCCCATGTCTCACTACCATGTAATATTGCTGTTTGTATACAAGCATCATACAATCTGCCTTTCATTTTCAGAGAGAAACCTTTTGTGGCCAACAGCGGTATAAACTCTCTGAACTTTTTCCATCCCGTTCTAACTCTGGCTACTGTACTTTCAGAGCACCCTCCACCACTGCTGATTTTGTCACCCTGGTAATGGAAAGTGTCCACTATTTCTATAGAACCATCTGGGCAATAGAAGGAGGTAGTGTCCTGTGGGCACTTGCTACTTATTGGACCTGAACATCGGCCACATATAAAATCTACGTTCTTAGATAGCTTACCGGTGATCCCACTACATTTTTTATGTACCCATAGTTTGCATTTGGGACATAGAATGGAATTTCTACCTACTCCTTTCCTACCCACTGAGCATGGCCATTTCCCAAAAGGAACCTGTGCCCTATTTTCCTTTCTACATACTAGAACTTTAGTCTTAGACAAGTAAACGTTAAGGCCTTTTGAATCTAGGCCATGCTTCCATGTTTGGAATTTCTTCTCTAGTTCAGCCATAGATTCGGCTATGAGGGTTAGATCATCTGCATATAGAAGTTCCCATGGGCAGCCGGTCTTAAACTCCTCTGTTATAGCCTGAAGGGCAATAATAAACAGGAGGGAGCTAAGAACACAGCCTTGATGAACACTGACTTTTACGTTAAATTCTTCACTATATTCATTGTTAATTCTAACCTTGCTGACTGCATCTTTATACATGGCTTGTATAGCTCTCACAAGCCATTCATCTACTCCTAGCTTTCTAAGGGCCCACCAGATTAAGGTGTGTGGGACTTTGTCAAAGGCCTTCTCCAAGTCAACAAAAGGTAAGTAGAGGGGTTTACTTTTAGCTAGGTACTTCTCCTGTAGTTGTCGTACAAGGAAAAGAGCATCTGTGGTACTTTTACCTAATACAAAGCCAAACTGCATTTCATCTAGATCAATTCGATCTCTGATTAGTTGTGCTATAATTCTTTCTGTGACCTTCATGACCTGGTCAACTAACTTGATGCCTCTATAGTTTCCCCTATCTAGAGCATCTCCTTTACCCTTATAGCAGTTAACAATGCTGCTGCTACACCAGTCCTTTGGTATGACCCGACTCTGTATTACTTGGTTTACTATCCGGGAGACCATACTATGTCCCTTCATTCCAGATGCTTTCAACATCTCAGCAACTATCTCCGAAGGCCCAGCCGCCTTGCCTGTCTTCATATCTTTGATTGCCTTACTTATTATACAACTACTAACTTGCACCGCTGGGGACCAGTTGTGCTTTAATTCTTTCTGTGACCTTCATGACCTGGTCAACTAACTTAATGCCTCTATAGTTTCCCCTATCTAGAGCATCTCCTTTACCCTTATAGCAGTTAACAATGCTGCTGCTACACCAGTCCTTTGGTATGACCCGACTCTGTATTACTTGGTTTACTATCCGGGAGACCATACTATGTCCCTTCATTCCAGATGCTTTCAACATCTCAGCAACTATCTCCGAAGGCCCAGCCGCCTTGCCTGTCTTCATATCTTTGATTGCCTTACTTATTATACAACTACTAACTTGCACCGCTGGGGACCAGTTGTGCTTTAATTCTTTCTGTGACCTTCATGACCTGGTCAACTAACTTAATGCCTCTATAGTTTCCCCTATCTAGAGCATCTCCTTTACCCTTATTGCAGTTAACAATGCTGCTGCTTCACCAGTCCTTTGGTATGACCCGACTCTGTATTACTTGGTTTGCTATCTGGGAGACCATACTATGTTCCAATAGATAGATTGGATCGATTTGGAGCAGACTATCTTTTTCCCATTTCTTCTCCTCATTTAGTAGCCTCTCGTAGTGACACTTCCAAGCTACCTTCTTATCAGTATCAGTGAGGGCAAGTACACCATCATCATTATGGACACACTTCTGCCCGACAATATCACAGTTTTCCTTGACACATTGTCTTGCAATCCTGAACATCTCACGTTTTTGGTCCTCGCATTTTAGAACATGTTTGAATTTTCTATCCTCTGCTTCCCTTCTTGGAAGGTACACTTGTCTCCTAGCTTCTCTCCTGGCTGCTTGATAATATTCTCTACTTCCTCCATCCCACCATACTTTCCAAGCCTGCTATTTTGCCTTGATTGTTTACTCCACCTTACTGTTCCACCACCATGTTATTCTCTTCCTGCCTATATGTCTGCTCCAGCCATAGATTTCATCTGTTGCCTTCAGCAGGTTAACTTTCAGGAATTCCCAATGTTCCTCTATATTGTATGTCTCTAATTGCTTTTCCTTACTGTCAAAAGCATCAAGTAATAAGCTTTTGAATTTGTCACTGGCTGTGGGGACCTTCAACTTCCATATTCTTCTTCTCAAGCTAGTCCTTCTCTGTCGTCGAGTATGTCTAGTCCTGACTATGAGTCAATAACTACTAGGCTATGTTGGGTGGTAAATTCTTCATGGGGGAGGGACTTAGTGTTTACAACAGACACTCTGTCACGTCTTCTAGTAAGGATATAATCTATCTGGTTGGTGTGTTCCCCTGATCTATAGTTGATCAAGTGGTATTCTCGTTTTTTTAAGTTTGTGTTACAGATAGGTTTCTTTTATTTGCCACTAGGGCATCAAAAGTGGGACAAGTACAAAGGGGGGAGTTTACACAAAAAGGCGTCCTCAATAAGGAGGAGGCAATAACAAAATATAAAAATAAAATAAGATATAACAAAAAATAAAATTTTTAACAAAATCCTCAATAGAGAGGAGGCGCCTTGGGGGGTCACACACACCCCCGAAAAAAGTGTGCAACCCTTCTCCTCAGGAGCACAGAGAAGGGGTGCTCCCTTGATCTTTCATCTTCCTCACCTATAGTCTGATGTAGAGTGAAGGCCCATTCACACGGGCCATTCTCGCCACTTTCACCCATCTTTCATAGAAACGGCTGGGGTGCAGCACCTCTCTCTCCATCCTGATCCTTCTTCCGAAATGATAACGGAAGAAACGGACCAGTTGTTGGCCAGAGAGAAAGGTGCCTGACCTCAGTCCTTTCAGACGCGTCCACCATACAACCTCTTTCGCCATGGCTATTACGCACAGAAACACCGCCTCTGCTTCATCTTTGAAGGGGGGAGGCGGCTTGATCATTACAATAGACTCGGTGGTCAACCGGATCGGTCCCACCCTTGACAGCAGTTGTTCGACATAGCCCCACAGATCGGCTACGCCCGAGCAGTGTACCAATGCGTGTGCAACGGTTTCCTCGTCGCACACGCATCTGGGACAGATCTTTTTGGCGGGGTCCCTACCCGGGCGCCCGTGTCTGTAGAGCCTTTTTCGAACGGGTAAAGCCCCTCGGTAGCACTGCCAGGCCAGGGACTTCTGGAAGTTGTCCATAGGTCCCGGGCTGAATGTCCTACCGAGGATTCTGAAGCCTTCCTCATTTCTAGTACCAAACCCATAGCCTCCATGGATTCCATCATAGCCATCACTATGTTGTCCAATGTGACCATTAAGGTCGCCAGCAATAATTAGGTAGTCACTGTAGGTTATTTGGGAGGTAGTGTGCATTAGCGACTCATAGAACCTGTTTTTATAACGTCACGTAGGCCAGATTGGGGTGTATAAGCGGATATTATTGTCACGGTAGTTCTATTTAGAACTAGTCTTATTTTAATTATTCTGTCATTCACTCTATTTACGGCAATTACCTTATCTACCCATTTTTCAGCTAACAAAATTCCTACTCCACACAGTCTGTTGTCATTTCCCACCCAGAAAAGTTTATAGCATCGTTTTTTTACCCACAATGAATCTAGCAGACCCACCTGTCCACCTAGTCTCTTGAACACAACAAACATCAACTTCCTTATGTTCAAGCATCTCTACAACCTCATTTGAGCGACCTTTCAATGTGCCCACGTTCATGTTACCAACTCTGAAGTTTTGGATTTTGTTGGGTTGGAGGCGCAGGGAGGGGTGTGGCAGACGGAATTATGTTGGTCATCCAAATATATATATATATATATATTTAATATAGCTCTGATGGACTTCCTGATGATTTCTCCCGAATGAAACAGTTCTAGTCCTGTAGTCCTTTCTATATTAAATTTTTATATTCTGCTATGTATAGAGTACCTTACTTACTGTGGTTATTCCCGATTTAACCCGGGATAAGCTTATATATATATACATATATATATATATATATATGTATATATATATATATATATATATATATATATATATATATATATATAGAAGTGGTAACAGACCAGTTAGTTCACCATACCGAGAACAATTGTTTCACCTTAGCGGATATATATATACACAATTATATATATATTTATTTATAAGAGAATGTTCAGGTTTGCTTGAAGCATTGTAGAATATGAAAAATAGTTAGTTTGAAAGCCTCTACAATGCAGATGGGTAAATTTTTTGGCAACGAAATCCAGTGGCAATAGAAGAAGGAGAAGGAAAAGGAAAACAAAAGTAAATAAACGTAAAAGATATAAGGAGAAAAGAGGAAAAAGAAGAGGAAGAATGTCAGAGTTTGTGTACTTTAAAAGATTTATTAGTCCCTATCTTTCAGATTCACATCCATCAACGGGGGTGGTTTTCTGAAGGGAAAATAAAAACGTTGTTGAACGTTGCTGGTTGTATGATTCTGTTTAAAATTGCATGTGTGGCTGTGCGTTATGTTTAAAATTTCTAACAAATTTTATTTTTAAATTAAAAAAAAATTTTTAACGGTTATTCATTGCACTTGCACATGCATGGGGTAAACGAAAGGTCATTCTAGATATTGCTGCTGTAACTCTGTGTTTGTATGTGTGTGCATGTCCTAGCCAATATCACACCAACTATAGTCTGCCTCTCTCGGATCTGCTGTTTATAGGAGGCTCTAATTGATTTATCCAGAGAACTTCCTTCACCCTTAGAGTGCCAATGTTATGCTCTGTTGCTAGGATAGCTCCGATGTAAAACCAGCAACTTGATGCAACCAATGACGCTGACCTATTCTTGTTTACAGAACTGTCGCCATTGTTCTGAGAGTGGGATTGGTCCAGTGCAAGTCCTTTTTTCACTTAAAAAAATTCAAGCTCATCTTTCAAGTGTGTTGCATGTGCATGGCTTGGCTAGCTATATCTGAAAAAAGCAAAACACTTAAAAACGATGAACTCAAAAAGTGATGTCAATGGTAATAAGGGCTCTGGAACAAGAAGTAAAAGTGTCTGTCTTGGCAGGTGTATCAGGGCATTTATAACATTCTCATACTTGTGGAATATAATGCTAGAGCTGGAAAGAGCCACAGAACGTGGTATTTAGAAAATGTTTTTTTAAGAAAGAGGTTTAAGATTTACAAAATTACATTACACACTAGGTAACACATACATTTCTATTCAAATATGGATATGAAAAAAAAAAGAATTTGTGCATTCCACCAAAATTTCTCAAAGACAATTATTTCCCTTGGTTATGTAAAGACAAACAATTTATGATATACAAACTTACAACTTAAGTCACGCACATATTATACATACACATCGATTCAAAGAAAATTGCATGCACCCCTATGTACATGAAATGTTGTATTATTATGGTCTAGGGTTTTATTAATTACCCCAGTTTGTTCTTGAGTAGAACATTTCACAAACTATGAGCATTTATCATAAAGTAATTGTTTTCTTTAAATTATACAGTGGTGGCCATAACTGGACTCCAAAACCTAAGGTCACGCATACATGTTAAGTGTATGAAATTTAATATACACTATATATATATATATATATATATATATATATATATACAATGGTCTTCTGCACAGTTTCCATCTACCAAAATCCCTCATAAAGTACTGATTGTTCATAACCAATTCTATAGAAGACACTTAAGTGGAACTTAACTCAAAACCACATGAGTGCAAAGTGAATTTAACCACACAGCCATAACTGAACACATGCATATATATCCAAATCCTACTTGCAAAGTCAATGTGCGTGAACGACCAAGCATGGACGAGTTAAGAAAGAAACTGGGTATAAGAGGGATAAGTTGTGGTGTGCAGGAGAGAAGGCTGAGATGGTATGGACATGTGATGCTCACGGAAGATGACCGCTGCGTAAAGAAGTGCCAAGAAATCCCAGTAGAAGGAAGACGCAGTAGAGGTAGACCACAAAAACATGGGCGGATGTGGTGAGAGCAGACCTCAGATCGCTGAAACTCACCGAGGAGATGACGAAGGACCGTGACAAGTGGAGAGATGCTGTGCTGAATAGGACCCGTCCAACCCTTGCAAGCAAGGAAAAGCGGACGAAAAATGATGATGATGATGATATGTATGTAAAAGGTGAGCAGAAGTAATAACTGAGTCGGTGCAGTGTATGGAAGGATTATATTGGGTTGGCGCTTGAAATAGCAGGAGGGGGTCTTGATGTTGCGGACGCTGGTCCTTCGTCGGAGGAAAGAATGAGAAATAAGATAGATTGAGGGGACGGGCGGGGTCGAATTTGAAAAAAAGTGTCTTTAGATAGAAATGGTAGGTCCATTTATGTTGACATCTCATGTACATGTGTACTGTGAGTGTGTGTGTATATATATATGTGTGTGTGTATATATATATATATATATATGTTTTGCAAGAGATGTCAACATGAATGGACCTGTTATTTTTGTCTAAAGACATTTTTTCCAATTCCAACCCGCCCGTCTCCTCAATCTGTTCTATTTCTCATTCTTTCTTCTGATGAGGGACTGGCGTCCAAAACGTTAGGACCCTCTTCCTGCTGTATCAAGCATTAACCTGGTATATACCTTCCATGTGCTGTGCCGATTGTGTTGTTGTTTCTGTTTACCTTTTACATACATATATATATATATCTCTCGTCCACACCGCTCTCACCCGCGCCCGTGCTATCCCCCGCTCTACCACCCTCACCCCACGCCACCGCACACCCACCCACCGTCTCCCCTTCCCCATCACCTACCACCCCTCCACCTTACCCCTCCGCCGCCTCTTCCGACACCTCCAGTCCGACCCCTCCACCTCCCACATCTTCCCAACACCACCACTCCCCTCCTTCAAACGTTCTTCCCCCAACCCTCACTTTCACATACACACACACACACGCACACCTAACCACACACACCACCTTCAGCCCTCCCCGCTCGGACACCCTGTCTCCCTCTCCCCACTCCACCCGCCACCACCTCTACTCACCCCACACCCTTCCACCACCTGTTTACCCCCCTTTTAATTTCAGTTTATTTTGATCATGCCTTTATTTTTAAATTTTCTCATTCCTTGTATTTTGATCATGCTTTATTTTTATTTATTATTTATTATATTTTTGTCTTTATTTGTTAATTTTTCATTCGCACCGTTTCCTTTCGCTATATGTCTCTCCACCACTCCCCTACACACCTTTTGAACTCTTACCTGAAGAAGGGCTTATGCCCGAAACGTCGTCCCCCATCTACCCCCCACTCACCTGAGCGTGAATTTAATAAACATTTGTCGTACTGCCTCTCTGTTCTGTCCCTGTTCAATTTTTCATTATATATATATATATATATATACAAATAAAGATTCAGCGAGAATCGCATTTCGGCGGGCAGGAAAAGTGAAGCGAAACGCAAAAATCAGAAATGATACTGGCAAAGTGCTCAATAGTTAAAAACCAGAGCTAAACAATGTGTTAAGAAGCCATACAAAACTGAAAAGGTAGTCAAGAAAGCATTAACCACCCAAGCCAAAAACCAAATCAAGCTAAACAGGTCAAAACAAAATAAATGATAAAAAATAAGTGATAACCAGACCTGGACTCCTGGAATTATATATATATATATGTGTGTGTGTACGAGGTGTCCTAAAAATATGTATACACTCCAACAGCATTCTAATAAAAGTGTGAATACATATTTTTGGGACACTCTGTGTGTATATATATATATATATATATATATATATCATTGGATACCATCAGAGTTGCAGGTGTTATATCAGAGTTTTCCTTCTCCTAGAATTCTGCCTTGACAAAGGCTAAGGGGTCATCTTGTTCTTCTTTTTGGTAAATATCATCTTGGTTAAGAGAGTGGGACTGGCTTTGTGCAGTGCCTTTGCTCACTATAAAAGCTTCATGGCACAGGCATTGCTTTATATCTGGAGATCTCTCTGCACTTGTCGTCACATGGTACCATGGGCCCAGCACTATGTGTCAATAATTGTCACAAGTGTAGTGTTTGTACCAGAGTTTTCAAGTCGCTGGCTGGACTAAAAAGTCACACTCGTTCAGCGCATCGGTAGGGGTTCTCCTACATGGATATAAAGTAGTGGCCATACTCGAAAACGAGTTGGCAGCCACCATATATATATATATAGGTAACACGGTAAAAAGTTCCCAGTTCCACACTGTAAATGTGGTTGGTGTTAGGAAGGGCATCCAGCCATAGAAAACCTGCCAGATAGTCCTATATGAGCGAGACACGGTCACCCGACCAACCTTGCCTCAAGTGGAACAACTCCCGTCTAACCCATGCTAGCGTGGAAGATGGACGTTAAACGAAGATGATGATGATGATGAATGGACATTAAATGATGATGATATATGTGATCTCAGTGTGGTAGCCAGAGTGCAAATAGGCTGGAGGAAATTTAGGAAGGTAGTACCTCCGCTGACAACAGGGGTCTTATATTTTGGAGTGTAAGGTATGCTGTGTGATTCCTGTATGTGAGAGGTGATGTTGTATGGCCATAAGGGTTGGGACATAACTGCAGCGGATCTGGGAGGGTTGGAGGAAGGTGGAATGAGTATGCTCTTCAGACAATCATTGACAATCAGCCTTTCTAGTGCTAGTGCTATGATGGGGAGCATCTAGTACACTCTGTGGGGTAGTTAGCTTTGGTTGGGGTTTTCAGCAGTAGAAACCATGGCAAAAAAGGATTGGGAGAACCCTTCAGCCACCACATGTTAACCTTTCAAATAATGGTGCCACGAAAAATACACCAAGTACATCCGGGAAGGTGTTTGGTGATAGGAAGAGTATCCAGCTGTAGAAACCATGGTAAAAAAGGGTCAAGAGGAGACCAGTTGTATAAAGGCACAAAAACCTCTCTAGTGTTGCTGATATGATAAAACACACCCAAAAGGCATCCAGTTGTAGAAAAATTGTCAAACAAAGGATAGAAAGGACTCAGTTATGTCCAAAATATGGTAACCTTGTAGTTCTAGTGCTAATAAAAAATGTGTAGTGCATTCTGTAAAGTGCAAGAATGTATGTAAATGAAATGCAGCTTCTGACCCATCTAAAAGAGTAGTGGGTTCAATTAAGTACTGACTTGGTCTGTGAAAACAGTCTGTCCAACCCTTATAACAAGGAAAACAGATATTAAATGATGGTCGTGATGATGGTAACACACAGTTACACATTCACACATAATGACACACATGCATAAATATATATATATATATACATACCTGTAATATTGGTATCAACAGCAATGAGGACAGTTAAAATGGCAGGTAACAGGTAAACAGGCTGTAGACAGAGATTGAAGATTATGACATAGTAGATTAATTATTCATGTCATTTTTGGAGCATAACGACCCTTTGTTACCAAACCACCTGAAACCATCCCTGGTTCTATGATAGTGTTGTGATATTGTTAAAATGTGATACCTGGCACAAATGCCTATCTTTGATGAGTTAATATCTGTATACAACAACTACAACGGTACGCGATGGGGCCCACCCACAGCCCCGGCAGACAGAATAGAGAAGGCGTTTCCCCGGAGGACAGCAAGGGAGACGCTCGAAAAGCCACTCCAACTCGCGGGGCTCACACCTGCGACTGGCCAGCTCAGTGCCTACGGTGGTGAGTAAGGAGGTAGCCCTGGGGCCGAGGACACCAGAAGTCTCCACTGCCAGGGGTACGACCGCAAACCTGTCGGAGAGCGACCGGTATTTGAGGAGTTTGGCCCCCTCAGCCCGACGTGCAGCAGAACCTGGGTCAGTCGCAGACTGCACCAGGTTGCGGCTGCAGAAAGTGTCAGTGGAAGTGGCATCCCAGACGAGGGGTTTGCCACCGCGGAACGGGAAGATGGTCGTGCCATCTGGCCTTTTGCCGTCCCCTCAATCCAACCCCACCGGTTTGAGCTGGAAGGGAAGCCTGCAGCATCCAAGCCATACTTAATGACCTCGTAGAGGGCAGCATGGCGTGGAATGCGGCCAGCACTGTGGCGACAGGAAAGTGGGTGGAGGCCAAAAGAGTCCACGGTGGAACCGCAGCGACATTGGTGTGGCTGGCAGATCTGGAGGCTGAGCCTCAGGGAAATGCCGATGCGCAGGCTATGGTTGTCTAGCTGTGTGCCAGTGGAGAAGGAGGGCAGGGCATGGAGCCAGGCACCACTGTGGGGTTTGGATGCTGCACGAAAACAAGCAAGGCGGAGCTGGCGCGTGAGCCTGTCTGAGGCCAGGCTGCACTGGATGGCATCCCATGTGCATTGGGGTGACTTGACGTCAACAGGGGGAGAAGGAGGAGGGACGTCTACTGGGCTAAGTCCCAGCTGGTCCCACGTCTCACAGGCGGCCTTACGTTCTCTGTACACAGAGGGTTCTGTTGTGTTTTGAAGAACCATGTTGATGAGGATGTGGCACGAGGTTACCCACGAAAGATACGCCGGCAAAGCTAGTGAGATCGGGGACCGGAGGCCAAGGCCGCCATACCTGACAGGTAAAGTGACCTGTTGCCACCCTATGTCGTCAAATTTGACGTTGCATATCTCCTCGGCTGCTGCTCGGATACAAGTATCGAGCATTAGAGCAAGCATGACAAGGTTGTTCTATGATAGTTTGTTTTAATGTTTATATTTATCTAAGGACCTTCTATAGTAATCTAAGAACCTTTGTTAATTTACACCTCAAATGCTAGATTAATAATGGGAAGGTGAATTATTTCATTAAATCCTTCAAAATTTTTGACTATTTTCAAAATTATTTGAAAATTATAGGCAGTGCCTTTGATTAGAATGAAAATCAGTGCTGCAGGAACTGAGACGCTTATCCTCTAAAGGTAGCCTACACTCTACATGTGAATGGAGTTCCATTGAAGCAGGTGGAGAAGTTCAAGTATCTCGGAGCCATGTTCATGAGTGATGGAAGGTAGGAGGCTGAATTAAGTTTAAGAATTGCAGGAGCTGGTGCTATAATGTGCCAGCTTCAGCATTCGGTAATCAGAAGGAGGGAGGTAGGTGTAAAAGCCAAACACCCTATCTTCAATTCAGTATTCATGCCAACCCTTACCTATGGTCAGGAACTTTGGGAAATGGCCAAAAGAATATGATCGCGAATACAAGCAGCTGAAATGAGGTTTCTCTTTGGAGTAACGTTACTTGACAGAGCACGTAGCTCGGAAATCAGAGTTGTTCCTGGTAGAACCACTACTTCTCTGAATTGAGAAATCACAGCTCCAATACTATGGGCTTGTGATTAGAATGCTCCAAGAAAAAATTGCTGGACAGATTTTATGGGAAAAAGCAACTGGCAGGAGACCCAGGGGTAGACTCTGAGCAAGATGGTTGGATAACATCCATGAGTTCAGCTGGTCTCATTTGGGGATCCAGCCAGATTAGCTGGTTGCTTCTGACAGGACCTGCTGGAAGGAGTGTTTGAGGACTCTGCCCCCATGACCCTCTCAAGAATAAGTGAGCAAAGAAGAAGAAAAGTTAAATAACATGAGAATAGCTGTATTGTTCAGAAGTTTGTTTCACATAGCAGCTTGGGTAAGTTTCTTCTACTGTAGCCTAATGCTGGTTAATGCCTTGTTAGTGATACTGTTAGGCACTATATAACTCTCATCATATACATATATATGTGTGTGTGAGTGTATGCATGAATGTTTATATCAACACTGTTTAACAACCATTATAGTTTATTTAAGGGTGGTGGATTGGCAGTATCGGTAGAGGGTCGGACGCCATGCTTTCCAGCATAGTTACGTCCCTTTACGGTCTGAGTTCAAATCCCGCCGAGGTTTACTTTGCCTTTCATCCTTACGGGGTCGATAAAATAAAGTACCAGTAATGCACTGGGTAATTGCTGGCCTTGTGCCTAAAGTAGAAACAATTATAGTTTATTTATGTTCAAGAGCGGTGGATTGGCAGTATCGGTAGAGGGTCGGACGCCATGCTTTCTAGCATAGTTATGTCCCTTTATGTTCTGAGTTCAAATCCCGCCGAGGTTAACTTTGAATTTCATCCTTACGGGGGTCGATAAAATAAAGTACCAGTAATGTACTGTAAATTGCTGGCCTTGTGCCTAATGTAGAAACAATTATAGTTTATTTATGTTCTGTAACTTAGCAGTTCAACAAATAGATACAATGTTTAAATGTACTGAAAGTTTCAGTGTGATACAGAAGGTGAGAAGGCCGTCTGAATTAATTACAAATAAAGTTCATCGAACTCGCTCCCAAACAGTTTTCATCTACCCAATTTCACTCAGAGGGCTTGAGTTGACCTAATGCTAATGGAAAATACACTTGCTGAAGATGTTACATAGTGGGATTGAACCCAGAACCTCATGATGATGAAGCAAATTTCTTAACCATTTGGTCATACTGTATCCACCGTCTTTATAATGATACACAATATATAATACAGAGTACAGATTAGTAGAAGTGGAGAATAAGACTTGAATTAATTCTACTTACAATCCAGATGTACCAATCACTGTCATTGTGCTGTAAGAAAGGATAGAGAATGAGATTAAATGGTGACACTAGATTAAGAGAAATTAGACCTGATTAAGAGACATAAGGCCTAATTAGGAGAGATAAGATTAGATTAAGGGAGATATGATGAGATTAAGAGAGATAAGTATAGATTATGAGAGATAAGACTAGATTAAGAGATGTAAGACAACATTTTAAGACTGGATTAAGAGAGATAAGATGAGATTAAGAGATATAAGACTGGATTACGAGATAACACTAAATTTATTAGATAACACCAGATTAAGAGAGATAAGGCTAGATTAAGAGAGGTAACATTAGATTAAGAGAGATCAGAATAAATTAAGAAAAGTGATAATAGATTAAGAGAGATAAGATTAGTTTAAGAGCAATAAGATGAGATTCAAAGATAACATTAGATTATGAGAGATAAGTCAATATTAAAAGACAATTCTAGATTAAGAAAAATAAAGATTAAGAGAGATAAGACATGATTAAGAGATAAGACTAGATTAAGAGATAACACTGGATTTAGA
Organism: Eledone cirrhosa; assembly: GCA_964016885.1. Taxonomy (NCBI): domain Eukaryota; kingdom Metazoa; phylum Mollusca; class Cephalopoda; order Octopoda; family Eledonidae; genus Eledone; species Eledone cirrhosa. The sequence goes on along the minus strand of OZ024743.1, from coordinate 363,416,712 downwards.
GGGATGAGACTAGATTAAGGGATGGTACACTAGAAAGGTTAATTTAAATTAAGAAGACCACATTAAGAAAGGTAAGAATAGATTAAGAAAGGTAAGCCTAGATTAAGTAAAATACGACCAGATTAGAAAAGGTAAGAATAGATTAAGAGTGATAATACTAGATTAAGAGAAGTAAGACTCAATTAAGAAAGGTAAGACTAAATTAAGGGAGATAAGATCAAATAAAGAGTGAGAAAACTAAGATTATTTATAGAATTAAGTTATTAGATTATACATCATCATTGGATTAATATTGAGAAAATGGAGATTATTGTATAGCTTAAAATGAGATCAGACGATTATTGCTTTAAGATTAAAGGAAATCATTGGATATGAGTTTTTACATAAAAGGTTATCACTGGGTAAGTGTAATTGAATAAATGCTATTGAATAAGCCTTATAAGATAAAAAGGATATCACTAGATAGTTTTATTCAATACAAGTATATGACTGGATAAGTGTAATTGTTACTAGATAAGTGTTATTAGATAATACTGAATAAGTGTTATTTGATAAAATGCTATCACTAAATAAGTGTTATTGCATATGACTGGACAAGTGTTATTAAATATACACATCACTGGTGAATGTTATCAAACCATGCCACAATACAACATACAACATCGTTAGACTTCCTCAAAACACAGCTACACCATGAACATTTGAAGTCTACATGGTCACTTGACCAGTTAGAAATAACAGCCAAATCTCTCTATCAAATAACACCCTTTCATCTTAAGGAAGGATATGTAGTCCTATTCAAAAAGATACAATAGTCATAGCTGGAATGCATTTAAGAGAATCTTTGCAAAAATTAACAAGACTATTTTTGTGTCAGAAGACAGAAAGCTCCTTTCAGCATTAGAGGGGGGCTGATGTGTTTTTTTTTTTAATTGATGGGGGGGGGGGGGGGGGAGTATTCACAGGATTCTTCTTGGCTTTTCAGGCTGATGAATCCATTGAACCCAACTCTTATAGACCCTGATTTTAATCATAGGTTTATTTGACAAGGGTTGACCTGTGGTAAAATAACAACAACAATGCCAATTTCAACAAATGAACTAATGAGTGAGCCTCTCTGTGTTTCATTCAACCTGTTGATATAACAGCCAGTGGTAGATTAATAAGTGGGGAATGACTGAGCTGTAGCCAGGGGTCCACAATATTTAAAGAGATCTCAAATTAATTTTTTGGCTACCATGAATAATATATTCAGTCAGTATAGGATGGTGATGAAATTTTCAGCCAGGAGTTCCATACAAGCTTAATTCACCACTGTCTAAAATAGAATACTTACATTAACAAAAGCAGCCAAGAAGAAAAATACAGCCATAACCAAGTTGGTTACTTTCCATACAATTTCCCATCTGTCTGGTAATTTGACAGATATTTTACTACAGCTACCTTCATACAGCATCTCTTCATTAACCATCTTCTTCAGTTGAACTGTAAATAATAGAAATGGAAATATTGTTATATACATACACACACACATCATCATCATCATCATCGTTTAACGTCCATGTTCCACGCTTGCATGGGTTTGGACGGGAGTTTTCCCACTTGAGGCAAGAGTGGTTGTCTTGCTCGCATGGGACTGTCTGGTGGGTTTTCTACAGCTGGATGCCCTTCCTAACACCAACCACATTTACAGTGTGGGACTGGGAGGTTTTTACCGTGTTGCCTACACGGCCACATTACAGCGTGGACTGTGTGTTTTTTTGTCGTGACACCTACACGATCTCATTTGTTTCGGCCTGGATGTTGTGGCACCAACATAACTTTACATTGAAAGGGGATATATATATATATATATATATATATATATAATGGCTGCAACCTGATTTCAAGTAATGCCATCGCTTGATACTTAAGCATGAGCATCACGGACGTGGCTTTTAATCCTACGCAGTGGATTTGTGAAACAAAAACTGTACTCTAAATGACACTTAACCCTTTAGCATTTACACTACTTTATATATACTATTATATTTTCATGGCAAACACTTTATCTCACATAATAATGAATCTATGAGATTTTGGTATTAATTATTTTGAGAACAATACCTTAACATCAGTATGAGTGGCCAGTTACAGCCAGTTTGAACAGAAAGGGGTGAGAGAATTCTGGCCGGATACAGCCAATTTAAATGCTAAAGGGTTAAAGCATTTTAGATATCAAAATGCTAAAACTTTGTAAATATTTTCTCCACTCATGAGAATTTCAAAAGCATGCCATAATGTGTTGATTAACTGCCTCAACTTATAAGTAGGGTTTGGATTTTTGCCCATTTCTCAGACATGAAAAGAGGGGGGTTGCTTATATTTGAGTATATGATAAATGGACTTCTGTTGATTTTGATCAATGAAATTACTCATTCATCAAATTAACTTGCAAGTGGTTGACTGTTCTACAAACAGGTGTATTTTTAAAGTAATTCACAAATATTCAACATGATCCTAAACCGACGGTAGTCGGTTTAGTAATATTGTTGTCTTAGTGATTTCGTTGGCAATCGTCTCTTTACAGCATTATTAGAATGTCTTCCGATTATCAAAATCACATGAAAGTTATATGAGCATGGAGAGTAAATCATTGCACATCTCTTAAGCTAAAAATCTCGAAATTTCGTTCAGCACAAAAAAAGTTATGATCAAAGTTTGCTGAAAAAAACTGTGTTCAAGTGAGTAAGTGAGTGAGTAAGGGTGACGCTCTGTTCTCGAAATTTCGTTCAGCACAAAAAAAGTTATGATCAAAGTTTGCTGAAAAAAACTGTGTTCAAGTGAGTAAGTGAGTGAGTAAGGGTGACGCTCTGTGCATTTGATGCATCTCTTGGGACCGGTCAGAGGAGGATAAGGGGTTATTCGGGGTGCGGCGCTTATTCGAACCCTCCCCCAGTGACTGCGATTATTCGGGGTGAGACGCTTATTCGAACCCCCCCCCCCCCGCTTATTCGAACCCTCCCCCCAGTGACTGCGATTATTCGGGGTGCGGCGCTTATTCGAACCCTCCCCCCAGTGACTGCGGTTATTCGGGGTGCGGCGCTTATTCGAACCCTCCCCCCAGTGACTGCGATTATTCGGGGTGCGGCGCTTATTCGAACCCTCCCCCCAGTGACTGCGGTTATTCGGGGTGCGGCGCTTATTCGAACCCTCCCCCAGTGACTGCGATTATTCGGGGTGAGGCGCTTATTCGAACCCCCCCCCCCCACAGTGACTGCGGTTATTCGGGGTGCGGCGCTTATTCGAACCCCCCCCCCACAGTGACTGCGATTATTCGGGGTGAGGCGCTTATTCGAACCATCCCCCAGTGACTGCTGTTATTTGGGGTGAGGGTCTTATTCGAACCCCCCCTAGTGACTGCGGTTATTCGGGGTGCGGTGGTTATTTGAACCCCCCCCAGTGACTGCGGTTATTTTTTTGAATTTGAATTTTAAATGTTGATACAATGTGGCAGTAAACATTAATCATTGAGCTAATTAGGAGCTATTATGTTCTCCTATCTCGCGATAAGTGGTCACACGTTGCAAACTAGTTGAGGTTGTCTTCTATTTATATTCAAATGAGTAATCACTCACTGCATTGTTCTCTTTCAAAGCAGTCGCTGATTGATATACTAGAAATTCAGAAAATCATTTGGATTTGTACTAATAGTTGTGAATAGTTGTGCTATTTTTTGTACCGATAGGTGCGAGTAGTGAACTCATTTGCGATAGGTGCGAATAGTGTGCTCATTTGACATATGAAAATGACGTCTCTCGGCTTTTTTATCGGCTTATTTATTTTGACTATTACAAATGAAAAATTTGTTTCCCTGCAAAAGTCTCGCCAAAATGGTCGCAAAAAAAATCGCAAAAGGTCACTTCATACGTTTCGCGGCTTTCGAAAAAAGTCACCATATACGTTTCGCGGCTTTTTGATCGGCTTATTACTTTTTTGCCTGGCGCGAAAATGCAATACAGTTGTTTTTGGACTATGAACACTCAAATGATGAAATCGACAAAAATGGCGTGTGAGAAGAAAATCAAAAAATTTGCATATGAAAAATCGACAAAAAATGGCGCGCGTGAAGAAAATACAAAAATCCAAAAAAAATTATCATGTGAAAAATTGACAAAAAATCGACAAAAATGGCGTGCGTGAAGAAAATCCAAAAATCCAAAAAAAAATTATCATGTGAAAAATTGACAAAAAATCGACAAAAATGGCGCGCGTGAAAAAAAATCAAAAAAACCCAAAAAAATTTGCATGTGAAAAATTGACAAAAAATCGACCAAAAATGGCGCGCGTGAAAAAAATCCCAAAAAAATTTGCATGTGAAAATTGATATTTGCCTTCTATTGCATTAGAATTTGTCATGTTTAATTAAAATGTTATTTTCAACTAAATGCAAATGGTGCAAATTTGCTCCATTTAGATTCAGTTGTTAATGCTCACCTACTAATTTAAAAAAATTGTATTTTCTTAAATGACTCTTATTTATCATAAGTTAATATTTTTAAGATAGGTGAGTGCTCCACGATCTGACCTATGTCCCCGCCATGTGGAGTGGATGCTTGTACCAATTAGATAAAATATCTCAACTTATTTCTGTGACTCCAATGCACAGGCTGACACTGTAGCTTGAATTAAATTCAAAATTGGTACAAGTAACTAAGAGGTCACAAAAGAATAGCTTCACTTTCACCTATAGTTTTCATTAACATCATTTTTGGGATTTTTTGATAGAAGTAACTAAAGTAATAACTATTTAATTAAGTAGTTGTTGTTTGCATTGCCTTGAAAAATAGGAAACTAGCTAGAAAAATGCGTACAGCAAAAAAAAGTAATATTGTTGGAACAAACCTTTAAAAATACAGGACAAGGAAGTAAGATAAACCTTTAAAAATACAGGACAAAGAACTAAGATAAAACTTTAAAAGAATAGGACAAGGAATATAAATTTTTACAATAATATTAGTGGCAAAAATTTTATTGGAAAAATAGATAATTGATCAAATAAAAGTGATTTATTTGAGTAACATGAAATTACTTAATGAGAAATATCAATACAATGAAATTGATCCCTGTCTTGTGTTCCTCCTCCAAGTCCGAGTTGTACCAACTGGTTCATTGGTTCATGAGGAAGTGGGCCAGGAAAAATGTAGGAAAAGTCATCATGGTTCATTTCTGTTCTTCCCTTCTACTCGAGCCCCCTCAGCGCCTGCATCCCCCAGCTACAATGACTCCCAAATCAGCAGTCTGTTGCTCCTGCACCAACGCCTCCACCTCCTCCCCCCTCGTCGCCTGCTTCAACTTTCATCATTGCTGCGCCAACATGCCCAGTGCTGTCTGGAAGTGGTTCAACGAGTCCGGCGCCGGCTTCACCTGCTTCAAGTGCTCTCCCAGGAAGAAGCACTCTGCCCTATCCACCTGCCCTTCTACCACTGCCCATGAAGCCAGTCCGGAACCGTCAACCGTGCCTCAAAGTGTCATCGAGGACCAGCAGGATTCCGAGTCGAACACGGGCCCATTCACCTTGGTCACTCGCCGTCATCGTCCCAGAGTCAAGACCCGTACCCCTCCCTCTCCCCCTCCAGTTCCTGCTCCGACCCAGTCCGAGTTGCGCCGGGTCATCCGCGAGGAGTTGGACCGGGAAAGATGACAGACAAGTGATCATGGTTGGAGTGGATGCATGCGGAACATCATAGTTGTAATTGGTGTAATGATGGAAACTCAATTTTTTACCAATTGAATTTTGCCACTAATATTATTGTAAAAATTTATATTCCTTGTCCTATTCTTTTAAAGTTTTATCTTAGTTCTTTGTCCTGTATTTTTAAAGGTTTATCTTACTTCCTTGTCCTGTATTTTTAAAGGTTTGTTCCAACAATATTACTTTTTTTTGCTGTACGCATTTTTCTAGCTAGTAACATATGTGACAAGGCTGGCCTTTAAATTACAGGTATAGTCCATCTGATTGGCTTGTAAACAATTTTACCCAATTTCATTCACAAGGTGTAGGTTAAACAGAAGCTATAGTAAAATACACTTATACAAAATGCCACACAGTGGGATCAAACCCAGAACTTTAGGATTGTGAAGTAAACTTGTTAAGCATTTGGCCATGCTACATCCACCTGAAAGATGGTAATGTGATTTGTGAAAATGTATTGTGTGCTATCGATGGTTGTGGTAGGGGAAGAAGGGTTAGTAAGGGCAACCGTCTAACCCATGCTAGCGTGGAAAGTGGACGTTAAACGAAGATGATGATGACAGGTAGCTCAAAAATCAATACATTGCCTCATCTCTCTTCAGATGAAATAACAAAACATCATAATATGCTGAATGATATAATCTACTGCACATTCTGCTGACTCATGTTGACATGTAAAAAGTTTAGACAGTGCAATTGTATCATTATATTGGCAGTATTGGTAGAGGGTCGGACGCCATGCTTTGATGCATAGAGTTACGGCACTTGCCATTCTGAGTTCAAATCCCGCCGAGGTTAACTTTGCCTTTCATCCTTACGGGGTCGATAAAATAAAGTACCAGTAATGTACTGGGTGATTGCTGGCCTTATGCCAATAGTAGTAACAATTATTTATCATGACCTGATATTGATTCTAATTGTCCCCTTTCACTTTATTTCTATGGTAGATCTCCAAATGTCACAGTATTATATTGTCAACACTACCACACAAATCAATATATGTAATTGGAAATAGTAATGTTTAATTAAGATTGTATATGTATACATTATAACATTAATTTATAATCAATACTAGCTAATTAAGATGTATAATTAATTGTTTCTACTTTTGGCACAAGGCCAGCAATTATTGCAGTGTATTACTGGTACTTTATTTTATCGACCCTGTAAGGATGAAAGGCAAAGTTAACCTCGGCGGGATTTGAAATCAGATCATAAGGGGAGGTAACTCTATGCTTTAAAGCATGGTGTCCGACCCTCTACCGTTACTGCCAATCCACCACCCTCTGTATAATGTATAATTAATTGTTTCTACTTTAGGCACAAGGCCAGCAATTACCCAGTACATTACTGGTACTTTATTTTATCGACCCCGTAAGGATGAAAGGCAAAGTTAACCTCGGCGGAATTTGAACTCAGACTGTAAAGGGACATAACTATGCTAGAAAGCATGGCGTCCAATGTATAATTAATTGTTTCTACTTTAGGCACAAGGCCAGCAATTACCCAGTGCATTACTGGTACTTTATTTTATCGACCAATGTATAATTAATATAAGTCATTCAGTTTATATACTGTTGAATTCAAGTGTTTTTTATATAAACAAGGATTTTAAGGCTTTGTTACTTGCTAAAGAAGGGATTAGCATTACAGACACCATGACAAACATTTTCGAAATTTAGTAGAAATAGAAGCTTTCGCCGTATTTTGACTAAAGAAATTAACCTGACAGTAGGGGTTTAGCACCCTCTAAATAGAAATGGATGAGTATTGACGTACATGGGAGTCCAACCTACATCTTTGGTTATCTAGAGTCTAGATTCTAGACCACTGTGCTACCATTACACCAATACATCACCCACCCCTTTCCATTCAAATTAGAAGCTATATTCAGAGCAAGTATAATGACAAAGTGTTTTATTTTGAAGACAGTGAGCGAAGTTCAAAATTTAGTAGAAATAGAAGCTCTCACTATATTTTGACTAAAGAAATAGCTACAAATAACCAAAATTATTAAATAGGTTGAACTAATATCAAGAGTAGGGAAATTTCTGCTGACATACAAATTAGTAATTCAAAGAAAATATATTCGTTGACATTGGAATTAGTTAGTCAGGTCTATGCTATTTACTCAGAATGTATTTTTAAGACTCCATGCATGGTTTGTGAGGTGGTTGGCATAATTTTTGTCAGGATGTCTGAAGGCTGTTTCATGGTTCTGGTACCGCTTTTTGAACCGGCTCTCAGACATCCCGACATAAGTCCAGGATTCAGTTTGGTGGTTCTGGATGGTGGAGGTAACTTCTGCTTGATATATCACCAATGGAGTGTTGTACTGTTGGTCTAGTGGGCATGTCTCTGGTCTTCTGCATGAGCATCTGTACGGTGGAGGGCTTTTGCTTTTGCCGGAGATGTGGGTTTTAATGTTATTAGCACACGAGTAGCCTATTTTCACTGTATGGCGATTGAATATCTGTCGGTATTTATGGCCAGCAAGAAAGTGGAGGTCTAGGAATTTTCTACTTACATTAGTTTTCACATTAAGTGCGAAAGGTGGAGCGAACCATATAACGTTTTTATGTTTAGATTTTTTTCTTTTTAGATGTAGGGTGGTGATTTTTCAGAGAAGCTACTGTTGCTTAGTGCTGAATAGTAGTAGGGTGTTACCCTATCAAAGATGGCTTTGGTGGAAGAGAGGTTAGACACCTTCTTATTAATGTTATTGATAAGATTTTTAAAAACTACAGGAGGGTGGCTAGAGTCCTTGTGGATGTACATATATATATATATATATATAAGCAAAAGAGATATTTAATTTGTTGGTAATTCAACAAATATATATATTTATAACTGATATATATATATATATATATATATACACACATGCATACATATATATATATACATATGTATACATATATATATACATATGCACACACATACACACACACACACACATATACATATATATATCAATAAGAATGGATGCAGTAAAAACCAGTTAGACTATTAATCACCAGAGTACTCTATACTTGGGGTAGTAGAGTGGGGAATATGATCCAAGTTCTAATCTGCCTGTTGAAATGGCAGGAATTCACCCGTCGGGGTCCCGAATCTTCAATATATATATCATCATCATCGTTTAACATCCATCTTCCACGCTAGCATGGGTTAGATGATTTTGTTCAATTTGATGCGGGAATGGTCGGCAGACCATGACTCACTCGGATGGAAGCATCTCTGGCAGGTTTTTTTTTACAGCTGGATACCCTTCCTAACACCAACCACATTTACAGTGTGGACTGGGAGCCTTTTTCCCGTGTCTCCTACATGGTCACCTTACAGTGTGGACTGTTGTGTCATTGACACAGTGGACGGAACGAGAGAGGGAGGGTGGGGTAGGGTGTGGTGGTGGGGTGTACATTGAGTTAAGAGGTGCCTACTGACTGTAGGTTTGTATGCAATGGTAGTCGGGTCTTCCGTACAACTGCATAGCGCCAAAAGTCTCGATCCAGTGTCATTGTCTTAGAGAGGTGTAGGTGGGCAAGGTCAGTTTTTATCACCTCGTCCCAGGTTTTTCTTGGTCTACCCACTCCGCAGTTTCCATCAATTTTCATTGTCCTGCACTTTTTTATACAGCTGTCATCGTTTATATGCATCACATGTCCATACCAACGCAATCTACTCTCCAGAACACAAGATTTGATACCTCTTTTCCTTAGTCTCCCTCTTAGTTCGTTTATGCTTCGCCTTTCACGCACATCCATCGGAGCATGCATGCTTCATTTCTTTCTAATCTATGCAGGTCTTCAGCACACAATGCCCAAGTCTCACTACCATGTAATATTGCTGTTCGTATACATGCATCATACAATCTGCCTTTCATTTTTAGAGAAAAACTCCTTGTGGCCAACAGCGGTATTAGCTCTTTGAACTTTCAGAGAACTCTCCTCCACTGTTGATTTTGTCACCCAGGTAACGGAAGGTGTCTACTATTTCTATAGAACCATCTGGACAGTTGAAGGAGATATCATCCAGTAGGTCCTTGATACTTACTGCCCCTGAGCATCGGCCACATATAAAATCTACATTCTTAGATAGTTTATCTCTGATCCCACTACATCTTTTATGTACCCATATTTTGCATTTGGGACATAGAATGGATATCTTACACACTGAGCATGGCCATTTCCCAGAGGGTTCCTGTGCCCTATTCTCCTTTCTGCATATTAGAATCTTAGTCTTAGACAAGTTGACTCTAAGGCCTTTTGATTCAAAGCTATGCTTCCATGTTTGGAACTTCCTCTCTAGTTCAGCCATAGATTCAGTTATAAGAGTTAGATCATCTGCATATAGAAGTTCCCATGAGCAGCCAGTCTTAAACCCCTCTGTTATAGCCTGTAGTACAATAATAAACAGGAGGGGGCTAAGAACAGAGCCCTGGTGTACCCCTACAATTACGCTAAATTCATCACTATATTCTTTGTTAATTCTAACCTTACTGACTGTTCCTCTATACATGGCTTGTATAGCTCTCACAATCCATTCTTCCACTCTTAATCTTCTAAGAGCCCACCAGATTAAGTTGCATGGGACTCTGTCAAAGGCCTTCTCTAGGACAACAACAGCTAAGTAGAGGGGTTTACTGTTTACTTCTCTTGCAATTGCTGTACAAGGAAAAGAGCATCCGTGGTACTTTTACCTGGCACAAACCCAAACTGCATTTTATCTAGATCAATTTGGTCTCTGATCAGTTGAGTAATAACTCTTTCTGTGACTTTCATGATTTGGTCAACTAATTTAATACCCCTATAGTTTCCTCTATCAAGGGTGTCTCCTTTGCCCTTGTAACAGTTGATGATGATGCTACACCAGTCATTTGGTATGACCCCATTCTGTATTACTTGGTTTACTATCCGCGTGACCATAGTATGTCCCACCATTCCAGATACCTTCAACATTTCAGCAACTATTCCCGAAGGCCCAGCTGCCTTGCGTGTCTTCATATTTTTGATTGCCTTACTTACTACACTACCATCAAATTGCACAGCTGGTCCTTCTATTGGATCGATGTGGGGCAGACTATCTTTATTACATTCATACTCCACATTCAGTAGTCTCCCGTAGTGACACTTCCAAGCAAACTTCTTATCACTATCAGTGAGGGCAAGTATCACAGTTCTCCTTGACACATTGCCTCGCAATCCTGAATATCTCACGTCTTTGGTCCTCCTGTTGTAGAATATACTTGAACTTACTATCCTCTGCTTCCCTCTTTGCAAGGCATACTTGTCTAGCTTCTCTCCTAGCTACCTGATAGTGTTCTCTACTGCTCCCGTCCTGCCATTCTTTCCATGCCTGCTTTTTGCCCTTGATGGACTCCTCCACCACCATGTCACTCTCCTCCTGCCTAAAGGACTGCTCCAGCCACAGATTTCATCGGTCGCCTTCAACAGGTTAACTTTCAGAAGGCGACTCATGAAATTTGTGGATGGAGCAGACCTTTATATAAGAAAAAAGGAAGTAAGGTTCTATACAAAACAGTGGATATATAGAAAAGGGGAAGTTGGAAATAGCATGGAAAATATATTTTAGAGTCTGTTTTTCTTATTTTTCCTTTCTTTGATTCTTCAAAGTGACATTATTGAAAATATGAGAGGGACAATTCTTTTTAAAAAGAGTTTTATAATGTATATAAAGTATTACCGATTTCGATGTATTATTAAAATTAATCTTATCAAATGTTGAGTATTACAATTGAAAGGAATTAATACGAATTAAAAACTAAAAATTAAAGATTTAAAATTAAGTGTTGGAGTAAGTTTTTTTCCCATCTTCCTTCCATTTCTGAGCAAGGAAAAGATCTATAAAACCAAATTGTAAAATTATAATATTATAAAATTAATTTAAACTGTTTAGAAATCTACAAGTGAAGTCATTCTTTTCCATTTTTTAAATATATCAAGAGATGTCAACATGAATCGACCTGTCATTTTTATCTAAAGACATTTTTCCAATTCCACCCTGCCCGTCCCTTCAATCTATCTTATTTCTCAGTCTTTCTTCTGATGAAGGACTAGCGTCCAAAATATTAAGACCCGCTTCCTGTTATTTCAAGCATTAACCTAATATATTCCTTCCATATACAGTACCGATTGTATTGTTATTTCTGTTTAACTTTTACATATATATATATAATGGAGGGTTTGTGTTTCATTACTAATGGCTTCTACCCAGAGTTCTGTGTCTAGTACAGGTAATCTATGGTTGGGGTGTTTAGTTGGGAAGTCTATGGTATCTTTAATACTCTGGTGGATTATTTCCATGGCGTTCCTCTCTAATTCCTGACTGTTCTCCTGTGGGAGTGTTTCCACTATAATGTTTATGTCATCTACATAGCAGGAGTACATACTCAGGGTTATAGAGTTCTTATCGAAGCGCTCCTTAAGTCTTCTGTCCCACCATATCTTAAAGAGGTTAGCTACGTCACCAGCAATACTGACGCCAATGAAAGAGCTTTGACAATATATAAACAACCATCCAGTTACTGAACCAACCAACCGGAAATTTATAATGAATTGAAATGAAAAGCAACAATGTGCGTGTGTTTTTATTGGCAGCATGACCCTCCCAAAGTATAACAATATATGTTTCAACACACATTTTCAGATAAGTAATCCTGGAAAACAAATACAAAAAGTCGATTGCAAGCAAGTCAGAGGTCAGATTAGTTGAAAAGGCACAAAAAAACTAAATTACCAATTATATTTAGTATTAATTGCGATCAACGTATCAACAAGCTTTCTTTTGTTATTAATAAACTTTTCACCTGACTCTTGTATATATATATAATAATAATAATAATAATAATAATAGTAATTTCTAGTATAAGCACAAGGCCAGTAATATGGGGGAAGGGGAAAGTTGAAGGGGAATATCGATCCCGTAAGGATGAAAGACAAAGCTATCCTCGGCGGGATTTGAACTCAGACCGTAAAGGACCATAACTCTATATCGTTAAGCATGTTGTCCAACACTCTACCGATTCTGCCAATCTGCCGCATAATAATAATCGTTTCTGATTTAGGCACAAGACCAACCATTTTGGGGAGAGGAAAGTAGATTAAATTGACCTCATTGTGTTACTGGTACTTTATTTTATCGACACCATAAGGAAGAAAGACAAAGCTAACCTCAGTGGGGTTTGAACTCAGAACATAAAGGGCCATAACACTATGCTGCTAAGCATGTCCGATGCTCGACCGATTCTGTCAACCCTTTATGTATAATGATAATAATGATGATAATAATAATAATAATTAGCCACACGGAGTTTACATTAAGGAGACATTAAAGACGGTACAGGGCGATACAGTGTGGGGTCTTTTTTTGTGTAGAATAAAATTCATAACAGACATTAAGAAAATAAACATAAAAAAAAATAAACATAACAAATTCCCCAGAGGTGAGGAGACTCCAATGGTTACTCGTGGAGAAAGCGCACAAAATCCACGGTCACCCTACCTGCTAGGGCAAGCGCCCTCTCCCAGTTGTCCTCCCTCAATACTACAGGCACACGCTCAGGGCAGGTTCGTTCAAACAGGCCATTCTTGCCTCTCACTCCCCACCTTTCAACAAACTGGCTGGAGAGCAACACTTCCCTCTCCACTCTGATTTTCCTTTTCAGGTGAAACCTGAAAAAGTTAATGAGAGCATCACCGGAGAGGAAAGTGTCCGTCTTCAACCCTTTCAGACGCGTCCACCATACGACCTACTTTGTCATGACCACCAGGCAGATAAAAACTGGCTGCACTTCCTGGTTAAAGAAGGGCGGGGCAATCTTCATGATGGACTGAGCTGATAGCCGGATCCGTCCTGCATGCGACAGCAGATGTTCGACATAAACCCACAAGTCTCGTCGCCCTGCGTGCATCTCGGACAGCCCCGGCTGACGGCACTTCCATGACTGTAAATTTTATCTAGAATTGCCAACGCTCCCCGGTTACACTGCCAGGCCAGGCCAGGGATTTTTGGAAGTTACCCATTGACCCTAGACCGAAAGTCCTCCGGAAGATAACAGCTAGTCGTCGCTCCTGTCCTCCACTAGCCCTCTATAGAAAGCCAATGTGGAGTTTCTACCGATCGCAAAGCCCGATTGACAAAGGGCAGTGAGCGCTTGGAGACATTCCAGTTTCCAAGTGCTCCCTCTTGGTCTCTGCTAGACCCAGGATTGCAACTCCTCCAAGGAGACAAGAAGAGGTTAGTAGAAACAAGGTGTCAGAGTATCATCAAATTAAAAGATATATATATATATTAGTTTTGCGAGGTTTTTGATATGAAATCGTGTGTCGAAACAAATATTGTTATACTTGGGGAGGGTCATATTGTTGTAATAATATTGCCAGAATTAATAACAGAACACACTCACTGTTTGGTTGGTTTTCACTTTTGTATCTTTTATATCAGTTAATTTATTCAGTCCTCAATGTTTACGGTAAAAAATACCGATATAATATAGACACAAACACATATATATAATCTAACAAAGTTCTTTCGTTGCACATCTGCAACATCGTCAGTGGTGCTATTATATTTCCTCCTGTTGTATTGTATGTCTACGCCATCTTTATTTAATCTGTTTATTTATTTATTTTTGTCTTCTTCTCTGCGCATGCGTTTGCGTGTGTGTATAGTGTTTGATGTGTGTTCGTGTTTGGGTGACTGTGTTTTGGTTATTGTATTCTATCTTAGTTTACTAGTGTGTGTTTATATGTGTTTTTTGTTATTGTGCTTGTGTATGTATTTATTTATTTATTTATATTTCTCTTAGGTCAGTATTGTTTGTTTGGGTGTTTTTGTTATTCCATTCATTTTTTCTGTTTAGCTTTGGCCTTCTAAGTTCTATTTCACTGGCCTCTCTGATTTGCCTATCTGCTGGGTCATTTTTATGTTTAGATATTATTTTAATTTTTATGTTGTCTATGTTACCGTCATGTTGTCTGGCGTGTTCGTATAGGACTGAGCCGTTTTTTCGTCCTTTTAGTTCCCCCAGTGTTGGTCTATCCTTTCACCTATGCTATGAGCTGTCTCGCCTATGTATGTTGTCATGTTTCTGCAAGTACCCTCTGTACATCTTATGCTATAGACTACGTTTCTAGTTTTACAGTTTATCCGGGGGTTTACTTTACATATAATACATTTCCTATTAGTACAGTGGGTTTTCTTAAAAGGGTATGTTTTGCTGATCAGGGATTTTATGGTGGTTCCTGGCTTTTCTACCACCTTAATCTTTAAGTGGGTCTTTCTCAGGGCCTTTCTACACTGGTTCACTAATTTCCCTCCATGAACATGACACTCTGGTATCTCTGGTTGTCGTACCATGAGGTGGCTTTCCCTATCTTATGTTTAGTCCTATCTAAGCTATTCCCTGATTTGCTCTTGTATAATGGGCAAATTCCTTTCATGTCCAGTTCTATGAGGGTCTTATACTTCTCCGTGGCTCCTTCGTATACTCTGATTCTGTCTCTTTGGTTGTAGCCAGAGAACTGCATGCGGTTGATGAAGTGTTGGATGTGTCTTTCCATTTCTGTTGGGTCGCACATGCGGGACACGTTCTTCATCACTCGTACCAAGTCTGATCAGAATATTAAACTTAGCACTACTGGACATTGCTGACTTTTTGAGTATCAGGTATTTGGAGGCTATGGGTTTAGGGTATTGTGAGTGGAGAATTTGGGCTCTCTCGTCTATAGTGTTAATCCAGAGTTCCGTGTCTAATACAGGTAGTCTATTGTTAGGGTGTTTGGAAGGGTAGTCGATAGTTACAGTTATACTCTGGTGTATGGAATTAGCTATCTGCTGGCTGCTTTCCATTGTGCTACATTCTAAATCATACTTGTTAGTACTCTCTTGTGGGGATGCCCTTCTTACTATATTGATGTCGTCTATGTAACGAGAGTACATGATGAAGTCTATGGAGCTCTCATCAAGGAGATCTTTGAGTCTCCTTTCCCACCATACCATAAAAAGGTTGGCAACGTCACCAGCTATGCTGATGAAATGGTTGCTCCCTCATTTTGGGTGTAGATCTTCTCATTGCATTTGAATATGTGGCCCTTTAGGGTAGTTTTAATACTATCTGTTATTAATTCTGGCAATATTATTACAACAATATGACCCTCCCCAAGTATATATATATATATATATCCATAAATGAATTGAGAGAGAGACTGAACATAAGAGGAATCAAATGCTGTGTGCAGGAGGGGCAGTTGCGTTGGTATGGACATGTGATGCGTATGAGGGATGACAGCTGCGTAAAAAGGTGCAGAGCACTAGAAGTCAATGGAAACCGTGGGGTGGGGAGATCCAAGAAGACCTGGGATGAGGTGATAAAAGCCGACCTTACCCAATTACACCTCTCAAAGACGATGACACACGACCGTGACCTCTGGCGTCACGCAGTAATACAGAGTACCCGACCTCCCATGGGTACAAGCTGAAGCATATAGACAATATGCCCCCACACCCTTCCACTGCAGAGTGGTCGTGGAGGTGCCACGGCAAAAAAGCACCCCGCCCACACTGTAAAGTGGACGTGTAGGCGCCACGGAAAAAAGCACCCAGCACTCACTGTATATGAGGTTGGTGTTAGGAAGGGCATCCAGCTGTAGAAATCTAGCCAAAATCAGTTCCTGTATGAGCAAGGCATGGTCAGCCGACCAGACACTGCTCACAACAGGACAACCCGTCTAACCTATGCTAGCGTGGAAGAACGGACGTAAAACGGCGATGATGATGATATCGTTTGAGAAACACAGTATTTTGTACACATAATATTCAGGAAAAAAATACATAATTTAAGGTGGAAAAGCCATTATAGATGCTCTGGTCCAAGGTCCATTTACCGTTTTTATTGAGAAGTATAATAATCATACCTATCATATATTATATAGGTTATGTTACCTTAACATAATACATACATAAATATATATATGTAAGTATGTATGTATACGTACATACATATATGTATACAGACGTACAGTAGCATGCATATATATATATATATATATATATATATATACATACAGGTACACATACATATATCTACGTATCAGTTTAGCGGACGCTTATTATAGCGCCCGCTTTGTTCGTTTGTAAACAAACTGAACAGCCTGAATTTATGCCGTACGGTGTTAAGGCAACCACGTCACCTTTTTGTTCAACACTGACACAGGAACGATGTACTAGTTTCAAGCTTGTTAGCTATCATCAGCATCGTATACCCTTCTGCCAGATGGTTGAACGTTCGAAAGTATATACTTTCCTTATGAAAATTAACGGCTGAGCAGCCTAATTTGCATATCGAGTGAGTCCGGCCAGGCGTACCGAGAACGACAAGTTGTAATAAAATGAAAATTTAAGTAAGTGCCGTACTAAGAGTGAGAAATGAAATTTCGTTTTCATTTTATTACAACTTGTCGTTCTCGGTACGCCTGGCCGGACTCACTCGATATGCAAATTAGGCTGCTCAGCCGTTAATTTTCATAAGGAAAGTATATACTTTCGAACGTTCAACCATCTGGCAGAAGGGTATACGATGCTGATGATAGCTAACAAGCTTGAAACTAGTACATCGTTCCTGTGTCAGTGTTGAACAAAAAGGTGACGTGGTTGCCTTAACACCGTACGGCATAAATTCAGGCTGTTCAGTTTGTTTACAAACGAACAAAGCGGGCGCTATAATAAGCGTCCGCTAAACTGATACGTACATATATGTATGTGTACCTGTATGTATATATATATATATATATATATATATATATGCATGCTACTGTACGTCTGTATACATATATGTATGTACGTATACATACATACTTACATTTATGTAAGTGCCGTACTAAGAGTGAGAAATGAAATTTCGTTTTCATTTTATTACAACTTAAATATATATATATATATATATATATATATATATATAACGAAGGAAGTGTGGTAAGGGACCTGGTGGACCATATCGCACCAGAGTACTCAATACGTAGGGTAGTAGAGTGGGTAATAGGAAAATGTTCAAGATATTTCTGGAAATAGCTATCGAAACGGCTTGAGCTCTGCCGTCGGGGTCTTGAACATTTTCCTATATATATATATATATATACACACACACACGCACACACATATAACACACACACACATATATATATATAACACAGACACACACATATATATATATATATATATAGTATGTATAGCGGTTTGTCAAAAAAAGAAAAACAAACACGGAGAACATTTACAAGACTTATTGTTAGAGTCACGCTAATATGAAATGGAAAAAAGCAGTGTCATTAATGCATAAAGGAACGAAAGTGACATTAGGAAACAGTTGTTGGAATTTAATTAAAAATGGGGTAGGGTGAACTCATTAAGATAGGTGAGCAGGAAATACAATTGTGTATACATATACAATATGTTTGTCTTAAAGAAAGTTGTGATTCAAAGGATAGTGTGCATAAAAATGAATCAAAGGCTATTTATTTCTGATTCTGCCGCATACTATGCAAACAAACCCCAATATAAACTAGCTTACAATGTAAACAAAACAAGCGTTAACTTAATATATTCCTTCCATACTGTACCGATTGTGTTATTTCTGTTTACCTTTTACACACACGCACACACACACACACACACACATATATATATATATTGTAATTACAACAGTGGTTATTTCCCTTGTAAGGATTATTTCTTTTCATTTTCTTTTTCTTTCTATCTCATTCGTGGACTTAAATTCGTTAATTTATAAATTTTTATCAAATGTCCCCTTTATTGTTGAGCAAATTGAAAATAGAGATATATCGTGAAAATATTACGGTCTATTTATATGTGTACATGTAAATTATATTAAATAAAAATTAAAGAGTATTAGTGATTGTACATACCTGTTTGTGCGGGACATAGATATAAAATAACAAAATTATATCAAAGATTAAAGTCTCGTCTACGGAACCGCCTGATAAATATGACCTTTGTTGCTTTAAACAAAGTTAACTGATAAAGTTTATCAGTGCATCGGAAGCAAGATCATATAAACAGTAAACCAGCTACAAAATGGCGTACGCTATCAAGGGAAACAACTCTAAGTCAATAGTCCAATTAGTTGTACTTTCCCTTGGACCGCAGCTGCTGTTTTTGAAGATTATGGTGAAATCTATTTCATTAACAATATTGAAATATATACCGAGTTGATTCTCGTACATACCGAAACAAGGAAACTTATTTCAGCCACAGGCGCTGGCATAACTGTGTGGTTAGGGATTCGATTCGCAATCAAGTGGTTTAGGGTTTAGATCTACAGCTTGGCATCTTCGTATATACTGGACACACTGGAAGAGGAAGACCGAGGTTAACATATGTTGATGCCCTACGGACAGACACTGGTCTCTTGGAGATGCAGGACATGGCAGCGATAATGAGGGACAGAGACCGCTGGAGAGAACTCGTCCATGGATCTCGGGAATTTTACCCGCCCTAGATATATATATATATATATTTGTATATATATATATTATATTATCATTATTATGCAGTATCGGTAGAGGGTCGGACGCCATGCTTTCCAGCATAGTTACGTCCCTTTACGATCTGAGTTCAAATCCCGCCGAGGTTGACTTTGCCTTTCATCCTTACGGGGTCGATAAAATAAAGTACCAGTAATGCACTGGGTATTTGCTGGCCTTGTGCCTAACGTAGAAATAATTATTATTAGTAAGGGCGGTGGATTGGCAGTATCGGTAGAGAATCGGACGCCATGCTTTCCAGCATAGTTACGTCCCTTTACGGTCTGAGTTCAAATCCCGCCGAGGTTTACTTTGCTTTTCATCCTTACAGGGTCGATAAAATAAAGTACTAGTAATGCACTGGATAATTGCTGGCCTTGTGCCTCAAGTAGAAACAATTTGTTATTAGTAGCAGTAGTACAGATTAAAGTTTAGGCAAAGAATCGCTGCCTTCACGCTATTCCGGAATTGGATGAAAGCAGCGATTCTTTGCTTAAACGTTAACCTGTAATAATAATAAATATTTACTCTCTCTCTCTCTCTCTCTCTCTCTCCTATATATATATATATATATATACATATATAAACATATGGGGGAAAAGAAAAGAATGACTTTACTTATAGTTGGTATTCTATAACATTTTAATCTCATAATTTTATAATTTTATAATTTTTCTATGTAGATCTAAGTACTCTGTTAACTCCGGTGGAAAGTTTTTTTTAAAATCCTGGTTAACTTTGTGGAGAACTTTCTCGCATTAGTCTATGGTGATTGTCAAACTGATCTAAAGTTGTAATGTGTTGGTTTATATAGAAAGTTAACCAGGATTTAAAATAAAAAACTTTTTACCGAAATTAACAAAGTACTTAGTAAATCTACATAGCAAAATTATAAAATTATAAAATTGTAAAATTATAAAATCAAATTGTTATAGAATACCAACTATAAGTGAAGTCATTCTTTTCCTTTTTTAAAATATGCCAAGGGTCTCACACATTTTTTTAAATATGCCAAGGGTCTCACACATTTTCCAATATATATATATATATATATATATATATATATATATATATATATATATATATATATATATATATATATATATATATATATATATATATATATATATATATATATAATAACTGTTTCTACTTTTTTGGCACAAGACCAGCAAATACCCAGTGCATTACTGGTACTTTATTTTATCGACCCCGTAAGGATGAAAGGCAAAGTTAACCTCGGCGGGATTTGAATTCAGAATGGCAAGAGCCGTAACTCTATGCGTCAAAGCATGGCGTCCGACCCTAACAATACATTTTCAGATATGATATTGTTGTGATACATGGAAGTGGTTTTTCTGACATAACTTACTTTTGCATATTTCATGAAATCCGATGGGACACCATTAAATGGAATTAATGTTTAATACCGAATTCCTCGAGTCAATGTTTATATTCTAATATATAAGCACATCTGTATATTAGTAATGGAGTTTGAGCAAGGTTTTTCAACATTTCTAGCTTTCTTCTATGTATTATCAAGTGGAAGAAAAATAAAATGTCTTAACCTTCTCATTTTGGAAATTCAATTTCTGTGCTATCAATTGACTCTCTATTAAGGACACCTTCATCCAGTACAGAGACATCCATAAATATAAATGGTATAATCAGGGAAAGACATCAATAACTGATTTTGTTCTTGTCTTTGATCTCTTTGATTCTGTGTTGGATGTTCGTGTTAACAGAAGGGGTGAGCTGTCAACTGATCACCATCTCGTTATCTGCAACTTGAGCCTACCTAAAGCCAAGGAAGCCCACAAAACTGGCAGATCCAGGTCGACCTACAGGTTAAAGTGGGAAGTATTGGTGGATAAGGATGTCAGGACCAGGCATGCAGATATTATTGCATCCAAATTCAGAGAACTACCTGAGCAAACTGAGGACGTTGAGACAGTGGAGATTGTTCAGCTCAGCAGTTTCTGGTTCAGCTGTTAAATGCTGCGGATGAAAGAGGTTTGGTATGGTTCCGGAAAGCAGGAGGAACTCTTGGTTCGATCAAGAGGTCAAAGATGCCAACCTTGGAAATAAGTCAACTTTCTTGCACTTGTGGTACAAGTAAGCACGAAGAATCGCAGCAGAGGCAGTAGAAGCGTCCAAAGTTAAGGCATAGGAGGACTTTGGGGTTAAGTTGGAATCCGTCTTCAGATCAGCAAATAAAGTATTCTGGCAGACCATCCGCCAACTTTGTAATAAGAAGCCCTCCTCCACACATGCTATCAAGAACGTGTCAAAGGTTCTCCTCTCTTCAAATAGGTGAATCCTCGCGAGGGGGAGAGAATACTTTGGTGATCTAAACTTGATCACAACAACATCTGATGTAGACGAGGTTCATCTCGGAAGCTTAGGTCACAAAAGCAGTTGCAAGGCCGCTGGGGAAGATGGAATCCGGCTTGGGATGTTAAATAGAGAAAGTATTTTCTGGTTGACTCGTGTGTGCCGGGTGGCTTGGATTTCTAGAAGGGCACCTAAGCAATGACAATCGGGAATGATAATCCCAATATTTTCAAAGAGAGATTTTCCAATTACAGAGGGATCTCCTTGTTTAGCCTCCCCGGTAAAGTCTATGCTAAGTGTCTGGCAAAGAGATGCAGGGAGAGTGTCATGTCCAAGCTAACTGATGGACAATGTGTTGTTCGTCCGGACGCAGCACAGCCGTCCAAATATTCACACTGCAGCAGGTATTCGAGAAATCGTGGGAGTATTGCCAAGAAGTATATTCTTGTTTTGTCGACCTTGAGAAAACATATGACCGCGTTCATCGGGTCTGCTGTGTAAAGGTGTGCAGGAGTACGAGATCGATGGTCAGCTCTTTGCTGCCCTGATGTACCTATATGAATGCCCAAATATTTGTGTTCGGATAAATGGTGTTAAATCGAAACCATTCAACGTGGGGGTCGGACTCCACCAAGAGTGCGTACTGTCACCTCTCCTGTTTATTATTTACATGAACAGGATTGACATGTACAGCTGGGTTGGAAGTGGTGTCATGATTGGCGGGTGAAAAATCAGTTGACTGAAATTTGCAGACGGCATGGTGTTACTTAACTTGACAGAAGGTGATTTTCGACTTGCACTTGATAGGGTTTGATGCCAAGTGATGCATGGTTGGAATGAAAATCAGTGCTGCGAATACTGAGTCATACGTCCTCTCAAGGAAGTCTGCGCAGTGCACACTACATGTGAATGGAGTTCCACTGAAGCAGGTAGATAAGTTCAATTAACTCCGGGCCATGTTCACGTGTTATGGAAGGCAGGAGGCTGAATTAATTGCAAGAATTGCAGTAATGCGCCAGCTTCAGCATTCAGTAATCAGAAGGGAGGTAGGCGTAAAAACCAAACTCACTGTCTTCAATTTGGATTAGGTGCCCTTACCTTGGGTAATGACGGAAAGAATACGATCGCGAATTCAAGCGGCCGACATGGGATTCCTCTGAAGGGTTTTGGAGTAACGTTACTCGATAAAGTGCGTAGCTCGAAGATCATAGAGTCACTCCAGGTAGAGCCGCTACTTCTCCGAATTGAGAGATCACTGGTCCGAAACTATGGGCATGTGGTTATGATGTCTCTGGAAAGAATCGCTGGACAGATTTTCGGGCAAAACCCACTGGTAGATGACCCAGGAGTAGACCCCGAGAAAGATCATTGGATAACATCCATGAGCTTGGGTCATGCTTGGGGGTCCAGCCGGATCAGTTGGCGATGGTTGCTTCTACAGGACCCGCTGGAAGGAGTGTTTGAGGACTCAGCCCTTACGACCCTCCCCGGAATAAGTGGGCGAAGAAGAAACTTATAATATTATTGTTATTCACTCATGAATACACTTAGGTATAAACTACGTTAAGAACGAAAACAAATTTGCTTTTAAATTACAGCAAAGCCGGCCATAAAATCACTCGGTATGAGGCTAATAAGTGAGGCTTATCTGCCGATGTATATATGAGAATACTATGTATTCTCAGCAGTTCCAGAGGATGGTAGACAGGAGAATACACAATCTGGATAAGGAGCAAGTCACTCCGAAACAATATTGTTGACTGTTTTCTCTCAGTTACCGCTGGAACAAAAGGATGGCGTTGTCATCTACCACGTGGTGTTTTATGAGGCTGTTTACTTGTAAACAAACCGAATATTAATAATTGTTTCTACTTTTGGCACAAGGCCAGCATTACCCAGAGATGGATACCTAAATGTATTCGTGAGAGAATAACAATAATATTATAATATATAAATATATATATATATATATATAGACACATATGTGTGGTTGTGTGTGTGTGTGTGTTTGTTTATAGAATAACTGTTTCTACTTTTGGCACAAGGCCAGCAATTACTCAGTACATTACTGGTACTTTATTTTATCGACCCCGTAAGGATGAAAGGCAAAGTTAACCTCGACGGGATTTGAACTCTAACCGTAAAGGGACGTAACTATGCTAGAAAGCATCGCGCCCGACCCTCTACCGATACTGCTAGTTCACCTAGAATAATTGTTTCTACTTTTTGGCACAAGGCCAGCAATTAGCCAGTGTGTTACTGGTACTTTATTTTATCGACCCCGTAAGGATGAAAGGCAAAGTTAACCTCGGCGGGATTTGAACTCAGAATGGTAAGAGCCATAAGTCTATGCGTCAAAGCATGAGGCCCGAGCCTCTACCGATACTTCTTAATGAAACAAGACAGAAGTCAGTGATAGGTAGTTAATTAGTTCATTGTTTTACGATCATTTCAGAGGGTCCATTGATCGTGGAAGATCGACTAGCAATGTAGTGGTTACGTTACTACCTATTTTAGTCTCGAAAATTCTGTTCGATCGACAGTCTTCTTCAGAAAGCCCAATCGACTCTCTGAAACGATCGTAAAATAATGAAATAATTACCAACTTACTTCTGACTTCGATCTTGTTTTCATTGTTCTATACACACACACACATATATATATATATATATATATATATATATATATATATGACTTTGTAACCTGGGCGGATTATTCTTCAAGGAAATCTTAAGCGGTGGTCACCTACTACAAAAACTACTGGTCACGCCGCCTAATCTCGCTGTAACCGATTTACGGACTTATCTTTGAAAACATTTCTTCGAAATCAGATACTTCGAAAGTATTTTACTCAGATAATCAAAACATCGAAAACTTGGTTTCATTCACCTTCTTCGAGTACAAGATTGGGCAATAATCTGTATAAAAGGATAATAAAAACCAGTGTCATCAAGAATATTTATTAAAACAATAAAAAAAATCTAAAACAATTGCCATGCTAAATTTTATTGAAAATCAAAATCACTCAAGATTCATGACCATAGGTAAGACTTCGCACGAATACCGAATTGATAGCGAGTTTGGTTTTTACACTTACCTCCCTTTTTCTGATGTCTGAATGCTATAGTTAGCGCTTTACTGCACCAGCCTTTGCAATTCGTGCACTTAATTCAGCCTTTTGCTTCCCATCACTCGTGAACACGCCCCCAAGATACTTCAACTTTTCCACCGAAAGCTGACTTATAAAATAAATAGTGGAGTCGAAATGATCGACTAAATCCCCCGAAGGCGGTGCCCCAACAAATATACTTGACTAATAATTATACCTATTAGATTTTCAAGGCATCGAATTGGGAGTCATTTGAGCGCAGGACACAGTACCTTACTGTGTATTGTCTCATGTCTTATTGAAATCCAGCTGAGAATAGATTTGTTTGTCATCCTTTCGGGGCCAATAAAATGAAGTACTAGTCCAGGACGGTGGATTAATGGAACTTTTAGTACGACGAATCGGATGTTTTTGCGGTATTTGTTTCAGTTCTTTGCAATCTGAGTTCAAATTCTGCTGTAGTCTTCTTTGGTGGTAGACTTCTTCAGCCACTCGGTTTAACACAACGCCCTGGTTCCTTTTAGTGGACTTCACTCTGTTGTAAGCATTCAGAGCAGGTTTCTGGTTTGAGAACACCATCTTCCACCCTAACCGCACCGAAGGCTTCTAACAAGGTCCTAGGAGCTGCCCTTTCCCCCGTGAATATGCAGTAAAACAATATTGACTCCGATGATGCTGGAAGAGTGTCATCGCTTGAGAAATCCACCACCCCACAGGGCCCGAAAGCCGTCTTGGTCTGATTTTCAAAATTTCTCTGCAACAGAAAAATGGCTTAGTTATCTTTTTATGTGTAGATATTAGATCAGAGGAAAATAATTTTACTCTGGAAATTTCATATTATTTGTTTCCACTTCAGAGTGTTTGTTTTTTCTTCATATCCTGGTCTTCGTGGTTACTAGATGCAAGAAGCTGTCTAAAGCATCATTCACTGACAACTTAGACAATTGGAAATTCAGCTAACTGTCTGTTCGATCATATCACTCCGCACTGTACGCTCCATTCAATATTTAAGCAATTTGAATTTTGTAGTTGATTCTCTTGCTTTCTAAACGTTAGTAACGATAATGTTGCTCTTCATTACGGTTATAATTTTAATTGAATAAAGGATTTATGATGGTATCACTGTATCAAGTATACTAGTGCCTAGTGAAGTATATATTCTTTATACAGGGGAGATTCCTTGGGCCATTTGTAATAGGAATGGGGAAAGCCAACACTGATCCTGGTTGCTGTGGCTCTCAGACAATGAAAGAGGGAATATGTTACAGTAAAATATTTCATTTTGTTCTCTACTGTCCTGGCGGAGTTCAATCTTAATCTTAACTAATAATCTGTGTACCGAATCTGTCCACCTTTCTTCCTGTCATCATCTTTACCGTGCTTCACTTCCCATTTCCAACACTGAAAACTTTACACAATTTTTCATATAATAGTAAATATCCTTAAATTGCACATAGAAAGTTGAAATTTTGCATTGGATCAAGCGAGAATTTAATGTACACGTAAAATATCCAACTCCACTATCAACACCGAAAGGGTTAAGAAGAGAAATGTAATTTGAGTTAATGCCCCTATTCAATTTAGATGTTTCTATAAATATAGTTAGAAGCGATTTTCCCTGATTTGACAGCTGTAATACCCATAACGGTTGATATTAGCAACGCTGTCTGGATAATATTGCGCCCAATATCGTACGCTACAGAGACCCCCCCCACCACCACCACCACCAAAAAAAAAACATGCACCTATACAGACTCGTCCCAAACAGCATCTTGCAACTACCGAAATCTATCTGTCACCTGAAGAGATAAAGCATGCGGTCTATAGAGCCCCCTTCACACCATCAGATGGTGCCATGGGAAACTATACGGGACTAATAGACAATGGCGTCAAGGAAAATTTACACAGTACATGCAGTCCTTCCAGTACAGGGATAGGGAAAACTATACCATCCAGGCCCATTTCATCAGGTGATTCCTAGACCAAGGAAAGGCGCATGCGACCCCCTACCCCCTTATCATCACAAGTAACATCCTTAGAGCTCGGAACTGCCGATTCTGCCTCTGCGAGAAATTGCAAATTTTGTAACAGCCTGTAGTACCTATCAACAAGAGAATCGATATATAGTTTTGTTGCCACCAATGAAATGATCTATCGAGTAACTTCAAACCATTGTTCGCGAAAATACCCCGATAAGACCACCTTAACTTTATTTGGCCAATATACAAATACATGGAGGGAAAATAGCTTTTACTTGCTTAATCTCCATGTGTTAACTACCATTGCCAAAAGCCATACAACATACTAACAGCGGCACTATATTGATACACACCCATCTGTTTTCGGTGAATTATGAACACCCTCGAACGGTAGACCAGTTGGCCTTACTACACTGTATATTCTCTCACATGGAACAACAAAGAAGAAAAATGGTTGCTTCTTAAACATTAACTGTATCACGTGATCTAAATTGAACAATAGTGACCTCAAACGATTTTCACTTGGCAACCATATTTATATATATATATATATATATATATATATATATATATATATATATATATATATATATATATATCAATACTCCTTGTTTTCCATTTAGAGGGTTTAAAACCTCACCACTAGGCTAATTTTCTTTTGTCAGCGACGAATGCTTCTATTTCTAATTCAATTTCAAACTTCGCTCATCATTTTCAAAACACCATGCTTGCTTTGATATATATATACATATCAAATTATAAAAAATAGAGTTAAAAACTCAC
The DNA here is from genome assembly GCA_964016885.1 of Eledone cirrhosa. NCBI lineage: Eukaryota > Metazoa > Mollusca > Cephalopoda > Octopoda > Eledonidae > Eledone > Eledone cirrhosa. The sequence continues at coordinate 363,389,214 of OZ024743.1, read as the reverse complement.
ATTAATCCCCTATAATTTAATTAGCTCAAGGAATAGATTCCGAGCTCTTTATAAATCAACATATAAAGAGAAATACACATAGAGATATGATCCCCTATGATTAAACACATATCTCTACGTGTACTTCTCTTTATATGTCGATTTATATATATATGAAAGGCAAAGTTAGCCTCGGCGGGATTTGAACTCGAATCGTAAATATAAGGTCTGTCCGCCGGAGATGTGGGTGGGCCCCATCGCGTACCGTTGTAGTTGTTGTATACAGATATTAACTCATCAATCCCATTATGTTTTTCACTCTATCTATATGTTATGTTTTATTATAGTGTTCACAAATGAATTTAGTGTTCAGCAAAGTTTCGGTGTAGTGCACAAACCTTTTGTTTACCATGGTTTTTTTTCCCCATAAAAGAAAAGTTTCAAGTTGTAGTCGACAGTGCGGGACTAGCTGATATAGTGGTAAACCGTTATATATTCCAGGCTGTGTTGTATAGGCCAAAAGGAAGTGGGCTGAGAGTTGTTGAAGTGCCAATAGAAGACTTGCTGCCAGGCCCTTGTCGCGAGGACCAGAGTGTTTGGTTAAGTGCTACATCGCTCAACTTGCTAGAGCAACTCCCGTGTGATGCCTCCATTGAAAGACAAGAGCAGAATGTGTATAGAAGCTAGTAAATTTCTGATAAACTACAAATGACTCCCTTCTCCAGACCGGGTGACGCCAGATTTTGAAACAAAAGAAAATAAGCAACGTGTTGCGCAGAGGTCAGCATATGTGGCTACATTGGCCTACTTTACTAACATGAGAACAAAAGTTTAAATTACTGCCCCCCCCCCCCCCACACACACACTCACACACACACGAACGCATACACACACACACATATATATATATATGAAGTTATATTTGTATATGTACAGAAGATAGGTAACTGAGACTGCATAAATGTGGATACACATGTTTAATATATAGACATGTAAACAAGCCAGATATATATATTTCCCTGTAAATTGAAAAAAAATGATAAATACCATTTTCGGCCCTAGTTGGGCCATCATAAGAATATATATATATATGTGTGTGTGTGTGTGTGCGCGCACACACGAATATGCAGGTATATGTGAGCATGGGTTTGTATGCGTGTGTGTGTAAACGCACGTGTGTAAGTAATGTCTTCGCGAATAATGTAAATGGCGTGATATAGAGATGCCAGCATTGAAAGGTTACACAAGTCGATGACAGATGATAATGAAAATGATTCGAACTGAAGTCTACATTTTAAACTTTCAAATGCCATTACTCAGCCATAATATCTTCTTCCAACCTAATTTCTGATGTTGATGACATCTGTTACCCACCTATGTTACTTAAATGTTACCATTCGTAATATATGCTACACATCACCGCGCCAAACCACCACCACCAGCACCACTACTACTACTACTACTACTGCTGCTGCTGCTGCTGCTACTACTACTACTACTACTACTACTACTACTCCTACTACTACTACTACTACTACTACTCCTACTACTACTACTCCTACTCCTACTACTACTACTACTACTACTACTACTACTACTCCCCCCCTCCTCCTCCTCCTACTACTACTACTACTACTACTACTACTACTACTACTACTACTACTACTACATCCATGGTCTATGAAGTTCTGAAGGAATGGTAGGGGTACCGTCATGACATACGTCAGATCTTGGCATTTTAAAACCTAACGGAGCTCATACATATCCAGGTTTGGACACACCAAGTTTCTGTCAAAGAGAGATAATCAATCCCTGTACTAGACTGGTACTTTATCTGGAAATGATGAAAAACAAAATTGAGCTCAGCATGATTTAAACTTAATGCACAGAGAGCCGGAACGAATTCCCCAAAGCATACTATCCAATATTCTAATGGTACTGCCAATTCACCGCCTAGTGGTAGAAGGAACAATAGCGTGACTGGTTACATGAAGGCAATGTACATTTATCTAATAAGTTAAACATTTTGTTTTAGCAATGCTTGATGCGATGAAACCTTAATCTGTTTCGACAATCAATGTTTCAGTTGTTCGATCAACGGAAAAGCCTGATCTTGAAGTTAACGTGTAAGTGATTGAACATTCCACAGACACGTGTATCTTTAAAGCAATTCAGATGGAGATTCAGCGTGACTCGGTGTGTGACAAGGCTAGTCCTTCGACGTACAGATACAATCCATCTGGTGGGCTTCCAAACTATTTCTGTCCATCCAATTTCCCTTACAAACATGGGTTGAGCCGAGATTATGAAAAATTATACTTGCCTAAAATCCCACGCAGTGGCATCGAACCCGTGACATAATGATTGAGAATCGATTTCCTTCACCATTCGGCCATGCTGTCTCTATATTCTTGACTCCTCTATATATATCCAGACTGAATGGGGCATCAAAACTTTTTATATTTCATATTCTCCCGGGTCTGAAAAATTAACGGGCGGTGGATTGGCAGTATCGGTAGAGGGTCGGACACCATGCTTTTTAGCATAGAGTTACGGCCCTTTGTGGTC
>OZ024743.1:363334167-363381667 GCA_964016885.1 Eledone cirrhosa | reverse complement strand
ACTCTACAACTTGAATGGTATTTAACTAAATTAAAAATAAATGTCACCAGTTTGATCAGGAATATTCATGTTATGATATATTCGTCGATAGTTTAATCACATCGACAAAACGGGATTCTGTTTTGTAATCGATGTATTTCTGAACTTTAAATTCTGTCATCGGTCAAAAATACGACGACTGCATATAGAAATCTAGGAAGGAGTATAAGCAGAACAACATTTCCTGATCAGAAAATATTACAGACCTGCCAACCTCTAAAAACCCAAACGGGGTGTACCATGAAAAAAAGTGCTCCAAAACGAGAAGAAATTAGGAAAAATGGAGAGATTTTACAAAATGAAAGCTATACCCATTTTCACATGAGAAGACATCTCACAGAGGGCCGTCATAACAGCATTATAGCCCCCCCCCCCCGGGCAAAGCAGATCACTGGGGCCCCTATCTACACAACAACTCACAGGAATAAAAATACAAATGGGCCCCTATCCTCGTGGGGCCACCGGGCAACTGCCCAGCGTGCCCATGCATTAAGACGGCCCTGATCTCACACCCACCCCAAAGTGGATAGGAGATCTCCCCGTCGGACTGGGAGTGTTGACAGGTCTGATATCAGTTGTACAGATTTTCCTGGCCAGAAAATACAGGAAATATAACTGAAATATGGTAAAGCCTAATGCACAATAGTTAAGTTAATATCAACATATTTAATGTAGAGAGAATAAAAAATGTATTTCAACTTTTTCTCGTCCAGTGGCTTTTATGCCCAATTTCATAGACAGAAGGAAAAAAAACCAAAAAAAAAAACCGCTAAAGCTTTTAAATTTTAAGTAAATAACTTGAAATATCTTACTACAAGTGGTACACTATTCCTTTTCCAGCAGCTGATGGTCCGGCACCTCTTTTGATAGGGACACTTGAATTTGTTTCATGTAATGACCAAAATGACTGACAAGTTTATCAGTAAGGGCAGCGTTACCATTAGGTTCAACTAGGCAGACGCCTAGGGCGCAGACCCCAGAGAGTCACGGTTTTATACAAACTTGTATAATTAAATTGAATATATAATTTCCTGTGATCAATATATAAATCGCTAAATATCTCTGCTACATTCTGGAAATATCCAAAGCGATGGGGAAGATCGTATGATATTATGATCTGCCATGTGATTTGGCATGGGCGAATGCTGACTGTGTAGTGGAAATGCAGGTTTAGTAATTCTTTTTTTTTTTTTGTGTGATTAGAGCCAGAAGTTTAACTAAATTAGTTCTTCAGCCTATCAAATTATAAGTTGAAATTATTTTATTTGGGAGAATGAAGTGTATAACTGGGAGAAGGGGGCACACATTGTAGAGTTAGCCTATGGTGGAATGGAAAGACCAGTGGAACCATTGATTTTCTGGTCTGATTTAACGGGTGCTTCAATATCTTATGTAAGAGAAGATACTAGACCGTTTCCTGAGATTCTACAGACTATTTCAAATGTTATTTTAATACATAGAAGTTAGTGACTGCAGACAGTTAAGTCTTCTTATAGAACATATATAATAATAATAGTAGCAACGACGACGACGACGACGACGACGACGACGATGATGATGATGATGATGATGATGATGATGATGGTGGTGGTGGTGGTGGTGAACATGAAGATGAGGATGATGAAAGAAAGAATATATTGGAAGGTAAGAAAAATGAAACTGAAACGAAAAATAACGAAAGGAGAGTAAAAAGATGAGTGGAAGACTTGAAGTATATGGTGTGTGCGGTGAGACAATTGGCGACATGGAGAAGTCTGCTGGCTGGTGATGGATTTGAAGTGGGTATGTAGTGAGGTAAGGATACTAAGAACGAGCGACTCGTGTGGTAAGTGTTTGCCACGAGATAGAGATAAATAGAGAAACAGATAGACAAAAAGACTAGGTGTGTGCGAGGAGAAATTAAGATAGTTTGTCACACATATATATATATATATATATTTATAACGAAGGAAATGTGGTAAGGAACCAGGAGGACGATAACGCACCAAAGTACTCAATACTTAGGGTAGTAGAGTGGGTAATAGGAACGAGTAGGACCCCGACGGCAGAGCTCAAGCCGTTTCGACGGCTAATTCTGGACTAAAATGATTTTAGTCCAGAATTAACCGTCGAAACGGCTTGAGCTCTGCCGTCGGGGTCCTACTCGTTCCTATATATATTTATATATATATAGAGAGAGAGAAATTGTGTGTGTGTGTGAGAGAGAGGGGAGAATGGCAAATATGATAAATGACCGATAGATAAATTGTGTGTATGTGTGTCTCCGTCTGTTTGTATATCTGAGTGTGTGTGTGTGTGTGTGTGTGTGTGTGTGTCCGTCTGTTTGTATATCTGAGTGTGTGTGTGTGTGTGTGTGCGTGTGTGTGTGTGTGTGTGTATGTGTGTGTGTGTGTATGTGTGTGTGTGTGTGTGTGTGTCTCCGTCTGTTTGTATATCTGTGTGTGTGTATGTGTGTGTGTGTGTGTGTGTGTGTGTGTGTGTGTGTCTCCGTCTGCTTGTATATCTGAGTGTGTGTGTGTGTGTGTGTCTCCGTCTGCTTGTATATCTGTGTGTGTGTGTGTGTGTGTGTGTGTGTGTGTGTGTGTGTGTGTGTGTGTGTCTCCGTCTGCTTGTATATCTGAGTGTGTGTGTGTGTGTGGCGGAGAGGGTGCTATTGTATGCTATAATTACAAACGACAAATCAGTACGGCACAACTTAAGAGGTTCAATTTCTCTTTGACATGTCACGCACCAATGAATCAGATAAGATTCTCTCACACATCATTTCTAATAACGCTTATTTATGGTGTCGATCTTGGTTGAATGGGGGGGGGGGGGGATTATGTATATTAGTGTTTTATTCTTCTTGTTTAGCTCCACGCGTTCCTGCCACGCCCATCTTATTTTTTCAGTATATCCACACACACACACACACACACATATATATATAGCTACATTGACAGAATGGCTAAGACGATCACTTTACAATAATGAGGTTCCACATAGCGTGGCATCTTGCTCAGACCGATCCAAACCTTGTCAGTAAAATTGGCTATACGGAAACTGTATCGAAGCCCGTTGAAGGTACTGTGCCTGAAATTCAAATAACCAGCATTGTCATATATTGCTTCTCGCTAGTTTTGCCTGAGAATTATGTTTAAAAGTACACGTGCCTGTGGAATACTCAACTCCTTGCACGTTAATTCATGAGTTGCACTTTCAGTTGATTGAACAACTGAATGTTCGTTGTCAAAATCGACGGATTTCATCACCATTGTCTTATTGTCCAATGAATTATTTTTCATTTCAGACAGTTGGCTGGGATTTGAGAGATATTTGGCTATTATCTCTAACCTGTCGAACAAACTTTGTTTAGACCCAGGCAAACCTATGCTCTAGCCATGACCAACAATTTTTCTCAGTGTATCTAGAACAACATTGTTTAATGAAGCATTCGTTATTTCAGACAGTTAGGTGTGATTTAGGAGAAAAATTTTTTATTTATGGAATATATCATTAAAATACAGTTTAATAGGAAAAGAAAAAAAGGAAATTTAGATTGAGAAGAATGGAATGTAAAATAGGAAAATATAGAGAGAAAAGAGAATAAGAAAGAAAAAAAAACGGGATAGGGAGGGAATTGCAAGAACTCTAGTATCGCACAAGAATGGGGAGGATGATTGGGCTCTGGGCCTAGGTCGCAGCGGTAGAGGGGCTGCATCCTGCGGACAAGACCGCAAAAGCATTCCTGCGGACAATGGCCAGAGACACCCGCTGCAACAGCCACTCCACCTCGTGGGTCTTTCTCCTTAAACGGGCCGCCGACTTTCGGATTTTGTGGAGGAGCTCGACTCTACGGGGTCCAAGTACGCCCGAAATCTCGACAGTGACCCGTATTTGTTTATTTTCTATTCCCCTGCAAGGCGGGCAGCGGTACCAGGGTTTGTGGCCGAAGCGATAAAGTTGGAGGCAGAGAACCCTCCTTCGAATGAGAAGAGGGTGATTCCATCGGGACGTTTGCCATATTCGCTGTCAACCCCTGCCGGCTCCAGTTGTGATGGAAAACCAGCTGAATCCAGGCTCACTCTTAGTATGTCGTTGAGAGCGGCATGTCGGGGGAACCGGCCAGCGTTCTGGCGGCAAGACGGTGCAGGCCAAATTTGTCGACAACCGCCCGGCAACGGCATTTATGTGACTCACACACGCGGAGGCCGAGGCGTTGGGCTACTCCGATGCGAGTGCACTCTGGGTCACAGCAGCAGTTGTAATAATAGCTGTAGTAGTAGTAATAGCAGCAGCAGCAGCAGCAGCAGCAGTAGTAGTAGTAGTAGTAGTAGTAGTAGTAGTAGTAGTAGTAGTAGTTGCAGTAGTAGTAGTAGTAGCAGAGCAGCAGCAGCAGCAGTAGTAGTAATAGTAGTAGTAGTAGTTGTTGTTGTTGTTGTTTATCCTAAGTCTGTTTTATCAAGCAGATTTGAAGATCTTAAAGACGTTTCAGCTGTACTTACTCTGTCTTACATACACCTACAACATTATCAAATGTATCCTACTCAATACGACAGGATGCATTTTAAGGAGATTTGACTGATTTTTTCTAGCAGGTCAACAGGTGCATTGTAGGGCTCTCGTTCAGTTACTGTTGTTGTTTAGCCTTAGACTAACACTTATTGGGCAGAGCTATGATGAAAGCCTTGACCATTCTGACGAAGGTGTCTTCCATGAGTGATGTGGCAAGTCGAACAGTCATGTAGAGGCTCCTCCGTTGGTTGGTCTGATGATGGTTATTCTTGTTTAGCTCCAAGTAGGACCTCGTCGAATACACCCAACCATTAAAACCTCGTCTATAATTTTATTTATTATACGTAGTGTAATCTATATACATAAAAAAGATGATAGGTAGGCCGCATGTGACCAAAGATAGAGTTAGATGCTATTTCTACAAATCGAACGATGACGTATGAGCTACCTTGTGGTACCTGGTGGTTTTGTATGGTTGTTTTACCCCAAGTCAACCCCGACTGGGCAGTTATATACCACGCTGGTAGTTGGCCGAACGACGAATCGTGAGCTACAATTGATTCTTTACTGTTACTCCATATCTCCGCATTGATACTGTCCATACTGCATATCCCGATATATAGCGATACATCCTATGGTGTGCATTGATGTATAGTATGGGGTTCATTGATGTATAGTATGGGGTTCATTGATGTATAGTATGGGGTACATTGATGTAGATTATAGGGTTCCTTGATGTAGAGTATAGGGTATATGGATATATACATGCATCGTAGCGTAACTCATGGGGAATCGTAGGGGCACCGTATTTACATACGGCGTTTCTAGGAATCTTTTAAACCTGACGAAGCCCACTCCTCTCCAGGTCTGAATACAGCAAATTTCTTCCATAGAGAGTGGGAGAATGGAAGTGAAAAAGAGATATAGAGGAAAAATCAACCCCAGTTCTAGACTGGTACTTTTTTTTTGTCGAAAAGATGAAAGCCAAAAGTTGAACTCGGCGAGCAGAGAGACAGAACAGATACGACAAAGCATTCTATCCGACGTTCTGACGATTCTGCCAATTCGTCGTCCACATTGATGTATAGTATGGGATATATTGATGAATAGCATAGAGTACAATGATGAATAGTATGGGTTCTTTCAATGTTTATGTAACAATTGTTTATTTCTCCCCAGCCTCTTCACTTCAGATTCTGTTTGCTTTATTTCTTTGTCTATTCCCCACCCGCTTTCATTTATCATTTGCTCTCTTCCGCTTTTGTTTAACTCACCCAATTTTCCCATAAAAAAAAACTCTTGCTTTCCTTCAAAGACGCTTGGTGACTATTGCCGTGACGAATGCTTCTCTTTCACCTCTTAACTTCTCTCTCTCGCTCTCTCTCTCTCTCTTTCTCACGCCACTTCCCCATAAAGATTTTCCAGCGTCTTTGGAACCTTGACATTAAAATTTATTTTTTTGTTTTAACTTATTCAATAAATCCTACAGGGATTATATAATGCTTGCAATAAAAAAAAAGGAAACAGAAAAAAGAGAAAAAATTAAATAGCAAAAATAAGAGAAAAGGGCGGGGAGGGAGTGTGAAGCTGTTCACCCCGGTTTTGGTGGTGTATCGCAGTTGCGAAACGCGGACAAAATGGCGAAGCTATTGCTACGGAGACCCACTGAATCACGGGACCCTTTCTCGAGCGGAATACTCTCCTCCCATTTCTGTGGAGGAAAGCGACAGTTTGGGGACCTAGGACACCAGAGGTCTCGATGGTGATTGATACGAAAAGGAAGTGGTCAGTTAAGTCCCGGTATTTGAATATCTTCCGTTATGAGCGGCAGTGCCAGGGTTTGTGACCGAAGCGACATAGTTGGTGGCAGAGAACGTGTCACAATACTCGACATCTCAGATTAGAGATATATCTCCCTCAATGGGGTCGAAGGTTATTCAGTCTGGGTGCATGTCATCACCGCGGTCGAGGCCTGCAGGTTCCAGTCGTGATGGGAAACTAGCCGCATGAAAGCTTCTTCAGAGACATAGAAATATACTATTATTTGTGGTTTCTTTATCACAAGTTATTCTCTTTTACTTTACATTTCCATATCGCCCGTTACTCGAATGATTTACGTCTTGAATTTATTAAAATCTAATTTTTACAATTTCCTTTTAATTCCTGATCCCACTTCAGCACTTCACAATTTTCATTTCATTTTATATCAACGTTTGCGTAGCTTCTTAGGTTTTCTTTAATTCCTTTCTTTATAAAAAATGTTCTCCTTCCTAGCAGGGCAGGGAAGGATGCTTGCTTGTCATTGATTTTTAATAATTTGTTTCCATTAATAATGTCACAGTAAAGATGTATCCCACATACAACTTCTGCTACTAAACACAAATTTTCTCCTTGGGGAGCAGAAACATGAAGAGCAACAACGAAAACTGAAGGTAATGTTGCTAGAAACGCAGCTCGCGTAAAATTTGAAACTAATAGTGAATGTGAAACTCGCTGTAAACAGAATGTTGCCAGACAAGCTCTCCATTGGAAACTAGAGACGCCTGAGGAACAACAGGCTCACCTTCAACAGTCTGCCCATGGACACCAGGAAACTCCACAAAAGCTTCGGGCCAGGCAGCAAACTTAAAGAGCAAGTCAAGCAGAAACTAGATCCAAGCTATACACACATGCCTATGCTTCTGAAAAAATAGTTTTAATTGGTACAATGCTCAAAATTTGTGACAAGTGATTGGTCATGAAATGGAAGCAAGAGAGCTGCAATGTGCTGTTCTAATAGGAAAGTTGTTCTACCAGTCTTTGCTGATCCAACAGTGCTCCTAAAATTGCTTCTTACTTCTAATGCTAAGGAATTAAGATATTTCAAAAATATAATATTTAAAAACATTAGAAAATAAAACTGCTTTCCAAATTACTTCCTCCAACAGAAAAAGGGGATCCATGTCAACTTTTAAAGTGCAAGGTCAAATTTTTAACAAGATTGGTTCACTTAACTCCTAACCGCAGGAAAAAAACAACTTCACTTCTTATATTATAGCTAACGTTTCAAGAGAATTTAAAGAATATTCTATTCAACTAGATATACTTACTAAGAACAAATCTTCGCCCTTATCAACGCCAGATATTCTACTATATATATATATATATATATACACACTATTTCTAAGCCCTAAGAGATTCATTCTGTCATTACCACAACAGAGGTTCAACGAGCTTTTGATTCGCAACTGGGCTAGATCGATACAGATCGAACCTTGAGCTGATCAATAGAGAAACGCGCGTCACTACTCAATAAATGTAATGAAGACATAACAAATCGTCCTTTTTATTATTATTATTACACTCTGCTTAGTACTACACCTCTATACTTACCCGAAACTAAGCATCGAGTGCTCACTCTGGTGAACCTACAATAACCGGGCGTTACAATCCCTATATTTATATATATATATGAAAGACTAGCGTCCGAAACGTTCAGACTCTCTTCCTGTTATTTCAAGCGTTAACCTAATATATTCCTTCCCTATACTGTACCAATTGTGTTGTTATTTTTGTTTACCTTTTACATAATACATATATACATACATACATATATATATATATATATATATATATATATATATATATATATATATATATATATATATATATATATATATATATGTGTGTGTATATGTGTGTATATATGTATGTGTATATATATATATATATATATGTATATATATATGTATGTATATATGTATATATATATATGTATGTATGTATGTGTATATGGATGTGTATGTATGTGTATGTGTGTACACATGGACTAGAGTATGTATGTATATATGTGTGTGTCTATACGTGTGTATATATAAAGATAAGTTGAGTATGAAAATGTATACACATGCGCGCGTATGTATGTACATGAATACATGTGTGTATATATATGTGTATGCATGTGTATATATATGTAAGTATGAATATGTGAATTGTGAGTATATGTATTTTGTAGAGGTGTGCAAATATATTTGTGTGTGAATGCGTGGGTGAAAGAATACGTACACTTGAAAGAAAAATTTAAGTCTGAATGTTAAGTGCAAACACAAAACCAACCACGCATATCTTTACTATCTCTAATCCTTCTATAGATTTAGAAAAATAACCAATAATATATTCTATAAAAAATGTCAAAACAACAGATGGGAATCTAATTACTCACTGCCACCAAGAATTCTCACTGCTATCGAAAAACCACTCCTTCAACTATTCTTCTAACAACTTCACCCCTTCCTCCTAATATTCTCTATAAAAACTAAATAGGTCCTCAGTAATATTATTCTGATGAAATGACAGTAAATAATAACATTGAAATATTGAATGTCTGCATAACTAAAAGTTTGTAGATAGCTGTTTTAGGTTATGTAACTGTTATAGAAACACGTGTCAATAAATTCCTTTCAACTAAACTGTATCCATTCAAATCTTTCTATTTTTCTCCGGATTACTTTTGGAACTACAACTGGAACCGTCGAGCAAACTCTACGTGAGCTGATAATCTACTGTGTGTAATATTTATATTACAACACAACGGAAAATACTGTATATATATATATATATATATATATAATAATGAGATTTTCACGCTTGCTACGGGCGTGTCTGGAAGCGCTCTTTACCTGAGGAGTTCCCTTGAAAAGCTGGCTTGCTTCACAACAGTGTTGCATCTCTATGATGTAGGATTGTTGCATACTGACCAGCGAAACTCTACAGTCGAGACATTGAAGAAAAATAGGTATGTATCTGCTGTGTCTATTACTTCTTCTTACTTTATAATTTGTTATATATAAATATATATATATATATATATATATATATATATATATATATTTTGAGTTTATGTTGGTTGTATACCAATATCTCAGTATGCAGGCTGGAGCACTCGACAAAGTGCGCAGGTTGGTTTGGTTACTCCGGAGTAGTGTAAAATAAAGTTAAATAAAAGTCAAATGATTAAAATTTAGCTTCGTTTATTACTGCTATATATATTTTAGTGACACCCATTTTTGGCTGTGACCTCTTCAGGCAGTTTGAATTAGTATGGTATAGACAAGTACATATGTTGTTTAGGTGTATAATATTGTCAATATTATACACCTAAACAATATTATACACCTAAAGAGGTCACAGCCCAAAATGGCTGTCACTGAAATATATATAGTAGTAATAAACGAAGCTAAATTTTAATCATTTGACTTTTATTTAACTTTATTTTATATATATATATATATATATATATATATATATATATATATATATATATATATATACACATATATTTCAGTCCGGCGTACATACGGGTCACTTTTACGACCTTTCAGGCCTGTGTTAGCTGGCGAAGAGGTCATATATTTTATCGTTCCTGGGTTTTTAACCCTAGGAAAGGAAAATGCTTCTCTGATGATCTTTATTTTTCCATTAATATCCATAGGATATCTAATGTTTTGCAAAGTGAAACTGTACAGTAAGGGCCATCTGAATAGGTAAATATTTATATTATATTTTTTTAATTTTAATTAATTTTAATTTTAAATTAATTTTGATTTATTTTACTTGTTCTGCTTATCTTGATATATATATATATATATATATATATATATATATATATATATATATATATATATATATATATATATATATATATATATATGTGTGTGTGTGTGTAGGATGTGAGTTTTATTGTAGCACAATAAAGCAATGCAAATATCGGATAAGTACCACTCAACAGTTTATAGGACTGGAGTATAAATAATATACGATCAAAAGATGGTTAAAAGAGTTCCATGTATTTTATTATGCGCATTTCAAAAACAAATTTCATCATGGGATGATATTTGCGTTCTAATCAGATAAATAGGGAGACATGATATGAAGCTTAAAAAACACTTGCGAGCAGTGAAGTGTTAAATCAACATATGAAAAATAAAATAAGATGGATATATGAGATTGGGAAAAAAGAAGGAAGGGGGAAGGAAAAGGTAAGGAAGAGGAAGAAAGAAAATAATAAGCAAAAATATATAATAATAAGGAAAGGCTGACGGAGGAGGAGTATAAGAAGGATGGATGAGAGAGGAGGAGAAATGAGTGAGAGAGAAAGAGAGATAACCTTTAATAGTGAGAAACGCTGTCTCACAGAGAGAAAATTAAAAAAACCGTTGTAAGATAATACATAATTTGAAAAAAGAATCTCAAATCTATCCTCTAATAAAGTTATCTTTGACGCTAAGGCCAATTATTATAATAATTCGCTTTCCAAAGCCGGTTATCCAGACAAAATTAAATACAGTAAAGAAACCAATCATCGAGGGACTTATAGTAAAATAGTTAGTTATGAACATTCCAATAACTTAAAGAAAAGACCTAGATACAAAAATATGATTTGGTACAACGCTCCTTTTTCTCTATCTATTACTAGTAATATTCCTAAACTATTTTTAGGGCCTTAGATAAATGCTTCCCTCCCTCGCATATCTATAGTAAGATCTTTAACAAACATACAATTACATTTTCTTATTCCACCACTTCCAACATCTCTAACATTATCTCTAAACATAATAATAAAATATAAAAAAATAAATTATATCCATCCAACACTGAGTGTCATAATAATAGCAATAGTAAACCCGACGTCAATGTTAACTCTAGGTTAGATTCCGTAAATTTAAATACGACGTCAAACGTAACTTTGTCGAATGTTCATAAAAACCAATCTAAAACAGGAAACTTTAGCACCTATCGTAAATAACTTCTCCAATCCGATTCCTTCTATAAATAATACTAGGTCACTTGTTAATAACTCTGGTAATTTCTCTAATCTTAATTGTAATTGCCCTGTTAGAACTAAATGTCCTCTTAGTAACCAATGTCTTGATAAAAATTTAGTGTATGAATGTAAGGTTATAACTGGTACTAATTCTTTTACCTATTTTGGTTCCACTTCCACTTCCTTTAAAGCAAGATTTTATAATCACAATTCGTCTTTTAAATACCAACTTAAAAGAACTAACACGGCACTCTCAGAACTCATATGGTCCTTAAAGGACAAAAATATTAATTACAACATTTCTTGGAGGAAGGTTTGCAACGCCTCTCCTTACTAGAATTCTTTCCTATCCAGAACATGTAATCTCTGCCTAGCCGAGAAATTTACCATTATCTCTAATTTTAATTCTATAATAAATAGACGTACGGATTTATTTTCGCTCTGCTTGCATAAATCCCATAGAACTTTCCATAAAGTATACAGCTAATATCTTACTTCCTAATTAGTTTAAAATCTTCTTTTCTCAAACGCTTTTATATCTTTTACAAATATACCCATCTTTCTACCTTATTTCAGTATATTATATTATACAATTTACTCATTCTATGTCGTTAGCGGTCCCCTATTTTTCTTCTTTTTTTTATCCTTTTTACTTTTTTAATTTCTAATCTTTAATCTGCAACTGTTACTTAATTCATATTATAACTCACTATAGCATTTTCGTTATATTCTTGGCCATACAAATTTTATTTTTAATATATACTAATATTAACATTAGTAAATTTTGTAAACATATTTTTTTTGACGTTATATATTTTTTCTTCCTTGAATTTTCTTCTTTCTTCTCTCCTTCCGTGCTCGTATTAAACCTATTATTTACTTTTTCCTATTACAATACATAGAAACAATCTTGGACCCTAACTAATTCCTCTAAGTTCATAATTCAATTAACCATTTCTTCATTCCCCTTATCTCCTTAATATTTTTTTTATTTTAATAATACATTTTAATAAATTCCTTTTCGTACATATTATTAAACCCTTCAATATATAAACCTTAAATAAATACTATTCTTAATTCCTTTTTTTTTAATCATAAGCTCATTAACTTTTAATTTCAAAATTAAAAAAACGGTTTTAAAAAACGTTTTTTTTTATTTTCTCTCTGTGAGACAGTGTTTCTCAGTATTAAAGGTTATCTCTCTTTCTCTCTCACTCATTTCTCCCCCTCTCTCATCCTTCCTTCTTATACTCCTCCTCCGTCATCCTTTCCTTATTATTATATATTTTTTTCTTATTATTTTCTTTCTTCCTCTTCCTTACCTTTTCCTTCCCCCTTCCTTCTTTTTTCCCAATCTCATATATCCATCTTATTTTATTTTTCATATGTTGATTTAACACTTCACTGCTCGCAAGTGTTTTTTAAGCTTCATATCATGTCTCCCTATTTTATCTGATGAGAACGCAAATATCATCCCATGATGATATTTGTTTTTGAAATGCGCATAATAAAACACATGGAACTCTTTTAACCATCTTTTGATCTTATATTATATATATATATATACATACATATATATATATACATACACACACACACACACATATATATATATATATATATATATATATATATATATATATATATATACATATATATATTATATATATATGTATATATATGTATATATATATGTATATATATATATATATATATATATATATATATATATGTATATATATGTATATATATATGTATATATATGTATATATATATGTATATATATATATATATATATATATATATATATATATATATATATATATATATATATATATATATATATATATAGAATTAGTATATCTACCAACATATGTATACAGATGTATACTCATGCTAGCAAATATATGTTATCTCTTAGTACCTTTGTTGTTCTATGCAGGGGGATGCAGAACAATTATATGAAAGACGTAAAATAAGAAAATTTTAAAAATTAAAAATTAACTTACTAAAATTTTCACTCCAACTAATTAGTTTCTGTAAGAATATATATATGAAATATATTTTACGTCTTTCATATATATATATATATATATATATATATATATATATATATATATATATATATATATATATATATATATATATATATATATATATATATATATATATATATATGTAATTGAAAAAGGGGAGAATAACATGGTCAACAGTACAAAAAAGGGAATGTATTTATAGTCTAACAATTGTTTCACTGATAGAGTTGTCTAAAAATTGCTAAACACTGAAAGTAGTGCTACTCAATTTAAAATATATGTTATCTCTATCAAATCTTCAGCTTTACTTAAGGCAGGCCACAAAGAGCGACTCAAATTCATACCAGATACAAAAAATAGCAACGCACTTAATATTAATAACACTGTCCACACTTATAGAAACAACAAACCTAGGACTAAACATAGAAATTGGCAACAAATACGTAATTTGAAAGAACTGAATGCTAATATAGTAACCACTAATAACCATAGAAGATGCAGAAATAGAAACTACTTATGGTTTAATCCAATGTTTAACTCCTCTATTAAAACTAATCTACCTTACACTTTCTGCAAATTAGTTGACAAACACTTCCCTAACATTGATAAATATCATAAAATCTTTGATAGAAAAACTATCAAACTATCATACTCCACTGTCAACAACAGAATCGCACATTCATAAAATTAACTATAACAGAATTTATAATTCAAGTAGCCCGCAAATAAGTACCACAACAACAAATACTAAGCATAAGCATATAACATCATCACAACCAAATACACGCCGGAATACACCACCACACTACATCAACAAACCCAATTCACAGCCCATACATAGCAACCTACAAGACCATATAGTAGAACCGGTGCATAGAAAAGTATCAAAATGTAACTGCCATCTCCCTGACAAATGACCTTTACAAAACAGATGCCTAGAGACAAATATAGTATACCTATGTACTATAAATTAAGGTAGCTTGGCATGGTATTACATTGGCTCCACAGCTGGTGAATTTAAGAGATGGTACGTACACAGACATTCTATCACTAACAAGAATCTCTCGAATACAACAACTCTCGCCAATAAAATCTGGCGACTCAAGAATGCAAACGTAGAATATGAAATCAGCTGGACAAAACTATTAAAAGCAAGAGCTTATCAAATTGGTATGTCCCATTGCAATCTCTGTAATATGGGACTTTTCCAAATTCTTAATTTCGACAAAATTCTGCTTAACAGTAAAATTGAACGAACTATTTTTTGTCGACACAAATCAGCAACGAAGTTCGAGAACTTTAGACCAGTTTAATTCCTTCTTATTTGTTCCATAACCCTCACTGTAACACCTGGATCTACTATGATATCATATTATCAGCAGCATCATCACCATTATAATTATCAAAGAACAGCATCTAATCCTCTTATATTTACATTCTTAATTTATATATATCTATCTTTCACTCTCTATCTTTGCATATCTCTCCCTAAACTTATTTCATCTCAGTCATTTTATCTTATCATAGAATATATCTTAAAACTAGTTAACTTATTTACTTATTAAATAACCTATACACATAAATATACTTAACATTATCATATTTTCAACTTAATATCTATCCATATATTTATCAATTCTCAAATACTATTCTCAATAATCTTAACTTGTTTAAATATTATCCGTACATGTTTACTTCTTTTGCATATTTATTTATTTTCATCTTCACTCTTCACATATTATACCATTTTATATTACATTAGATGTAATTTGTTTATCTATCTATCTATCTATCTATCTATCTATCTATCTATCTATCTATCATTTCGGAAGAAGGATCAGGATGGAGAGAGAGGTGCTGCACCCCAGCCGTTTCTATGAAAGATGGGTGAAAGTGGCGAGAATGGCCCGTGTGAATGGGCCTTCACTCTACATCAGACTATAGGTGAGGAAGATGAAAGACCAAGGGAGCACCCCTTCTCTGTGCTCCTGAGGAGAAGGGTTGCACACTTTTTTCGGGGGTGTGTGCGACCCCCCAAGGCGCCTCCTCTCTATTGAGGATTTTGTTAAAAATTTTATTTTTTGTTATATCTTATTTTATTTTTATATTTTGTTATTGCCTCCTCCTTATTGAGGACGCCTTTTTGTGTAAACTCCCCCCTTTGTACTTGTCCCACTTTTGATGCCCTAGTGGCAAATAAAAGAAACATATCTATCTATCTATCTATCTATTTATTTATTTATTCATTTATTTATCTATCTATCAATTTTTTATGTATTTTTATATAGTTTTTTTTACTTTTTTCCTCATATATTTCTATATATCTATCTTTATGTCTCTTTACATTTATTCACGTATTAACGTTTATTCATCTCTTTGCTCCTCTATCCATCGTAGTTCTACTTATGTTTATCTATCATTCTCATTTATTTGTGCTCCCACATTCTTCTTCTCTCTGTCTTTACTTATGTCTGTCTTTCATATTCTATACATCCTTTTTCCTCTTCTTTCTCTTGTCTTTTTTCTTCTTCTTCTTTCTTCTTCCTTTCCATTCTCTCTTTACTATATATTCTTCCTTCTTCCTTTCCATTCTCTCTTTACTATATACATCTCTCCTTCTTCTTTTCTCTCTATATCTTTATTATTAATATTATTATTGATGTTGTAATTTGAATTTGTAAATTTGACGGTTGCATATATTTTTGACAGTCTCTGAAGATTTGATAGAGATAACATGTATTTTAAATTGAGTGGCACTACTTTCAGTATTTAGCCATTTTTAGACAACTCTATAAGTGAAACAATTGTTAGACTATAAATAAATTCCCTTTTTTGTACTTTTGACCATGTTATTCTCCACTTTTTCAATTTTAATACTCCAAGTTTAACTTACATAGGAATACAAGTGACATCATAAACTCGTCATCCACGTAAACCTCTTGTTGAGTCAAACAACGCCGTACGCTAAAACTATCCATAATAAGAAGTAATCACAACCTCTAATTGGATTACCTATAACGATATCTTGCTATCCTTTATATATATATATATATATATATATATATATATATGAGCGGAACAAGTAAACATTAAACAATCTTTCAAATAAATTAAAATACGATTTAAATACTTACCTCTTCTAGTGCCATGACGGACGGTTTCGCTTATCAAAAGATTGAAAATTCAGAGAATTTCCAATGGAAAGATATAGCTCTTCAGATAGCTTTTCCAAATTTACTAGACATAAGTCCGTATAGATGTAGATATATCACCCTCTGCCCAGTGAATGAATCAAGCCGTTAAAATGACCCACACACTTATTGGACCGTTAGAAAAAGCGGGAATTATAGACTCGCTGATATTTCATGCTGCTAGAAATAGCAGCATGATACAGCATTTTTTTTCTCTACATTAAGGAGAATTAGATAAATGATATAGATATCCCAGTAGGTACTAGGTACCCACGGAAATATATATGGTGTCTATATATTGTTATGCTTTGGGAGGGTCATTTATTATAAATTTAATTTATTATAAATTGGAGTGAAAGCAACTGGTGCGTGTGTTTCTTATTGGCAACATGACCCTCCCAAAGCATAATAATATCGGTTTCAACACACGTTTTCAGATAAAGAATCTTGCTAAACAAATTCAGAAACACACGCACACACACACACACACACACACACATATATATATATATATATATATATATATATATATATATATATATATATAACAAATTATAAAGTAAGAAAAAATAATAGACACAGATATATACCTATTTTTTCTTCAATGTCCCGACTGTACAGTTTCGCTGGTCAGTATGCAACAATCATATATATATGCATGTGTGTGTATGTAAAAAGTAAACTGAAATAACAACACAATCGGTACAGTGTATGGAAGGGATAACTTAGGTTAACGCTTGACATAACGTTTCGGACGCTAGTCCTTCATCAGAAGAAAGAATGAGAAATATATATATATATGTTATTGTAGGTTCACCAGAGTGAGCACTCGATGCGTAGTTTCAGGTAAGTATAGAGGTGTAGTACTAAGCAGAGTTTAATAATAATAATAAAATGGACGATTTGTTATGTCTTTTATTGAGTAGTGACGCGCGTTTCGCTTATTGATCAGCTGAAGGTTCGATCTGTATCGATCTAGCCCGACTTGGGAATCAAAAGCTCGTCGGACCTCTGTTGTGGTAATGACAGAATGAACCTCTTAAGGCATAATACACTCTGTCTAGCTCTACACCTTGATACTGAAGTGAATCTAAACATCGAGTGCTCACCCGAGTGAACCTACAGTAACTCCAAGTTACACGCCATGGATATATATACAAAAGTCCCGTAACTCTTGAGAGAGTCGTGGGGACACTGTAGTGGCATACAGCATTTCTTGGACATTTTGAAGCCTGGCGGAACCCATCCTTCTCCAGATCTGTACACAGCAGATTTCTTCAAAAGAAGGATAGAAAAAGAGAGGGAGAGAGAGAGAGAGAGAGAGAGAGAGAGGGGGGGGAGAGGGAGAGGGAGAGATAGAGAGAGACAGAGATAGATAGAGAGAGAGAGATGAAGTGAGAAACAAATATAGAGGAAGAATCAATCTGAACGCTACATTTATTACACGCTACCTTTTGTTGAGTACTATATTCCTGTTGTTTGTCTGTGCATAGTTATAAAAAACATAATTGTGTCTCTTTGTCCACGACCAACAATATATATATATAAATATACATATACATATATATATGTGTGTGTGTGTGTGTGTGTGTGTGTGTGAATGTGTTTGTGTGAGTGTGTGTGAGTGTGTGTGTATGTGTCAGAGAGATCGATTCTATAGATGAATATGTATTTATACATGCTTGCATACGCCAAAGTCTATAAACTTGTTTTCCATTATACGTGTGTACGTCTACGTACGTATGAGTATATTTAGTCTATGCATGAGTGTTTATGTGTCTATATATATGTGCAGGTGACTGTGTTTATGTGTGTGTATATATATATATATATATATATATATATATATATATATGTGTGTGTGTGTGTATGTGTGTGTGTGCGTGTGTGTGCGCGGTCGTTCTCCTAGAGGTATGTCGTTCGATTCTCTCTCGAAAGAGATCTACTCTTCAGTGTTCCAAACGGATCTGGCTTATGTAATATAAGCAGATGGCGACCAAACGTGACATTTCAAGTAATTCGTTGACGTATGGAGACACTATTGAGAAAATAGCGATGATGTTGCTGTCGTCTGCCAAACCCGCGTCAGCCAACGGTCGGCTCCTCAATGTCTGAACAGTGAAGGATCGTCAGAGAACGACTGGCTGGTTCGATAGCAAGGCGTCGGCGATGTTTGTCACTCGATCACTTCTTCTTAATCAATGGTCACTGATTGTAAATATCGTTAAGCCCTCTTCTGCTGTCTCGTTTGTCGTAATCCAGCTTACCTACCTACGGATTATACAGCTGGCCCACACAAACGTTCTCTCGTACGGCCATACACTTGTCATTCTCACAGGTCTCATCTGTAGATAAGAGCTGTGACAAATACAGATACACATGCACACATCTATACACACTCCCACACACTTGCGCGTACACACAGGCGCTCATTTATACAAACATGCATGTATATATATATATATATATATATATATACACTTATATATAAAAATACACACATATATATATACTTATATATAAAAAAAACACACACACACACACACATATATATATATATATATATATATATATATATATATGAATATGAAAACATGGCGTGCTGCGTGGTTGCAAATGGGTTACATATGAATAAATTTAGTCCTTCGTCAGTGATCTGCCAACCTTCATTGGTATTTCATCGCTTTAAAGACCATATACCTCCAGTTGGTGCGAGCAACGGCTAAAGAAAGTCGTTGGGACACGTAAATAAGGGGAACGAGCGAGACAGTAAACAATCAAAGATGGTAATGCAACGAAAAGTGGGGAAGAATGAGCCAAGTCCCTGAAATCGATGAACATAAGTTCTGTGAAATCGTGGACGAGAGAGAATAAAGACCATCAAACCTGGTCTAAATGTGAGCAAGGAAAGAATTTCGCACAGGTCAAACGGGAGGAAGTAGGAGAGGGAGTAGCAGAGAGTGAGTGAGTGAAAGGTGAGAAAGAGGCTAACAGAGAGAGTGACTGTTAGAGGGGGGTAAAGGGCTTATGTTCATCGATTTCAGGGACTTGACTCCCTCTTCCTCACTTTTCGTTGCATTACCATCTTTGATTGTTTAAAGTCTCGCTCGTTCCCCTTATTTACGTGTCCCAACGACTTTCTTTAGCCATTGCTCGCACCAACCGGAGGTATATGGTCTTTAAAGAGATGAAATACCAATGAAGGTTGGAAGATCACTGATGAAGGACTAAATTTATTCATATGTAACCCATTTGCAACCACGCAGCACGCCATGTTTTCATATTCATATATATATTTTCCTCCGCTGTGACCTGTCTCTTTCTTTCTTACTGCTTCCTCTTTTCTCTGTATCTCTCACTTCCCTTTACCCCCTCTAACAGTCACTCTCTCTGTTAGCCTCTTTCTCACCTTTCACTCACTCACTCTCTGCTACTCCCTCTCCTACTTCCTCCCGTTTGACCTGTGCGAAATTCTTTCCTCACGCACACTTTGACCAGTTCGGTTGTTCTTTATTCTCTCTCGTCTACGATTTCACAGAACTTATGTTCATCGATTTCAGGGACTTGACTCCTTCTTCCTCACTTTTCGTTGCATTACCATCTTTGATTGTTTACAGTCTCGCTCGTTCTCTTTATTTACGTGTCCCAACGACTTTCTTTAGCCGTTGCTCGCACCAACCGGAGGTATATGGTCTTTAAAGCGATGAAATACCAATGAAGGTTGACAGATCACTGATGAAGGACTAAATTTATATACATACATACATATATACAGTATATGATATAACATATGTGCGTGTATGTGTTCATATGAAGAGCACCTATAAATCAAATGTCCAGGCATTCGCATATATATGTATGTGTGTGAGTGTGTATGTATATATGTGTATGTATATATGTGTATGTATATATGTGCATATATATATATATACACGCACATATATATGATTGACGTGGCACAATCAACGATGTTTGCCGATGTCCAAGTTTTGGTCTTTGCTTTAAACCTAATTCATTGAGAGGGGCAAGGCTGTATAGCGTGGAGTGTCGTTCCACATGCAACACTGTATTATTAGATAGTACTTGTAGTACACAGTTTTACAGGTCAGTTGTAAAGTAAGATCAATGAGTGATATTGTAATAGGAAGAACAATATTTGTATTTAATGGACATTTAAACATTTTATGGCACTTGAGCTGTAGTTCAAGATGACAAGGATCAGACAAAGAATTTACTTGAAAGTATGGAGGTAAGACGTAGTAAGGATGATAAGAGGAGGAACTACTGGTGTTTTGAATGGGCTGGTGTTGAGATGGTGGAATGTAATTTGTTAGTTCAAAGGACCAGACGCCATTTTAATATCTATATAATCGAATGTGAGTTATAGGTTATAGTCATTTGGTGAACGAATCAATCAATGAATGTGGTACAAGATAGCTATGTGTATAGAAACACTGTTTCAGATATCTCATAAGTACTCGAAATATGCGGAGAATACCCATATTACAATGAGGTGGTATGTTTGGTGTAGTGTGTGCCGCTGGTTGCTTATTGCGGCAATGCTTTTGCCATCTTGTCCTTGGTGTGCAGTTGAGATGTAGAGCCCATAAAAGGATGTACAATTTATTCCTCCCTTCTTTATTATTTTTTTTACTCCCGTTATTTCCTGTTCTTGATTATTATTTAAGACGTTTCAAAATATTTTCATCATTACATACCCCTGTTCACTAATAAATAATTGACACGACATGGGTGGATGTGTAAAACAAGCTTTGTTCTATTTATGGGAACAGTGTTCCAATGTAAGTGAAGGTGCGTGATGTGGTGGTTAAAGTGTTCGGCTCACGAACGTAAGGTTGTGAGTTCGATTCCCGATAGCGCGTTGAGCAGGAGAGCACTTTGTTTCACATTGTTCCAGTCAACTCAGGTGGCATAAATGAATTATACCTATAATTCAAAGGGTCAACCTGGTCACACAGTGTCACGCTGAATCTCCCTGAGAATTATGTTAAGGGTGCACGTGTTAATGGAAAGCGCAATCTCTTATACGTTCATTTCTCGAACAAATTCTCCCATTGTTCGAACAACTAGAACGTCGGAGATGTAACATATTCCAATACCATAAACACAACTACCAGATTGAACATATGCTCAACCCGTTGGAAATAGCAGCTCAATTCTCCTTAAATGATATCCTCCTGCTTAAATAAGCGCAAGATGCTTTATAATCTGGACCAAGATACACAATCTCATAGAATAGAAGAAGACGGAACAGCCACGGCTAGAATGCTTTAGGTAAGTTTGCTCAATCAGGACTGACTCTAGGCTAAATGGCAACAGCACTGATATATCAGGATCATCAACTGCACACCACGAGCCAACGAGGTTACCTTTATGCTGTCACTCGAATTAATAATTGAACCACTCTCAAATCATATTGGAAATCTAGTCTTAGATATATAAAAATAAAACAAACGCAATATCAATAATAACGAGTATTATTACTAATAGTGCCACCAGGATCACTATCAACATCATCATCATCACTACTGTTATTATCATTATTGTCACCACCACCATCATCCTCACCGCCAACACCCCACCACTGAACGCCACCACCATCACCACCACCACCACCACCAGTACTGCATCTGCCACATCCACCACCATTTCACCACCTCACCTCTACAACATACCACTACCACCGTCATCAGACTGTTTCTACACGTCACCTCTTCCTTACCTTCACCATCTCTACCATTTCGCCACCATCATCACAACAACCTCACACCATCGCCACTATGACCATCACAACTACCACCACCATCCAATGCACCTACCCACCCCCAATTTACTACCATCACATCAACATTATAATCACCTATCACCACTACCATCATTAGCACCACATCACCACCACCACCACGACCATGAACAGCACGACTATCACAACAGCTACACATCATCATCATTATCACCATGAGTTATCGCCCATATCACCACCAACTCCACCATCATCACCATTATGTATACCATATCTCATCGCTCTCACCACCATCATCGTCAGCATTACTGCAAACGATAAATAATAGCTAGGACATGAGTGCATGCGGCTGCTGCTTTTGTATTATAATAGATTGACAACTCGTCATTACGTACATTCTACACACGACTGTGCAAAGCTCTACACGATTGTATACGACAACACACGACGACACACGACAACACAAGTCGGCACACGACAGCACACGACTGTACGACCCACATCCCCTAACGCTTCTTAATTAAAGTCCAGCTTCTTGTATATCCACCATTATTTACCTGTTTCTTTCTCGTCCGTTTGACACGATGACCAGCCTACTCATATCTGTTCGACTGACCTTTCTACACCACATCTCACACAATCCCGCGTGTGTGTGTGTGTGTGTGTGTGTGTGTGTGTGTGTGTGTGTGTGTGTGTGTGTGTGTGTGTGTGTGTGTGTGTGTGTGTGTGTGCGCGTGCATGCGTGTTAGAGAGATAGATAGATTGATAGATAGATAGATAATTGTATAGATAGATAGATAGATAGACTGATAGAGAAAGAAAGAGAGACAGAGAAAGATATATATATATATATAGAGAGAGAGAGAAAGATAGATAGATGGAGGGAGGCAGACAACTCATTTGCTTTAGTTCTGTAAATTTACTCAATAAAGAAGCCAGTCACTAACTAAGAAACAATGTATAAACGTGGACAAAGGTGATTTGATCAGACTGTGCAACACCTTTGTCAAGTGAACTCTTCAATAGCCTCGGGTTGACACTGTGTGTTGAATTTCGTATACGGAAACTGCAGAATCCTGATTTTCTTTTCGTACATAATATATATACCGTATACTGAAAGATGATCATAACATTTATAAAAAGTAATCACATTAATTCAAACATAAACACTAAAATGTCATCAATAACAAGAGCTGCTTGACTTGCCTCAAAATTATTTTTTTACGCATGGTTCCGGAAACATAAAAATCACCACAAACATTTATATATTTTCTAACGTTTGTCCTTCGACAATCAATCAAATCTTGATGTACTCTTAACTCATCAAATTTCAGTGCGTTTGTGAAAATGTTTACTTATATATTACCACACTGCCTCCCCACATCAAATATTTCAACAACGAGAAACGATTCAATAATTTTCAGCTTTTAATTGTGTGAGTGTGCTTGTGTGTGTGTACTTATGTGTGTGTTGTGTGTGTTGTGTGTGTTGTGTGTGTATGTGTGTGTGTGTGTGTGTGTGTGTGTGTGTGTGTGTGTGTGTGTGTGTGTGTGTGTGTGTGTGTGTGTGTGTGTGTGTGTGTGTGTGTGTGTGTGTGCGTGCGTGCGCGTGCGTGTGTGTGTGTGTGCGTGTGTGCGTGCGTGCGTATATGTAAGCACTGCAACTGAGTTTTACAGAATTGAGTTTTACAGAGATCTTGTAGTACCAATGATGGTTAGAAAAAATATTCAGGTTGCTGATGAAGTGATTAATTGCGCATCAAAGTACACCAGCAGTCGCAAGTTTATATGTTTGGCAACGTCCTTTGGGCAAGCGCCCATTCCAAGCGTGCCCAGGGACGCCACACACCCCACCATCGGGTACCCCTGAGACCAGCGCCAAGCATTTGCGCGACCGCGTAAATGCTAAATTAATCATGGGTGATGTCTCGGCCGCAGTGAGAGTGGTTGCCTCAGAGGACACTGTCCTCCAGCCCACCGAGGAGGTTCTGGCTGCCCTGCGACTCAAGCACCCTGAGCCACCCACTGACCTCAGACACATACCTCCACCCGACTTCCACTTGCTCCTTGTGGCTTCTGATGCAGACATCATGTCCGCCATCAAGTCCTTCCCAGCTAGCAGCAGCGGAGGTATTAATGGTCTCCGACCAGGCCCCCCTCAACGAGCTCCTATCTCCCCTCTCCGCTGAGGCCGGGCGCCGCCTTCTGGGTGCAATTGTGACGCTCACCAATAGGCTCATCCATGGCACCCTGGACTCTCACGCCCGTGGCCTCTTTTTTTCGGCTAGCCTGACCACTCTCAGGCTGAAAGATGGTGGCATACGCCCTATCGTCGTGGGCAATGTCTTCCGGAGGCTGGCTGCCAAGGTGGCCTGCAGGTCCATAACACCCGAACTGGGCGAGGAGTTCAGTCCGGTGCAACTGGGTGTCGGCGTGTCCGGTAGCTGTGAGGAGGCTGCACATGCAACCAGGCAGTTCTTCAACAGCTGCCCACCGGAACCGGCATCCAGGGACTCCAGGCACCTCATTGTCAAGCTTGACATGAGGAATGCCTTCAATTGCTTACGCCGGGACCATCTGCTCGAAGCCCGCCCCAGCCGAGCCCCCTCTGCCTACCCGCTGGCCTACCTGTCGTATGGAGCCCCGAGCATGCTCCTTGCTGTTGATACGGTCATACCTTCGGCCACTGGGGTCGAACAGGGCGACCCTTTGGGACCCTTCCTGTTCGCCCTTGGTTTCGACCACATCACCCGGAGTATCACGGCCCCTCTCAATGTTTGGTATCTGGATGATGCTACGTTGGGTGGGCCCGTACAGACTGTCTGCCATGAACTACAATCGGTGGTTCCTGCCCTTGCAGGAATCGGCCTCCAGGTCAACTCGGCCAAGTCGGAGGTGGTGAATGTCAGCCACGATCCTGAGAACTTTGCAGCCTCCGTCTCAGACGTGCGGTCCATTCTCCACCAGGTACAGGTAACCTCCAAAGAGGATGTCCTCATCCTTGGGTCTCCGATCCACCCCCCGGCCATCCGCTCCACCATCAGGTCCAGGCTTCAACAACTCCAGACTCTCACGAGCCGACTGGACTTGATCGATGGCCACCCAGCCATCTTTCTGTTGAGGAAATACTTTGCAATGCCGAAGCTCCTCTATACCCTTCGCAGCGCTCCGTGCTACACTCACGATACTTGTATCAGAGAAGCAGCCAAGGAGATATGTAACATCAAGTTTGACGACATTGGATGGCAACAGGCCACTTTACCTGTCAGGTATGGCGGCCTTGGCCTCCGGTCCCCGATCTCACTGGCTTTGCCGGCGTATCTTTCGTCGGTAACCTCGTGCCGCGTCCTCGTCGGAAGGGTTCGTCAAAACACAATAGAACCCTCTGTGTTCAGAGAACGTGAGGCCGCTTGTGAGACGTGGGACCGACTGGGACTCAGCCCAGTAGACGTCCCTCCTCCTTCTCCCCCTGTTGGCGTCAAGTCCCCTCAAAGCACTTGGGATGCCATCCATTGCAGCCTGGCCTCAGACAGGCTCACGCGCCAGCTCGACCAGCACCGCCTTGCCTGTTTTCGTGCAGCCGCCAAACCCCACAGTGGTGCCTGGCTCCATGCCCTGCCCTCCTTCTCCACTGACACGCAGCTAGACAATAATAGCCTGCGCATTGGCGTTTCTTTGAGGCTCGGCCTCCGGATCTGCGAGCCACACGAATTTCGCTGCGCATCCACCGTGGACCCTTTCGGCCTCCACCCGCTTTCCTGACGCCACAGTGCCGGCCGCCTTCCACGCCATGCTGACCTCATCGAGGTCACAAAGCATGGCTTGGACGCTGCAGGCTTCCCTTTCCTGCCCGAGCCGGTGGGTCTGGACCGAGGGGACGGTAAAAGGCCAGATCGCATGACCATCTTCCCGTTCCGCGGTGGCAAACCCCTCGTCTGGGATGCCACTTGCACCGACACTTTCTGCAGCCGCAACCTGGCGCAGTCTGCGATTAACCCGGGTTCTGCTGCACGTCGGACTGAGGAGGCCAAACTCCTCAAATACCGGTCGCTCTCCGACAGGTTTGCGGTCGTACCCCTGGCAGTGGAGACTTCCGGTGTCCTCGGCTCCAGGGCTACCTCCCTACTCACCACTATAGGTGCTGAGCTGGCCAGCTGCAGGTGTGAGCCTCGCGAGATGAAGTGGCTTTTCTCTTGCCGTCCTCCGACGAAACGCCTTTTCCATTCTGACCGCCGGGGCTGTGTGTGTGGTGGTGATGGTGGTGGTTGGGGGGGGGGCATCGCGTCTCATTCCATATTTAATTATGGTCGGTATGTGTATGTTTATATATATTACTTTTATTTTCATTCAGCATCATGCCATTCTTCATTAACTAAATAATAAATATTTATGATCGTATGCACATCATGCAATTTAGACTTGCAAACTATTTCAGCAGAATTCTATACCGTTTGACATGTTGCGAAAAGAATCATAAACATAGCTATCTTCTGATGAGAAGACAAAAATATCAGCAATGAATAAAGATGATCTTTTATGTCTATCTCTCTTCAAGAGGATAGTAGAAATTGTATACACTTTGTTCTTTTCCCCAGCGTCGGCGTCTAATTAAACATTTTTATCTACATTAAATTTACCTTAAATCTATTATACAAAGCTGGGTTTTAACATCAATTAGCATAAACATTTATTTCACATGCAATTATATATATATATATATAGATGTGTGTGTGTGTGTGTGTGTGTGTGTGTGTGTGTGTGTGTGTGTTTGTGTGCGCGTGCGCGCGTGCGATGTGTGTATGTATGCATGTAAATAAGTATACATGCATACATATTTGTATGTAGTATGTATATTTGTATAGTCATTCAACAATACAAACAATAACCACAAAATTGATAAATACTGTTGATTCGAATTGACTAAACAGTTGCTATTTATCTTCTATTTATTTCACCTGTGTATTTGTCTGTGTCAGCACACAAAACGGTGGTTGTATCTGTCTGTTGTGTATGTATGTGCTTATGATGCAACGTGTGTTTTCTATGTGTCATATTTCAATAAATATGAGTATGCACAAGCACACACATATATGTCTGTCTCTCTCTCTGTCTCTAGTACACACACACACACACACGCACACACACACACACACACACACACATAAATATATATAGTAATAATAATAAAATTGAAGACTAAAATCCAAAGAGGACTCGATAAGGAAAATATATATCAAATATATCTGCGTTTACAGATTGACTTTGTTAGTTTCAGAAGATCCCGTTAAGGGTGAAAGCAGCGATTCTTTGCTTAAACTTTAATCTGTTATTTTAATAAATATATATATATATATATATATATATATACAGTTATACTTGGGGAGGGTCATATTGTTGTAATAATATTGCCAGAAATAACAGAACACGCTCACTGTTTGGTTGGTTTTCGCTTCTGTATCTTTTATATCTCCAGGGTTAATTTATTTGGCAATCAATGTTTATTATTGACTGACCAGCGGTTAAAAATACAAATATAAATATATATATATAGTCTAACAAAGTTCTTTCGTTGCACATCTGCAACATCATCAGTGGTACTATTATCATGTTTCCTTCTATTGTATTGTAATGTTTACACCATTTTTATTTTATTTCAAATAAAATGAAAATGGCGTAAACATTACAATACATAACAGACAGCGCATAATAGGTCGATACACAATAAATATCTCATACATGTAAAGGAAACTTCATCGTTTTTTCTTATATATATATGTGTGTGTGTGTGTGTGTGTGTGTGTGTGTGTGTGTGTGTGTGTGTGTGTGTGTGTGTGTGTGTGTGTATATTCCATTATTTTATTTTATTTATTTTCTTTCGGCCTTTTTATCTGCCCTTTTATCTATACTGTTTGTTTTATCTTACACACATCATGCCATATAGATTTATTTTTCTGTTGCACTATCCAGCATTTGAAAACTGTACTCTTAATTAAGTCGTGCGAAACCATTTTGCTGGTTTGAGAACTGATGAGGCTGCAGATGAGTGTGTGTAAACTTGTCTCTACATCACGTGTATTTCCTTCTTCCAGTCACTTCTATGCGCCAACACACTTCTCCTTCTCCTCCTCTTTCAATCTTTTTCTATATTTCATCTACCTGTCACTCACCTTGTGGATTGTCTCTCTGTTGACCACTGACCGTTGGTCTCTCCTCTCTGAGGCATTTTCGCCCATCACTGTCTTTGACAGCATATAGCTGTTTTAATGGCTGTTCTATCGATCAGTTTTCTCATTTTTATATGTATTCAAATAGACTATTGCTTCGGATCCAACATTGTTTTTATATTATATATATACATATACTAGCGGCCTTCCGCCCTTCGCCCCGGTCTGTACTGTGATTAAATCTATTTTAAGGCACCTATTGGCATCTATCGTAATGCCAATTTCAGTTGAAATAAAAGATGTTGAAAGGTAATTAAATATTGCATAACAACTTTAAACATTTTTTTTAGAATATTTAAATACAGAAAGTAATAAAGAAAATAATACAAAAATGTATTCTACGAAAATTATAAAACATTTACAGAACTGCAGTAAATACAATGTTTTAAACTTTTTTTTAAAAGCATATAATAAGAGTTTGTGGGGGCTTCCTACTCTGGAACAACCTACATACAGTTGATCATTTGAAAAACAGCCCTCTTCTAGATGGAGACCGACAACCTGCAGTGATTGACCTGGGGACTTATTAATGGTCATTGTGTAACTGACTCTCACTAGGAATTGCAATCGTTTGAAAGGAAAAGGGACATCTGTTTGTATTAGCGGTATTCTAGGTATAAATACGATGTTTCCTTTACCAGATCCAGTGAAGACATTGCCTTCGATACATGCATGTATATATTTGTAGTTTTGCGTATGTGATTGTATTTATAACTCTATGTGTATGACGTCTCCGTATCATTTCGAATATATAAGTGTGTGTGTGTGTGTGTGTGTGTGTGTGTGTGTGTGTGTGTGCGTGCGCGTATGTATATTTTTGCAGACTAGAGTGTCTATACATTTATGTCTGTACCATATATACATATATATGTATATATGCATGTATATGTATATATATATATATATATGTGCATATGATATATGTGAGTGTGTATATGTCTCTATGTATGTCTGTATATGTTTTTTTATGTGTGTATGTGTGTGTATATCTGTATATATGCGTATATATATATGTGTATGTCCGTGTACATGTATGTTTGTGTGTGTATATATATATATATATACATATATATATATATATATATATATATATATATATATATGTATATATATATATATATATGTATATATATATACATGTATGTATATATACATGTATGTATATATAAATATATATATACTTTTCCTTTTATCTGAATGTGTGTATGTGTGTGTATATGTATGTACACATATATCTTTTTCTATATTGTTATATATTTTTATTTTTTATATATTATTTTTCTTACCCTTCTTTTCTTATGTATATTTCCCATTATTTTTCCAGCCTCACTTCCAATTTTTAACATATTTTAAATCTCATTTCATATCTTTTATCTATAACATCTCTGTCTGACGACCGATCCAGACGTATATTATTATCGTCTGTGATCCAGAAACCTTTGGTAATGGAGTAGTTATATTTTGTGTTGTTCATTTTCTAATTAAATAGCTCTGTTCTATACATAGAGCACCCATTTTCCTTTGCTTTTCCTTCGGAATTACCTAACACACACACACACACACACACACACACACACACACACACACACACACATATATATATATATGTATATATATATATATATATATATATATATATATATATATATATATATATATATATATATCACCGAACTTCATTTCACAAAAGTTTAACAATACAAACTTCAAAGACAATAGCCTTTTTAACGATATGCTAATTTGGGGATGTCAAAGGTAATTTTACTTACACTCAATCTGAAAGAAAATGTTGAAAAAATATTGGAAAAAAACGATTAAAATCGATTAAATGTGACGGAAATTCCGAGATAAAATGTGAAAGGCACAGTGATATAGATCTGAAGAATGCGGTTTCAGTCAATACTTTAATTTTTATCAATATATTCAGGATTTTGTGTAAATCCCGCTCAACAAACACACACACAAACCAACTTGCTTTACATATATATATATATATATATTATAAAGAAGAGAGACGATTTTAAGTGTACATCAAAGTGATTTCATAATTGTTTCTACTTTAGGCACAAGGCCAGCAATTACCCAGTGCATTACTGGTACTTTATTTTATCGACCCCGTAAGGATGAAAGGCAAAGTCAACCTCGGCGGGATTTGAACTCAGATCGTAAAGGGCCGTAACTATGCTGGAAAGCAGGGCGTCCGACCCTCTACCGATACTGCCAATCCACCGCCCTCAAAGTGATTTCATCATAACCATTTGACGTGTTTTCATCAGACAGGTATTAAGTTGTAATGTTTTTGTCTTTGACATGCTACTGTAGTTAGGAACGTGGTAGCAGCTGTCTCACTTCAAGTAAGCATATGATGTACATAACTGTTTCTGTTGACAAGCAGGATGTGGGAGATATTGCCTTTGCAAAAATTCTGAAGATGGTCACTAGACTAAGGTGTCAAATTAACAAGTGGGTCAGTCACTCCGGTTTACATACGTTACAGAATTAGTCTGATTAATTAATTTATTTATTTATTTTAATATCTGCTGACGTCGTATTGAAATTCCTTGGAGTTTGTCTAGTTTCCCGGTGGTGTATATTGGGGTGAATGTGCGTATATTGTTGATGGGTGGTGTGTGTAAGGATTTTGGTGACCGTGTGTTCTAGGTTTAATAAAATATATGTGAAGTCGCGTACGCACACGCACACACACACACACACACACACACACACACCCTAGACAACACGCATGAGTACTCATAGATGCACGGATTTATACTACAAGAATATACACATACACACACTACAGAATATCCAGATATATAAAAGTAATGTATATGTATAAATATATATACAATAATCCGAGACATTCGTAAGTGATGGTTATATCAAGTAATGTGCTGGAGATTTGTATAACCTATTGCTGTGTACACAATGTAAGCATACTAGTACCGGTAGGTTGTGCATTGTACCTTATTATATTGTATATGTATTGGTTTTAAGTATCATACAGTCCCGATATCCACCACAGAGTGAGTGTATATCTTTTGGCGTCAATTGATTCAGGCGACTAACGTATTGATATGTAGAAAGTTTGATTAATCGACATATTTTGAGAGAGGTAGTATATCTGTCAAGTGTATGTTGGAGGGCTGAACAATTGTAAAGAAAGAGAGGCTTGTATAGCTTTACAATAACGCACATGAAGGTTTCTAGTTTAAGGGACTATGTTAAAGTGTGGGGTGGAGGTTAATATCCAAGGAATAGGCTAACTATATAATCTAAGGAAAAATGTTATATTTTATGCCTACACGTATTAAAGAGGTCCGAGCGATTGTTAATTACCCGGGATCTACTATTAATAATGCGTAGTTTCGGTGGTGCAAAAATCACAACCCCACGAAAAAGTTCCACTGACATATGGTGACGCTGTTGCGAGCATGTACCAAGAGAGAGAGAGTATTGTACTCGATTCTGCTTAAGCCTCCATATAAGCTCAGATAATGCCGTGATCTGCCTCTTATCGATCCCATACTCCTGCACAACGTTCCACAGCAGATACCGAGGAACGCGGTCATATTCCTTTTCCTGGTCTACAAAACAAGAATATATCTCATGGCAATACTGCCGCAATTTCTCGCAGACCTGCCGCAGTGTGAATATTTGGTCGGCTGTGCAGCGTGCGGGGCGAAAACCGCACTGTTCATCAGCTAGCTTGAAGTCGATAATCTCCCTACATTTCTTTGCCAAACACTTAGCATAGACTTTGCCGGGGAGGCTTAACAAAGAGCTCCTTCTATAATAAGAACAATCTCTCTTGTCTTCCTTTTTGAAAATTGGGATTATCACTTCCGAATACCATTGCTTAGGTGTCTTTCCAGAGATCCAGGCCACCCGGTACACACGAGTTAGCCAGAGAAGTCCTTCTTCACCAGTAGCTTTGCCATATTTGAGCTTTTTAACTGGTCTTGTGACCCTAGCCTCCGAGAGATTAGTCACCGCTCCCAGGTGCATCTCATCTACATCAGATGCTGTTGTGATCAGGTTTAGGAGATCAGCAAAGTATTCTCTGCACCTCGCGAGGATACACCTCTTTGAAGAGACGAGAATCCCAGACGCGTTCGTGATAGCAGGTGTGGAGGAGGAATTCTTAATACGAAGTCAGTGGATGGTCTGCCAGAACACACTATATTTGCTGATCTGTAGTCAGATTCCAGCTTAACCCAAATATATATGCTGGTAAAATACCCAGCATTGCACAGGATGAGAAGTAACTGACAAGCGTGTATATCAGTGCTATAGATATCACTTCAATATTAAAAATATATTTTATAATACAAATAAGTAAATGCCATTTACCTAATTCATACATATGAAACATATGATAATAAATTTGTATAAATTTAAAATGATTTATTACAAGGGTCGGCAACCTTTTGGAGAGAGAGGGCCAAACAGCTATGCAGTGTCATGGAGGAGGGCATGTTATAAAATATGTAAATAAATTTTCTGGAGGTTTAAAGCAAAACAAGGAATTTAATATAATTTTATTTTAATAAGGCCCTTTATGTTACTGCAGGAATAACAAAAAAAAAGAAAAAAAACTACAAACACATTCAACAAAAAATAAGCAAATTCCTTATTTTACTGCAGGAATAACAGAAAAACAACTACTATCACAATCTACAAAAACAAAAGAAAATTGCTTGCTACAAACGAAATAGAGTTAGAAATGGTAAATGATTTAATGAGACACTTGTTTCTGCTTATTGTGCGATAACTTCTCCACATCAGGTGAAATATTTGTCGATGACAGGAGCAAAACATCATCCAGGTGGTGGTCACGCAACCTTGTTCTTAAATGACTTTTAGTATATTTCATTTTGGAAAAAAGTTGTTCACAAGCATATATACTTCCAAATAATGATATCATCAGTTTCGCATTAGTCAAGATGTTTTTATATTTTCCGCTTGGTAATATATATTTCTTGTAGAAGTCAGCAGTGGATTCGAACTGAAATTTCGATTTCAAATATTCGTCGCACTGTAAGTCAATTAACTCCAACTGATATTCTTCTGCCACTTGCTCCACATCTGTTTCGTAAGGAGTACCAAATAACTTAAATAGAGTTCCATATTGCCGGAAGTCAGCAAAACGAGAGGAAAACTCGCTTCTCAAATCCTTAATAGAGCTCACAAAGATGTCCGGTATTATATCTCTATTGTGATTTTGGAGACTTGGGAAATGAGAGTAGTTTCCTTTTTGAAGTTGTGATTCCCACAGTCGAAGTTTTCTCTCAAAAGCAGTAATTTGACCAAACATCTCAAATACAACCTTGTTCTTTCCTTGAAGCTCAAGATTCAAAGTGTTCATGTGGGTTGTGATCTCCACTAAAAAAGCTAACTTTACAACCCACTGTGGATCCTGAAAGTAAGAATTATCTTGGTCTTTGCTCTCTAAAAACATAGAAATCTCTTCTCTCAGTGCATATACTCGTTCTATCATTTTTCCGCGGCTAAGCCATCGAACATTTGAAAAATATGTAAAGTCACCATACCCTGCTTCAATTTGTTTTAGAAATTCTTGAAACTGGCGGTGATTTAGTCCTCTTGACAGTATAAAATTCACTGTTTTCACGACCCCTGCCATGATGTCGTTAAAATTCAGTGACTTCGCACATAATGCTTCTTGATAAATAATGCAATGAAGTTTGATTAGTTTTTTTATCAATACCAATGTGGTTTTGGAGCAATGCAACAAACCCATTTTTCTCTCCAACCATTGCTGGTGCTCCATCTGTGATTACCCCAAAAAGCTTTGATAAATCCAGATTCATTTCGGTAATCCATTTTATTATGCTTTCCAAAATATCTGCTCCAATGCTAGTGTCCTTCATAGGAATCAATTGTACAAATTCTTCCACAATATCAAATGTTGGTGTTACACCCCTCACAAACACTGCAAGTTGACAAGTATCCTTCATATCTGTGGTTTCATCGATAGCAATGGAATAATACTCCAGATTATTTAAAATGCCCTCCAAGCCACTTCTGACATTTGCTGCCAGCTCTTCAATTCGCCTTGTTACTGTTCTTGCCGATAAGCTGATTGCAGAAAATAATTCCCTTTTTTCTAGACAATCAACATCTGCTACCTTCAACAGTAATTCTTTGAAGAAATTTCCATCAGTAAAAGGTTTCATCCTTTCTGCAATTAGTTTTGACACCTCGTAGCTAGCACGAGTGTTTCGGTCACTTTTTTCAACTTTTTTAGTGAAAAAGGATGATTGCTTTGTTACATTATTTCTCGTTTACTCGTGCTTTTCCAGTAAAACTGTTGAAATCATTATGACGAGTTTCATAGTGCCGTTTAATATTTGAAACTTTCTTCACGGCAATGGTTTCTTGACAAATTAAGCAAACACATTTTACGAAGTTCTCAATGAAAAAATAGCTAAGTGTCCAGCCATCGTTAAAAGTTCGGCACTCCAAATCCACTTTTCTTTTCTTAGCTTCCATGGGCTTGTTTTTGTTCAAACAAAAAAGATTTATGGAAAGGAAAAAGAACAAAAAGTATAATAATTAGAATGAAGAAATAAGAAACAATGAAAACAGATGTAAATGCAAATACAGTAATGCGATAAAATATGATAATTGTGAATAAATTATATAAAACCAGGTTTCTAACGACGTTGTTAGATGAGGGTTGCCACTTGTTTTTTTAAACCACTTTTGGCCTAATTCTAATAATAATAATTCACACAATTTATCACAAATAATTAAATAAACGTTATTATCGAATAAAGATACACACTGTATAGTTGTTATACCCACCAGATAACAAACTCAAATGAAAATACTCTGGGGAGGAGGGAACGAAGTAATTTTTCCAAGGACAGCTTTACCTTGTGCCGGAGGGCACAAGTAAGGTCAGGTAAACGAAGACGACAATAATTCACGAGTGATTTTATTGAATGACAATATGGGTTT
Organism: Eledone cirrhosa; assembly: GCA_964016885.1. Classification (NCBI taxonomy): domain Eukaryota; kingdom Metazoa; phylum Mollusca; class Cephalopoda; order Octopoda; family Eledonidae; genus Eledone; species Eledone cirrhosa. The sequence goes on along the minus strand of OZ024743.1, from coordinate 363,346,134 downwards.
AAAAGCGAGTCATACGTACCGTAAGGTAGTATACCTTCCAGTCACTGATGAAAATGCATACTTCCAGCCAACATTTGTGTTTGTTGACTGGAACAAAAACACATATATGAAATCACAGGAAATAATAATACAGGTGATATAATTGTTTCTATTTTACGCACAAGGCAGCAATAACACAGTACACTACTGGTACATTATTTTATCGACCCCGTAAGGATGAAAGGCAAAGTTAACCTCGGCAGGATTTGAACTCAGATCGTAAAGGGACGTAACTGTGCTGGAAAGCATGTCCGACCCTCTACCGATACTGCCAATTCACCGTGATATAATGCTTGGCGGAAAGCCCAGAAAAAGATGGATAAGAGGAAATAATAATAAATGGAAAATATAAAAAGGTTACAATTTGTAACCTTTTTATATTTTCCATTTATTATTATTAGTAATACAAAGGTATCTGTCAATATATACGGTATGAGCAGCGATTTGTGATGGGCATCACGATAATTAGTGTCCAGTGTAAGATGGCGGGCCGGACAAAAATCACTCGAGAGCCAGATGTGGCCCACCGGCCGGGGGTTGCAGACCCCTGGTTTATTAAGTGTTAATATAATTTAAGACGTATTATACAACCCAATTTATTTTATATAAATTTTGTTTATACATCCACACAAGTGTATGAAATACATTACGACACGTATGTACGATTGACCATTAGTGGCAAAAAAAATTATCATTATTTACAACATAGAATCACGTCCCTTTACGGTCTGAGTTCAAATCCGTCCGAGGTTAACTTTGCCTTTCATCCTTACGGGGTCGATAAAATAAAGCACCAGTAATACACTGGGATAATTGCTGGCCTTGTGACAAATGTAGAAACAATTATTTACAACATAGAGCTATGGCCCTTTACATTCTGAATTGAAATCCCACCGAGGTTAACTTTGCCTTTCATTGTTACAGGGTGGATAAAATAAACACCAGCAATGCACTGGGATAATTGCTGGCCTTGTGCCAAAAGTAGAAACAATTATTTTTATACACACAACCAGGCTGGATCGCCTGCTAATCCAACTTTTGTAGAAGGCAAAAGTCACGCTACTCAGAAGACCTATCTATAAACAACACACCTACGTCAATACTAGCGTTATTGATGCGCAGGCACGTGCTACAGCAAATGCACCTGCAGAATTAAATCTCTTGTAAACTATCTATCTACACTATATCTACACTGATATTTATATTTCTTACAAACGGTCTACCTACACTGATACATATGTTTCTAGTAAACTGTCTATCTACACTATCTCTTATAAATAATCTACACTGACAGTTATATCTCTTATAAACTGTCTATCTACACTGACAGTTATATCTCTTATAAACTGTCTATCTACACTGATAGTTATATCTCTGATAAACTGTCTATCTACACTGATAGTTATATCTCTGATAAACTGTCTATCTGCACTGATAGTTATATCTCTTATAAAATGTCTATCCACACTGATAGTTATATCTCTTATAAAATGTGTATCTACACTGATAGTTATATCTCTTATAAACTGTCTATCTACACTAACAGTTATATCTCTGATAAACTGTCTATCTACAGTGATAGATTTTAGCAGAGAGTTAGCCTTAGAGAAAAATAAAACAGAAACGGAACTAGTAGCCAAGGTAGAAGAGGCGCTTAGGAGTGGCACCGTAGCTAGCAACGAGAACGACACTGGACCAGTTCTTCGACGCGAAACACGAAGGCTGCGTGGTCAGAAGTAAATCACGTGCTCTAGGAAACGAAGGAGCGAAAGCTGTTAGCTGGGCCCGAGTGGCAGAGGCAAAAGGTGGCAGCAAGTCCACGATTCGTTCTTTGAAAGACCAAAACGGACGCGTGCTACTTGACCCCAAGCGGATTTGCGCGGCCTTTCAGCGCATCTTTGCACAACTGTTCGAGCAGAGTAGCAGTGCGTCGAACGGGGCAATGGACTTCGGGTTCATACCTCGACGGCCTGCCGCGTCTCTCGAGCATGGACGCCGAGTTCCGCAAAAGACCGATCACAGCCACTGAGATACGGGACGCTCTGGGCCGCTGCGGGAAACGCAAATCACCCGGTCTAGATGGTCTACCCTATGAGTTTTACCTAGGCATGTCGGACTTGTTCTCTGGCGTCCCTGAGGCCGTCTACTGCAACTGGCAGCAAAACGGGAGAATTCCCAGTTCTGCAGGCAAGGGCGTAGTAACGCTGATCAGGAAAGACGAGAACAAGGGGGACGAACTAAGCAACTTTAGGCCCATAACTCTGCTCAACACAGAGTTAAAGATTTTAGCTAAGGTGTTGGCAACGAGGCTGGCGCTTGTCGTCGAGAACCTGGTAGGGAAAGCGCAAACGTGTGCAATCCCGACCAGGTCCATACACGTAACCTCCACCTCATGCGATATATAATAGAGAGGGTGGGGTGTAAACCCGGCTTCGGTCGGGCTCTGATCAATTTAGATCAGTCTAAGGCGTTCGATAGGGTCAACCATCGATACTTGGAAGCGGTTCTCAAGGCAGCCAGTTTCGAACACGTCTTCAGAGGCTGGATCGCCGCAATGCACACCAACATCTGCTCGATGGTCAAGGTGAACGGCTACCTGTCGGAGCCGTTCGCAATCACGCGTTCCATCCGACAGGGATCCCCTCTCTCCTCCATTCTGTACGTACTGACTCTATGGTGTCGGAAACCTCGGAAATCGGGGCGATCGGCAACTTACTGCAGGAATACGAAAGGCTCACAGGAACAAAACTGAACCCGGACAAGTATGTCGGTTTGCAACTCGGAACGTGGAGAGGCAAACCGATGCCGTCCGACAGCGTCGTCGGACACTGGACGGACAGACCGTGAAATTGCTCGGGGTCTGCTTTGGTCCGGACCTCCAAGTGGAAAAAAACTGGAACGAGGTCACGGCCAAGGTATTTGCGCTCACCCAGAAGTGGACAGAGTACAAACTATCCTTAAAAGGTCGAGCGGAGGTGGCGAACACTTTCATAGCGTCCGTCATCTACTACCGCTTGACCATCGTGCCTTGTCCCCGGGAACACCTCACCAAGATGGAACGCATGATCTTCCATTTCCTTTGGAAGAAGCAGGCTCCACTGGTGAGCAAATCCGTCTGCTGTCAGCACCATTCTAACGGAGGGCTGGGAATGCCGTGGCTGATGATGCGCTGTGGCTTCGGCATGTACAGGTATTTCTCACCGACTCCCAACCGGTGTGGGCACCGTTTGTGAGACAGGCCTTCCCGCAACTTGTCTCGCTGACGGAGCTGCAGTCCTGGGTCAAGCGGAGGCCAAAGAAGATGGGTGCCTGGCACATTGAATGCGCTCAGGCGCTCACAGTCCTCTGTCAAGCGGGCACGGCAATCAGTGGAGACTCCACTTCGACATTCTATAGAGGGTTAGTACGTCACAAGGGCGACGACGTGCTCGGGGAGACTCTGGCGTCGAAGACGACGAACTCACCAATCTGTTTGGTAGGACTTTCCGCCCGGGACATATGGACAACTTCCAGAGATCCCTGGCCTGGCAGTGCTACCGAGGAGCTCTACCAGTTCGTGACAAGATCTACAGGCACGGACGCCCCGGCAGGAATCCTTCAAGAGGACGTGTCCAAGATGCGGGCAGGCCAATGAAACTGTCTTGCACGCAATTGTATACGGCCCAGGCGTAACCGATCTGTGGAACTACACAGAACAACTGCTGTCGCGTATCGCGTATGGGACAAATCCAGTTGACTGCCGAGTCCATAGTAAGGATCAAACTGCCAACCTCCTTCAAAAACGAAAGAGAGGCGGTTTTCCTCTGTATAGTGGCTATGGTAAAAGAGGTTACATGGTGGACAAGGTAGAGAAGACTGAGGACAGATGCCTTTCTCTCCGGACAACAACTCATTCCCTTCTTTAGATACCACTTTAGAAGGAGAATCAGAGTGGAGAGAGAGACACTGCACCACAGTAAATTTACTGAAAGGTGGGTGAATGTAGCAAAAATGGCCCGAGTGATTGAGGCTTCTCTGTTTATAAACCTGTAGGCTGAAGAAGAGAGCAAAAGGAAGAAAGGAGCACTTGCACAACACGCTTCTGCAGTTGAGTGTTGTTCTATCGACGGGGTATTAAACAACCCATTTGTGGCGCCTCTCCCCTATTAGGGATTTTGATTGTTATATTTGTTTGTTTCATATTTTTACACGATCGTATGTAAAATCCCCGGCATGTGTCTTTGTTTTGTCCCCTTTTCTTGTACGCCCTTGTGGCTAATAAAGAAATATATCTACACTGATAGTTATATCTCTGATAAACTGTCTATCTACACTGATAGGTATATCTCTTATAAACTATCTACACTGATAGGTATATCTCTTATAAACTGTCTATCTACACTGATAGTTATATCTCTTATAAACTATCTACACTGATAGGTATATCTCTTATAAACTGTCTATCTACACTGATAGTTATATCTCTGATAAACTGTCTATCTACACTGATAGTTATATCTCTTATAAACTATCTACACTAATAGGTATATCTCTTATAAACTGTCTATCTACACTGATAGGTATATCTCTTATAAACTGTCTATCTACACTGATAGTTATATCTTTGATAAACTGTCTATCTACACTGATAGTTATATCTCTTATAAACTATCTATACTGATAGGTATATCTCTTATAAACTGTCTATCTACACTGATAGTTATATCTCTGATTAAACTGTCTATCTGCACTGATGGGTATATCTCTTATAAACTGTCTATCTACACTGACAGTTATATCTCTGATAAACTGTCTATCTGCACTGATGGGTATATCTCTTATAAACAGTCTATCTACACTGACAGTTATATCTCTTATAAACTGTCTATCTACATTGATAGTTATATCTCTTATAAACTGTCTATCTACACTGACAGTTATATCTCTGATAAACTGTCTATCTACACTGATATTTATGTGGCTAGGGATTCTAAGAATGGTAGCACTATTCATTGAGACTATGTGGATGAGCATGACAATATAATATCATAAGCAAATTTTCGTGGCACCAGCATTGCTGATGTTGTCTCATTTTTTCCCGACTGAAAATTTTATACAAAACCTATATTTTATTTCTTTGATCACCCGCAAAATTTCTTCCAGTCTCCCACCACCTTACTCTCAGAGTCGCAGTGCTTATACTGGTATGACGGTCTATTCAATCTTTCGCCAATCAGCTCAGTCCCATTTCATCTTGTTCGTGCGCTTCAGTTTCTTGAGATCATTCTTCACATCTTCATCACACGTTTCCGTTGATCCCTCTGTTTCAGAGGTCCCATCCAGAGCAACTCATTACACAATTCTCAATAAGCATTACATAACCATACTAGCACAAATTATCTCTTTCGCACGCCTTATTCAGGCTCTTTTCTTTTTTTTTCTCTCAGCTCACTCGCGCTCTGTCATTCATGTACACTAACATAAACATCCAATAAAGAATGTATCCTTCTTCTCCTTTTAGCCACCGAGCAGACTTTCTGCACTCAGTGCCCATGTCTCCTTGTTATGCAGCATAGCAGTTCGAACTCAAGCATCATATAATGTACGCTTCCTTATGAGAGAGAAGCCTTTTGTCACCAGTAGACGTAACAACGCCCCATATTTATTTCACCTTCATCTCATACTGGTTACAGCAATTTCGGTGGATCCACCTCCTCTGTTAATGAGGTTCTCTAGATAGTAAACACTATCTACTATATCTAGTAAGCCATCTGAGCATGTGGGGTAATGCATTTCCCTAGTATTTCCCTTTCTGTTGGCTACTCCTGTACATCGTTGACGTTTGAAGTCTACCTTTTCTCTCAGCCTACTTGTCATCCTTCTGTCTACAGTTGGTGCACATTATGAAGTTCCTACCTATTTCTGTTCGACATGCTGAGAAGGGTTACTTAGATGATGGTATCTGAACCCCTTCCTATTTACTAAAATTTTATTTCCATGACTGGAATTTCTGGACTAGTTCTACAGTTTCTGCTATGACGGCTAGATCATCAACATACAGGTGTTCCATTAGAATTTCAGTCTTGAATTCTTCTGTTATGGCTTGGATGAATATCATAAACAGGAGGACGGGGGTCTGAAAACTGATCCTGGATGGACACTTACCCACACGTTACATTCATCACCGTACTCATTGCTAACCCTCACTTTACTTACTTCACTCAAATACGTGGCTTATACAGTTCTCACAAGCCTATCACCTATCGTTAGTTACCTGAGTGTTCACCAGATTACAAAGCGTGGGATTCTATCAAAATTCTTTTCCAGGTCAAGAAATGCTAAGTAAGGGACTTATTCTTAGCTAAATACTTTTCCCACATTTGTTTCACTTCGTAGTTGAAAACAGTAGTACTTCTTCCAGGCATAACAACCATATTACATCTTATCAATTGTAACCTTAATCAACTTTGCTATCATCCTTTCTCTAACTTTCATAACCTTGATTTAACAATTCGATATTCCTGTAATTGCGCCTCTCTAGTGCATCTGCTTTACTCTTGTAACAATTAACATTGATGTTTATCCATACATGATGGCTGCCCCCTCGTTATCGAGTATGGCCATTGCACGATTAAAAGAAAATACACATATAAATATGTATACATTAAACACACATGTATATATATATATATATATATATATATATATATATATATATATATATATACATTAAACACACATGTATATATATATATATATATATATATATATATATATATATATACGATATTAAATAAATGGAAACTATATTTATAAAACCATATTTATTTCATTATATATATTTCAGGGATATCATATTAAAAATATGTTATGCCTTCTTCAGACAAAATACAATATAAACAGTCTTATAAATAGATAGATTCGACATACCTTTCAACTTCGACTTCTATTTGAAAAGTTGATTTGGTACTACCAAATCAACTTTTCAAATAGAAGTCGAAGTTGAAAGGTATGTCGAATCTATCTATTTATAAGACTGTTTATATTGTATTTTGTCTGAAGAAGGCATAACATATTTTTAATATGATATCCCTGAAATATATATAATGAAATAAATATGGTTTTATAAATATAGTTTCCATTTATTTAATATCGTAAATATACTCCAAATACTTGTTGAGTGCTTTTATATCAGTTATAAATATTTACTCGTTGTTAACCCAACAATTTAAATAAAACTTTGCATATATATATATATATATATATATATATATATACGTTATTCCGGGTTGAATCGGAGGTAACCACAGTAAGTAAGGTACTCAATACATAGCAGAGTATATATATATATATGTGTGTATATATATTTAATAAAATAACAGATTAAAGTTTAAGCAAAGTTTACACAACTATATGAACAAAGAGGGATTCATGCAATTAATGGTTAGATGTGTATTAGGGTGTTCCATTTTCTAAACAATCCGCCTATCATCATACATCGATTACACTTGTATTTGAGTTGAGGAATTAACGATGTATGTCTAATTATAGGTCAATCGAATAATATTTAGAGGTTGCACGCTTTCACATCTTTTTATTTACGACAATTCCTTTGGATTTGGTCTGTAGTACATTGTCCTTTCTGTTCATTTTACTAAATCCAATTTGGAAACCACACGACAGAACGAAATGAAATGAAAATAAGCAGGAGGAATACGTTCTAAATACACAATAATATTGGGGTTAAATCGAGAAACACTTTTTATGAATGAAATTTATAACTAGAAATGACTTTTTGTGGATCTCTTGACTTACATGGTACAAGCTTAAGTTGTTCTTTCAACAGAACGTTCTTGATTACATATATGGCCTTGGCCATCCAACGAGCCTGGTGGTAAGCTCCTGGAACCAAAAAGGAGAACTAGAGAGATGCCACCCACCAAGATAGAGAAGGGAGAGCTTTATGAACTTGGCTTAGACTTCTCCGGGATGATCTCCAGAAAGCAGTACAGTCAGTAGATATTCAACCATCTCCTCTCTTTTGTAAAAATCTCCTATGGGGTCATTACCAGGTCATTACAATAATCCAGGATAGTTTGATAATAAGACTTTTCGATGGAATCCCAACCTTCTTGGAATTTTTTAAACATTGATATACTGAGATCAGATGATGAGATAAAATCTCAGACTTTCTTTAAAATCAGGTCAAGTATGTAATGGTGGCAAGCCAGCCACAAAAGGAATTTTTTCATAGCTGCTTCAATGTTTGTATTGGTACATGCTGGTGCTGTCGAAAGACATACCAAGTATTCTATCTTAATTTTGAATCGTTAAATTTCTTTCAAAACAACTTCAGCGATTTGTCAGGTTTGATCTCTCGCAATAGGAACACATAAGAACTCCTCCTTCCCTTTTCCTGTAACTAAAACTACAATCCGATCTTCGAGTGCGCTAGATCGGGAATCCGATAGTAAAGATTCTCCACTCCCAGTGAAGGACTAGCCAGAATCTGTTTTCAGGTGGGAAAGCGGATAACTCGATTTCCTGAGCCATCATTTCACAGTGACTGGTTCTTGCTCGATAAACAGTTGAGGAGGAAATCGAAAGTTCAGACACACCATGACCATGGCATTCCGCAATTGTGATGTAAAAAGTACTTGCTTGTTATGCCAATAGTTTCTCTCGTTCCCGTGTGGCAACAAGAGCAGCATCGAGAGTCGGCTTTGTTGGCAATGACTTTCGGGGCGGTGTTGACTGAGCTGGATGACGAACTTTTTCACTTCTTCATCCTGCTGTCTCTTTCTTATTTTCATTTCATGAATCTTCTTTCCCTTCTTCTAAATGGCTCTCACATGTTCTGCATCAACACCAGCCATGAATGAAGGCACTCATCTGTCTGCTGTGTCTCAAGGAAAGCTTTGTCTTCAGCTTTGTCTTCAGACATTTTTTTCTGTTTTGGTAGTTATATTTGCTTTTCTCCACATTTTCTGAATCTTCCGGTTAGTGTCTTCCTGGGCACAACGTGATGGTAGAGAAAATACAAGAGCACTTGTTGTTTGGAGCGGAGTCGAGTCTGAAGTAACTCCTCCACGGGCTTCTTTTTAAGCTGCTAAATGGCCTTTCCGGTTTCCATTTTCTTATTCACCATGAAAGATATATACCAAAATCAATCAATGAATTTTATTTTAATGAGCCTTTGACTTTTTACATTTCTGGAACCCATTCATGTAATGAAAGGCAAAAGACAAGAAAATTATTTCATTACTTTATAATAGCGGATGGGACTTGACGAAAACCAATGTTTACAAAACTAGCTAACAAAACTAGCACTGAACTAACAATGCAATGAACCTTATCAAAACAAATATCAAAAAGCTCACCTCATCAACATACCAAATACTTCTTTGTACGAACAATGAAAACAAATCACCGATGTAAAATTATCTCTACATATTTAGTTTAACTTTATGGTTAATTTCTTTTCATTTGGGGTACTATAAACGGTAAAAACGTCTCCTCCATGTACACAGGAGAAAATGGACAAAATATGCAGCCTGGCTACAATCAACGAGTGGTCAAGTAATTTCTTTCATTTTTTTAGGCATAGGATTCAAAAAGTACCAAACTGTGCAACCCCTAAATATATCCGTATCTCCTTGTATTTTTGGCTGTATAGTTTTTATGTAAAATGGATTCAGGGAGCAATGTGGGATTTCAACTAAAAACATTTCCCTTTAAATATGAAACACCTTAATATGTATGTATAATACGAGGTTTGTCCCGAAGGTGAGGAGTACTGATGTTATATTTAAATGTATATTAGACGTACATGAAATTACAAGTTATCACCTTCGAAATACGACTCTCGCGAAGTCCGACTGTGATTTCAAAGTTTTATCCATTGATCGCAGCAGTACTGGAAATCATTATCTGTGAGTGTCCTTAGCTCGTTGGTTACAATTGTTTGTAACCAAATGGTGCCCCTTCAAATTCAAATTAGGGAAGATGTGCTAAACTATTTTCAAACATATTTAAATACAATGAAACATATGATAAACCATCAGCTTCGTTCAAAGCTGGTAATAGGCCCAGGTCCTATATAAAATTTAGGCCCAAAAATTGGGTAACAGGTGTAGAGCAGATGTAAAAAGTTGGTTCCCCAAATCTGGTAATACGTGCAGGACAGATGTGACATGAAGCTTCCTAAAGCTGGTAATAAGCACAGCCAGATGAAAAAATGTAGACCCCATTATAAACTACTCCTTATACAATACATGGTGCATTTACAAATAACCGAACACAATTAAAAAAAAAAGTGAAATGTGAGGTCAGTTTCCCCTCCCCACCACTCAAGAATTGTGAGTCCTTGCCAACTTGCACATCTACCTTCTCCTTGGTCTGGCCTATATACCATAGATTTGTTTTACTAAAAGTAATCATTTAAAATTTTCACTCTTGACGTGCATAATTACAAAATAAAAAATGAACAATTACGACCTTGAGTTCAAATATTGCCAAGTATTTTATTATTATTCGATGTTTTTTTTTTGTTTTTTTTATAAGTGTACTTCAGTTTTATCAATTTGAAATTCAAAACTGTATCGCAAAAATTGAAAATTTAATTTGAATGTCAATTTCATCCGAAACGTTCGCCGAATAGAGTTAGTTTAAAATGGATTCTCTTCGGCTCACAACACATCAACTGATTCAATTTTGTAAACTTTACTAAAGTAACTATTGTAGATGATCACTAGTCTCCAAGGATTCTGCACTTTTACTTTTCTCTCCTGCTTCATGAGATGGAAAGGAAGCCGTAATTGAGATGAGCGTAAATAAGCGTAAATGAGATGGCGAAAGAAAGACTAGCTTTACTATTTCCAACCACTGGTAAATGTGTGTTGTTCAATGTAAGATCTGAAGACAGTAGTGTAGCTAAATTTTATGCCATTAGAGGCAGTCGTAGAATTTGTCGCCACACCCCACCTGACAAATAAGCAGTGTTTTCGTGGAAAAATAAAGTTGTATCAGGCGTAATGTAACCTTTTATTTTTTTGACAGAAAACCTTTTCTTCTATGCAGTAGGGTAGACCGACCCCTCCCACGGTTAGGCCTCTGATGGATCTATGTCTTACTAATGAGAATGCAAAGTATTGTGTGATACCATTGGTTCCAATACATCTACCACTGCACCTGAGCCTTTCTGTAGAGAATGTAAAACTTGGTGTGGTAAGTAGGTCATACTGGTGGTTGATATGGGTAAAGAATGCAAGACTTGGTGTGATTATCCGGTCACACTAGTGGTTGATGTGAATGTTCTGCAGAGTATGTAAGACTTGGTGAGGTAACCAGCTCAGACTACTGGTTCAGATGGGTCTTTTTGCAGAGAATGTAAGACTTGGTGTGATAAGCAGGTCACATTAATGGTTGTGGGATTGGCTGAATATTCCACAAGTACGTGTTCCTTAATATATTTCTCAAACTGAAACAAATTTTACTGACACAATTTGTCCGACAGGCCTCCACATATTTGCCATCAATTTCATTCACATGGCTTTGGTCGAGACGAGGGTATGGTAAAAGATACTTGCTCAAAGTACCAAGCAATAGGATGGAATCTGGAGCCTCGTGGTTGTGAAGTGAATCTTAACCAGTTAACCATGCCTTCGGCTATTGTCGACAGTGCAAGGCCTGGAGAGGTGGCCAGGGGCCACAAGCCACATCTCTTTATCTACAGGTGGACGTGACTCTGCTGAGAATATATACAACGCTAACAAGCACACACACACACACACACACACACACACACACACACACACACACACACATATATATATATATATATATATATATATATATATATATACCTATTATAAGAAAAGATTAAAGTTCAAGCAAAGAATCGCTGCTTTCACCCTTAACGGGATCCCGTTAAGGGTGATATATATATAT
>OZ024743.1:363319167-363324167 GCA_964016885.1 Eledone cirrhosa | reverse complement strand
TGTGTGTGTGTGTGTGTGTGTGTGTGTGTGTTGGTGCGTATGTGTATGTGTGTATGACGTCCATGACTCCGATACAAGTAATTAGAGCAGGTTGGTCGTTGCTTTACACCAGGAGTCGGCAACCTTTTGGAAAGAGAGGGACAAACAGCTATGCAGTGTCATAGAGGAGGGCCATGTTATAAAATATGTAAATAAATTTTCTGGAGGTTTAAAGCAAAACAAGGAATTTAATATAATTTTATTTTAACAAGGCCCCTTATTTTACTGGAGGAATAACAAAAAAAAAAAGAAAAAAAAATCTACAAACACATTCAACAAAAATAAGCAAATTCCTTATTTTACTGCAGGAATAACAGAAAAACAACTACTATCACAATCAACAAAAACAAAAGAAAATTCCTTGCTACAAACGAAATAGAGTTAGAAATGGTAAATGATTTAATGAGACACTTGTTTCTGCTTATTGTGCGATAACTTCTCCACATCAGGTGAAATATTTGTCGATGACAGGAGCAAAACATTATCCAGGTGGTGGTCACGCAACCTTGTTCTTAAATGACTTTTAGTATATTTCATTTTGGACAAAAGTTGTTCACAAGCATATGTACTTCCAAATAATGATATCATCAGTTTCGTATTAGTCAAGATGTTTTTATATTTTCCGCTTAGCAATATATATTTCTTGTAGAATTTAGCAGTGGATTCGAACTGAAATTTCGATTTCAAAGATTCGTCGCACTGTAAGTCAATTAACTCCAACTGATATTCTTCTGCCACTTGTTCCACATCTGTTTCGTAAGGAGTACCAAATAACTTAAATAGAGTTCCATATTGCCGGAAGTCAGCAAAACGAGAGGAAAACTCGCTTCTCAAATCCTTAATAGAGCTCACAAAGATGTCCGGTATTATATCTCTCTTGTGATTTTGGAGACTTGGGAAATGAGAGTAGTTTCCTTTTTGAAATTGTGATTCCCACAGTCGAAATTTTCTCTCAAAAGCAGTAATTTGACCAAATATCTCAAATACAACCTTGTTCTTTCCTTGAAGCTCAAGATTCAAAGTGTTCATGTGGATCGTGATGTCCACTAAAAAAGCTAACTTTACAACCCACTGTGGATCCTGAAAGTAAGAATTATCTTGGGCTTTGCTCTCTAAAAACATAGAAATCTCTTCTCTCAATGCATATACTCGTTCTATCATTTTTCCGCGGCTAAGCCATCGAACATTTGAAAAATATGTAAGGTCGCCATACTCTGCTTCAATTTGTTTTAGAAATTCTTGAAACTGGCGGTGATTTAGTCCTCTTGACAGTATAAAATTCACTGTTTTCACGACCACTGCCATGATGTCGTTAAAATTCAGTGACTTCGCACATAATACTTCTTGATGAATATTGCAATGAAGTTTGATTAATTTTTTATCAATATGGTTTTGGAGCAATGCAACAAACCCCTTTTTCTCTCCAACCATTACTGGTGCTCCATCTGTGATTACCTCAGAAAGCTTTGATAAATCCAGATTCATTTCGGTAATCCATTTTATTATGCTTTCCAAAATATCTGCTCCAGTGCTAGTGTCCTTCATAGGAATCCATTGTACAAATTCTTCCACAATATCAAATGTTGGTTTTACACACATCACAAACACTGCGGGTTGACAAGTATCCTTCATATCTGTGATTTCATCGATAGCAATGGAATAATACTCCAGATTATCTAAAATGCCCCCCAAGCCACTTCTGACATTTGCTGCCAGCTCTTCAATTCGCCTTGTTACTGTTCTTGCCGATAAGCTGATCGCAGAAAATAATTCCCTTTTTTTCTGGACAAACATCTGCTACCTTCGACAATAATTCTTTGAAGAAATTTCCATCAGTAAAAGGTTTCATCCTTTCTGCAATTAGTTTTGACACCTGGTAGCTAGCACGAGTGTTTCGGTCACTTTCTTCAACTTTCCTAGTGAAAAAGGATGTTTGCTTTGTTACATTATTTCTCAGCCGTGCAACTTCGTTTACTCGTGCTTTTCCAGTAAAACTGTTGTAATCATTATGACGAGTTTCATAGTGCCGTTTAATATTTGAAACTTTCTTCACGGCAATGGTTTCTTGACAAATTAAGCAAACACATTTTCCGAAGTGCCCAATGAAAAAATAGCTAAGTTTCGAGTCATCGTTAAAAGTTCGGCACTCCAAATCCACTTTTCTTTTCTTAGCTTCCATGGGCTTGTTTTTGTTCAAACAAAAAAGATTTATGGAAAGGAAAAAGAACAAAAAGTATAATAATTAGAATAAAGAAATAAGAAACAATGAAAACAAATGTAAATGCAAACACAGTAATGCGATAAAATATGATAATTGTGAATAAATTATATAAAACCAGGTTTCTAACGACGTTGTTAGATGAGGGTTGCCACTTGTTTTTTTAAACCACTTTTGGCCTAATTCTGATAATAATAATTCACACAATTTATCAGAAATAATTAAATAAAGGTTATTATCGAATAAAGATACACACTGTATATTTGTTATACCACCAGACAACAAACTCAAATGAAAATACTCTGGTGAGGAGGGAACGAAGTAATTTTTCCAAGGACAGCTTTACCTTGTGCCGGGGTAAGGTCAGGAAAACGAAGACAATAATTCACGAGTGATTTTATTGAATGACAATATGGGTTTAAAAGCGAGTCCTACGAACCGTAAGGTAGTATACCTTTCAGTCGCTGACGAAAATGCATACTTCCAGCCAACATTTGTGTTTGTTGACTGGAACAAAAACACATACATGAAATCACAGGAAATAATAATACAGGTGATATAATGCTTGGTGGAAAGCCCAGAAAAAGATGGATAAGAGGAAATAATAATAAATGGAAAATATAATAATGTTACAAAGGTATCTGTAAATATATACGGTATGAGCAGCGATTTGTGATGGGCATCAGGTCGGCACAACCTTGAAGTGAACTACTGTATCTGTTTTCGATACTAATTAGATAATTAGTGTCCAGTGTAAGATGGCGGGCCGGACAAAAATCATTCGAGGGCCGGATGTGGCCCGCGAGCCGAGGGTTGCCGACCCTTTCTTTACAGGGTGGGCAGGTGTATAGATTTGGATGTGTCGAAATTTAGTTACTGGCTTGAATGGCATATGTAGAGTGGGTGGGGTTAATTGTAAGATTATGGTTTTCATTTAATTAACACCTTCTTATATGTATGTATATATACACACGCACCCTCCATATATATATATATATATATATATATATATATATATATATATATATATATATATATATATATATATATATATATATATAGGAACCAGTAAGACTCCGACGGCTGAGCTCAAGCCGTTTCGACGGCTAATTCTGGACTTTTTTTTTTTTTTTTTTTTTTAGTCCAGAATTAGCCGTCGAAACGGCTTGAGCTCAGCCGTCGGGGTCTTACTGGTTCCTATTACCCACTCTACTACCCCAAGTATTGAGTACTTTGGTGCGTTATGGTCCACCTGGTTCCTTACCACATTTCCTTCGTTATATATATATATATATATGTGTGTGTGTGTGTGTGTGTGTGTAAATATGCATACGTACACACGTGGTCCATTAACCACTACATCATACACAAAACGCCAGCATCAAAAGTTTTCCAAGAGATGGCATCATGAACGGACTTGTTATTTTTGTCTAAAACATTTTTTCCAGCTCCACCCCACTCTCTCCTTCAATCTATCTAATTTCTCATTCTTTCTCCTGGTGAAAGACTAGCGTCCGAAACGTTAAGACTCTCTTCCTGCTATTTCAAGCGATTACCTAATATATTCCCTCCATATACTATACCAATTGTGTTGTTATTTCTGTTTACTTTTTACACACACACACACACACACACACACACACACACACACACACACACACACACACACACACACACACCTATATATATATATATATATATATATATATATATAATAGAAAAAACGAGGAAGTTTCACTTACATATTGGTATCAACACCAGTATTTCATGGTACTACCTCCACTATATATATATATATATATATATATATATATACATTTTAACTAGCAGAAAGCAAGATTGAATATTATAGCCTGAAGAGTAAGTAGAGGGTAATGATGTTACACAGGGAGAGTGTAACATGGATTTTACACTGGGAGAGTGTCCCGCACTCTCACACTAAATGTGTGGGTACAGTGCTGAAATATATCAACGACAAGGTTTGGTGAAATAACAAACATAACTAATAATGGGTGATTTTTCTGTGACGTGAGATGAACCCCTATTTAGAGAAATTGTTAGGGTATCAGTTGATATTGTAAACATGTTATATAATTATTGACTGCATTTTGATGGAGTGTTGTCTGTCTGTCTGTATGTATTGTATATAGAATAATATACGATATGTTTACGAATACACATTTGAAAGTCTTTAGCTATGGATTTTTGAAAGCCAGTGACAGGGCGCCACATAGCGCCAGCAGAAGCAAGGGGAAATTACCAACAGCTGTTTCTGACTAATCTGGTCGTAATCAAGGTAATGCACCCCTCTACTTCGCTTTCTATTGGAACTCAATACAGGCGCAAATATATAGTTTTAATGCTTATGTATACTGGCTGATTAGCCTCAATTGAATACGGATCCTTAGGCTGGCTCAGGCTGAACAAGAAATAGAATTATATATACAAAACTTATATGTATACAACCCTGCTGGAGCAAACCCCTTCATTCTATTTCTGGTTCAGGCCAAGTCAGCCTACAGTTGGTGGAATTGTTAGAGAGTGGGAGGAGATACCTTGTTGTATTTGTTCGAATTTTTATGTTCTGAGCTAAAATGTCATTGTGGCTTATTTAAATGGTAGATTTAACCTCTGGTTTAACACCACCCCCTTGCCCAAGCTGCAAACATTGTAACCTTGGAAAAAATGTCATGGACACTGCCCTTCTTTCTTTGATTAAAGAGTAAAAGAGAAAATTAATAAA
>OZ024743.1:363284167-363316667 GCA_964016885.1 Eledone cirrhosa | reverse complement strand
CAACCAAACAGTGAGTGTGTTCTGTTATTTCTGGCAATTTTATTACGACAATATGACCCTCCACAAGTATAACAATATATATAATATATATATATATATATATATATATATATATATATTTCGTTTCTGAATTTGTTTAGCAAGATTCTTTATCTGAAATCGTGTGTTGAAACCGATATTGTTATACTTTGGGAGGGTCATGTTGCCAATAAGATTGGCAACATGACCCTCCCAAAGTATAACAATATATATGTATATATATATATATATATATATATATATATATATATATATATATATATATATATATATATATATATATATATATATATATATATATATATATATATATATATATTTATTAAAATAACAGATTAAAGTTTAAGCAAAGAATCGCTGCTTTCACCCTTAACGGGATCTTCTGAAACTAACAAAGTCAATCTGTAAACACAGAAGTGGATATTTCAAAAAACGTTGCAACCGGAGGAAGACAAGAATACGATACTTTGGTTCGTGGAAACGTTCCCCGGCAAAGAACGGGAAAAACGAATATAATACGTCATTAATAGGAGCGGTGAAAAACAATTACGCGCAAAGACAGAACCACGTTTATGGTATAAAAGAAGTCGTAGACTAATGTTCTCTTAGGTGGTTCATAGAGACGTTCTCTGGCAATGAACGGAAAAAACGAAGATAATACGTCATATGTGGAGCGTGGAGAACAATTGCACGCAAAGACAAAACCACGTAAATTGTATAGCTGAAGTCGTAGACTAAAATTCTAACTAGGAAACCGAATGAATCTCCGCTTCAGAGTTAAGAATAAAGTAAATAAAATACAATACAGAGGTAATAGAAATTAAATAAATACATACACGCATGCAAATACGTACATACACAAGCATACGCGAAAACACTTGCCATAGGTATACAAAACCACGCACATATAAATGTGTGTGTGTGTGTGTGTGTGTGTGCGTGTATACAAATAAATAAATAATTAAATAAACGTATATAAATAAATAAATACGTATATAACAAGCGCACACACATACCTACATGTAAATACACAAATGTTCGGAGACGACGTCAACCAAAACATGAAGTACACATATACACACACCCTACATACGTACGAATCTGCATACTCACACAGACGCAAAACTACCGTATACACATAACCAAACTATATGTACCAGAATATATATAAAATTATACGCCATAACATATACAATCAAATATACGTACGAGAAAGTACACGTACATTCACAAAACATACAGGTAATAAATACTTACCTATGCAAATAAGTAATGGTACAAACAAAACATATACTTAGCTACCACATCAAGACGTAAAATATCCACGTATAGATCGTACTATCCGTTAGGGTATAACGTGGGGCTGTAATACAGGAAAGTTTTGTGCAATTTATGTTTACAAGCCGAAATTGTCTCAGATTTTTTGTTTAAGATGTGGTCTGTAGCGTAGAGTATTTCCAGGGCCTCAGCGGCGCAGAGGTCACATGGTCTTTTATTTCCGTTATACGATCTAGCCCTAGCTAGGATCTCCCAGTGTAACTTATATTGGGTGTGGTTGTCTTTTAGACTCCAGATATAAGCTGAAAGTGACGTCATATTCCTCTTAGAGGGTAACGAAAAGAATGGATATGCATGTAAAGACGCTGCTTGAATCTATTGGCGGTTAACCCTATGTAGGCCCTACGGGACGTGGGTGTTACAACCTTACATTTGTAGACAATGTTACTAGAGAGGCATTTCCCGGATAGGGGGCAATCAACCCGATTCCTACAATTACAGTTAGTACTAACTACAGGGTTGCACGTGTTGTCCTACGGCTTGGTAGTTTAGCTAAATTTGAAGCTGTGATGTTATGTGCAAGGTTAGGAGTCGTAGAGTAAGAAATTTTAATAGTATTTCTATTAAAAATTTTACTATGTTTATGTGTAGGGGGAAAATGCTTCGTAATAAGGGAAAGAAAGATCTTAGCTAATGGCGTGGCCACCTCCATATTATATTGTGAGTTATACCAACAAATGCGACGGGATCTATTTCTTCTAGGTCTATTTTCGTACTCTGTATATGCTACCTTATCGAGAAATCCACTCCGAGCAAGATCTTCATTGTAATAAGTGGAATGGTCGGTGAAAATATGCTCGTTAGTAGATAGAAGGGAAAGCCTCAACGAAACGTTTCTTACCAGGTTCTTGGTTATGCTGGCAGGATGGTTGGAATGCTTACTTATGTAATTAAGCGTATCATTCGGCTTTCTATACGGGTAATACAACCCATTCGATAAATTGAGGGTAATGTCGAGGTAATTAACGACCGAGAGATTGGCCTCAACCTGTATAGAGAGGTTGAAGCCTTTAAAGAAGGCTGTGAGTTCTTTTCTGAACCTGTCGCAAGCACGAGGTCCGCACTTAGTCATGGTCAAAAGACATTCATCACGGTACAAACCACCGCCAGCGTTGGGGAATTCGTCCTTGATAGAGAAAAGAAGGAAAAGGCCGATAAGATCAGTAACCTCCGCAGAATCGCTGGCGCCCATACTCACGTCGAATGGGGTACTATTGGATTTTATAATCCAAATAGAGTCGTCGAAATTAATCACCGACTTACGGGCATTGAGGATGACATCGACTTCGAAATCCTTAACCACTGTGAGTGTTTTATCGAAATTGATAGCTCTAAGGAGAAGTCGTAAAGTGACGGAGGAGTAGTAATTATTGATGTCGAATTGGATAAAACGGCAATGTTCCTTGTTACATATGCCGTTGAACCAATCAATCACCGCGAAAGAAAGGTTCCACAGTGCAAGAGGGGCCAAACTTCTAATTTCAGGTATAATTCTATCAAGAATCCTTTTACTAAGTCTACCTAAATCGGACTTCGTAGGGTTAATAAGCCGAATAGAGGAGTTGTTCGGAAAATTGGATTTGTGATCCTTCAGGGTAAAGTGGGGAGAAATAGGGTCCAGAAGTTCGGTCCGGTCCAGGATGTTGAGATCAGAGGTGATTTTAAACCCAGCATCGTTGATTTCATTGATGACGCACCGATTAGTTTTTCGGTAATCCTTAGTTACAGCATTATGTAGTAGTTGATGGTAATTACTGCCCTCCACTTGATATAGATTGCCAGTTTTGTCGGAATGGACGTGCACGGCATTAGAATCCTTAATAGAACGAATTCTATTCTTCAGGTCCTGCTGGAAGGAATTGCTCCTATTCCGAAATGTGATACTCCGTATGAGTTCCAAGACATCATTTTCGAAGGGTAGCAATGCTGGGTTACACGGGGGTGGGGGTTGGTTATTATAGGTTTTAAACCCAAATTTATCCTGTTGTCTTCTTTTCGCGGATTATCGAAATAAAAGGCACGCCAACGCAACCTTTTAATGAACGCGTCTGTTTTCTGTATCAGGAGTTTTAGGTATGTTTTCCTGCTTGGTACGGGTATGTTCTTTGTAGAAATATTCAGATGTTGTTTCTGTATGATGAATATAAGTCAATAGAGTGCTCAACCGAGGGAGCCAAATATATATATATATATATATAAAGAGAGAGAGAGAGAGAGAGAGAGAGAGAGAGAGAGAGAGAGATAAAGAGAGAGGGAGAGAGAGAGCGAGAGAGAGAGCGAGAGAGAGAGAGAGAGAGAGAGAGAGAGAGAGAGAGAGAGAGAGAGAGAGAGAGAGAGAGAGAGAGTGTGAGTTAGTCGGCCGGGCGCACCGAAAACGATAAGTGGAAAAGAATGAAACGAAATTTCATTTCTCACTCTTAGTACGGCTGATACTTAAATGTAAGTATGTATGTATACGTACATACATATATGTATACAGACGTACAGTAGTATGTATATATATACATACATGCACACATATATATATATGTACGTATGGGTTTACCGAACATTTATTATAATGTTATAATGTTATATATATATATATATATATATATATATATATATATATATACATACATATATATAGTTATACTTTGGAAGGGTCAAGCTGCCAATAAAAACACACTCACCTGTCGCTTTTCACTTCAATTTATTACAAATCTCCAGTTGGTTGGTTTAATAACTGCATGGTTGTTTTTTATTGTCAAAGCTCTTTCGTCACATATTCTGTAACTAATTTGTAGCATATAGCATAACATGCACGGAAGGACAGTGTAGGGATAGCAATACAACTTACATAGGTGTGACAGTCCGTGACATAGGAGAAAGGATGAATGAACACTGACGGGAACTCTAAGATGGGAAGAACTCATTATTACTCTACCAACATACCAAAATGGAACATGGGAGCACACTAGAAAACATAGAAATAAAAATCATATCCACACACAGAAAAGACGCAATGCTCCGACACATTACAGAAACCACAAACATAAACGAACTCCAACCGAAAACTAAACAGAAAACATGAGTGGAATAGAAACAACATCACAACTAGTAATTAAGGACAAAATAAAGATATAAAGTGACACACAAGAAGAAGACAAAGACATACAGAGACACACAAATACCAAACTAATTAAGGACAAGATTAAAACATACACAAGAACCAAATTAATAAAAAAAAAACACAGACACACACAGATAAAGCAAGCAACCAACTAATGATAAGTAAATAAACGTATAAATAAATAAAAATGCACACACACCCGTATATAACGCATGCGCAACGCAAATACACCCCACACAACACACAAAAATAAGATGGTGTAGGACAGAACAAAGGAGAGACAAAAAATAACAAATTAGTCACTGTGGAGATCACAGAATGTGTGACGAAAGAGCTTTGACGATAAAAAACAACCATGCGGTTATTAAACCAACCAGCTGGACATATGTAATAAATTGAAGTGAAAACTTAAAGGTGCATGTGTTTTACTTGGCATCATGACCCCCACAAAGTAGAACAATATCTGTTTCCAAACACGTTTTCAGATAAGAAATCTTGCAAAACACATACAAAGACGAAGTATATATAAATATATATAAATATATAAATACATACATATATATATATATATATGTGTGTGTGTGTGTGTGTGTGTGTGTGTGTGTGTGTGTGTGTGTGTGTGTGTGTGTGTGTGTGTGAGCAATAATTGATTGATGAGAACTTTAAAAAATATATAAAGGGCAATGGCTGATAAAACAAAGTAATATTTTTTTACCCATTATATATCACAATGCTACATATTAGCTAGTGTATATATATATATATATATATTTATATATATATATATATATATATATATATATATATATATATATATATATATATATATATATATATATATATATATATATGTATATATATATATATATAAACGGAAAAACTGAAACGAAATTTCATTTCCCACGCTTAGTACGGCTGTTACTTAAATATAAGTATGTACACGAACATACATATATGTATACAGACGTACAGCAGTATGTATATATATATACATACATGCACACATATATATATGTATATGTACGTATGGATTCACCGAACATTTATTATAATGCTCGGTGTGTTTGTAAACAAACATCCCGTATTAAGCCGCAGTGTCTAGCAACCATCGTTGCTCGCTTGTTCAACACTGACAAAGGAACGCTGTACTAGTTTCAAGCTTATTAGCTATCGTCAGCAACGTATGCCTTCCTGCCAGATTGTTGAACGTATATACTTACCTTATGCATATTAACCCACTTGATATGCAAATTGGGCTACTCAGCCGTTAATATGCATAAGGTAAGTATATACGTTCAACAATCTGGCAGGAAGGCGGTGAATCCATACGTACATATATATATATGTGTGCATGTATGTATATATATATAGATACCGCTGTACGTCTGTATACATATATGTATGTACGTGTACATACTTATATTTAAGTAACAGCCGTACTAAGAGTGGGAAATGAAATTTCGTTTCATTTTTTCCGTTTATCGTTTTCGGTGCACTCGGCCGATTAACCCACTCGATATGCAAATTGGGCTACTCAGCGGTTAATATGCATAAGGTAAGTATATACGTTCAACAATCTGGCAGGAAAGTATACGTTGCTGAGGGTAGCTAATAAGCTTGAAACTAGTACAGCGTTCCTTTGTCAGTGTTGAACAAGCGAGCAACGATGGTTGCTAGACACTGCGGCTTAATATGGGATGTTTGTTTACAAACACACCGAGCATTATAATGAATGTTTGGTGAATCCATACGTACATATATATATGTGTGCATGTATGTATATATATATACATACTGCTGTACGTCTGTATACATATATGTATGTACGTGTACATATATATATATATATATATCAATGATATATATATATCAATGATATTAATAAATGGAAACTATATTTATAAAACCATATTTATTCTATTATATATATTTCAAGGGTACCAACAGTTTGGTACGCTCTCATCAGATAAAATACAAAGTTTGTTTTATAAATAGTGACATACCCAGGAACGGTTCATACATATATATACATGTATGTATATATTGGCAAAGTAAAAAACAAAAGCAAAAGGAGTGCAGTTACGTACAGTGTTTGTATTAGGTTCACTTCACGCTTGAAAGTGGATGGTGGGGGGGCGACGTTTCGGACATAAGCCCTTCATCAGGAGAAAGGTGGGAAAGAAACGAGTTCCGAGGGGGTGTGGGGAGTGGTGAAAAGATATTAAAATAAAGGGGTAAACATTAAAATGAAGGAAAAAAAATTAAAATGAAAACAAGTGGTGAAAGGGTGTGAGGTGTGTAGAGGTGGTAAGGAAATTGGGGGTCAGAGCGGGGAGGACGGAAGGTGGTGTGTGTGTATGTGTGTAGGTGTACATGTGTGTGTATGCGTGGATGTGAGTGTGAAAGTTTGGGGGAGAACGAGGTTCCATGCTCAGGTATTAGGAAAAATTATATATATATATGTATATACATATATATATATATATATATGTATAATGTATTTCTGTAGAAAAGGAAAAGGAAAGAAGAGTGCTCTATGTATAGTACAGAACTATTTAATTACATAAACAACATAATGTAATTATTCCATTACCAAAGGTTTCAGGAAACTAGACGATCTTAACACAAACGTCCAGTTTCAAATATTTCATCTGATGAACGTATTGGACGTTTCTGTTAAGATCGTCTATTTTCCTGAAACGATTGGTAATGGAATAATTATATTGTGTTGTTTATTATCTAATTAAATTTATATATATATATATATATATATATATATATATATATATATATATATATATATATATATATATATATATACATATATATATATTAGGAAAATAAGTAAACAGTAGAAAATGCTAATAGAATTTTATCATAGAAAAACATTTTTTTAAAAAACAATTTTTAGTACCGGTTTCAGTCGATAAAAATTTCGACTTCTTCATGCAAGAAAAAAATATGATAAAAAATATATTAATGTATGTTACTTAGAAGAGATTATTAGAAGACATAGTTTATTTAACAATGATTAAAGTAAAGAAATTAAAAGATATTTACCTCAAAATACTTCGTGATTCTTATATATTTATATATATATATACATATATATATATATATATATATATATATATATATATATATATATATATATATATATATATATATGTGTGTGTGTGTATAAATATAAATATATATGTTTATATATATATATACACACACATGCATACACACACACACACACACACACATATATATATATAAATGTATATATGAGAATTAGAACCCTCGCGCTTACCACGTTAGACTGGCGAAGCACGAGGTGATGAATTCATCTTTCTGTGTGAACGTTGGCAAATAGTGTTTGTGGCATTTAATCGCAATCTCTCGCTGATGAAGCCCAGGATTATCTGTTACAAGCACACTCAGGGCGAAACAGATTAGGGATAATCTGTCCGAGAGATATAATGGTTATTGAGGCGGTTTGTATAATTATGATAATATATTTTTATTTTCATTTTGTCATTCTGTCTGTTTCTTGGTTAAATATTTCAAGCATATGTGGTTTTTCAACCCTTGTAATTTTTAGACACACGGTTTACTGTGTTTCTTACTATATATTGTATATATAAATGTATATATATATATAATAACAAACAAATACTTTATCGCTCTATATGGCTGAATACAATAAATGTAATGTGAGTTTTTCGAATATTAATAATAATTGCAAACGAATCGAATATTATTTCTAATTCAGATTACATATATATATATATATATATATATATATATATATAGTGAAAAATTGAACGGGAACAAAACAGAGAGGCAGTACAAACAAAAGTTTATTAATTTCACGCTCTTGAGAGTGGGGTGCTGGTGGGGAACGACGCTTCGGGCATAAGCCCTTCTTCAGGTGAAAAGTGTGTGGGAAGAGAGTTCAAAGGGTGTGTAGGGGAGTGGTGGAGAGACATATAGCAAAAAGGGGGTGAGAGGAAACGGTGCAAATGAAATTAAAAATAAAGGCATGATCAAAATAAAGTTAAAATGGGGTAAAACAGGTGGTGGAAGGGTGTGGGGCGTGTAGGGGTGGGGAGAGGGAGACGGGGTGTCCGAGCGGGGAGGGTTGAAGGTGGTGTGTGTGTGTAGGTGTACGTGTGTGTGTGTGTGTGTGTGTGTGTGTGTATGCCTCTCTGTTTTGTTCCCGTTCCATTTTTCACTATATATATATGTATTTGTGTGTGCGTGTGTATTTCTGGGCGCGTCTCATTGTGGGTTCGTAGGGACACCTTGGTGACATAAGGCGTTACTTGGATATGTTAAACGTGGCCGAGCCCATCTTTTCTCCAGATCAGAACACAGTCTATTTAGAGAATGAGAAAGAATGATATAAGACTGTATTTTTGCATCCCTGGGTTTGTTTTGGTTTATTTGTTCAACTATATATATGTGTATATATATGTGTATGTGTGTGTGTGCGCGTGTGTTCGGTTCAATCGGGGGTAACCACAGTAAGTAAGGTACTCAATACATAGAGTATATACAATATTTAATACAGAGATGGCTTCTACATGACTAGAACTGTTTCATTCGTAGGAAATCATCAGGATATATACATATTATAGAGTCGGGTCCTAACATTTTATAATATAACCATACTCCGCTACCCCAAGTATCGAGTACTCTGTTGAGTAATGATCTAACAAGTTTCAAATCGAATCCACCCTGTATATATATATATATATATATATATATAGTAAAAAATTGAACGGTAACAAAACAGAGAGGCAGTACGAACAAAGGTTTATTAGTTTCACGCTCTTGAGAGTGGGGTGGTGGTGGTGGGGAACGACGTTTCGGGCATAAGCCCTTCTTCAGGTGAAAAGTGTGTGGGAAGAGAGTTCCAAGGGTGTGTAGGGGAGTGGTGATATATATTTATATATATATATATATATATATATATATATATATATATATATATATATATATATACAGTATTTTCCGTAGTGTTGTAATATGAATATTACACACAGTAGATGTGTGTATATATAGATATATATATAGATATATATATATATAATATATAAGATCAAAAGACGGTTAAATGAGTTCCATGTATTTTATTATGCGCATTTAAAAAACAAATATCATCATGCAATAACATTTGTGTTTTCATCAGATAAAATAGGAGGACATGATATGAAGGTTAAAAACACTTGTGGATAGTGCAGTTTTAAATCAACATATGTTGATTTAAAACTGCACTATCCACAAGTGTTTTTAACCTTCATATCATGTCCTCCTATTTTATCTGATGAAAACACAAATGTTATTGCATGATGATATTTGTTTTTTAAATGCGCATAATAAAATACATGGAACTCATTTAACCGTCTTTTGATCTTATATATTATGTATACTCCAGTCCTACAAACTGTAGAGTGCTTCTTATCCGATATCTGCATTGCTTTATTGTACTACAATAAAACTCACCTCCTACACACACACACACACATATATATATATATATATATATATATATACAATGATATTAAATAAATGGAAACTATATTTATATAGAATATATCCAGAGATATCCAGCGAATATCCAACTGATAAGGTAGGATTTTCCTGCGTATGTCTCTATTTATGAAATAAAATTTGTATTTTATCTGAAGAAAGCGTACCAAAGTGTTTTGATACCCTTGAAATATATATAATAAAATAAATATGGTTTTATAAATATAGTTTCCATTTATTTAATATCATTGAATATTTACTCCAGGAATCTATTGAGTGCTCTAAATCAGTTATAAACATTTATATTTATATTTGTCGGATTTCCAACAAATTAAATATCCCTTCTACTTATATATATATATATATATATAAAGGAAACAAAAAAGGAACAAACAAGAGGATGCACTAACATAAAGTCGTATTAGCTTCATATTGTCACTATAAATAATTGTTTCTACTTTAGGCACAAGGCCAACGATTACCCAGTGCATTACTGGTACTTTATTTTATCGACCCCATAAGGATGAAAGGCAAAGTCAACCTCGGCGGGATTGACTTTGCCTTTCATCCTGATGGGGTCGATAAAATAAAGTACCAGTCATGAACTGGGTAATTGTTGGCCTTGTGCCTAAAGTAGAAACAATTATTTATAGTGACAATATGAAGCTAATACGACTTTATGTTAGTGCATCCTCTTTAAATAATAATTGTAAAAAATCAACTAGAATATCCTTCGTGGCGGAAAAGAAAGTGTAAAAAGACGCCTACGTGGAATCTCTCTGATGCGTTAAACACTAAACACAAATGATGCTAGCCAGTGTGTGTGAGAGAGAGAGAGAAAAAAAGAGGGGGGGAGAGGGGGGAGAGAGAGAGAGAGAGAGGGAGAGAGAGAGAGAGGGGAGCCATAGAAGGAGAAAGTGTGCGCGAAGAATACATATATAAAAAGGCAAAAAGATATCGAGGTGTAAAAGAGTGGGATGAAAGTAAAATATAACATTTAAAAGGTGAAACTAAAATAATGAATAGAGAGGATGTGGGGTAAGTGTAGTGGCCATGACTAGGGCCTCACGTCAATTTACTTTTTTCTTGTAGTGAGATGAAAAATTGAAGTGCCAGAAGAGGCCGAAATACCTAAAACCCTCGAGGGCCAGGTATGGGTTAATATGGCCCTAGGAGTAGTTAGAGTGTAACCTCGAAAGAGGTTGTGAGTAAAAATAAAGAATTGAGAAACTGTGAGTATGAAAGATAGAAGAAAGAAAAACTAGAGAGGGAGGGTGTATAAAAAGAAGCAGGAAAAGACAGTAAA
This sequence comes from Eledone cirrhosa, assembly GCA_964016885.1. Taxonomy (NCBI): domain Eukaryota; kingdom Metazoa; phylum Mollusca; class Cephalopoda; order Octopoda; family Eledonidae; genus Eledone; species Eledone cirrhosa. The sequence continues at coordinate 363,305,349 of OZ024743.1, read as the reverse complement.
AAAGGGAGGAGGAGCTAAGATTGTTTTAAGGGCGTGTCATTGAAACGGGGCGTAGCTGAAGTGTATTCTGGATTGTCGTCAAAGAAGAAAAAAGGGAACTTTCTGTATATCTGTGTAGGTTCTGTTGTTGATATTGTTGTTGTTGTTGTTTTTAACCTTAAATAAGCCCCAATCGGGTGGACCTGAGATCATTCCAGGCATAACCATTCTGTTTCTATGACAGTAGAATTTGATTTAAATGAGATTTGGTTGCTATTTCTATCAGGTGGAGCGAACACGTCGAGGTGTTGCTGTTTGTGTGTGTGAAAGTATGTGCGTATACGAATATTTGTGAAAATATGAATACGTTTGTATTCAGTCTAGTTAGCATATGTGCAGGTATGCACCTTTATACATTTTACAGGTATGTAATACTAATAGAAACATACATACACTTATATATATATATACATACACACACAAACACACACACATATATATCTATGTATGTATGAATATATATATATATATAACGAAGGAGATGTGGTAAGGAACCAGATGGACCATAACGCACCAAAGTACTCAATACTTAGGGTAGTAGAGTGGGTAATAGGAACGAGTAGGACCCCGACGGCTGAGCTCAAGCCGTTTCGACGGGGTCCTACTCGTTCCTATATATATATATATATATATATATATATATATATATATATATATATATATATATATATATATATATATTTAATACATTAACAGAGAAAGCTTTAAGCTATACTCTGACTGGCTTCCATCTCACTCAACAAACATTAGGATATACCTTAGTATAATCGCAATTTTACGTTTGGGGTGCTAACTATATGTATTTTGCGGATAGCCAGTTGTATTATTTTATATGAGACATAATTAAAATGTATATATATATATATATATATATATATATATATATATATATATAACAAAGGTGAATGAAATTATGTTAATGAGGTTTCAAACTCGAAGTGATTCAACACTCAGTAAAGAAAGACTTATCGATTCATTAGATGTACAGTCCACAGAGAATACGGAATTAAACCTTGAATAAACAACCTCACTGTGCTGCAGGAATACACACACACACACACACACACACACACACACACACACACACACACACACACACACACACACACACACACACACACACACACACACATATATATATATATGCGAGTGTGTTTGTGTGAGTGAATGTTCATAGGGCTTCAGCACAGTTTTTGCCTACCTTATTCCGTTTGCAATGTCTTAACCCGAGGATTTAGTAGAAAACACATGCCTTAGATGGGACCCTGCTCGGAGCCACGTGGTTGTAAATCGAATTCTCAATGACGCAGCCATACCTGCAGCTATACATACATACATACATGCATACATACTTAAACAAACATGCATACACACATATAAATATGAGTATATGTATGAGTAAGTGTGTTCGTGTTTGTGTGTGTGTTTGCGTGTGTTTGTGTGTGTTTGCGTGTGCCTGTGGAAGCACGCGTGTTCAATGGGGGAGGGCGAAGGAAATGTGGAGGGGGCACGTGCCTCTGCGTGTCTGGATACATTTATGAAAGCTTTGGGTGGATTAGAAGCCAGAGAGGTTGTGGGTGTGGTATGCAGGGGGACAGGGAGCGATGTAATAAGTCAATGGGGAGAAATGGGGAGCACCCGTAGAGAGAGGGAGAGAGAGAGAGAGGGAGAGAGGGAGAGAGGGAGAGAGGGAGGGAGTGAGAGAGAGTGAGAGAGAGATTAAATAGAAGAGGACGTTATATAGAGAGAGGTGTTCGAGGGGAAAAGAAGGCCATGATGTATAGCGTAAGAAAGAAGAAATATATTGAAGCGATATTGCGAAGGTAGATAGAGATTAGGGATATATATATATATATATATATATATATATATATAAGAATAAACGTGCTGCGGGGTTGCTAATGGGTTACATATGAATAAAGTTAGTCCTTCATCAGTGATCTTCCAACCATCATTGGTATTTCATCGCTTTAAAGACCATATACCTCCGGTTGGTGCGAGCAACGGCTAAAAAAAGTCGTTGGGACACGTAAATAAAGGGGACACGAGTGTAAACAAACAAAAATGGTGAAGCAACGAAAAGTGAGGAAGAAGGAGTCAAGTCCCAAATTTCTATGAATTTAAATTCGGTGAAATCGTGAACGAGAGAGAATAAAGACCATCAAACCTGGTTGAAATGTGAGCAAGGAAGGAATTCCGTACAGGTCTAACGGGAGGAAGAAGGGATCTAGTCTGTGATTTCGGTGAACGTAAGTTCTGTGAAATCGATATATATATATATATATATATATATATATATATATATATATATATATATAATGTATATGTGTGTGTATAAGTTATAACTGCATACCCACAGTATATAAGTAGCCGAGACTGCCTAAAAGTGTATATAAATGTACACATGCTTAGTATATAGGTACTGTCATATGCCACATATACGTTCTCAGTAAATTGAAAAAAGGATATACTACTTCAATCGATTTTCGAAACTAGTTGAGCTCCTCAACAAAAGGCATGTCTATCGTATGGTTTATATACCCTATCACATAGTTGTATCCTGATATGGATTCACAAATTTGCATATAATTAGCGTTCATCTTGGTAGTTAATTAAGATGTATATTAAGTTGTATATGAAGGTGCATAGCTTAGTGGCTAGAGCATTGGGCTTGCAATTGAGAGATTGTGAGTTCGATTCTCGGACCGGATGATGCGTTGTGTCCTTGAGCAAGACACTTTATTTCACGTTGCTCCAGTTTACTCAGCTGTAGAAATGAGTTTTGACGTCACTGGTGCCAAGCTGTATCGGTCATTGCCTTTGCCTTGGACAACATCGGTGGCGTGGAGAGGGGAGACTGGTATGCATGGGCGACTACTGGTCTTCCACAAAACAAACCTTGCCCAGGTTTGTGCCTCGGAGGAAACTTTCTAGGTGCAGAACCATGGTCCTTCGTGACCGAGTGGGGCCTCAACAAATTAAGTTGCGCGCTAAGCAGACGAAGTTATATCTCTAAGTATACAAAATACAAGCAACCAAGATTGCGTATAAATTTACACATTTTTAGTCCATAGATATTGTAAACAAGTCAAATATACGTATTTCCTATTAAAGGGAAAAAGGACAAATGCCTTTAATCGATTTTCGAACCTAGTTGAGTTGTTCCTCGTCAGAGGGTATGTATATCATCTATACAACCACAAGGAAATGCGTAATTCATACGCTTACACGCACACACACATAAAAACACACAAATTCATCACACACATATTTATATACTGTGTAGACAAACTCAGTGGTAACACATTCACACGGTATACGAGAGGTACGAGTTTCGATTCCCCTGTCCACTATATTCTCACATTTGCACATTTCAAACATTCCTAGCACTTCGAGAATTCATATGATTTATATATATATATATAAACTACCTTGATTAAATCTTAACCATTTAACATCTCAGGGTATGTCATGTATCATTATATTTTGTCTGATGAGGACGTACAGTTGTACATCCGAAATATGTATAATAAAATGTAATTGATCAAAAGAACATCTATTTTATTAATATTTGTATTTTAATATTAATAACTCTGGAAAATTATTTTTTCGTAGAGTGCTTCCAATCTACTGTAAAACTCATTCTTTGACATACTCATTGAATCTTGTTTGACTATTTAAAAAAAAAAATATATATATACATATATACATATATACATATATATACATATACATATATGTATACATACTGTCCAGAGCCAACTCTTACACGGGAGGACGCCGTCCGTGTAACTTATGCTCGGAGGAAACATTACAAATGTTGTTTTCGACGGACCAACTCCTAAACAAGAAAGACGAACTGGTAACTGCATGCAAACACAGATTGCGTAGGACTTACCTCGCCCTCAAACCCCATAATGACCCGGTGGGGGGGGGGGGGTAGACAAGGGCTGTAACACCCCACTTGCCGACTTTGTAATGGGTAACCCCTACTTACAAAGGTAGACGTAAGATTTTCTTATATATATTTGTTATCGTTTCCTCTATATTTCCTTCTTCCCCCATCCCTTCCTAGTCCTTCCACCCCAGTTCTCCTTCTTTGTCATCGTTCTTTTCACCTTCTCGCCCACCTCGAGGCAGCCCTTCGGTCCTCTGTAGCCTCAGTATCCCCACCCCACCCCCTATTCTATGATAGAATTGGCCGACTCCGCTTTTTATAGCAAATGTGCTAGACCCCAGATACTTGCTTTCTTATCTGATTGCTGCCCCCTTTCCGTGATTTCTAGATTTCTTAGTGGTATCTCTGCTTTAGTTTCTCGTATATCAGTATTTTTTTGGGGGGGGTTCTGAATTAATTTTTCGTATTAAATTTTTCATATATATCGTACGAGCATTTATGCAGTTTGTATTAGAATTTATGTATTGTAGCGGTACTCTTATATATCGTATTAATATTCATTTTCGGGATTCTGAATTAATATTTCGTATTAGTTTCGGGACTCTGAATTATTATTTTGTATTAGTTTTTTTTTTTTTAGTATTTTGGCCCCCTACTTGTTGACCTGTCGTTGTAAGATAGATTTGGCCGATTACTACTAACTCATAAAATTCTTTCACTACAATCTCGTATTTATTATTCCGTCCCACCTATTAAACTTTTCTATAGTTTAGCAGTACCAGTGAGAGATTTGATGATTGTGGTAGGGGAATAGTAACCAGAAATTGTGTTTTTTTATATTTTTAACATTCTTATTTTTCTATATATTTACTCCATATAGATTTACATATTGTTTCGACTTCCTCCCCTCCCCCTCTCTATTATACTTCTCTTAACCTATTATCCTTAGGATTCTGCTGTAGTTGTCACTTTCAACGCACGACTGGGTTTCCTCCACTCCCTCTCCCTCTTTCTTCTACTCGCAAGTTCAGCTAACCCTCCCTTCCACAAAATGCCATGATAGAATTATGTGTCTCAACAACAAACTTTTGACCAATCCTTGTGACAATCACTTTTACCATATATGGAATTACCCTCTGAGAAGCTCGGCTATTCATTTACCAGGATAAAAATGTTCATTTAGTCCAGAATTAGCCGTCGAAACGGCTTGAGCTTAGCTGTCGGGGTCCTACTCGTTCCTATTACCCACTCTACTACCCTAAGTATTGAGTGCTTTGGTGCGTTAGTTATGGTCCATCTGGTTCCTTACCACATTTCCTTCGTTATATATATATATATATATATATATATATATATATATATATATATATATATATATATATATATAAATCAGGACGGATTCAGTTAGAAACTGGTTAGACCAGTACTCAACAGAGTACTTGGTACTTGAGGTAGTTGAGTATGGTTATATGATGAGTCAGGAACCCGTTTTAACAGCTAGTGCTTGTCTGAAACTAGCTATTGAAACGGCAAGAGCTCAGCCGTCGGGGTCCTGACTCATTCATATATATATATTTATGTTATATATCCGATATGTTTATGTATGTAATTTACCTAATTTTCTCGGCTATTATATATGAATCTCGCTATGATGTTTTAAGCCATGAGCATGTTACAGTTTTCTCAGTACTTTCTGTTGAGGGCATTTCCCAGCGTGCAATTGACTGTAAAACAGTTGTTTTGGGGGAAGTCTTTCCTAATTCATGCGCACAACATGACCTACCCGACGCTTTGAGAGGATATGATAGCAGATTCAATACTCGTGCAACCAGCGTCTATAACGAGTTGTGTGTCAGGTATGTTTTGTTGCTATTTGATGTTTAGGATTCGTCTTAAACACTTCTGATTAAATTAAGGTGTCTATGATGTACTGTCCACGTTTCCGAAGAATACAACAGAACACTCAGTATGCAGGCCTTGTATACACTAATCGTGGTCTTGATGTTAATGCCATGATCCACCCACACTCTCTTTTCGAATTTTCCGAAGGCTACTGAGGCCTTTTGAATGTGCAGGTGTATTTCTGCATCCAACGAACCATCCCTCGATAATGCACTACCCAGGTAAAGAAAAGTGTCAACTACACCCAACCTAGTTCAATATACCATTATATTTGGCTCAATATATGCTTCCCCCGGTGATGGGGGGAACATTACCTTTGTCTTTTTTCAGATTAATTTTCATACCAAAGGCATTACAAGAAGTTGCAAAAACAATCCATGATGTGTTGCATGTCATCTTCAAGGTGAGTCAAAAAGTGAACACCGACTGCATACAGGAGTACGCTAATTAGTATTTGGAATACCTTGGACTTGATATTGAACCTTCTTAGGTCAAAGGTTCTTACTGTAGTTCTAACTTGCAGTAGATCATTCTTTCAACAGCCCTGGAATTCATGAGTCAGCATCACAACAAAAAATATTGAAAGCAACGTGGGAGCCTGGATATCTCCCTGCTTCACACTATTATCAACTGGGATTTCATTGGACAATTCTCCATTCAAGACAACTCGAGCCTTCATATTTCTGTACGGTAGGACGAACATATCAATAAACTTTGTTGGTCACCCTATTTTCAGATCGACAAAAGCCTGATACAGTGGATTCCACTGCTCAATACATTCTCCCGTATCTGTCTTGCAGAGAAAATCTTGTCAATTGTCCCACTGTCAAATCTACATCCACTTTGGGATTCAGAGATGACTGTCCATCAACCCATTCAAAAATAATCTAGCAAGGACTTTGCACTCAGATTCCAACAGAGTAATGTCACGGTAGTGATCGCAAATTCCTTTATCCCCTTTACCTATAAACAAGATCACCAAGATACCATCTATCCGATCTTGTGGTATAGGAGCACCAGCCCAGTACTCTATGATGAGATGGAGTATTGTTTGTGTTATGTTCTTATAACCAACCTTTAACACTTCCACAAGATCTAGGTGTCTGATCTAGGTGTCTTACCTATGCTTAGCTGATTGATGGCCATTTAAACCTCATTATAATTTGGTAATCGATCCATTTTAAAATTTACAACACATTGGGGGATGCTATCTAGCACATCATGACCAACTGATGATGGATTATCAAATAAATCCGGGAAATGTTTTTGCCAACGCTTAAAGATTTTCATTGATTCCTTGATGGTGGCAGAGTTTTCTTTGGACCTTATGGGAACAATAGACGAAGTTGTTGGACCATATACTGCATGCAAAAGAATATAAAACAGTTTTGAATCCTTTGCGTTATAATCACTTTGAATATCTTCAGAGATCTTCAACCACCATTTATTTTTAAGCCTTCTCAGCTCGCATTGTAAGGTTGCTTTATATTCTTTATATGTCTTTTTAATAACAGTTAAATTTGTAGGGCACTCTCCCCAAAACATTTCATGAAGAGCATGTTTTTTTCTTTAATAGTTGGCTGATAACCTGATTATTATATTCAAACCAGTTTTTATGTTGTTTTTATTTTCGCCCTGAATCCAAGTTCTTCTGCTCCTGCTGTATACAATTGATCCCTGAAATTTATCCACGTTCCATCGAAGTCAATTTTATCCAAACGTTCATTCAAAGCCTCACGTACCTCTTGCTGTTTTAGCTTTCCAACATCAATATGCCTCAGTGTTTTGATCCCACACATACGAGTCTTTTTCTGAACACGTAACTTAAACTTCCGAATCATCTTATGGTCTGTGTTGGATTTTGCATTACGCATGACGCGCACGTTTTAGACATCATTCAAGTTGCATCTCCTGGTTACTATGGAATCTATCATGCGGCCATCTTTTGACCTTGGGTGTATTCAGGTAACTTTATGCTACTTTTTATTGCGGAATAATGTATTGCAAATGGCTAGGTTGAGTTCCTAACAGCGCTCAAGTAGCTTTAGATCATTGGCATTCATCTTACCGATGTTGTAATGGCCAAGTGCATCCATGTCTCTGCCAACACGGGTATGGAAATCACCAAGAATTATCACTTTTCTTCAGCTGGAGTAGATATAATTGCAATACGAAGGGATTGATAGAACGCCATAATACTTTCTTCACTGGCCTGTAGAGTTGGAGCATAAACTGAAAAAAATTGTTGTACATTGCCCACATGCAAGTGGAATGTGCAACTTCATTATACGGTCATTGATTCTAGAGGGACACTGTAAATGTTGTGCTAGAGTATCTCACACTGCAAAACTTACACCACCAATTCGTCGTTCTCCTTTTGGTTTCCCTGTCCAGAAAAGTGTGAAACCTGGTGATGCCTCAGTCAGCTGATCACACCATGAGAGACGTATTTCTGACAAGGCTGTAATATCTATATTCATTCTTTGGAGTTCTTTCGTTAACAGTGGGGATCTTCTTTCTGGTCGGTTTGAAGAGTTTTGGTCCAAAAGGGTTCTAAAATTTCAGTAGCATTCGATTTTTCATGTTTTACTATGTCCTTTACTTTCACTTTTCCTGCTTGAATGAACCGCCGATAGCCGCAGTAAATTACCTAACGTTGATGTGACAGGAAATTTTCAATGCGCCTTTTCTAGCACCTTCCCAACAATTTGGGTGAGCAGTGCATTCCTTAATAGGGCTACTCAAACACCGGAGTCTCCATCGGAGGTAGCCCCTGTCATAGGAAGACATAACAACGATGTTATGATAATACCCTAATATATGTCTATGTGCAGAGTTGCAACTGTGTGCTTCCAACTAGTAAGGTCTGCACACGCCGCCACTCCTCCATCGTTATAGGACTTTCAGTTGATGAAATGACAGATAAGAAGATCACAAAAGAGACATCTGTACATCATTAGATTATAGTGGCAAAAGCTTGTACTACACGAGCACCACTCTCTAAGTTTCTGTGGTTATTGACTAGTGACAAGCCTAAGACAAATGACCAGTAATCACATCAACAACAGGTTTTATTTCAAAGTTTCCCATTTTCAGAAAGATATTGTAACAACAGCTCGGGGTCCTTCCTTCCCAGTGGATTTTCTTTCAAAGTTTCCCTCGTTTAGAAAGATACTGTAACAATAACTCGAGGTCCTTCACTCCCAGTGGATTTTCTTTTTACCCATTTGCGGAGAACCCTGTTGATGAAGACCCGGCAAGACGTTACCGACGAAAGGTACGCCGGCAAAGCCAGCGAGACCGGAGACCAGTGACCAAGGCCACCATTTCTAACAGGTAAGGCGGCCTATTGTCATCCAAAGTCATCAAACCTGACGTTGCATATCTCCTCAGCTGTCATTCGGATACAAATATCGAGGTCAGTGAGGAGAGATGCGTGGCTGTAACAAAGAGCGTTACGAAGTGTGCAGAAGAGCTTCGGCATGGCGAAGCAGTTCCTCAAAAGGAAGAGGACTGGGTGGGCTTTGATTGTGCAAAGGTTTAAAGGATGGGCGTTTGACCGTGACGTGCTGGCTACTGTGAGGTGTGAGTGAGCGTGGGCGCGTGAACTGACCAACGTAGTGTATAAATATGTATATGAAATTCTACATATACATATACAAATACGTAGAGGCCGTCGCAAAGTGTTGTATAGAAAAGGAGGTGGTAGCAAATATGATATTTGCCTTATATATTTCATTACGTGATATGACCGTAAGAAAAACTGCTTAGCTTCTGGTACGACGATATGGTAGTACAACCGCAAACATCTGAACTACGAAGTAAGAAGTCACAACATGAATGGAGGTGGATAAAGCTAGGAGATGGTTGGGAAGCATTCAACACCGATGGTTCCACAGCCGCGGCACTGGGTGCCACGCGATTACAGACGCATGCGCAAGAGAAACAAGGACACATGCACTCTCAAACGAGAGCGCTGGGATGTCTGCGTCGTTGGTGTGACGGCGTGCGCACATACACGTGCATGCATCAAAAAGTGGAGGGGAAGGAGAGATTGTGTTATAATGACCGTAGATGCAGATGTATGAGTATATGATGAAGCTGTATGTGTGTGTATGCAGGTTTTATGAATGGAAGGCTACATCTGTGTGTGATGGGACCCATTGGGTGTGATAGGGTGGATATGCATCTGTTTAAATAGGAATTTATGTGTGTTCACAGGTATATGTGTATTGGGTGGTATATACGGGTGTTGCTTATGTGAATGTGTATTGTGGTGTGGCTGGAGTTGAGTGTGTCTAAATGCGCGTGTGTTAGTGATTGGTAGCAAGGAGATTATAGAAACTGTGCGTGGGGGGGGGGGGGGGGTTGAATCCATACGGAGAAGTAGGTCCAAAGCGAAAAATTAAGTTCTGCTCGGTCCTGGTGCAGTATCTGGGGATCCGTGGTGTAAAATGAGGCCTGCAAGACTGAGGCTCTCCGCCAGCCTCACAACACCCAATTTTACCGCCCCTTTACCTTCTGACCCAACCGAGGCTACCACCAGCTCGTATCTTTCACCATTTGCCAACTCTTCTCCACTTCTCTTCTACAACACCACTACCACAAATTTTACAGTACACACCCCTCGCACACCCACCATATATATATATATATCAACACAACGAATATAGGTGAAACATTCCCATTAACACTTCTATCAGGTGCAAACATAACAGCCCTGATATAGTTGTTTCGGAAAAGAATCTACTATCATAGATATCAGGTGTTCTATCGATGTGAACAGAACATGTCTTCCGAAATCAGCGAGAAAGAGAATAATTACGAACAACTGCTTCAAAACCTTCTGCTTCTGTATACATGATATACATTTACTGATAATTGTTGGTGCATTTGATAAAGTTAGTAAACGCCTAAGTAACAATCTAGAAAAGTTAAGGTTTTCACGAAAAACATTGGCCAGCTAACATGCAATTCAATCTGTAAGCGGAACAGTAAAATTTGCGAGACTTTTCTAAAATTTAATAGGTGACACCCACTATTTTGTTATTAAAATTCCAATGATGAAGTATTCAAATATTTAAAAAGGACAGAAACATAGGTACACAAAACACACACAGACAGACATAAATGCATGCATGCATACATACATACGTACGTATATACATGATGGCTGCCCCCTCGTTATCGAGTATGGCCATTGCACGAATAAAAAAAAAAATGAATAAATAAAAAAAAGAAAAGAAAAGAAATATATATATATACATACATATACATACATACATACATACATACATACATACATACATACAAACATACATACATGGTGGCTGCCAACTCGTTTTCGAGTACGGCCACTACTTTATATCCATGTAGGAGAATCCCTACCGATGCGCTGAACGAGTGTGACTTTTTAGTCCAGCCAGCGACTTGAAAACTCTGGTACAAACACTACACTTGTGACAATTATTGACACATAGTGCTGGGCCCATGATACCATGTGACGACAAGTGCAGAGAGATCTCCAGATATAAAGCAATGCCTGTGCCGTGAAGCTTTTATAGTGAGCAAAGGCACTGCACAAAGCCAGTCCCACTCTCTTAATCAAGATGATATTTACCAAAAGGAAGAAAAAGTCAACATCATTGGATACCATCAGGGTTGCAGATGTTATATCAGAGTTTTCCTTCTCCTAGAATTCTGCCTTGACAAAGGCTAAGGGTCATCTCTCCCGGTGATTTTGGATGGCCATTGACTCTTAAGAGCTCCTTTGCCCTTTGACAGGTTTTGTTTTTAGTCCTGCAGGATGTCCAAAGTCACCCTCCTCACCAAGGAACCTTGGTGGGGTTGCCAGTTTAGTCGCCAACGACCCGACCATGAGACGGGTTGTACTGGGATACATGTTACCAGTAGCACCAACTGGTGACCTGACATACATACATACATGGTGGCTGCCAACTCGTTTTCGAGTACGGCCACTACTTTATATCCATGTAGGAGAACTCCTACCGATGCGCTGAACGAGTGTGACTTTTTAGTCCAGCCAGTGACTTGAAAACTCTGGTACTAACACTACACTTGTGACAATTATTGACACATAGTGCTGGGCCCATGGTACCATGTGACGACAAGTGCAGAGAGATCTCCAGATATAAAGCAATGCTTGTGCCATGAAGCTTTTATAGTGAGCAAAGGCACTGCACAAAGCCAGTCCCACTCTCTTAACCAAGATGATATTTACCAAAAAGAAGAACAAGTCAACATCATTGGATACCATCAGGGTTGCAGGTGTTATATCAGGGCTCGTAAGAGTCAATGGCTATCCAAAATCACCGGGAGAGATGATCCCTTAGCCTTTGTCAAGGCAGAATTCTAGGAGAAAGAAAACTCTGATATAACATACATACATACATACATACATACATACATACATACATACATACATACATACATACATACATACGTACATACACAGGGAATTAAGCAATCTGTAGAAAGGACAGTCTCGGTGATAAAAAAAAAGTTGCAATGATATAAAGGACCTAATCATGCATAATGTGAAAAAATTCAGGTAGAATGTTCCTGTCAATGCTCCAGTGAAATTTAAGCATAACAGACCAGAAATGGTAATCTGGGACGGAAAGAAACCTCGGCGGGATTTGAACTCAGAACATAAAGGGCCGTAACTCTTTGCTGCAAAGCATGGCGTCCGACCCTCTACCGATACTGCCAATCCACCATGGTAACAATGTTTAAAGATAAGTTAAAAAAAACATAATCATCTATGCTGAACTAAGAAGGAATCTGTAGTTATTCCTTATTGTCTCTTTGATATAACTGTCTCAGCACCACTAGTTGTAGCTGGATTTCACAGAAAAAACCCCAATAAACAGAATAGATATGGCTAATTAGGAAATTACATCTACAAGCAATTAATGGCATTGTGAAAATATGTAAAACATTCCAGAAGTTTAGCATGTAATTAGTGCATATGTACATTTGTAGCTATCTATGTATGTATGTATGTTGTTTTTTGTTGTTTTTCCTTTCACCTGGGAGTGAAAGGCCCCCCAGTTGTTGTCACAACACCTTTCTAGGAGAGGGAAACTCTGAAAAAAAACCTGCGGCTTCGGAAGCATCTGATGATGTTGACCAGTTCTCCTTTTCCGGTAGTGTTTATGATGCTCAGAGAGTTGGATTGGTCGAGTGCAAGGCCTTTCCCCACTTAAAAAACCCTCAAAGCACAGGCCTTTCTTGTTCAGGATATGTTACGGGTTTGTGTTGCTGGTCGTAGCCTAAAATTGCACCAAACTCTATAATCTGACAAGCGATTGCAATATTCTTAGCAGAGTTTTCAACCATCATATATGTATGTATGTTATCTCTTTCTCTTAATTTCGAGTATATATTTTTGACCGGCCACCTTCCTGGTGGCAAGGTTGTAAAAGAAAAGAAATTGTCATCCCTTGACTCGCAAGAATGTTTTGCAAATTTTGAAGGTGCCAGCTATCGCAGCCATTTGTAGACTATGAATTAGGGAGCTGCGCTTTTTGCCCGCAAATCCAAGTTCAGTCATACTTTGGTCCATGTATGTATGTATGTATGTATGTATGTATGTATGTATGTATGTATGTATGTATGTATGTATGTATGTATGTATGTATGCAAATAAGACTGTGGATTGCCGTAACACGTAAACAAAACACTTAGAAAATCTACCCCAAGCCAAATATAAACCAAATACCTAGGCTAGATCTCAGATACCATATTTCTCGTTAAACCAACCACTAATCCCCACCAACTACTGGTATGTATGTATGTATGTATGTATGTATGTATGTATGTATGTATGTGTGTGTATGTGCATATATATCCGGGAGAAATGACCCCTTGGCCTTTGTCGGGGCAGAATTTTGGGGGAGGGAAAACTCTGATATAACACCAGCAATCCTGATGGTATCCAATGATGTTGACTTGTTCTTCTTTTTGGTAAATATCATCTTGGTTAAGAGAGTGGGACTGGCTTTGTGCAGTGCCTTTGCTCACTATAAAAGCTTCACGGCATAGGCATTGCTTTGTATCTGGAGATCTCTCTGCACTTGTCGTTACATGGTACCATGGGCCCAGCACTATGTGTCAATAATTGTCACAGGTGTAGTGTTTGTACCAGGGTTTTCAAGTCGCTGGCTGGACTAAAAAGTCACACTCGTTCAGCGCATCGGTAGGGGTACTCCTGCATGGATATAAAGTAGTGGCCGTACTCGAAAACGAGTTGGCAGCCACCATATATGTATGTATGTATGTATGTATGTATGTATGTATGTATGTATGTATGTATGTATGTATGTATGTATGTATGTATGAATGTATGTAAATAAGACTGTGGATTGCCGTAACACGTAAACAAAACACTTTGAAAATCTACCCCAAGCCAAATATAAACCAAATATCTATGCTAGATCTCAGGCACCATATTTCTCGTTAAACCAACCACTGATCCCCACCAACTACTGGTATGTATGTATGTATGTATGTATGTATGTATGTATGTATGTATGTATGTATGTATGTATGTATGTATGTATGTATGTATGTATGTCAGGTCACCAGTTGGTGCTACTGGTAACATGTATCCCAGTACAACCTGTCTCATGGTTGGGTCGTTGGCGACTAAACTAGCAACCCCACCAAGGTTTCTTGGTGAGGAGGATGACTTTGGACATTCTGCAGGACTAAAAACAAAACCTGTCAAAGGGCAAAGGAGCTCTTAAGAGTCAATGGCCATCCAAAATCACCGGGAGAGATGACCCTTAGCCTTTGTCAAGGCAGAATTCTAGGAGAAGGAAAACTCTGATATAACATCTGCAACCCTGATGGTATCCAATGATGTTGACTTTTTCTTCCTTTTGGTAAATATCATCTTGATTAAGAGAGTGGGACTGGCTTTGTGCAGTGCCTTTGCTCACTATAAAAGCTTGACGGCACAGGCATTGCTTTATATCTGGAGATCTCTCTGCACTTGCCGCCACATGGTACCATGGGCCCAGCACTGTGTCAATAATTGTCACAAGTGTAGTGTTTGTACCAGAGTTTTCAAGTCGCTGGCTGGACTAAAAATTCACACTCGTTCAGCGCATCGGTAGGGGTTCTCCTACATGGATATAAAGTAGTGGCCGTACTCGAAAACGAGTTGGCAGCCACCATGTATGTATGTATGTATGTATGTATGTATGTATGTATGTATGTATGTATGTATGTATGTATGTATGTCTCATGGTCGGGTCGTTGACGACTAAACTGGCAACCCCACCAAGGTTTCTTGGTGAGGAGGGTGACTTTGGACATCCTGCAGGACAAAAAAAAAACCTGTCAAAGGCCAAAGGAGCTCTTAAGAGTCAATGGCCATCCAAAATCACCAGGAGAGATGACCCCTTAGCTTTTGTCAAGGCAGAATTCTAGGAGAAGGAAAACTCTGATATAACACCTGCAACCCTGATGGTATCCAATGATGTTGACTTTTTCTTCTTTTTGGTATATATCATCTTGGTTAAGAGAGTGGGACTGGCTTTGTGCAGTGCCTTTGCTCACTATAAAAGCTTCACGGCACAGGCATTGCTTTATATCTGGAGATCTCTCTACACTTGTCGTCATATGGTAACATGAGCCCAGCACTATGTGTCAATAATTGTCACAAGTGTAGTGTTAGTACCAGAGTTTTCAAGTCACTGGCTGGACTAAAAAGTCACACTCGTTCAGCGCATCGGTAGGAGTTCTCCTACATGGATATAAAGTAGTGGCCGTACTCGAAAACGAGTTGGCAGCCACCATGTATGTATGTATGTATGTATGTATGTATGTAGGTCCCAGGTTCGATTCTTTCGAAGCATCTTGGGCAAGGTTTTTTTTTTACCACAGAATTGAGACGACAAAAGCCTTGGGAGAAAAATTGCGTTAGAAAAGTGTCGATTGGAGTATACCTGTAATTCAAAAGTCCCATCTTGTCACATAGTGTCACGCTTATAAGAGGACAGATTTATTGTTAAAGATACACGTATACTGAGAATACTCAGCAGTCACACTTTAATAAGTAGTTCAGTTTTTCAAAAAGCTGAATGTTCACCGTCTAAACCAACGGAGGATCCACTACATCAAATGCACGTATGTGAATTATGAATATATTTATATTACAAAAACTATTATGGATTTTACCGCGTTTCTGTTTCAGCTTGTGTGTGTATGTGTATTTCTATTGGTTTGTGTGCTTGTGAGAGAGTAGTTTCTGTGTGTACGTACATATTCATGTGTGCGTGTGTGTGTGGTTCAGAGAATGAAAGTGGAACAGGAAGGGAGGACTGAAAACTTCTAAGAAAAGGAGGATAGGGAGAGAGGGAGAGAGGACAAGCGAAGAGGTATTGTTCATATGGCAGTAGGTACAAGAAGCAGTCGTGTGATGCAGTGCTGTGAGTAGAAGTGAACTGTAGGTATATCTAAATATACAACTGCAGTTAGGGACCATACACACACTAACGGGACTTTTAACAGAGGAAGAGGCAGTTTTCTGGCTGTTTACATCGTGTCTTTTTGTGTATAATGTCCAGTGGATACACAGACACACACACATAGACATATATATATATGTATGTATGTATATATAGTGTACTGGAGTTGTTGAATATGGACTGCTACAGACAGGACACGCTTGTGGTACGTACTTATTTAATTATAAATATATATATATATATATATGTGTGTGTATGTACGTGTGCGTGTGTGTGTATCATACTGTAGACACACACACACACACTGACACAAATACATACACGCGCGCGTGAACACACACACACACACACACACACACACACACACACACACACATATATATATATATATCATGTTTAATATAGAAATGGCTTCTACAGGATTAGAACTGCTTCATTCAAAATAAATCATTAGGAAAGCCCACTCTTGAGTACCTTACTTATTGTGGTTACCCCCGATTGAACCCGGGACTTATATACATACAGGGTGACCTCAAAACATGTATACACACTTTGATTACCTGTACAGGCAATATTTATTAGAATGTACAGCCTTAGTGTAAACAGTTTTTGTCACACCATATATATATATATATATATATATATATATATATATATATATATATATATATATATATATATATATATATATATATAGTGACGAAACATAAGTCAACTGCATGAACTCATAATCCTTTATTTACTGCTATATATATTTCGATGATAGCCATTGAATGGCTATGACCTCATCAGGCAGTTAGTCAGTTCTTAGATATAACAGCTCTGTGTTTATAGTGTTGAAGGTATCAGAGCCTTGGGACATATGTATATATATATATATATATATATATATATATATATAGAGATATATAAATATAGATGGTATCAGAGCCTTGGGACATATATATATCATAATATAAAATTAAATTAAATTGTTTAGGACTACAAGTGAAGTCATTCTTTTCCTTTTTTTAAATATACCTAACTGTACCAAGGATTTCACACATTTTCCAATATATATATACATGTGTGTGTGTACATGTATGGGGTGGGGGTGTTTGTATGTACGTATGTATATACTTCGAAAATAAACTATCGGAGTGGTGAGTAGCTTAAAACTTTTAGAAAGTGTAGGAATCTCAAACGCAAAAAATATCTGTAACCACAATCTATTGCTATCAATATTAGCTTAGATAATCGTGTAAAATACCCCTTTGGAGGTAAAAAGGTGGCGATCAGCCGCTACGAAATATTAGACTTTGTACCTCTCAAATTTCAGCTGGGTGATCTGTACGAATGAGCTAAGTGACCCCTGATAGCAGCTAAGTATATATATATATATATACAAAGATAATTTTATTATAAATTTCGGCTGCCTGGCGCACAACTTAATATTTCCCTGTAAATTGAAAAAACATAAACACTATTAATCGATTTTCGGACCTAGTTGGGTCTTCATCATCTAAAGAACTACTAGGAAACACGTATTTTATGGACTCATATACCCATTCACTCATAGTAATATTCTGAAATGGATGTGTTAATTTGCATATAATTAGCACTCGTGATGATAGTTAATTAAGATATATATTAAGAAGTGCGTTAAGCAGCCAAACTGTATGATAAAATGATATCTGTATATATATATACATAGTGAGTAACTGAGACTACATCAATGTGTATTTAAATACAGTCCTCCTCCCAAACAGGAGACCTCATTCTTTAGGTAACTTACTCGAAAAATACATAATCTAACAAAATCAGAGACTTGATCCGAGTCGCTGTATCCCATAGTAATATCAATATGTTTAGGGACATCATTCCTAGGCCACAGCTGGCTGTTAAATTTAAAGATGGTCTTTCTAGCTGCGTAAATTATGTCTAGGTTAGAGCATTTTAGTTTATATTTAGTGCGTTATTTAGTAAGAAAGGAGGTAAGTTATTGAACTAATCGATGGCATCAGTAATTTAATTTCTTTCTCTCCTATTCCCCATTTTTCTGTCACACTATTATTGAATTTTTTGCATTTATTTATTTATTTATTATCTATATAGTTCCCTTATATTATTATTTTGCAGTATTGGTAGAGGGTCGGACATGCTTTCCAGCATAGTTACAGCCTTTTACAGTCTGAGTTCAAATCCTGCCGAGGTTAACTTTGCCTTTCATCCACACGGGGTCGATAAAATAAAGTACCAGTAATGTACTGGGTAATTTGCTGGCCTTGTGCCAAAAAGTAGAAACAATTATTATTATTATTATTATTATTATTATTAATGTTTACTACATGTATTTGAGACCTCAATGTGAAATAAATCTTTACACAGGCCAGCATAAAAAATAATATCTACTAGAACAAAACTAAACAGAGCATATCGGCCATTTCTCAATCCGACATGTCGCCGACATTATTATATTTTTATATTACCTTTTAGCTTGTCTGCCTGGCAGTTGGCAGAATCGGTAGAGCGTCGGACAACATGCTTTGCAGCATAGAGTTACGGCTCTTTACGTTCTGAGTTTCAAATCCCACCAATGTTAGCTTTGCCTTTCATCCTTACGGATAAGAACCAGAAACGCACAGGGGTCGATTTAATCGACTTTTTCCTTCCCTTCATTGGGCCTTGTGTGAAATGTAGAAACAGTTATATTATCGGCCAACGGACAGGTTCAGGAAGGCCATTTACTGCAGTTTATAGTATTACTACAATTACATACGGGATCGATAAAATAAAATACCAGTAATGCACTGAGTGATTGCTGGCCTTCTGCTTAAAAGTAGAAATAATTATTAACACATTGCTTCTTAAGGATACACCTATGGTGAAATACCAAACGTGGAATCCCACATCATTATCTGGACCCAATTTTAGCATTTGGTGCTAAAAGCTAGTGAAACACCAATGCACTATACACACACAAACAACCCCATGTATATATATATATATATATATATATATATATATATATATATATATATATATATACACACATATACATACACAAATACATACATAGATTCATACATATATATATGTGCGTGTGTGTATATATATATATATTTAGATAGATAGCTATGTGTGTGTTTATGTGTGCAACCATCTATATGCTCATCCATTCCTGTAACCATTCATACATACGTTCATACATATTAAGAGACAAGGACATATGCACATACTCCCGTGCACGCGTATACTCACACACACATACACACACAAATATATATATATATATATGTTGATTAAACACTACCTTGCTCACAAGTGTTTTTTTTTTTAAGCTTCATATCATGTCTCCCTATTTTATCTGATGAGAACGCAAATATCATCCCAGGATGATATTTGTTTTTGAAATGCGCATAATAAAATACATGGAACTTTTTTAACCATCTTTTAATTTCTTCTTATATATATATATCATTATAAGAAAGTGGTTTAAATATATTCATACACAGAACTAGAGACAATCTACACTGAAAGTAAGACTACATAATTCGTTGAGTATCTTATTAAATTTAATAAAAAGTTTAAAACAAAATACCTGATAACGATCAAATATATTTCCCTCATATGTATTCTCCACAAAATCAGAATACATTTCACCAAATAACTGCGAAATTAGATGTTTTGAAACGGATTATCAGTGAGGTAATTTCAATATATATATATATATATATATATATATATATATATATATATATATATATATATATATATATATATATATAAGTTAAAACAATGAAATAAAAAATCAAGTCATTGGAGATATACTTCACTGCTTTACGATCGTTTCTAGATGGTGATAATACATTGTATCTATACTCAGTTATTGATCTATGTAAGTTTACAAACTATCAGATAGAGAGAATATTTACTTACATGCATATCACCAGCTGTTTATTGTTTTCTGAGATCTATCTTAACCTACAACATTTTCAATATATGGATTACATTGAGTTCTTCATAAAGAATAGACCCCACAACTTACAGTGGATACCTCTGTGTATATATATATATATATATATATATATATATATATATATATATATATGTGTGTGTGTGTATATATATATATATGTGTGTGTGTGTGTGTGTGTATATATATATATATATATATATATAAAATAATTAAATCAAATATGTAAAATTTGGCTTCGTTTATTATAAATTATAGATATACTACTATATATATTTCGGTGAAAGCCATCATTGACTTTGACCTCTTGAGGCAGTCAGAATTGGTTTTGGAGAGACAAGTACACATGTTGTTGAAGTGTGTTTTAGTCTGTCAATACTCCGATATGTCCAGCTGGTTGTGTTGTTATTTCTCTGATTCCAGTTCCTCAGAGAAATAACAACACAACCAGGAGCTGGACATATCGGAGTATAGACGGAGTAAAACACACTTCAACAACATGTGTACCTGTCTCTCCAAAACCAATTCTGACTGCCTGAATGATGGCTGTCACCGAAATATATATAGCAGCATATCTATAATTTATAATAGACGAAGCCAAATTTTACATATTTGACTCAATTATTTTACATTACTCCGGAGTAAACAAACCAACCTGCGTACTTCGTCGAGTGCTACAATCTGCATACTGAGGTGTCGGTAAACAACCAACATATACTCAAAATTTATATATATATATATATATGTATATATATATATATATATAAAAACAAACAAAAATTATCGAGAATCGCATTTCGGCCACGAAATAACGAAAAACAACCTCCGAGATGTGTGGCAAATATATATATATATATATATATATATATATATGCATGTATATTTGTAT
>OZ024743.1:363244167-363276667 GCA_964016885.1 Eledone cirrhosa | reverse complement strand
TTTAATTAAGTCTTAATAAAATATGGTGTTAGTAGTCTAACTGGTAACTCCCAATATGTACATATGTTCACTTTATTAAGCCTTAATAAAATATGGTCTTAGTAGTCTAACTGGTAACTCCCAATATGTACATATGTTCATTTTATTAAGCCTTAATAAAATATGGTGTTAGTAGTCTAACTGGTAACTCCCAATATGTACATATGTTCACTTTATTAAGCCTTAATAAAATATGGTCTTAGTAGTCTAACTGGTAACTCCCAATATGTACATATGTTCATTTAATTAAGTCTTAATAAAATATGGTGTTAGTAGTCTAACTGGTAACTCCCAATATGTACATATGTTCACTTTATTAAGCCTTAATAAAATATGGTCTTAGTAGTCTAACTGGTAACTCCCAATATGTACATATGTTCATTTTATTAAGCCTTAATAAAATATGGTGTTAGTAGTCTAACTGGTAACTCCCAATATGTACATATGTTCACTTTATTAAGCCTTAATAAAATATGGTGTTAGTAGTCTAACTGGTAACTCCCAATATGTACATATGTTCACTTTATTAAGCCTTAATAAAATATGGTGTTAGTAGTCTAACTGGTAACTCCCAATATGTACATATGTTCACTTTATTAAGCCTTAATAAAATATGGTGTTAGTAGTCTAACTGGTAACTCCCAATATGTACATATGTTCATTTAATTAAGTCTTAATAAAATATGGTGTTAGTAGTCTAACTGGTAACTCCCAATATGTACATATGTTCACTTTATTAAGCCTTAATAAAATATGGTGTTAGTAGTCTAACTGGTAACTCCCAATATGTACATATGTTCACTTTATTAAGCCTTAATAAAATATGGTCTTAGTAGTCTAACTGGTAACTCCCAATATGTACATATGTTCATTTTATTAAGCCTTAATAAAATATGGTGTTAGTAGTCTAACTGGTAACTCCCAATATGTACATATGTTCACTTTATTAAGCCTTAATAAAATATGGTCTTAGTAGTCTAACTGGTAACTCCCAATATGTACATATGTTCATTTAATTAAGTCTTAATAAAATATGGTGTTAGTAGTCTAACTGGTAACTCCCAATATGTACATATGTTCACTTTATTAAGCCTTAATAAAATATGGTCTTAGTAGTCTAACTGGTAACTCCCAATATGTACATATGTTCATTTTATTAAGCCTTAATAAAATATGGTGTTAGTAGTCTAACTGGTAACTCCCAATATGTACATATGTTCACTTTATTAAGCCTTAATAAAATATGGTCTTAGTAGTCTAACTGGTAACTCCCAATATGTACATATGTTCATTTAATTAAGTCTTAATAAAATATGGTGTTAGTAGTCTAACTGGTAACTCCCAATATGTACATATGTTCACTTTATTAAGCCTTAATAAAATATGGTCTTAGTAGTCTAACTGGTAACTCCCAATATGTACATATGTTCATTTTATTAAGCCTTAATAAAATATGGTGTTAGTAGTCTAACTGGTAACTCCCAATATGTACATATGTTCACTTTATTAAGCCTTAATAAAATATGGTCTTAGTAGTCTAACTGGTAACTCCCAATATGTACATATGTTCATTTAATTAAGTCTTAATAAAATATGGTGTTAGTAGTCTAACTGGTAACTCCCAATATGTACATATGTTCACTTTATTAAGCCTTAATAAAATATGGTGTTAGTAGTCTAACTGGTAACTCCCAATATGTACATATGTTCACTTTATTAAGCCTTAATAAAATATGGTCTTAGTAGTCTAACTGGTAACTCCCAATATGTACATATGTTCATTTTATTAAGCCTTAATAAAATATGGTGTTAGTAGTCTAACTGGTAACTCCCAATATGTACATATGTTCACTTTATTAAGCCTTAATAAAATATGGTCTTAGTAGTCTAACTGGTAACTCCCAATATGTACATATGTTCATTTAATTAAGTCTTAATAAAATATGGTGTTAGTAGTCTAACTGGTAACTCCCAATATGTACATATGTTCATTTAATTAAGCCTTAATAAAATATGGTGTTAGTAGTCTAACTGGTAACTCCCAATATGTACATATGTTCATTTAATTAAGTCTTAATAAAATATGGTCTTAGTAGTCTGGTAACTCTCAATATGTACATATGTTCACTTTATTAAGCCTTAATAAAATATGGTCTTAGTAGTCTAACTGGTAACTCCCAATATGTACATATGTTCACTTTATTAAGCCTTAATAAAATATGGTGTTAGTAGTCTAACTGGTAACTCCCAATATGTACATATGTTCACTTTATTAAGCCTTAATAAAATATGGTCTTAGTAGTCTAACTGGTAACTCCCAATATGTACATATGTTCACTTAATTAAGCCTTAATAAAATATGGTGTTAGTAGTCTAACTGGTAACTCCCAATATGTACATATGTTCACTTAATTAAGTCTTAATAAAATATGGTGTTAGTAGTCTAACTGGTAACTCCCAATATGTACATATGTTCACTTAATTAAGTCTTAATAAAATATGGTGTTAGTAGTCTAACTGGTAACTCCCAATATGTACATATGTTCACTTTATTAAGCCTTAATAAAATATGGTCTTAGTAGTCTAACTGGTAACTCCCAATATGTACATATGTTCACTTAATTAAGCCTTAATAAAATATGGTGTTAGTAGTCTAACTGGTAACTCCCAATATGTACATATGTTCATTTAATTAAGTCTTAATAAAATATGGTCTTAGTAGTCTAACTAGTAACTCTCAATATGTACATATGTTCACTTTATTAAGCCTTAATAAAATATGGTCTTAGTAGTCTAACTGGTAACTCCCAATATGTACATATGTTCATTTAATTAAGTCTTAATAAAATATGGTCTTAGTAGTCTAACTGGTAACTCCCAATATGTACATATGTTCATTTAATTAAGCCTTAATAAAATGAATATTAAAACTCTACTTCGGTATTGAGTACTTCTTTCTCTCAGCCATCAACCACATACGGATATCTATCTATCTAATTATCTATCTATCTATCTATCTATCTATCTATCTATCTATCTATCTATCTATCTGTAGGTTGAGGAAAAAGAGGAAGAGAGGAAAGGGGTACAAACTCTTCGTACTCCTGGAGATGAGGGTTGCACATTTTTTCGGGGTATGTGTTACCCATATGAAATGTCTCCCCCTATTGGGGAAAATCGATTAATTTTTAAATTGTATTTGTGATAGTATTTTACACGTTTTTATTGTATGTAAACTTCCCCCTTTGTATTTGTCCCCTTCTTTTGTGCCTCTGTGGCTAATAAAGAAACATATCTATCTATCTCTCTCTCTCTATATATATATGTGTGTGTGTGTGTGATTTAAAGGCTAGTGGTGACTGTATGTATTGTTCATACCTTTCTTATTAATATTAATCCTAATGAAAAAATCCCGCCGAGGTTAACTTTGCCTTTCATCCTTACGGGGTTGATAAAATAAAGTACCAGTAATCTACTGGGTGTTTGCTGGCCTTGTGCCTAAAATAGAAACAATTAATCGTAATGAAAAAATCCCGCCGAGGTTAACTTTGCCTTTCATCCTTACGGGGTTGATAAAATAAAGTACCAGTAATGTACTGGGTATTTGCTGGCCTTGTGCCTAAAATAGAAACAATTAATCGTAATGAAAAGATTCTAGTCTGAAGTGAAAATGAGTCTTTGGAATTGGTTGTTCTGGATGTTATCCTCACTGTATTGTGTGAATGTATATGTCTTTTAGAAGGAGAAAGAATGTGCATGGTACTTGTGTGTGTGTGTGTGTGTGTGTGTGTGTGTGTGTGTGTGTGTGTGTGTGTGTGTGTGTGTGTGTGTGTGTGTGTGTGTGTGTGTGTGTGCGCGCGCATTTCTGTTTGTGTTTATATAAGCACACACAAACACGTAAGACCTACATGTTGTTCATTAGCTCCGCAACACGATAATAAATGTAGTAATAAACCCAAACGATGTTGGCCTCCTTCATCACAAATGTCTACTTCACAGAACATCACCTTACCCTCACATACAGCTCTACTTCCCACTATCATCGCCGCCACCACTATCATACACAAAACTATATGCTGCTCCTCCTTATTACTACCACTACACACACTATCATATCGTTTAGATGATCATCCGGGCATTTGAAGAAGCTGTTTTTTTCATGTTTAGTTCAGCATAATTGTCGGTTTGTACATGTGACGTCATTGTGAAAGTCTTACTCTGGCCCCTGCTGTGACGCGTGTCGTGTCGCATGTCGACCGCTCAACCACTGAAGTGTGCTGTAGTTTAAGTAATATGCAGCCATCGTTGATTTTGTCCCTAATTTGTGTCTTTTACAACATTTCCATACCAGCATCTACATCACCCTTGAAACTATATAATCATATATACATATTAATGTTCATATACATTATACATATACACACACACACACACATATATATATATATATATAATATGATATAATATATATATATATATATATATATGAGTGTGTGCGTGTTATTAGAAAACAGCACGAAATAAGATGCCTTGACCGCATAGACAAAAGCTATGAATGCGGCCCTTATCAGATAGGGAATTTTACACAATAGCCATAACACGGACCATAGTCACGTGGCCCTTCACGATGCGTTTCCGCTTTAGTTCCTCTGAAATCGGAATGGGCATGGTGGTAATAGTGTGAGGTGGTGGTGTGAGAGGTAGTGATAGTGGTTGTGTATAGCGGTGATGTTTTAAAGTAATAAATCCACACATATACAACTGGAACCACTGCAACTTTGACAACGACAATAATGATGACAACAAATCTTGAAGTTTAACTTCTTTCTTCTGAACAATATAAACTTTGTGAAATAATAATTGTTTCTACTTTTGGCACAAGGCCAGCAATTCATCAATGTATTACTGGTACTTTATTTTATCGACCCCGTAAGGATGAAAGGCAAAGTTAACCTCGGCGGGATTTGAACTCAGAATGGCAAGGGCCGTAACTCTATGCTTCAAAGCATGGCGTCCGACCCTCTACCGATACTGCCAATCCACCGCCAGTGAAATAATAATGCTTTCTGATTTAGGTACAAGGGCATCAATTTTTTGTGGGGGGAAAGCGATTAAATCTACCCAAGTGTGTTGCTTGGATTTTATTTCATCGAGTGCTTTAGGATGAAACGCAAAGCAAACTTCGGTAGGATTTGAACTCAGAATCTAAAGGGCCGTAACTCTATGTCAAAAAGCATTTTGTTCAACACTCCACCGATATTGCCAATCTACCACCCTAACGATAAAAATAATTGTTGCTACTTTAGGGACAAACCCAGCAATTTGAAGGGGAGAGGAGAGTCGATTAAAACGATCCAGTACGTTACTGGTACTTTATTTTCTCGACCTCGTAAGGATGAAAGGCAAACCTAACCTCAGCGGGATTTTGACTCAGAACGTTAATAATAATAATAGTTTTATTTATTGGCCACCAGGGCCGACATATAGGGGACAATACAATAGACAAGGACAGTGGGGTTTACATATAAAACTTGTAAAAATATAAATAACAATAACAAAATAACAAGAAAAATGTAACAATGAAAATTCATCAATAGCAGGGTTGACTCAGGTACCCCACAATCCTGAACCACCCGCTACTTCGAGGGCGTCCGGCAAGGGCACCCTTCTCCCTCTCAAATTAACCAGCCTACAGGCGCATGATCAGAGTAGGCCCATTCACACAGGCCATTCTCGCCACATTCACCCTCCTTTCAGCAAATGTACTGAGGGGACAGCACTTCTTTTTCCACCCTCACCTTCCTTACCAAGTGGAACTTGAAAAAGTGGTGAAGGATTGGCCGAAGAGAAAAGTGTCTGTCTTCAGTTCTTTCAGCCTGGTCCACCACACAAGCTCTTTCGCTACCGCTACCAGGCAGGGTAAAATTTCCTGCCCTTGCTGGTCAAAAGAAGGCGCTGGATCGATCTTCAATATGGACTCTGCCGCGATAACCTAACCCCAACCCTAACTTTACAAGTCAGTAATGCACGGACACTGGACGAGTGCGTGCAGAACGGTTTCGTCGCTCTGTGCGCATCTCAAGCAGGTCCGTCTGACAGCATTTCTCTGCCTGTAGAGTTTATCTCGAACCGGCAGTGTCCATCGGTAGCACTGCCAAGCGAGGGATTTTTGGAAGTTATCCATCGTCCACGGCTCGAAAGTCTTCTGGACCAGACTGGACAGTCAGCCAGTCTCGGTCCCTTCTTGACACAGGACTGCAGCTCAGTCAAAGAGACGAGCTGCGGAAACACCCGTATGACAAATGATGACCAAACCTGTTCACCGTTTAAGCAGAATATCTGGAGATGCCGGAACCTGTCCCCTCCACAAGAATTTCAAGAGGAGCCGTTCTAAGTTGGCGAGGTACGGACAGGGGCAAGGCACGACGGCCAGGCGGTAGTAGATGACGGACGCGATGTACGCATTCGCCACCTCCACCGACCTTTCATTGACAGCTTCTTCACAGCCCATTTCTGGGTGAGACTCCCTACCCTGATCATCACCTCGTCCCAATTCCTATCCACTTGAGGTCTGTGCCGAACCAAACCCCGAGAAACTTTACCAGTTTGTCCGTCCAGCGCCCAACGACGCTGTTGGACGGCATGGACTTGCCTCTCCAGGTGCCGAGCTGAAAGCCCACCGACTTTTCCGGCTTAAGTTTCGCTCTCGTCAACCTTTCATATTTCTCCAATAAGGTGCCGAACACCTCGATTTCCGAGGTGTCCGACACCATCACGGTGATGTCGTTCGCATAAGCAGACACAAACTTTCCGCATCCCGGTTCGAGCGGGATGCCTTGCAACAGCTCCAGCTTCCACAGTAAAGGCTCGAGAGTAAATACGTACAGAAGGGAGGATAGAGGGCACCCTTGACAGACCGATTGGAAAATCTGAAACGGTTCCGAGAGGTAGCCATTAAGTTTGACCACCGAGCAGATGCCACTGTGCATTGCAACGATCCAGCTTCAGAAGACGGGGCCAAAGCCAGCTGCCTTGAAGACAACCTTCAGGTACCGATGGTCGACCCTATCGAATGCTTTCGATTGATCTAAATTTATCAGAGCCCCACCGAAGCCAAGTTTACATCCTACCCTCTCTATGAGGTATCACATGAGGTCGAGGCTGTCATTTATGGACCTGGTCGGGATTGCGCAAGTGTGCGCCTCCCCAACCAAATCTTCGACGGAAGCGCCAACCTCTTCGCTAACTCCTTGGCCAAAATCTTAAACTCTGTTTTGAATAGAGTTATGGGCCTAAAGTTATCTAATGCGTCCCTCTTGTTATCGTCTTTCCTTATCAGTGTCACTACGCCCCGGCTCACAGAACTGGGAATACTCCCGTTCTGCTGCCAGTTGCAGTAGAGCGCTTCGAGGAGATCGGTGAACAAGTCTGGCATATTTACGTAAAGCTCGTAGGGCAGACTATCCAAACCGGGTGACTTGTGTCTCGTGCAGCTGATAATAGCATCAAGCGCTCAGAGCCGGCCACCGACAGAAGCGGCAAGCCGTCGAGGTAAGGACTGAAGTCCGCTACCGTCTCTGATCAGCCACTGTCCCTGAACAACCGTGCAAAGTGCTGGCGAAAGGCCTCACTTATCCACCTGGAATCGCTCAGCTCGTGTCCGTCTCGGTCCGTCAAAAACCGAATTGCGTTTCTTCCCCACGCTGCGCCCTTGCCACGCGGGCCCAGAAACAGAAAGTACAGATGAACTTTCAAAGAATCAGATTTGAAAAGGAAAATACAGGCAGAATAAGCTGTTTATGTCCGATGCGAAAAGGGAAATTGGGACATAAACAATTCAAATAAAGAAACCTCCTTCAATTCATGAAATTGAAGAATTCTCGAAAACAGTATGGAGAAAAATCCTATAATGCAAATACAGAATGGATAAAGAATATGGAAGAAACATACAATAATTTAGAAAGACAAACTTGGCAAGACATAACTATGGAAGAACTGGAGTTGGCACTAAAGAAAGCAAACATTGATAAAGTGCCAAACTTCTGGTTATCTTCTCTAATATCTTGATATGTTGGTAAAATATTATAAC
Source organism: Eledone cirrhosa (assembly GCA_964016885.1). Classification (NCBI taxonomy): domain Eukaryota; kingdom Metazoa; phylum Mollusca; class Cephalopoda; order Octopoda; family Eledonidae; genus Eledone; species Eledone cirrhosa. The sequence goes on along the minus strand of OZ024743.1, from coordinate 363,268,539 downwards.
GAAATTATGCACAATCCTGCGAATACTCCTGATTGGTTTGCACAAGGTATAACATATCCCTTGCCGAAACAAATATTAGACAGAAACAAATATTCCAAAAAATTATCGTTCTATCACGTGCATTCCTACATTCTCACCTCAATCTTCACTAAGACAACTTTCAAATTTATAGATGAAAATCACCTTTTCTCTATTGAGCAGAAAGGGCACCGCAGTGGGTCTTACGGATGCAAAGGCCAACTTCTCATTAACCGTATGATTCTGGATAACTCTCATAACAAGCACAGAAGTTTGACTATAAGAAAGCATTTGATAGTGTTTCCCTCTCATGGATTTTGAAAACTTTGGATGTCCTGATACTTTCTCCAGTGATATCAAACTTCCTGAAATACAATATGTCTTTATGTCAATTGACGTATAAATTCCAGCCGCATAAGTATTAACTGTGGTATTTTTCAAGGTGATTCGTTTTCTCCTCTGATATCTTGAATTGCAATCACACCGCTGTTTTTAGCGCTCAACAAACAAAATATGGCTACAAAATAGACAGCAAAACTATAAATCACCTGTTTTATATGGATGATTGAAGCTGTATGCTAAACATGACGACGAATTGGAGGGACTGCTGAAGACAGTTAAGGTGTTCAGCGATGATGTAGGGATGGAATTTAGATTGGGAAAATGCGCCAAAGCAACGTTCAAGAAAGGCAGAATAACAAGCACAAACTCAATGGAAATAGATGTGAATACAGTAATTAGGGAACTAGAACAGGAACAAGCCTACAGATATCTAGGGATCAATGAAGGCCAAGGTAATCACAACGCCAGCATGAGAGAAAGAATCGGGATGGAATGCTATCGGAGAGTATGCTGTCTTGAAAACAGCTTACCTCGAGGAATAAGCAATCTGCCATAAAAGCACTTGCAATCCCAGTTGTCAATGATAAAAAAGGGAACTGAACAATATTTGGACCAGATATCTGGAAAGCCATCTCTGCAAGAGATACAGACAATAGTACTGACTCATTGTCCGTGGGCAGTATCAATTTAAAAACCTTGGGCAGTATCAATTAAAAACGAAGGGCAGTATCAATTTAAAAACCTTGCAAAAACATTTATTGTTGTTTGTACCCCTTGTGACATCATTTGTATGACAATTCATTGTAAAATGTGTGTTATCAAATGTTTCGTGTGTCATGTTGACACTCAGCATGGTTTGGGAAAGAGGCAGAATTCAAAGGAAGTTTCAAATAATAATAATAGTAATTGTTTCTACTTTTGGCACAAGGCCAGCAATTCACCAGTGCATTACTGGTACTTTATTTTATCAACCCGTAAGGATGAAATGCAAAGTTAACCTCGACGGGATTTGAACTCAGCCCGTAAAGGGACGTAACTATGCTGGAAAGCATGGCGTCCGACCCTCTACCGATACTGCCAATTCAATGAGAATGACAATAATAATTATTTTTTATTAGCAACACACGGCTGACACGAAAAAAACATTGAATACGACACAGGACAATATAATGCGGGTTTTGCTAGTACAAATTGTGATAACAGAAAACAACAAAATTGTAAAATGAAAGAAAGTCAAAGCAAAAGAAAATTCCCAATAGTGGAGAGACTGGTGTGCCCTGACTGCTAGGGCAAATGCTTCTTCTTAGTTGCCTTCCTCTAATCTAAAGATATACTAAGAGCAGGCCTATTTACCCGGCCTGTTCACCAGGAGTTTCCACCGATCTTACTTAATGACATTCCAGTTTTCAAGCGCTCCCTCTCTATCTTCGCTTGACCCATTCGCAATAACCAACGGAAAGAAGAAAATTACCTGTTCTCTCTAGTCAAAAGAGAGAGGTGAGGCAATCTTTACGAGACACTCGACCGTTAGCTGAATCCGCCATACTGGCAAAAATAGCTGTTTGACATAACTCCACAAATTAACAATACTTAGACAGTAAATATATGTGTGTAGCACGGCTTCATCGCGCCGAGCGTATCTCGAATATACTCGGTTGACGACACTTCTGAGCTTATAGATTATATCTCGAGCCGGCAGTGCTTCAGTAGAACAGGGACTTCTTGAGGGTATCTAGTATCTGGGGTTAAGTTTCCCCGCAACAGGCCATTCAGTTGATTTTCCTCGACACCGAGAATGTACTGGAGAACGTTGGCACTTCCTCTCGACATTTCTCGGCTCGTAGAAAACTGTGTGCGCTTGACAACATTCCAGAAGCCAGGCATCCGATCTCCATTTTTGCATGATCCATGACTGCAGTCTTCTTAAAGAGATAAGGTGTGGGGAAAACGTACCAGAGAAAAAGCATGTTTGTGCACTAACAGTACGGTGTACCGAGAATACTAGCTGTAGATGTACCACTTGACCAGTGGAAAATGTTCTTCGGACAAGAAGTGAAAGAGCACACATTCCAGTCTGATCAGACGAAAACTGGGTAAAGCTGTATATACAACAGAGACGATTTACACGTTGACTACCTCTGTCCAACCTTTCAAGCATAGCTTTCTCTTATGCCATTTCAGGATGAGATAGGTGACCCTGCTCTTAACCTATCCAACTGGAGGTTGGGACCGAACCAAACCACATGCTGTTCTGATCGTCTATTCGCTGCACTATCCCTCACTTAGTCGCAGCAAGCTCTTAACGATCGAAAATAAATATAGAATTGGTGTGTACGTGCTCATAATGGTCTGTCAAAAATCGAATTGTGGTTATCCGTGAACGTTAGACAGCTTTTGCCTCCCCGTGTTTAACAACTTATGTCTAAGCTCAGTTAACACAACTACAATGTTTCGCCTCAAACCAATGTTCGAATGCTTTTTACCACTTTGGTACACCATATGGATTATATTCTATTTCACTTTAGAGAACTTACGATCGTTTGCTGACTGTCACTCCGTCAACTAGCCCCCTAACTCGTTAATCTGGTTACTGCAACCGTTCTGTGCAAGGAACGATGCGTTCAGTTGTTTGCACTCTCATTCTTGTATGTATGGGACGCATGAGTGTGCGTCTATGTGTGTACATATGTATATATGTGTATATATGTGTATATATATATATATATGGCTACATATACATGCGCGCGCACACACACACACACACACACACACACACACACACACACACACACACACACACACACACACACACACACACACACACAACGATTCTATGACCTATCCATGAGTAGGCTTTGAAATCATAGGTAGCAAGCTACTGTGTTGAGAAATTATTTATAATAATATATTTTGACTCTGTACTTAACACAAAACGCTCTTTTTCCTTAATCTATTCTACGGAAACCCTTCACACACACACACACACACACACACACACACACACACACACACACACACACACACACACACACACACACACATATATATATATATATATATATATATATATATATATACATAACACATTTATATATATATATATATATATATATATATATATACATACACACATTTTATCCTGCAGCAAATCTACATTTTAATTTATTGTAGGAAAGAGTAACTAGTAACAAAATGATAGAAGGATCAAATAGAATCGTGCCCCATCCACGGTGGTATCTGCTATACACACACGACTATATAGACTATATAAACCCCCCCAAGTCACGCAAACAGAGGCTCTCTCTGTTCGCTCCATACCACTTTCCTGAAGTGATGGCACTAGATAAACTGTGCCCTGAAGAGTTTTATGTCGGTCACGTGCCGCATAGAGAAGGAGGAAGTTTTTAAAGGAGAAGAGGGAGGGGGATAAGAAGTAGTGGATGCAGAAGAGATAATGAGGAGATTATAGGGAGATAAAAATTAGAATATTGTGAAGTCGATGAATAGTGTTGATAGCTAGATAGAATGGTATACACACACACACACACACACACACACACACACACACATATATATATATATATATATATATATATATATATATATATATATATATATATTGAGTATGTGTTGGTTGTTTACCGGCACCTCAGTATGCAGATTGGAGCACTCGACGAAGTACGCAGGTTGGTTTGTTTACTCCGGAGTAATGTAAAATAAGTAAGTCGTTAAATTTGTTAAATTTGGCTTCGTTTATTATAAATTCTCTGCTATATATATTTCAGTGACAGCTATTATTGGCTGTGATCTCATCAGGCAGTACGAATTAATGTAGAAAGAACAGGTAAACATGGTGTTCCACTCTGTCAATTCATCGATATGTCCAGCTCCTGGGTGTATTGATAGTCCTACGAGGACCTGGAATTATATGTTATATGATATGATTCCAGTTCCTCGGAGGACTAACAACACAATTCCGTGAAATCACTATACATATTTCGATGATCCAGCTCCATCAACCGATTATGATGCAAGACAGAGTAATCTCATCAGGTGTCATCTGTAGAATTATGTAACAGGATTACGTTGAACCCAAACATATAATGGAATATAGGGAAAAAGAAAATAGAAAATTCGATTCGGGGACCATCAGCAAATATGGTGTTATATCGGTATCAGACCGTCCCCGAATGCCTCCCGATGCCAACTTTGTGGGCTAGTCGGTGTGATGGAGGGGGTAGGGGCTGCTAAATGATGACATAAACCTTGTTGGAGAATGTCACTCCTTAATTATAGTTGTGGCTACACTGTCGCAGAGATCTAAAGATATTAATTTGTCGGTCGTTTTTCAGGTTACTAGTCGATGGATTAATACACCCCCCCCCCTTTACGTACTGTAAGTGTACGTAAAGGGGGGCATTGTTATGTAAGATTACAGATAAAAATAATATTGCCAGGCAAAGAATAGGGGTTGAAACAAGATGCTAACAATTATAAGGTTGTAAGATTGCATTAATAATAAGAATTACAAGATTACGGAATCATCGAAAACAAAAATAGTTTACTAGAATTTGTTAAATAAAGGCAGTTATTTTTTTTATATCTCGAAAGGAGAGTATATTAAGTGGCTGTTAAGATCTATCGTGTGTATATACGTGTGTTTATGTTGAGGGCTAAAATTGGTGTGGCTTATTTTCGACCGGTCCGGTAGTCCAGTATATCATTGTAAAGTCCAAAGTAAGCACGTGACAATTGACCGAGTATATGTAAAAGTGAAGGGAGAGGAAAATTGATTCATTAATTAGTCAATTTTCAAGCACTCTCGGTCATAGTCAAAGTTAGTCTGAACAAGGCGTTACTCAAAGGACCACATGTTACCAGTCGATGGATTAATACACCTCACCAACGACCACATATCGAGGAAAATAGTACGAAGATAGACATATAGGTAGCAGATTACATATTCTAGAATATATAATCTGCTACCTATATGTTGCCTCCATGGCGTTAAAAATTATGAGAGAGAGGATACACACAATGAAACTTAGAAAAAATATAGTCAGGAAAAATAAGTGATTAGTTGAAGTTATTTCTGAAGTTTAATTAAATTAAACTAAGTTAAATTAGAATTAAAATAAATTTAAAATGTGGCTATTATTGAATCTATGGGGGGTCACTTAATAATATATAACATATTATATATAGAATGTACTATGCGGTGTAGTACAATATAATATATAAAACCAGTTGCCGTTAGGTGAGATACAGAAAAGTAAGGAAATAATAATGATTTCTTTCTTTATTTCTTTATTTATTATTTAAATAATAATTGTTTCTACTTTAGGCACAAGGCCAGTACATTACTGGTACTTTATTTTATCGACCCCGTAAGGATGAAAGGCAAAGTCAACCTCGGCGGGATTTGAACTCAGATCATAAAGGGACGTAACTATGCTGGAAAGCATGGCGTCTGACCCTCTACCGATACTGCCAATCCACCCTATTATTTAAATAATAATTGTTTCTACTTTAGGCACAAGGCCAGCAATTATCCAGTACATTACTGGTACTTTATTTTATCGACTCCGTAAGGTTGAAAGGCAAATTAAATAATAATAACATGCAAAAATATATAGAAGCGTAAAATATATGAAATGTAAATATTAATACACACACACACACACACACACACACACCACCACATATATATATATATATGAAAATGGAGAAATTAATGTAAGCAAAACAAAAGCCAACAATTCAGACATATAAGTGACTATAATAACATCAAGATGAAATATTTTTAACGTAAGATTTGGGATAAGTAATACAATCTTATAATCAAGAAAAAATACTTAACCGTCAATTTGGGGAAAACTACAAATGCACTATATAGTCTTAAAAGACTATTTCACGAAACTTTACAGTGGGGTTAGTAACGGTTGGGATCGACTTCAGTAGTGCTCAACACGTTAATAAAATATCACTGCTAAAATGCCAGAAGGGAATTAAAAGCAGTCAAGCGAACAGCGTGTATATATATATATATATATATATATATATATATATATATATATATATATATATATATATATATATATATATATATATTAATTTATTAAAATAACAGATTAAAGTTTAAGCAAAGAATCGCTGCTTTCACCCTTAACAGGATCTTCTGAAACTAAAAAAAAATCAATGTAAATATTTCGAAAAACATTGCAACCGAAGGAAAACAGGAAGACGATACTTTGGTTCGTGAAGACGTTCCCTGACAATGAACGTAAAAAAGCGAAGATAATACGTCATGTGGAGCGATGAGAAGAATTACGCGCAAAGACAAAAGCACGTTTATGGTATAAATCGAGTCATTAGACAACAAAGATAATACGTCATTAATGTGGATATAAGTTGTAACGATGAAAGAATGGTATTTAACTAATGTATTGGTACGTGATGGGGCCCACCCACAGCCCCGGCGGACAGAATGGAGAAGGCGTTTCCCCGGAGGATGGCAAAGGAGACGCGCTGGAAAAGCCACTTCAACTCGCGGAGCTCACACCTACGGCTGGTCAGCTCAGCACCTATGGTGGTGAGTAAGGAGGTAGCCCTGGAGCTGAGGACACCAGAAATTTCCACTGCCAGGGGAACGACCACAAACCTGTCGGAGAGCGACCGGTATTTGAGGAGTTTGGCCTCCTCAGTCCGACGTGCAGCAGAACCTGGGTCAGTCGCAGACTACACCAGGTTGCGGCTGCAGAAAGTGTCGGTGCAAGTGGCATCCCAGACGAGGGGTTTGCCACCGCGGAACGGGAAGATGGTCATGCCATCTGGCCTTTTGCCGTCCCCTCGATCCAGCCCCACCGGCTCGAGCTGGGAAGGGAAGCCTGCAGCGTCCAAGCCAGGTTAATGACCTCGTTGAGGGCAGTATGGCGTGGAATGCGGCCGGCTATGGTTGTCTAGCTGCGTGCCAGTGGAGAAGGAGGGCAGAGCATGGAGCCAGGCACCACTGAGGGGTTTGGAGGCCGCACGAAAACAAGCAAGGCGGTGCTGGTCGAGCTGGCGCGTGAGCCTGTCTGAGGCCAGGCTGCACTGGATGGCATCCCAAGTGCGTTGGGGTGGGGTGGGGGGGGGACTTGACGTCAACAGGGGAAGAAGGAGGAGGGACGTCTACTGGGCTAAGTCCCAGCCGGTCCCACGTCTCACAGGCGGCCTCACGTTCTCTGAACACAGAGGGTTCTGATTCTATTTCTTTTTTTTATTTACGATAGTTTATAATTTTGCCTATTAATCCGTATGGTGAGCAAATGGGGTCCTACGTGCTGGCCTCCCCACAGACCCGACGGACAGGATGGAGAAGGCTTTTCCCCGGAAGACGGTAAGGGAGATGCGCTGGAAGAGCCATTCCAACTCGCGAGGCTCACACCTGCGGCTGGCCAGCTCAGCGCCTATGGTGGTGAATAGGGAGGTAGCCCTAGGGCCAAGGAAACCAGATGTCTCCACTGCCAAGGGCACAACCGCGAACCTATCGGAGAGCGACCGGTACTTGGAGAGATTGGCCCCCTCAGCCCGACGTGCAGCAGTACCTGGGTTAGTCGCAGACTGCACCAGGTTGCGGTTGGAGAAAGTGTCGCTGCAAGTAGCATCCCAGACGAGGGCTTTGCCACCGCGGAAGGGGGAGACGGTCATACCGATGAAAGGAACGTCGGCAAAGCCAGCAAGATCGGGGCCTGTTGCCATCCAATGTAGTCAAACCTGACGTTGCATATCTCCTCCGCTGCCGCTCGGATACAAGTATCGAGGTCAGCGAGGAGAGATGCGTGGCTGTAGCACGGAGCGCTGCGAAGGGTGCAGAATAGCTTCGGCATGGCGAAGCATTTCCTCAATAGGAAGAGAGCTGGGTGGCAATCGATCAACCCCAGTCGGCTCGTGAGGGTCTGGAGTTGTTGGAGCCTAGGCCTTATGGTGGAGCGGATGGCCGGCGGGTGGATCAGTGACCCTAGAATGAGGACATCCTCTTTGGGGTCACCTGTACCTGGTGGAGAATGAACCGCACGTCTGAGACGGAGGCTGCAAAGCTCTCAGCATCGTGGCTGACATTCACGAGTTGACCTGGAGGCCGATTCCCGCCAGGGCAGGAACCACCGATTGAAGGTCATGGCAGACAGTCTCCACGGGCCCCGCCCAGCGTAGCATCATCCAGGTCTCAAACGTTGAGAGGGGCCGTGATACTCCCGGCATTGTGGTCTATACCAAGGGCAAACAGGAGGAGGCCTAAAGGGTTTCCCTGTTGAACCGCAGTGGCCAAAGGTGACCGTATCAGCAGCAAGGAGCGTGTTCGGGGCTCGATATGACAAGTAGACCAGCGGGTAGGCGTAGGGGGCTCAGCTGTTGCAGGCATCGAGCAGATTGACCTGGCGTATGCAGTTAAAGGCATTCCTCATGTCAAGCTTGACAAGCGTATCTGGAGTCCCTGGATACCGGTTCCGGTGGGCAGCTATTGAAGAACTGCCTGGTTGCATGTGCGACCCACTCACAGCCACCGGACACGCCGACACCCAGTTCAGGTGTTATGCACCGGACTGAACTCCTCATCCAGTTCAGGTGTTATGGACCTGCAGACCACCTTAGCAGCCAGCCTCCGGAAGACATTGTCCACAGCGATGGGGCGTATGCTACCCTCTTTCTTCCTGACAGCGGTCAGGCTAGCTGAAAAAAAGAAGCCTCGGATGTGAGGATCCAGGGCACCATGCATAAGCCTATTGGTGAGTGCCACAATTGCACATTGTAAATACATATTTATGTGCTGAGGGGAAATGCTTCTTAATAAGGGAAAGAAAGATTTTAGCTAATGGTGTGGCCACATCCATATTATACCATATAATGCGTCGGGATCTATTTTTCCTAGGTTTATGCTCATACTTAGTATATGCTACCTTATCGACAAATCCACTCCGAGCAAGAGCTTCATTGTAATATGTGGAATGGTCGGTGAAAATATGCTCGTTTGTAGATAGACGAGAAAGCCTCAAAGAAACGTTTCTTACCAGGTTCTTGGTTATGCTGGCAGGATGGTTAGAATGCATACTGATGTAATTAAGCGAATCATTCGGCTTTCTATACGGGTAGTGCAAGCCATTCGATAAATTGAGGGTAACGTTGAGGTAATTTACGACCGAAACGTTGGCCTCAACCTGTATAGAGAGGTTGAAACCTTTAAAGAAAGCTGTAAGTTCTTTTCTAAACCGGTCGCAAGCGCGTGGACAGCACTTTGTCATGGTCAAAAGACCGTCATCGCGGTACAGGCCGCCGCCTACGTTAAAGAATTCTACCTTGATAGATAAAAGAAGGAAAAGGCCGATAAGATTAGTAACCTCCGCCGAATCGCTGGCGCCCATACTCACTTGGAATGGGGTACTATTAGATTTGTTTATCCAAATAGAGTCGTCGAAATTAATCACCGACTTACAGGCTTTGGAAATGACATCAACTTCGAAATCCTTAACCACCGTGCGCGTTTTAGCGAAATTGATAGCTGTAAGAAGAAGTGGTAAAGTGATGAAGGAGTAGTAGTTGTTGATGTCGAATTGGATAAAACGGCAATGTTCCTTGTTGCATATGCCATTGAACCAATCTATCACCGCGAAAGAATTATTCCATAGTGCAAGGGGGGCCAAGTTTCTAATTTCAGGTATAATTCTATCTAAAATTCTTTTACTAAGTCTACCTAAATCAGACTTCGTAGGGTTAATTAGCAGAATAGAAGAGTTGTTAGCGAAATTGGGTTTTACCCTTCAGGGTAACGTGGGGATACTTAGGGTCCAGAGGTTCGGTCCGGTCCTGGATGTTGAGTTCTGAAGTGATTTTAAACCCAGCATCGTTGATGTCATTGATAACACTCTGATCAGTTTTCCGGTAATCCTTGGTTACAGCATTATGTAACAGTTGATGGTAAGTACTGCGCTCCACTTGATATAGATTACCAGTTTTGTCGGAGTGGACGTGCACGACATTAGAATCCTTAATAGAACGAATTCTATTCTTGGAAGGAATTGCTCCTGTTCCTAAATTTGATACTCCGTATGAGTTCAAAGACATCGTTTTCGAAAGGTAACAAAGCTGGGTTACTCGGAGGGTTATTATAAGTTTTAAACCCAAATTTATCCTGTTTATTGTCCGCTTTATCCTGGTTATCGAAATGAAAGGCGCGCCAACGCAACCTTTTAAGGAACGAATCCGTTTTTTGTATAAGAAGTTTTAAATATGTCTTCCTGCTAGGTACGGGTATGTTCTTTGCAGAAATATTCAGGTGTTCTTTCTGCATGTTGAATATAAGTCAATAGAGCCATATATCATTACAGAAATATATAGTATTTTGTACTTATATATAACATATAATATTTGAGAAACAATATATATTTTAACGTTATACATCTTCAACTTCGCATTTTCCTCTTTATAAATATACTCCGCCATCCTTGTTTCAGGAAGTAATATGACGTTGAGTGCTAGAAGTAAATTGCATCCTTATATATCGAATATATATATATATATATATATATATATATATATATATATATATATATATATATATATATATATATATAAATTGAAAAAGTGGAGAATAACATGGTCAACAGTACAAAAAGGGGGATTTATTTGCAGTCTAACAATTGTTTCTCTGATAGAGATGTCTAAAAATTGCTGAACACTAAAACCACTCAATTTTAAATACGAACTTAACACTATTAGATCGTCAGAAACTGTTAAAAAAATATATATGTAACCGGCAAAATTACAAATTCAAATTACATCTTCAATAATTGTTTCTACTTTTGGCACAAGGCCAGCAATTACCCAGTGCATTACTGGTACTTTATTTCATCGACCCCATGAGGATGAAAGGAAAAGTTAACCTTGGCGGGCTTTGAACTCAGAATGGCAAGGGACGTAACTCTATGCGTCAAAGCATGGCGTCCGACCCTCTACCAATCCATCTTCAATAATAATATTAATAATAAAGATATACTCCACTGCCAACAACATTGAATCGCACATACATAAAATTAACTATAAAAGAATTTATAATACAAGTGGCCCACAAATAAGTACCATAGCACCTAATACAAAACATAAGCATATAACATCATCACAACCAAACACACGTCAGAACACATCACCACAATACATCAACAAACCCAATTCTCAGCCCATACATAGCAACCTACAAAACAATATAGAATAACCGGCGCATAGAAAAGCATCTAAATGTAACTGCCATCTACCTGACAAATGCCCTTTACAAAATAGATGCCTAGAGACAAATATAGTATACCTATGTACTATAAATTCAGGTAGCTTAGCATGGCATTACATTGATTCCACAGCTGGGGAGTTTAAGAAAAGGTGGTACGTACACAGACACTCTATGACTAACAGGAATCTCTCAAAGACAACGACTCTCGCCAATAAAATCTGGCAACTCAAAGATGCAGACATGGAATATAAAATCAGCTGGGCAAAGCTATCAAAAGCAAAGGCCTATCAAATTGGTATGTCCCACTGTGGTCTCTGTAATATGGAGCTTTTCCAAATTTTAAATTACAACAAAATTCTTCTTAACAGTAAAATTGAAAAAAGAATTTTTTGTCGACATAAATCGGCGACTAAATTTGAGAACTTTAGACCAGCTTAATTCCATCTTATCTATTCCACAACCCAGATTGTACCACTTGGATCTATTATGATATCACATTATCAACATCATCATCATTATAATTATAATTATAATTATAATTGTCATCATCTATCAAAGAACAACATCAAAACCTCTTATATTTACATTCTTATTTTATATATCTCTATTTTTCACTCTTTATCTTAATATTTCTCGCCCTAAATTTATTTCATCTCTGTCATTTTATTTTATCATATAATATAACTTAAAACTAATTAATTTATTTATTTATTAAAATAACCAATACACACATAAATATATTTAACATTATCATATTTTCCCTATTTTTCATATACTTTTTATATATCTATTTTTATTTTTATTTACATTTATTCATTATTAACGTTTATTCATCTATTTGTCCCTCTATTCTACGTTATTTTACTTATGTTTGTCTCTCCTCTATTTGCCATCATCTTCTATATATCTTCCTCTCTTTATATTTCTATCTATAATAATTTCTCCTTTTCTTCTTTCTCTTTTTCTTTTTCCTTCTTCTTCTTTCTCCTTCCTTTCCTTTCTTTCTTTACTGTATCTATCTCCCTGTATTCCTCCTTTTCTTTCTATATCTTTATTATTAATATTATTATTAATGATGTAATTTGAATTTGTAATTTTGCTGGTTACATATATATTTTTTTAACAGTTTTTGTACTGTTGACCATGTTATTCTCCACTTTTTCAATTTTATTACTCCAAGATAAAAACTTACATAGGAATACAAGTGAAATCATAAACTCGTCATCTACGTAAACCTCGTTTTTAGTCAAGCAACGCCGTACGCTAAAAATAATAATAAGTTTTCACAACCTTTAATTGGATTACCTATAACGATATTGTGTTATCCTTTATATATATATATATATATATATATATATATATATATATATACTCCTTCACGGTTTCAAAACAAATTTATTTATATATATATAATATTAATAGGTATAGTACCAGGGAAAAAAGGAATGACCAGACAAGAAGTAATGGGTGAAGGGAGAAAAAGAAAATTTAATTAGAATTCGTTCCTTAACATATGTTTCTGTATATATATGTAAATATATATATATATATATATATAACCACATTGACATATGATTGGATAATACATGTGTCCCTATACGTTTTTTTGCGTGTAGGGATGTATACTTTATTATTATTAATCTCCCCCTGGTCGAGATAAAATTTGGTCGTTTTGACTACTGCTATTTATAGCGGTAGTAGATTGACCTCCCTGCCTCTGCCTTCTATCTTTGCACACGGCACTGGACACAATTGCTTCCACATCATTCATTCTCATCTCGGGAACAATTTTGAATAGCGCCAGTTCGTAATTCGAACTCGGGAATTTTATATTCTCCGAGTGAAAAGAAACTTCTGACGAGAGTTTATCTTTTCAATGGAGGCCCGCGAGGACTATCCATTTATTTTTGAGACTCGAAACCGATTCGGTAAAGGTAGCCATAGTAAGTACAGTGAATTTTTTGAAATTTATTTTGAAACTTTTTTTCTTATTTGCTAAACCTTGATTATATATATATATATATATATATATATATATATATATATATATATATATATATATACTTAATCAGAGTTTTTCGAATATTAATAATTGTTTCTACTTTTGGCACACGGCCAGCAATTAACCAGTGCATTACTGATACTTTATTTTATCGACCCCGTAAGGATGAAAGGCAAAGTTAACCTCCGCGGGATTTGAACTCAGAATGGCAAGGGCCGTAACTCTATGCGTCAAAGCATGGCGTCCGATCCTCTACCGATACCGCCAATCCACCGCCATATTTGATTCGTTTGCAATTATGCAAGCAGCCTCTTTCAAGCCATGTCAGTAGCATGAACTCGTCATTCTTGCTCTTGTGTTGGCATGTATATGGAAAGATTTTAGATACTACCATTGTTTTACTGTCGCACCACATTTGCTATGGTACTTGGAGACTAGAACCGAATGCTACCATTCTATTGTACAGCGATTCAAGACAGATTTTTCTCTAATAACCGATTTTAATTTGTGTTTGACTGAGATATGTTGGTTGAGGAATTATGGAAGGGTCGAAGCATAGAATCTCGACTCCTGGCCATCACGTAAATTTCTGAACCCGTAGCCAATCGGTTGACGGTATTTTGATGACGTGGTAGGATTTTAGTTACCCCTGTACTACTGTGTCGCCTATCACATTTACTGCCATATCCAACACAGACTGAAATCGAATCCCGTCGATCGATTGGTTATTGACTAGGCAAGACCCGCCGATGAAGCCAGATGCGCCGATTGTGCATTATTGCATACTAAATGCAGACAATTGATGATATACGCTCTCTTACTGCATGAAGTGTGGCAGAAACTCGAGTATGGGTATAAATTTATGGTACCCATTTATGTGTGTTGTATCAAGGCAAATGACTTTGTTTACTCTGGGATCTTTACATAACCTTACCTAATAAGTACGCTGAGAGGTCACTGGTACTAGCAGGGAAACCTTATGTTAGTTCCGTTAACCTCTTATTATATATATGTGTGTGTGTGTGTGTGTGTGTGTGTGTGTGTGTGTGTGTGTGTGTGTGTGTGTGTGTGTGTGTGTATGTGTGTGCGTGTGTGTGTGTGTGCGTGTGTGTGTGTGTGTGTACGAAATCATAGAAAATAAAAAAACTCATCGCTAGAACAGCTGTTAAATCAGCCAAATACTATGAATGACAGCGCTGGGTAAAAATACCTCAGAGGACAGCGACCAGCGGCCAGTGCTCAGCAGAGAGGCAATCCACGATGTGGGTAACAGGCAGATGAACTATAGAAAATATTGAGAGAGGAGGAAGACAAGGAGAAGTGTGTTGACGCAGAGAAGTGACGGGAAGAAAATAAAGAAAGGCGATGTACAAGGCGATGAGTTTTCTCATTTTTCTATGAATTCAAATATACTCTCGCTTCGTCTCGATCAGAGATATAAATGTTTATTCATATATATATATATATATATATATAACTGTCTGCTCTCTCTCTATATATATATGTGTGTGTGTGTGTGTGTGTGTGTGTGTGTGTGTGTGTGTGTGTGTGTGTGTGTGTGTGTGTGTGTGTGTGTGTGTACAGAGAGAGAGAGAGAGAGAGAGAGAGAGAGAGAGAGAGAGAGAGAGAGTGAGAGAGATGGGGAGAGAGAAAGCAGACAGGTATATACAGAGATAGATAGATATGCAAAACACATAAACTGATTAGAGAGAGTGTTAATAAGAAGTAGAGAAAAGCGAGGGAAAAAAAGAGATAGACAGACACCGAGAGGTTTTGGCTTTGCTAAGAAGACAGAGATAGGGGGAAATAGAGAGAGATAGAGAAACCGACTAAGAGAGTGTGACGGGAAAGTGTTATATGCAGGAGGGAGAAAGAGAAACAAAGTCCAAGGTGAAAAAAGTGAAGGGAGGTAAGGTCGTAAAAGGCGAATAATTTAGTCATGCATGTATGTTTATATGTCTGTAGGGGTGAGAGTGTTCATGTACATATATACATGTGTGTGTGTTTTTGTGTTTATATGTGAATAGTTACAACGTGTTCGTATGTGTATGTTAATGTGTAATTTCGCCTTTCAGTATACTCTTGAACATTTATATGTAAATACATTTGTGTGGATGTATGTAAGGGTGTGTGTGAATCTGTATGTTTATGCGCATTTTTGTTAGTGTACAACTGTTTACTTTTAAATGTGTATATACGTATATGCATTTCCCTAGGTTTATGCGCGTGTCTTCAATTTCTAAAGGAAATGTCTGTCTATTTAATGAGTACTAACTACGTCGAAATGAGACAAAATTACGCAAATGGCGACGGCGGCGGAGGCGAACATAGTGGTTTTGTTGGTGATAATGCTTCTGGTGATATTAGTAGTGGTTATGGTAGTGGCGGTGGTGGTAGTGGCGGTGGTAGTGGTTGGTAGTGTTTAGTTAGCTACGGTAGGAAAGTTGGGTGTAGAATTTGGGCGGTCAGCCGCGAGCATCTTGGATATAGTGATGGAGGTAGAAAAGGAGGATGAGGGTAGGGACCGTTATACTATGACAGTATACACTGCAACAGAGAGGCACGTGTTCGGTTTGCAAACGATGTACTTGGTGCCCATGTAGACACACATAAACACACACACACACATGAACACCACTCCACTACACCAACCAAGAGTCATCGTCTTTATCGTCAACTTATAAAACAACACAAACAACAAAAGCGACGAAAGAAAAATGCACCACCTCCACAAAATTGCACACGTACACACACGCACACAATCACTTTCACACACGCGCTCAGTCGGCGCATACGTCGCACCACCAGCGTACACACGCCTCCTTGTGCATGCATGCTGTTCCTGTGTAACGAAGGCAAGCCCCCCTCACACGTGCACACATGAGAGTCTCAAGAAACATATGTAGACACCTGCATGTCTCATGTGCCCTCCTTAACAGTTCGTTATGCGCCAGTCACGTGACGTCTTGTCTTACGAGTATTTAAGCGAAACCGCTTCCCACACTCCGGAAAACGGCGACGAACATTCTTATATTCTGAATTATAACTGTTTATGATTTAGGCACAAGGCCAACAATTTTCAGGGAAAGGAAAGTCGATTAAGTCAACCTCAGTGGGTTACTGGTACTTTATTTTATCCACCCCGTAAGGATGAAAAGCAAAGCTAACCTCGGTGGGATTTGAGCGTAAAGGGCCGTAACTTTATGCCACAAAGCATGTTGTCCGACGCTCTACCGATACTGTCATTCTATCGCCCTTCTGAATAATAATAATTGGTTCTACTTTTGGCACAAGGCCAGCAATTACCCAGTACATTACTGGTACTTTATTTTATCGACCCCGTAAGGATGAAAGGCAAAGTTAAACTCGGCGGGATTTGAACTCAGATCGTAAAGGGACGTAGCTATGATGGAAAGCATGTTCGACCCTCTACCGATACTGCCAATCCTGGTCAAAAGAAGGCGGCGGGTCGATCTTCACTATGGACTCGGCCGATAGTCGGATCCGTCCCACACACGATAACAGCTGTTCAACATAACTTCACAAGTCAGCAATTCACGGACACTGGACGAGGGCGTGCAGAACGGTTTCGTCGCTCTGCGTGCATCTCAGGTAGGTTCGTCTGACAGAACTTCCGTGCCTGTAAAGTTTATCTCGAACCGGCAGTGCCCTCCGGTAGCACTGACAAGCGAGGGATTTCTGGAAGTTATCCATCGTCCCCGGCCGGCTCGAAAGTCCTCCAGAACAGACTGGTCAGTTCTTCTATAGAACTCAAGACTGGATGTTCCACTGACTGCATTGGTAGAGAGCCGTGAGTGCTTGGCAACATTCCAGATGCCAGGCACCCAGTCTCAGTCTCTTCTTGACCCAAGACTGCAACTCACTCAAAGAGACGAGCTGCGGAAAGGCCCGTCTGACAAATGGCGACCACACCCGTTCACCGTTTTGGTAGAATATCTGGAGATGCCGCAGCCTCAGCGCATGTTTGTGCATCATTAGTCATGGCATGCCCAGCCCTCAACGTAGAGGGTATTGGCAGCAGATGGACCACCTCCCCAACGGAACCTGTCCTCTCCACAAGAACCTGGCGAGGCGCGAACGGTTAGGCGGTAGTAGATGACGGACGTGATGTACGCGTTCGCCACCTCCACCAACCTTTCAGAGACAGCTTCCTCTCGGCCGATTTCTGGGTGAGAGTGGCTACCTTTATGGTAATCTCGTCCCAATTCTTATCCACCTGGTCCGAATCAAATCCCAAGCAATTTTATCGCCCCGTCCGTCCAGCGCCCAACGACGCTGTTGGAGGGCATGGACTTGCCTCTCCAGGTGCTGAGCTGCAAGTACACCGACTTTTCCGGGGTACGTTTCGCTTCCGTCAACCTTTCATATTCCTCCAAAAAGGTGCCGACTACCTCGATTTCCGAGGTGTTCGACACCATCACGGTGATGTCGTCCGCATATACCAACACAGCCTTTCCGCGTCCAGGTTTGAGCGAAATGCTCTGCAACAGCTCCAGCTTTCGCAGTAAATGCTCGAGAGTCAATACGTACAGAAAGGAGAAAAGAGGGCCTTCTTGACGGACCGATCTGGAGATCTGGAACGGTTCCGAAAGGTGGCCATTAACCACAAAAGCGTTTACAAAAAATACATTAAGGACGGTACAGGACGATAAAAATATGGTTTTCTGCGTGTAAAAACAAAACAAATGGAAACAAAAACAAAAAATGTAACAAACAAACGGAAACAATAGGGTGAAGACCAACGAGGTTATTCGTGGAGAAAGCCCACAAAAGCCACGGTCACCCTGACCGCCAGGCGGATATTCATTAGTCTATTATCAGAGCCGACTTCCTTCGAGCTAAGTCCCTGTCGGTCCCACCGGCCTAGCACCGCTAAGTTTTTGACGTTATCCACAGACTCTCTCATCCTGCTACCAGTTGGCTACATGCACAGGAAGCGTAGTGAGAGTACCATATCGGTTCTAGTAACGATCAACAGTTCTGTGGGTAGCTATGTAGGACATGCGCAGTACGACTTTAAGACGAACGTTAAGTGTGATTGCAGCGATAACTATTCCCACAATGCAACACAACGGACCCAAAGCTAAGGGAGAGAAATCACATGTGTCGAGACTTCATCACTCAGCAGTAATGGTTTGTATAAACCAAGACGTGTTTTATGATTCATATAGCTCCAAACAAGATATTACTCTGCTGAAGATGCCTTTCCAGGTGCCCAGCTGCAAACGCATCGAATTTTCCAGGTTGATTTTTGCTTCCGTCAACCTTTCATATTTCTCTAGGTTGCCGACCACATCAATTTCTGAGGTATTCGATACCATCACGGTGACGTCGTCCGCATATGCCGACGCAGCCCTTCACGTGCTAGTTCAAGCGGGATGCCCTGCAATAGCTCCAGCTTCCACAGTATTGACTCAAGAGACAATACGTACCGAAGGGAGGAGGGAGGGTACCCATGAACGAGAGCGTGATCTGGAGCGGTTGCGATAGGTGCTCATTAACTTTGACCACGGAGAAGATGTCGCTATGCATTGCAGCGATCCAACCTCTGAAGACGGTTCCGAAGGCGGCTGCATTGAAGACAGCGTCCAGGTATCGGTAGTCGACCCTAGTAAAAACTTTCGATTAATTCAAATTGATCAGAGCCCCACAGAAGCCAAGTTTACTCTCTACTCTCTCTATGATGAGATGGAGGTTGTCGTGTATGGAGCTGGTCGGGGTCGGGCTGGTCTGCACCTCTCCTACCAGGCTCTCGACGACAAGTGCCGACCTCGTTGCTAACATCTTGGCCCAACTCCTAAACTCTGTTTAGCAGAGGTATGGGGCGGATATTATCTAAAGTATCCCATGTGTTCTCGTCTTTCCTTATCAACGTCACTACGCCCCAACTCACATAACTGGGAACACTCCAGTTCTGTTGCCAGTTGCCGTAGGCGGCTTCAGGGCAGACCATCCAACCCGGGTGATTTGCGCCTCATACAGTTGGCGAGGGCTTCCCGAATCTCGAGAGCTATTATCGACTTTTCGCAGCACTTCGCATCAGTCACCAAGGAAGTCCTGGTGTCCGTTTCGGATGTTAGTGGAAGTTTATTTGTGTTTTCGTGTGCCTATGTGCGTTCTTGTGTTTAGAGGAGACGGAGAGAGAAGGGGACAGGGAGATCTCTTTTTAGGGAACCCCGTTGGAGTTTGTTGTTGCTGTCGATTGTGTTCTTGTTTTTGTTGTTGCTGGTGATGGTGATGTTGTTGGTACTACAGTTGATGCTCTTCGCTGTTATTTTTGTTGTTGTGGCTGTTGAGGCCCTGGTGTTGGAAGCAAGGGGGTTCTGAGGTTCCCCGTCTTCAGTGGAGGGCAAAAAGCTCTTATGTGTCCGATTTCTCCGCAGAGATGACAACGGAGTTTTTTGCCTTCAATTATCACGTTTAGCATCATGACACCCCCGAGATCAGGGATGTTGTCCATTCAGTGTTCCCTCCGGGTGCACCTGACTTTTAATAGTATTTCGTTACCCTCTCGTGCCACACAGGTCAGGATCCACGAAGGGTATAAGACGTATTGGTCTTCCAGAACGAGGACCACAGAATGATTGACAGCCAGCTCTTCGATTTTGAAGAGCACTGTAATGGCCACGTATTGCTTGGATCTGGCAATATATTGGACGTAAGAACCTTTCAATGCTCTTTCGCACCCACTTTGAGTACTACTTCTGACCGTCTCGAAAGTATCCCATTTTTCTTTTGCTGCCAATATCGAGCGGGGTGGCTATTTCTGCTTCTTTTGTGTTTCGGCGCTTAATTAATTGGGCGACTTGTATTAACAAGTCTTCCCTTTTTTTTAAATATCCAGTACAAATACTTCAGTGACTTTCGTTGTCATTGATGTGAATATGGTTTCGTTATTGTTTTTGTTGTTGTTGTTGAGTTGTGGTTATTGTCGTTGCTCTTGTTGTTATTGTTGTTGCTGTTGCCGTTGCTGTTGCTGCTGCTGCTGCTATTGTTGTTGTTGTTGTTGTTGTTGTCATTGTTGTTCTTATTGTAGTTATTATCGCTGCTAGTGCTTTTGTTGTTGTTATCGCTGCTACTGTTTTTATTATCGTTACCTTCGTTGCCGTTGTTGTTGCTTATGCTGTTTATGTTGTCGTTGACGTTGTTGCTGCTGTTGTTGTTGGTGTCTGTAATGATGGTAGTGGTAACATTGGTGACGTCGGTGGTGGTGGTTGTGGAGGCGATGACGCTAGAGTGTATCTTTGAGTCACTGTCACGTGAGAGCTGGATCAAAGCGGAGGGGCGTATCTCATCCATACTTTTCGTATGTACGCACGAAAAAATAAAAAAGGCTGTGAGCGGTTGAAGATATTCCAGTTTCCAAACGATCTCTCAGTCTTCACTTTAACCAAGAATGCAGCTCTGTCAAGGAGTCGAGCTGGCGAAACACGTGCGAAGCAAATAATGACCACGCCTGTTCACCGTCGAGAAAAAGCTGAATCTGTCGTAGTCTCAGCGCATATCTGCACACCACCAGCCATGCCTTCCGTCTAACCAGCGGAAATTTTCCTCAAAAAGCAAAAGAGTAGAAATTCTAGTGCAGTCAGACGGTAATAGATGAAGGACGTGATGTAAGCGTTCACCACCTCTGCTCGTCATTTCAGGGATAGCTTCCTCACGGTATAAGGAAGTATATTTACTATCACGTCGGACGAAGGTTTGAGTCTAACTATGTGATCCTTTTTTCGACTATTTGCTTTGCCTCCTTTACTTCCTCCTCTCTAAGAATTATTTTCTCTAAAATGTTTTTGTCGTTCACCCGAGGGAAGCGGCTGGCTCGGTGGGAATTGAATAGAAAATCAAATTGTCAAGTTAGTTGAGTCGTTAGAGCATCGGATTAAATCGTTGGCCTTTTATGCAGGATAAAATCAGATGAGTTCAATTCCACGCGCAGCAGCAGCATCAGAAGAAGAACTACAGCAGCAGCAGCAAGAGATTTGCATGAGAGCGTGGGTTAATTTTCTCCCGGATTTCATGTGCATACTGTTGTATTTTCATTGAAAAGGGACAGTGTTGCTGTAAAATATGCATATAGAATAGAAAGATAGTCCTCTTGTGTCCATTTATGTATTTTCGATTTTATTTGTGGCATTGGAAGAGTAAAATCTGGCCCTTTATTTAGAATACTATAACAGCGACACTGGGTAGTATGAATATAACAAGACACTGGGTTGTATGTACAATATTTATTTAACAAGGTTGAGTTATGTGTAGAGCAGAATAGTTGACATGCCAAGAGAGGTGAAAGAATGAATTAAAGTGAGTCGTTTACCGTTTTGAAGTCATCGCGTATTAGACCAAGAGGTCTTTACATTACCATGTTCAGGTTGCCAGAGAGTATACTCTCGGCGCAACGAGCCTGGCCGAAGGGCCAGGCAGTTTAAAATAGAGGGAGATAGCTTTCAGCTCTCTCCTTTATAGGGTCCCTTGACGGAAGTTACAAAGAAGGTTCTGCCACCTCAACGGGAAGTAACTCCAGCTACTTCCTGTCTAGAGAGCGCTACTGGTGATGTGATCGTCATAACAAGGGAGGCAACTCTTGCTACAATACCATCATTTTTGTCGGGTACCGCGGTTCTTGTTTCTAAGTTGGTACGTTTTTCGCAAGCATACGTTCGTCTATTTATCTGTCTTTCGTTACGCACGTGTTTTCATAATATGAACACTTGTAATATATCAACAATCAATACATTTTGTGAGTGTTACTTAGATGCATCTATTTTCGTTGCCTTTTCCCTTTCGATTTATTGTTGTTTTAGTCATTATTAATTGGGGCTTGCAAACGCAAGGTGTTATGACTTTTTCAACCTGTTGTATTATTTGTACGTGCTTCAATGATAACAAAGGGGTTTAGATGCTAGAGAAAAAATCCATATATGAAATGTATTTTTGTAAAGGTTCGTTGGTTCTTCTAGCATATTCTTTCTCGTTTTCTTCTTCGATTCACTTATTTTTTGGCGGTATTGTGCGATTTCTTTCAAATTTTCGTTATAGTTATCCATTATGTTATTCAGCCTGAACCTTCTTCTTCTTCTTCTTCTTCTTCTTCTTCTTCTTTTTCTTCTTCTTCTTCTTCTTGGTCTACATATTCCTCAGAGGGTCATGGGTCGAGTCCTCAAACCCACCTTCCACAGGGTCCTATGTGAAGCAACCATTACCAATTGATCCAGATGGATATTATCTAATCATCTCGCTCGCGGTCTACCCCTGTGTCTTTTACGAGTTGGCCATTTCCATAAAATTTGCCCAGCGTTTCTTTCCTGGCGGAGTTTTGACTCGGAAATAACACAGCCCTTTTCGAGTATCGTTACTCCAAAGACCATTCAGAGGATCCCCATTTCGCTTGTATTCGCAATCGAATTCTTTTGGTAATTACCCAAGGTTCACCACAAAACACAACTCCAACAAACTAGAAAACCTAAGAACATATATATTAAAAATGAAAAGAATATCAGAAATATAGAATCAAAAAGAACGAATACACTACGAAAGCAAAAATAATTCTTTCTACTTTTGCCACAAAGCCAGCAATTACCCAATGCATTACTGGTACTTTATTTTATTGACCCCCGTAAGGATGAAAGGCAAAGTTAATCTCGGCGGGATTTTAACTCAGAACGTAAAGGGCCATAACTTTATGCTGCAAAGCATGGTCTCTGACGCTCTACCGATACTGCCAATTCACCGAAACAAAAATAATGAACACAAAACAACCAACGAACATAAACATATTGAAAATTTAAACCATGAAGATAGACTCAATATATCCAATGCAGATAAAGTAAACAACAAAACACAGTAAATCTCCAAAACTGATTTAGACAACACAGTAAAATATACAAATGAAAGAAAATGTGTGGAGGAAGATGTAGGTAAAAGAAACACTAAAGACAGAATTAGGGATAAAGATGGAAATGATTCAAGAATACACTCCTCAAAGATAAAAATTAATGGTGAAATAGCAACAATTATATTTTTTTTAAAACGCTAAATTGACTATCTTAGGCTTAATTAAATAGAAGCCACTGCTGCTACAAACGCAAGTAGATATCCCCTTAAACAAAAAAATCAAAAACTCATACAAACATGGAAATCAAAGATACGAAAAAAGATAGAAAATAAATTAAAAGACCTCTCAATCTTAAATGAAACAGGGAAGAAACAACGCTACTAAGAAAAAGGAAGAAAATATAAATATTAAAGAAACACAATATAACAATAAGAAATCACTGAAATTAAGGAATGCCTAAAAAACAAATACTTGCAAAAGTACAAAAAATTCGGAAATATGAAAAATGCCAAATTATTTGAACAAAACCAATAATTTCATTCCAACCTGATACGATTCTACCAGAAACTTAGGATAAGCAAAATAAGGTAAATGTAACGTAATTTAGAATAAGAGAGTAAAAGAAGTGGAAAAGTTCTGGAAAGGCTTGTGGGAAGTAGGAGAATCAGCACACATAGGACTAGGTAAAACAACGAATAAAGCTCCTTAACAACTGTGGGAAGACATGACAACGGAGGACGTGTCTAATAAACTGACAAAAGCAAGCACCTGGAGGGTAGCGTGACAAGACAAACTGCATATAATTAGCGCTCGTTTTAGTAATTAATTAAGATATACATTGAGATATATATTGTATCATAAAGTTATATCTGTATAAATACAGTGTTTAACCGAGACTGC
>OZ024743.1:363216667-363236667 GCA_964016885.1 Eledone cirrhosa | reverse complement strand
CCAGAAGTTTAGAGACATAAGGAGGAGGAATTAGAAACATGTGGTATAGAGCAGTGGTCTCTAACATTTGTTATACCACGGACCGGCTTCATGCCCGACAATCTTTCCGTAGACCGGTAATTGCACTTAGAGGTAGACGTAAAATATTCATTAATTATAAAAATATACATTAATTATAAAATGACTTACAGTTATGATAAATAGTATTGAGTAGATGAATATTGAATATTTAAACAAATCTTTTTAAATTAAAGTCCAATATTCAATTTATCTATAATATAATTTTAAACAAGTTAATTATTTCTTTGCGGCCCGGTAGCAAATGATCCACGGATCAGTACCGATCCGCGGCCCGGTGGTCGGGACCCTCTGGTATAGAGGACAACTGGGAACTCCCACGAGACAACCTACTAAGGGTCACAGACGAGATCTGTGGAGGGCGACAGGTATCAGCCAGACGGAAGGTTACATGGTGGTGAAACAGTACTGTAGAGAGGACTATAACGGCTAAGAGACAAGATTGGAAAGACTATAGGGGAGGAGGTTGCCTGGTGTTTAAAAAGGAACAATGCGATGTAGCTATTTATATAATAAAAGGAGAAGCTGAAATCAAGAAGTTTTGCCAATATTGTGCTGCGAGAGGATCAGAAGCGTGAAGTGTACATAAGAGAACCAGGATATCGTAAGAGAGAAGGGTGCAAGAATCAACAGTGGCTCCTTTATATTTACTGAAACCGAAAAGAAAGAAGCTTGAGAGTGTTACTATGAGAGATTGGTGAACGTGGATTATTCATAGGAGAGGAAGGGTTTATACCAAATAGACCCAACTGAATGGCCAGTAGTATAGTAGATTAGGGGATTAAGGAAATATAGTTAGGGAAGGCAACTAGCACTTCGGGGATTGTCGCTGAGATGGTTAAACTATCTGGTGGAGCAGGAGAGAGACTAGTCAGAGGTATAATAAACCAGGTAGACTAGGAAGGTGTAGTAGCATCAATATCAACTGCTACAAGAGTAAAGGATATGCACCAGAGTTAGGTAGTTACAGGGTCATCATATTGTTATATCAGGTTATGAAAGTTACAGAAAGAGTCATAAAGTTTATTAAGGATAGGACTAATCTTCAAGAGATGCAGTTTAGCAAATCCAAAAGAAGTACTTAACTAAGAATCAGCCCCCATGTTTGGGATGTGTTGACCCGGAAAAGACTTTTAATAGAATCCCGCGCTTTGTACTCTCAGGAAGCTATGGATAGGTGAATGGCTTGTGAGAGTTGTACAAGCCATATAGAGTGGTTTAGTCAGCAAGGAGGTGGTTAAAAATGATTACAGCAATGGATTTAGCGTGCATGTGGCAGTTGATCAAGGATCAGTTTTCAGCCTCTTCTATTCATTATAGTCCTCCTAGCAATAACTAGAATTAGTGCAGACATAGAAAAATAATCTGGAATTAAGAGACTTCAAAATAAACTTAGTAAACAGTAACATTTTATTAAGTAGAAAAAATAATAGAATTCCGATACCTTCAGGTAAATGGCCATGCTAAATATGCCGAAAAGGAGTTGGTAGAAACTCTATAAAGCGTACCCCATGTGGACAGTGGATGCACAAGTAATGTAGCGAGATCATAGGTAGGCTGGCAGATAAGGTAGACTTTATATGTGCCTGGCGTCAAAAGCAAGAGTATTCGGAAAATAAACTCCCTCACATGTTAGAAAGGCTCGCTAGACGTAATAGATGACTTTTTCTATATAGCTGACCTTATTAGCATTGGAGGTGGGTGTGCCGAAAATATAGTCAGAGTGAGAACAGGGTGGAAGAAGTTCTGAGAACAATAATTTCTGCGGGTAACAAAAAAATTCTCTCTCATAGTGAAGGGTATGCTATATGATGTTTGTGTCTCACTGCCATGCAGTGAGGCATGCGGCCTGGCTGCTGAGGATATGTGGTAGCTAAAAAGAAATAGGGTGTGTATGTTTCGCTTGATGTTTACTGTTACTGTATATAAACGACAGAGTACAATTGAGTTGGGAGAAATACTGAGAATAGGAGAAATTGAATGTAGTTTGCAAGAAAATCTATTGTGCTGGAATGGTTATGTAATATGAGAATTGTATAAAAAAGTGCCGAGCACTTGAAGTGAATGTAACCTGTGGAAAATGGAGACCAAGGATGACATGGGACAAAGTTCTGAAGAGTGATCTAAAAACCCTGAACCTTATGAAGAACATGACATAAGATCGAGCTCAATGGCGATATGCCATAATAGAGAAAGACATGCAACTCTGAAAACTAAACTGTGGTGTATGGCCTGGACGAAGTGAGAGAAGGACTCATTATGGGAGAAATCCAATGGAGTGTGCAAGGAGGAAAACTGCGATGACATAGACTGGTGGGGCATATGGAGGATGAGAGCTGTATAGGGACGTGCGAAGAGGTCTCAGTGGGTGAGACCCATGGAATTGTCATTTTCCACCCCATCCCCCTCCATTCTTCTCTCCCCTATTTACTTGTTGAGGAGATCACATGTACCAAAAGCTCTAGACTCTATATTACTGGTTTTCACATATCCACGACTTTATACATAGCCCCAATATTATACTGCCATCCACATCCTATACCTTCATAGACTAGATAGAACTCTTCAGTCGAGTCAATGGCGGACGACCTCCTTAGTGCTAAGGTGGTGCTAAATAAAATGCACACACTAGACCTGTAAAGTGGTTGGTGTGAGGAAGGGATATGACAACATCTCTAGTTCTGGTGCCATGGAAAATGCACTCAGTACACTATATATAGTGGTTGGTGTTAAGAAAGGTATCCAGCTGTAAAAACTATTCCAACGTATTGGTGTCACGATAAAACAAACCCAGACACCATGTAAAGTGTTTGGTGGTAGAAAGAACATTGAGCCACAGAGAACTTTTTTAACAAAGGGTTGAGAGAATTCTTCAGTTGTGGACCTCCCTGTGTTGGTGTCAATAAAATACATGACGATCTTCCTATTGCTGGTACACGATAAAATACACAGTGCACTGTGTAGAGTGTGGGATCAGTGACTTAGATTGAGTACTGACTTGGTCTATGACGCATCGACCAACCTTTGCTAGCAGTGAAAACGAACGTTAAATGATGATGATGATGATGAATGAAAAGTGTTTGAAAATCAGAGTAAATGTTTTCTATCAGAAATATGATGTTTGGGACATAACATAACAAAGGTTACTACATAAAATTATGATAGAATGTTTTTAAATATAAACAGCTCAGTACCATAGAACCAGGAATGGTTTCAGGCGGTTTGGTATCAAAATGGTTAATAGTTTAAAAAACAACAACATATGCTTGGCGTAGAATGAAATTTGGGTGATTTGCACATATATGACCACAACTAACTTCTGCATTGACTTTTGGAATGGGATGAGTGGTGTGGTTTTTCTGTTCAAGAACTGCTCATCAGTGCCTGTCAGAATCACTACCTGAGCATCCCTTTAAGAAAAATGGCATTTTAACCACTATCACTACCACAACCACCACTTACCAGCACCACTACCACCACCAGGAAAAACAACAACACAGGTCCTTTCATTAAAAATAAGAATATTTTTTTAAACCCTAAGGCCAAAAATGATCGCAGAAATGCAGCAGCTTCGATTTTTTGGCACTTGTAATCTCCTCAAAAAGCGAAGTACTTTCCATGAAATGACATGCCAACCAATCAGAATTGTTCACAGAATTTAGAGCAAAACTATTGGTGGAATATTACACTTTTGTTAGCTGACAACATATGTCAAAACCAACAGTTTTATAGTTGCTGCTGCTGTTGTTGTTTTTCTTATAGCTATTTTTGCTGCATCGTTCTCGAAACAGCTGATGTTGTTGCTGTTGTTGTTATTGCTGTTTTTCTTATTTCTGTTGCAGTAGGTGATTTTTTGTTGTTGCCGCAGTCGTTGTCGTTCTTGTTGTGATTGTTATTACTGTTGTTGCTGTTGATGTTTGATATTTTTTTTTGTTGCTGGTATTAATAGTGCTGTTATTGTTATTATTGATGTTGTTTTAGATCTTACATCTGTCACTGATGCGGTTTTTTACACTGTGTTTGTTATTACTAGTGTAATTTCAATTACTGTTATAGTTATCTGTGTTCCTGATGCACTAATTTATGTATGACTCTTCACGTTCTGAGTTCAAATCCCGTCGAGATTAACTTTGCCTTTCATCCATATGATAAAATAAAACACCAATAATGAACTGGCAGGCATCAATTTAAACGCCTTTCCGCTCCCCACCGACATCGTTGGCCTTGTGCCTAAATTAAAAACCATTATCATTATTAGAAAATTTAGCCAAGTGTTATCAACGAGGTTGGCGTTTGTCGACAATGGTCTGGTCGGGGATGGGAAATTAACCAGGAAAAGTAGGTGGACCTGCAGCACAGCACCCAGTGAGGCATGTTCATGCCTTCAAACAGCGCTGTGTGGTGCGCGACCGACGGACGAGTTGAATTGCTTGGAGTATGGTTTGGTCTAGATCTTCAAATGGAGAAACATTAGAACAAGGTAAGGAGCAGGGTGGCCCCCTCGTCCATCGGCTGCCAACCCCCACTGCTTGGCTGATGGTGCGTATACATGCTCCGAGTATACGAGTTCTCCAGCTTTTCATTGACAGTGAACAGGTGTGGTCGTCGTTTGCTTGAGGCGTTTTCTCACAGCTCGTCTCCCTGGCAGAGTTGTACCCCAGGTTCAAGCGAAGACTGAAAGGGAACACTTGAGAACTGGAATGTCTTCAAGTGCTCAGTTTCCTACTAATCGGACAGTAGAATCGGGGGAAACTCCACTTTGGCGTTCTATAGCTAGTGGCAGAAAAAAGTGACAATGTTCTTCAGGAGACACTAGGCGTCGACTAGCCACTCTTTTTCGGTGTACTTTTGATCCAGGTCCCATGGATAATTTCCTGAAATCCCTGGCCTGGCAGTGCTAGCGGGAAGCATTGCCAGTTCAAGATAAACTCTCCAGGCATGGAATTTCCGTCCGAGATCCGCACAGGGCGACAAAACCATCGTACATGCACTCATTCAGAGTCTGAATATTACTGGCTTGTGGATTTATGTCGAACACATGTTTTCACGTGTAGAACGGATCCGCTGAGTCCACCGCGAAGATCGCTCCGGAGTCTTCCTTTAGGAAAGAAGGGCAGGCAGTTTTTATTTGCCTGGGGGCCACGGCGAAAACGGTAATATGGTGCACGCACCACGTGAGAACTTGAGAACAAGAGTGGAGAAGAATGTACTGCCTTCTAACTAATACGTTGAAAAGTGGACGAGTGTGGCGTGTAGGCTCTTCGTGGAGCTGAGTGCTGGACGGACCACCGCCTGGTACGCGCAAAAGTGAAACTAATCACTAAGCGTAAAATCCGGGCTCCTTGTGTTGCTCTGCCCAGAAGATTGAATGAGCCTGCTTTGAATATGTGCATGTAGATTGAGCAAGACAGATGGGAGGGGTATTTGCTCTAGCGGTCAAAGTGACCGTGGCTTTTTGTGGGCTTTCTCCCTCAGTGACACAAAGAAGTCTTACTCCTCTTCGAAAATTATTATTTTTTTACGTGTTATTTTCTTGTTACCATCTTTTTACACGAAAAAACCACTTTGCTTCGTCTAGTGCCGTCCTTGTATTCTTCCGCCTTTTTCATGATATCTGCACTGCAGTATCTGCAGAGGGTCGGACACCATACTTTTCAGCATAGAGTTACGGCCCTTTATTATCTGAGTTCGAATCCCACTGAGGTTAACTTTGCCTTTCATCCTTACAGGGTGGATAAAATAAAGTACCAGTAATGTACTGAGTAATTTCTGGCCTTGTGCCAAAAGTAGAAACAATTATTTAGTATTCACACTAACATTATTGACGTCGTTATTATTGCTGTTACTGTTGATGTTATTACTGTTGTCGTTTTTGCTGCTATTATTTGCATAGTTACGTCCCTTTACGGTCTGAGTTCAAATCCCGCCGAGGTTAACTTTGCCTTTCATCCTTACGGGGTCGATAAAAATATAAAGTAGCAGTAATACACTGGGATAATTGCTGGCCTTGTGCCGAAAGTAGAAACAGTTGTTGTTGTTGTTGTTGTTGTTGTTGTTGTTGTTGTTGTTGTTGTTGTTGTTGTTGTTGTGGTGGTGGTGGTTTTTATTGTTGAGATCGCTGTTGTTGGTTTTGTCGTTGTTGTTTTTGCTGTTGTTGTTTGCTATTCAAACTCCATTATCAATACATAAATTAACAAAGAATCATGCCACCTTCTGTAATTGATAAGTTAATCTGAGCTAAGTCTCGTTGAGATTCCACCTACGGCACAATTACTTTTTTCTCTAAAAGTCAGCAGAACTAACAAGAAATATACAAATATATAATATACCGAAATATATATACACACACATACATACATACATACATGCATACATACATACATATATACATTCATACATATATACATACGTACACAAATAGATACATGCATACATAAATACATTTATACATACATACATACACACATATATATACGTATATACATACATATATGCATACATACATATAACTACACACACACACACACATATATATATATATATATATATATATATATATATATATATATATATATATATATATATATATATATATATATATATATATATATATATATATATATATATATATTGTCAGTGTCTGTATCACTATCACTAGCACCACCACCACCACCACTGCTAACAACAACAATAATAATATTAATAATAATGTCTTAAATTTCATTATTTGCCGCATGGGCGACGGATGAGGGGCCAAAAATGAATACAAAACCTGTGGGACGAGGGTTTCTTTAAACAGAATCGATTGTATAAACACAAGAAAACAAGTAAATAATAATAATATATATATTTTTTTTTTTTCTTCAGTACTACACTTCTGTATAGACTTCTTTGGTTGTTTTCTTCTTATATGAAAAAATAATATAACATGGCCGCTTATACTTAAAAATTCATTTACACTTCCGGCAAAGAAGAATAAGATTTTCAGACAAGAGGGCGCTACAGTCACCAACACCATACTATATCAAACTATTATTTCGTCTATTTTGTTGTTAACCTTTATAATTTTATTTCTGAGATTGTCATCGTAATTTTTTTTATTGTTATAATAGGTAAGTAATTATCTTTCCACTGATGCTTGTGTTCATGTGCGTGCCTATACATGTATATATACAGTGAGTGTATATACATGTATATATATATATATATATATATATATATATATATATATATATATATATATATGTGTGTGTGTGTGTGTGTGTGTGTGTGTGTGTGTGTGTGTGTGTGTGTGTGTGTGTGTGTGTGTGCGTGTTTTTTTTTCAATGCATGTGTGCGATGGCGGAATATGCGCGTGAATGTATATGTATATATACGTAATTATGTATATATATATATATATATATATATATATATATATATATATATACGTAAATATGTATGTATGTATGTATGTATGTATGTATGTATGTATGTATGTATGTATGTATGTATGTATGTATGTATGTATGAATGTAACACGAACGGCTTCAACTATACGAACTCTTTCGAAAGTCAACAGTTGACATAATCTTGTAATCTTGTATCAGTAATGACGGTAATATATATATATATATATATGTGTGTGTGTGTGTAAGTGAGTAGCATGTGTGTGTTTGTTTGTATGCATGAGTGTTGGTGTGTGTGCGCGTGTGTGTATGTCGTACGTATGAGTGTCAATAAGTGAGTTTTTTTTTCTTCTTTATGCGCGGGGACATAGAAATAGTCGGGCTGGATACCCGATCTCGCAGTTAAACCACTGGGAGTGAAGGACCCCTAGCCTTTGTCAGGCCATTCTTCTAGGAGAAGGCATCTCAAGAAACTGGGTTAACTCCGAAATAAAACCTGCGGCACAGTAGTTACCGATGATGTTGATCTTTTCTTCATTTCGGGTTATAGCTACTGTCGCTCAGAGAGTGGGATTGGCTCAGTGCACAGTCTTTCCTCATTTAAAAAATATTCTTCATGCACAGGCATTGCACGATTGCATTAATTAATAATTATTAATAATGGATTATTATTGGAGGATTGGCTGTATCGGTAGAGAGTCGGACGTAATGCTTTCCATCATAGTTACGTCCCTTTACGGTCTGAGTTCAAATCCCACCGAGGTTAACTTTGCCTTTCATCCTTACGGGGTCGATAAAATAAAGTACCAGTAATGTACTGGGTAATTGCTGGCCTTGTGCCAAAAGTAGAAACAAGTATTTTTATTATTGTTACTATTATTATTATTTTTTTTTTTTTTTACCAAATTCAATGATGTTCCAAAACATTATGAAAGAGATAATTGGCAATTTAGGTTCTGGAACAAAAGAGATAATTGCCAATAAGGGCAGGGGCCCCAGGTTATCACAGCCTGGGCCCGCTCGTCATCGTGCCACTGTAATAGAGCCAAACAAGGCATTTAGTCTTGGCTGCTGAACCGTACGGACGCTGCTTGACAGGGAATCCTTGGAACGTCCTGTACGAAGGACCACTCTTGTTGCAAAGGCGCTTCGACGTTACGATCTTGACATCGTAGCTTTATCTGAGACGAGGTTAGCTGGAGATGGTCATCTTACAGAATTTTGTGAAGAATATACATTCTTCTGGAAATGAAGAGATGAAGAGAGGCTGGGGTAGCATTTGCTGTTAAGACTGTTCTTGTGAATAAATTAGAAGAATTCCCAGTAGGGATTAGTGAGCGTCTTATGTCCATGAGAATTCCGCTGGACAAAGGAGGTATGCTACCCTGGTGAGTGTGTATGCTCCAACTATGAATTCTGTCGATGAAGAAAAAGTGTCTTTTACCATGCCTTGAAAGGTGTTTTAAGAAATATCCCTCAGGCAGACAAAGTCATCGTGGTTGGTGACTTTAATGCTAGAGTGGGTAGGGATTTTAACACATGGAATGTAATCGGAAGGCATGGGGTGGGAAAGTGTAACAACAATGGTATGCTCCTGCTGAAGATGCGTGAGAAGCTGGATCTGTGTGTTACCAACACCATGTTCCAACAAAAGAACAAATTCAAGACTACATGGATGCATCCTGCATCTAAGGAATGGCATCTTTTGGACTACGTCCTAGTCAGGATGCGTGACAGACGGGATGTGCAGTGTGTTCGTGCTCTTCGTGGAGCTGAGTGCTGGACAGACCACCGCCTGGTACGTGCAAAAGTGAAACTAATCACTAAGCGTAAAATCCGGGCTCCTGGTGTTGCCCTGCCCAGAAGATTGAATGCTGCTCGTCTTAGGGATAAAAATGTGAAGAGGACATTGCGAGAAGAGATGCAGGTTGCAGATCTTAGTGAGGATTGGCCGACCCTTAAAAAGTCGGTTTATGATGTAGGCAGGCGTGTTCTGGGATTGGTGCAGAGAAAACATCAAGACTAGTTTAATGAGAATGATGAATATATAGAAGACTTGTTGGCTGATAAGAGGCGTGCTCTGTCAGGCTACTTGACGGCAAAACCACAGGAGAAGAATATGTTGCATAAGGAACTCAAGGATGTGAAATCACGTGTTAGGCGGAGTCTTTCTCAGATGAAGGATCAGTGGTGGAGTGAGAAGGTTGATGAGATACAAACTGCGTCAGATTCCAATAACAGAAAGCTGTTGTACAGTCTCTTGCTTGAAGTTTATGGACCGTCTTCTGCTCTGGCGACACCGCTTCGCAGCAAGGATAGCAAAGAACTTCTTCGTGACTCACAAGGAATCTACGAAGGTGGCGAGAGCACTTTAATGAGCTTTTGAATCCGCCGTCTGTCGTCAATGAAAATTTCCTCAATCTCATTCCAGAAAATCCTGTGAAAGTAGCTCTCGCAGAACCTCCGACGCTTGTGGAGGTTGCAGTGGCTATCTCGAAGCTGAACAGTGGAAGGTCTCCAGGTATGGATGGCATACGTGCAGAGCTCCTACAATATCGTGGTGAGAGACTCCTGCAAAATCTTCACATGATTGTGGGTACTACAGAGGTATATCATTGCTTTCTGTTTTAGGGAAAGTTTTATGTAGGGTGCTTCTGGACCGTCTGCTGACACACATTGCAGATTGTGTTCTTCCTGAAAGTCAATCTGGTTTTCGTGCTGGACGCGGCACTACAGATATGATCTTCTCAGCTAGACAGCTCCCGGTGAAATGCATGGAACAAGGTTTGGATCTGTATCAGGTTTTTGTCGATCTGACAAAAGCTTTCGATACTGTTAACAGAAATGCATTATGGAAGGTTCTCCAGAAACTTGGTTGCCCTGATAAGTTCCTTGCTTTAGTTAGGTCTTTCCATGACGACATGAAGGCTTGGGTTAATGTCGGAGGTAACATGTCGGAGCCTATCTCAGTAAAAGATGGAGTGAAACAGAGGGATATTCCAGCACCGACCCTGTTTGCCATATACTTTGTAATGATTTTCTATATTGCATTCAAGAATTGCGAGCATGGTGTTTACATCCGAGTTCGAACCTCAGGCAGCATATTTAACATCAGGCGCTTTGCTGCAAAAACAAAAGTATTTACATCAATCATAAGAGACCTCTTGTATGCTGATGATTGCGATCTTGTAGTGCACACAGAGAGTGATATGCAGCACATTTTGAATGCATTTTCTGATGCTTGCACTGCCCTAGGATTGACTCTCAGTCTCAAGAAAACCGTCGTCATGTACCAACCTGTCCCTGGTAAGCAGTACAGTAAACCAAATATCTATGTGTATGGTAAACGACTTGGAGTGGTTGATCAGTTTGTCTACCTGGGAAGAACTGTCAATCGATACAGCAACCTTGATAATGAAACCCCACTCAGGATTAGGAAAGCAAATGATGCTTTCGGAAAGCTAGAAAGGCGACTCTGGGGTCGGCGAGACATATGCAAGAAGACAAAGGTAAAGGTGTACAAGGCTTGTGCTCTCTTCTCTTCTTTTTGCCTGCGAGGCCTGGGTCAGATATCGACACCACCTAAAGCAATTGGAGCGTTTCCATCAGATGTGTCACAGACGGATCCACTGGAGGGGCCACATCTGAATTGATCAGAGCCCCACCGAAGCCAGGTTTACACCCTACCCTTTCTATGATGTATCGCATGAGGTGGAGGTTATCGTGTATGGACCTGGTAAGGATTGTACACGTTTGTGTTTCCCCCACTACCTAGTGGGTGAAACATTTCTCTTACTACCTCGACGACGAGTGCCAGCCTCGTTGCTAACACCTTAGCCAAAATCTTCAACTCTGTGTTGAGCAGGGTTATGGGCCTGAAATTGTTTATGTTATCCCCTTTGTTCTGATCTTTCCTGATCAGAACAAAGGGGATAACGCCTCTGCTTACAGAACTGGGAATTCTCCCATTCTGCTGTCAGTTGCAGTAGACCGTTTCGCGGATGTCAGAGAACAAGTCTGGCATGCCTATGTAAAACTCATTGGACCATCTAAACTGGGTGATTTACGTTTCCCACGGTGGCCTAGAGCGTCTTCTATTTTGCCCGCTGTGATCGGCCTTTCGCAACTGTGTTCGAGAGTCGCGGTAGGCCGTCAAGCTGGAACTGAAGTCCGTCATCCCGCTCGACACACCGCTCTGTCCGAACAGTTGTGCAAAGTGCTGCTGGAAAGCCATGCACATCTGCTTGGAATCAAGTAGTATGCGTCCGTCTTGGTTTTCCAAAGACCGAATTGTTGATTTGTTGCCACTTTTCACCTCTGCCACTCGGGCCCAGCTAACAGCTTTTGCTCCTTCGTTTCTCGGAGCACGTGTTCTCGTTCTGACAATACAACCTTCGTGTTTCACGTTGCAGAACTGGTCTAGTGCCGTTCTCGCTGCTAGCACGTCAACTGTACTGCCACTCCTAAGTGCTTCTTCTGCTTTGGCTACCAATTCCTTCTCTGAAGCTACTTCCTTGGTAAAGGCTATTGATTCTACTCTAATTGCTCTCTTAAGAGAGCACCACCACGTGTTGTTGACGATGGCCCCGTCAACTGGCGTTTAACTAAAGTGCTAATCTGTTTACTGTAAGCTTTACGTGTCGGGAGCGACATTTTTAGCTTCCAGTATCCGGGTCCCTGTTTATGTGTTCTATCAAGGTTTACTATGCAGGCCACTAATTTGTGGTCTGAATAGGCAACCATGTGCATTTGTGGACAGCTTAATGTTTCCCTATCGTTTTGTCGAATTAGAAATCTATCTAAATACGATCTAGAAGACCCAGTGCGGTTGCTCCACGTCCACAGTGGTGCACTTGGGAATTCTAGTCGATATCTATCAGCCTCTTGGAACTGACTGATAAGAATGTTTAGGCTGTTACACCCCACCCTACTATCACATGCCCCTACGTAATCCCAACGTGCGTCCAAGATACCATTCCAGTTCCCCGCTAACAGTAAAGAGCGAGACGTTCCCAGGAAAGACTCTAGGCGCTTAAAGAACTCCAGCCTTGATGTCCCAGTCGGGGCATAGACGGCCACCAGTCTGAAAGCTCCACTTTCTCTACTATTCACGTCTAGTACCACTAACCTGCCCTCCGGGTTCAAGAATATTGTCCATATTTCGAGGTCCAGGTTTTTCCGAAACAGTACAGCAACTCCCTCTCCACCTCCCGGCTGACAAAGATACATAGATCTCAAAGTTGTCAAGTATGGGGATTGACTGCCGTTTGTCGTGAATCGTGGACTCGCCGACGGCTATCACATCCATAAGGTGTGACCTGAGGTCATTTAAAAGGTGGCCCTGTTTCCAGAGCACCCCCAGGCAACGCATATTCAGACATCATACTCGTGAATTTGCCATGTCAGATGAAAAAGAGTTGGGAGAGAAAAAGGAACACTTACCTTTTTGTCTCCTGGAGGTCGGGTTGCTCGATCTCGATGTCCAGATTGGGGGTGCCTGGGGAGAGAGGGAATCCTTTTAGCAAGACACGGTGAAGGGTTTTTTGACAGGGGGCCCCACATCATGTGGGAAGTTCTGTCTCATGGTTTGTAGGTGGGCCATTGTTTGGGAAAATTTTCCCTTCTGTTTGGATGATGAGATAGATAGATAGATTCACTGACAGATTAGATAGATGGATAGATAGATAGATAGATAGATTTCTTTATTAGCCACAGGGGCACAAAAGAAGGGGACAAATACAAAGGGGGAAGTTTACATACAATAAAAACGTGTAAAATGTTATCACAGATGGAATTTAAAAGTTAGTCGATTTTCCCCAATAGAGGGAGACAGTTTATATGGGTAACACAGACCCCCGAAAAAAATGTGCAACCCTCATCTCCAGGAGTACGAAGAGCTTGTACTCCTTTCCTCTCCTCCTCCTTTTCCTCAACCTACAGGCTGATATAGAGAGAAGGCCCATTCACTCGGGCCATTCTCGCCACTTTCACCCACCTTTCATAAATAGATAGATATATTTCTTTATTAGCCACAGGGGCACAAAAGAAGGGGACAAATACAAAGGGGGAAGTTTACATACAATAAAAACGTGTAAAATGTTATCACAGATGGAATTTAAAAGTTAGTCGATTTTCCCCAATAGAGGGAGACAGTTTATATGGGTAACACATACCCCCGAAAAAAAATGTGCAACCCTCATCTCCAGGAGTACGAAGAGTTTGTACTCCTTTCCTCTCCTCCTCCTTTTCCTCAACCTACAGGCTGATATAGAGAGAAGGCCCATTCACTCGGGCCATTCTCGCCACTTTCACCCACCTTTCATAAAACTTGCTGGGGTACAGCACCTCTCTCTCCATCCTGATTCTTCTTCCAAAGTGGTATTTGAAAAAAAGAATCAGTTGTTGGCCGGAGAGAAAGGTGTCTGACATAGATAGATAGATAGATAGATAGATAGATAGATAGATAGATAGATAGATAGATAGATAGATAAATTTCTATTTATTTGCCACGAGGGCACAAAAGAAGGGGACATTTACACAGTGGGGGAGTTTACATAAATCGAGTAAAGAAAAAAGGAATAACAATAATAATATAACAATAAAAAGTCCTCAAAAGGGAGGGGGCGTGTTGGGGATTGCACATACCCCCGAAAAGTGTGCAACTCTTTTCGCGGGGGAAGCCCAGAGAGGAGGCGCTCCCCCTTTCCTCTTCACTTCTTCACCTACAGAACAATGTAGAGAGAAGGCCCATTTACACGGGCCATTCTCGCTTCTTTCACCCACCTTTCATAAAACTGTCTGGGACCAAGCACTTCTCTCTCCATCCTGATTCTTCTTCCGAAGTGGTATCGGAAGAAGTAAACCAGGTGATGGCCGGAGAGAAAGTCACCCGACCTCAGACCTTTCAGGCGCGTCCACCACACAACCTCTTTCATCATGGCTATTACGCACAGAAAGACCGCCTCTGCTTCATTTCTGAAGGGGGGAGGCGGCTTGATGTTCACCACAGACTCGGCGGTTAATCGAATCGGTGCCACACGCGACAGCAGTCGTTCGACGTAGCCCCACAGATCGGCAACGCCCGGGCAGTGTACCAGTGCATGCGCAACGGTTTCCTCGTCGCGCACGCATCTGGGACAGATCTTTTTCGCGGGATCCCTGCCCGGGCGCCCGTGTCTGTAGAGCTTTTCTCGAACGGGCAGAGCCCCCCGGTAACACTGCCAGGCTAGGGACCTCTGGAAGTTGTCCATGGGTCCCGGGCCGAAAGTTCTACCGAACAGGCTGGCCAGTTCGTCCTCCTCCATGCCTAGCGACTCTCCAAGGGTGTCGTCGCCCCTGCTAGCCACCAACCCTCTATAGAATGTCGAGGTGGATTCTCCACTGACAGTCGGGTCCGCTTGCCAGATAGCCGTGAGCGCCTGGGCACACTCAGTGTGCCAGTTGCCCAGTTTTCTCGGTCTTTGCTTCACCCAGGATTGCAGTTCGGTGAGCGAGACGAGCTGTGGGAAGGCTCGCCTCACAAACGGGGCCCACACCGGCTGACCGTTGAGGAATACCTGTAGATGCCGTAGCCTCAATGCGTGCCTACGCATCAACAGCCACGGCATACCCAGCCCTCCTTTCGAAGGGTGCTGGCAGCAGATGGATCTCCTCACCATTGGAGGCCGCTTCTTCCAGAGGAACTGGAAGAGCATGCGTTCCATGATGGTGAGCTTTTCCTTGGGGCAAGGCACGACGGTCAGGCGGTAGTAGATGACGGACGCTATGTAAGCGTTCGTCACCTCCGCCCGACCTTTCAGTGATAGTTTGCACTTGGCCCACTTCTGGGTCAGCGCAAACACCCTGCTCGTCACCTCGCCCCAATTCTTCTCCACCTGGAGGTCCGGTCCGAACCAGACCCCGAGCAGCTTCACCGGGCCCTCCGTCCACCGCCCGACGACACCGTCTAACGGCATCGGTTTGCCCCTCCACGTTCCGAGTTGCAAACCGACTGACTTGTCCTGGTTCAGCTTAGCCCCCGTCAGCCTTTCGTATTCCTCCAGTAGGATAGCGATCGCCCCGATTTCCGAGGCGTCCGCCACCATTACTGTTACGTCGTCGGCATAGGCCGAGACCGCTTTGTGCAATCCCGGTTCCAGGGGTATGCCCCGCAGCAACTCCAACTTCCGCAGCAGTGGCTCGAGAGTCAATACGTACAGAAGGGAGGAGAGGGGGCACCCCTGTCTGATGGATCGGGTGATTTGAAACGGCTCCGAGAGGTAGCCGTTTACTTTAATCCTAGAGTAGATGTTGCCACTGTGCATGGCAGAAATCCAGCCCCTGAAAACGGGTCCGAAGCCCGCCGCCGCTAGCACCGCATCCAGGTAACCATGGTCGACCCTATCGAACGCCTTAGATTGATCCAAGTTGATCAGGGCCCCACCAAAGCCGGGTTCGTAGCCAACCCTCTCTATGATGTATCGCATGAGGTGGAGGTTGTCGTGAATGGACCTGGACGGGATAGCGCATGTCTGCGCGTCTCCCACCAAACCACCTACCACAAGCGCCAACCTCTTCGCCAACACCTTGGCCAAAATCTGTAACTCTGCATTCAGCAGAGTTATGGGCCTAAAGTTACTTAAGTCGTCCCCCTTGCTCTCGTCCTTCCTCACTAGCGTGACCACGCCCTTGGTCACAGAACAGGGAATTCTCCCGTTCTGTTGCCAGTTGCAATAGACAGCCTCGAGGAGTTCGGAGAACAAGACCGGCATAGCTAAATAAAGTTCGTATGGTAGACCATCGAGACCCGGGGATTTGCGTCTGCTGCATTGGCTGAGCGCTTCCCCGATTTCAGTGGCTGTGATTGGCCCTTCGCAGCACTCCGCTTCGCCGCTCGAAAGACGCGGTAGACCGTCGAGGTATGGACCGAAGTCCACATCTCCGTCCGGCCCCCCGCCACCTCCGAACAGTCGAGCAAAGTGCCTTTGAAAGGTCTCGCACATTCGCTCAGGTTCAAGGATCACCCGTCCATCCTGGTCTCGCAAAGACCGAATGGTGGATTTAATCCCACTCTTGGCTTCTGTCACGCGGGCCCAGCTAACAGCTTTGGTCCCCTCGTTTCCTAAAGCACGTATTTTACTTCGGACAACGCAGCCTTCGTGCTTCGCGTCAAAGAACTGGCTCAATGCCGTTCTCGTCGCTAACACTCTGGCTACGTCTCCGCTCCTAATCGCCTCTTCTAGTTTATCTGTTAACTCCCTTTCCCTCCTATTTCTATTCGCCGCTAGTTCCTTACTGTAACCTATCGAACTTACTCTAATCTCTCTCTTTAGAGATATCCACCACCTACTGTTGACGATCGCTCCCGTCAACCGCATCTTAACTAAGCTACTAATCCGGTTTCTGTAATCTTTCTTTGTCGGTAAGGACAAGTTCATCTTCCAGTAACCGGGACCCTGTCTATGCGTTCTATCAAGGTTGACCACGCAGGTCACTAATTTGTGATCTGAATAGCCAACCATGATCAGTTCTGGACAACTAAATACGTCCCTATCCTTACTCCTAACCAAAAACCTATCTAGGTACGATCTAGATTGTCCACTGCGGTTTGCCCAGGTCCAGGTTGGCGCAGTTGGACAATCTAGTCGAAATCTATCGACCAGGTCGAATCGATCGAGTAACCCCTTGAGGCTGCTACACCCCCCTCTATCGGGACATGCCCCTGCATAGTCCCAACGCGCATCTAGGATTCCATTCCAGTCCCCCACTAAAAGCAGGGAACGCGACGTTCCTAGAAAAGTCTCCAGACGTTGGAAGAAGTCGGCTCTCTCCGCCCCGAAGGGAGCATAAAGACCGACCAGTCTGAAAGCCCCGCCTTCACCACCTCCGACGTCCAGCACCAGTAATCGACCCCCCGGGTCCGAGTGAACAATCTGTACGTCGAGAGTCAGACGTTTATCCAGCAGTACGGCAACTCCCCCCCCCCCCGCCTCCGGGTTGACAGAGAGATGCGTGCATCTCAAAGTCATCGAAGGCGGGCGCCAGCTGTCTCACGCTGCTGATCCGACTCTCGCAAACAACCATCACATCTATACTTTGTGACCTGAGGTCACTTAGAAGCTTTGCTTGCTTCCAAGCTGAGCTCAGGCCACGCGCGTTCAAACAGCCAACTCTCAATTGATCTATTTTGGTGTTGAAAGTGAAGAAAGAAAAGCACTTACCTCTCCGGGTTGCGTAATTTCCATGGCATCAGGTGTGTTGGGTGGAGGGATGTTTTGTGGTGGTGTGGGGGTACACGTGTGTGGTGGGGTTGGGGTATTTGGAGTTGTGTCAGGGAGAGGGGCGGTTATGGGGAAATCTTTCAAGAGGACGCGATTCAACGGTTTTAAACAGGGGGGGCTCACGTCCCGTCTAAATTGTTCTTTTAAGGAACGATAAAGGTCCAGAGGGACCTTTATCATTT
This sequence comes from Eledone cirrhosa, assembly GCA_964016885.1. Lineage (NCBI taxonomy): Eukaryota > Metazoa > Mollusca > Cephalopoda > Octopoda > Eledonidae > Eledone > Eledone cirrhosa. Next base: position 363,218,760 of record OZ024743.1, on the reverse strand, counting down.
TTAAATGGGTGAAGTTCTCTGTTGAGATAAAGTTTGGCCCTTCGGTCTGCACCATAGGGTTATTGTTTATTAATTTAACCAGTTTTTTGTTTTCTTTATTTATATATGTGTATTGCAACGTCTTTTTTTGTGATGCTGTCAATGTTTCGGAGAGGGGAGGCGCAGATTTATTTTTGTTTGTTGAGGGTGGGGTGTTTTTGATTGGAGTTGGTGTTTGTGTGTGGGTTATTTGTGGTGTGCTGGGTGTGTGTTTTCTTTTTTTTCTTTTAACTTGTCTGAAGGCTTCTCCTCCTTCTTCTTCAGAAGTTGGGGGAAACTCTTCAGCGCTAGGTGGGAGGGACGTGTTGTGTGGTTGTTTTTTTTTTGCGGGAGGGGTAGATTTGTTACTGTTTTTTTTATTATTTGTTTGGAATGGGTTTTGTGGTGGTGGTGGTGGTAATGTTTGTGTCGTGCTTGTGGTTGGTAATGGTGGTGGTGATGTTTGTGTTGTGGTTGGTGGTGGTGATTTTTGTGTCGTGCTTGTGTTTGGTGCTGGTGGTGGTGATGTTTGTGTTGTGTTTGTGGTTGGTGGTGTCTGTATTTTGTTTGCTGTGTGTGGTATTAGTGTATTTTTGGAGGTGGGTGGTGCTGGTGTACTGTTTGTGGTGGGTGTGGGCAATAGTCCTTTTTGGGGGATACGTTTCGGGCAGTTAGCCTTAACGTGTCCCCTTTCCATGCATAAATAGCATGCTGGTCTTCTCCCCTCTACAATTATGTCTATTGGGGTAAGGTCATCCAGCCAGATGCGATCCGGGATTTGTGCTATTCTTTCGGGCCTCATTTGGACTAGTATGTCGAGGCCCATTCCCAGGAACGCATCTCCAGTTGCCTTCCCCATTGACAGCATAGTGTCTTCGCCCATATCAATGAAGCCAGCAATAGCCCACCAGAAGTCCATTGTGGGCAGCATTGTTTTTACTTTTATTCTCTGTGTTCTTCTACCCATGTAGGAGGGATAGAAGCTATATGTTGTCGACGAGAGTGGGCTTAGGGAAAGCTGAACCGCCGTTTCTTTGTCTCTTGTTAGGACCGAAATGCTGCCATAGAGTCGGTCCTTTCGTATGAAGAGAATATTCTTCATATAGTCTTTTAGGACTAACTCTATTTCCATTTGGCTGGGCTGTGCTGGCTTTCTTGACTGGTTTAGTATAGTTCTGTATATAACTGTGTTTTCTGCTCTGGCTTTCTTGAATTCTGGGGGGGAGTTAATGGAAAACATTCCATTCTCCCCCAAAACAATATGTTTCTTTGCTTCGGCCAGTTTTTCTCTGGCGGCAGTTAGGTCAATTGGTGTGTATGTAATGGATTGCTTTGTTTTCTGGGCGAAAGTTGCCCTGTCGTTATTTGTATTATTTTCTGTTTGTTTGTTTTCTGTTTGCTCATTTTCCTTAACATTTGTTTTTTCATTTTGTTTGTTTGTTTCAATGTCTAATTTTGTTGTAATTATTTTTTGTTCTTCAGACTTGGGGGGCGTGGCAGAGCTAATGGCAGACATGTCTGCCATCTTTTCCGCCATGCTGCCAAGAAAGAAATTTTTCGGCAAAAATAGATATTTATTTTACCCCCTAAAAAGGGGGTAAATGCAAAAATGTTTCCCTAAATAACAGGGGTTAGTGTTCCAAATGTGTTGCACTAAAAAATTTATCCGGTACTTACAATAGTAAGGGTAAATCCCGATGGAATAGCGGAGCCGATGCGAAGCGTGTCTTACTCTATCAAGATAGATAGATAGATAGATAGATAGCAAACTCGTTTATTTGCTTTGCTGAAACAACTGTTTTTACGTGTTGAGATCGTGGGATTACTGTACTACTTCTCAATATTTGAATATCTTCTGTGATATATCTGTTTATTTCTGTTTACTTGATGTATGACAAACGTGAGATATCTGTTTCTATGAAATTAGACTAATACGTTATATCTATGAAATTGATGCAATATATATATATATATATATATATATATATATATATATGTGTGTGTGTGTGTGTGTGTGTGTGTGTGTGTGTGTGTGTGTGTGTGTGTGTGTGTGTGTGTGTATTTGTTGAGGGAAG
>OZ024743.1:363196667-363206667 GCA_964016885.1 Eledone cirrhosa | reverse complement strand
CAAGCCAGACTCGATCCGCTTGAAAAAAGACCTGCATTTGATGTCGTCCATGTTACCTCCACATAGTCACTGATTATGGTATAGAGTATAGCTAAACCTCCCTTATATCACAGACCTATTATCATAAAATATGATGCTTTGGATAATATGGTCATATATAGTCTCACGAAAGAAAGATGAGATGGTTAAAAATGGAAGGCCCTTGCAAAAATGGTAATAGGCTCAGGCTTGATATAAAATATGGCCTTCTCACCATGCTGGTATTAAGCCCAGGCCAGATATAAAATATAAAATATAGCCTTCTCCCCATGTTGGTAATAAGCCCAGGCCAAAAATAAAATATAGCCTTCTCACCATGCGGGTAGTAAGCCCAGGTTAGATTTTAAATAATATTCCACCATGTTGGTATCAAGCCGATGTTAGATATAAAATATAACCTTCTCACCATGCTGGTATTAAGCCCAGGTCAGATATAAAATATAGTCTTCTCACCATGCGGTAATAAGCCCAGGTTAGATTTTAAATAATCTTCCACCATGTTGGTATCAAGCCGAGGGCAGATATAAAATATAACCTTCTCACCATGCTGGTATTAAGCCCAGGTCAGATATAAAATATAACCTTCTCACCATGCTGGTATTAAGCCCAGGTCAGATATAAAATATAACCTTCTCACCATGCTGGTATTAAGCCCAGGTCAGATATAAAATATAACCTTCTCACCATGCTGGTATTAAGCCCAGGTCAGATATAAAATATAACCTTCTCGCCATGCTGGTATTAAGCCCAGGTCAGATATAAAATATAACCTTCTCACCATGCTGGTATTAAGCCCAGGTCAGATATAAAATATAACCTTCTCACCATGCTGGTATTAAGCCCAGGTCAGATATAAAATATAACCTTCTCGCCATGCTGGTATTAAGCCCAGGTCAGATATAAAATATAACCTTCTCACCATGCTGGTATTAAGCCCAGGTCAGATATAAAATATAACCTTCTCACCATGCTGGTATTAAGCCCAGGTCAGATATAAAATATAACCTTCTCGCCATGCTGGTATTAAGCCCAGGTCAGATATAAAATATAACCTTCTCACCATGCTGGTATTAAGCCCAGGTCAGATATAAAATATAACCTTCTCACCATGCTGGTATTAAGCCCAGGTCAGATATAAAATATAACCTTCTCACCATGCTGGTATTAAGCCCAGGTCAGATATAAAATATAACCTTCTCACCATGCTGGTATTAAGCCCAGGTCAGATATAAAATATAACCTTCTCGCCATGCTGGTATTAAGCCCAGGTCAGATATAAAATATAACCTTCTCACCATGCTGGTATTAAGCCCAGGTCAGATATAAAATATAACCTTCTCACCATGCTGGTATTAAGCCCAGGTCAGATATAAAATATAACCTTCTCGCCATGCTGGTATTAAGTCCAGGTCAGATATAAAATATAACCTTCTCGCCATGCTGGTATTAAGCCCAGGTCAGATATAAAATATAACCTTCTCACCATGCTGGTATTAAGCCCAGGTCAGATATAAAATATAACCTTCTCACCATGCTGGTATTAAGCCCAGGTCAGATATAAAATATAACCTTCTCACCATGCTGGTATTAAGCCCAGGTCAGATATAAAATATAACCTTCTCACCATGCTGGTATTAAGCCCAGGTCAGATATAATATATAGCCTTCTCGCCATGCTGGTATTAAGCCAAGGTTAGATATAAAATATAACCTTCTCACCATGCTGGTATTAAGCCCAGGTCAGATATAAAATATAACCTTCTCACCATGCTGGTATTAAGCCCAGGTCAGATATAAAATATAACCTTCTCGCCATGCTGGTATTAAGCCAAGGTTAGATATAAAATATAACCTTCTCACCATGCTGGTATTAAGCCCAGGTCAGATATAAAATATAACCTTCTCACCATGCTGGTATTAAGCCCAGGTCAGATATAAAATATAACCTTCTCACCATGCTGGTATTAAGCCCAGGTCAGATATAAAATATAACCTTCTCACCATGCTGGTATTAAGCCCAGGTCAGATATAAAATATAACCTTCTCACCATGTTGGTAATAAGCCCAGGCCAGATATAAAATATAGCCTTCTCGCCATACTAGCTATAGACACAGATCAGATGTGAAATGTAGGCCCAATTTCCAATGCTCGTTAAGTAATTTAGTAACTAGTGCTAAATAAATGTTTATGCGTGTTTATAGGTATATGGATGTGCACGTAGTGAGCATGATATACGTACAAATAACAGAACAGAACAAAAAACCTAAAACTTATAGCAAGCGGAATGACACAATGCTAGCGCAGCACTTATACAAGAGTAATGATTTTCAGTGAAAATAAAATGAAGATAGCTCTAACCAAGCTACACTATGCGGTTCTCACACTTATGAAGAGGCGCCTATTACCCAGATCTCCTTAGATCAGAGGAAAGGCAAACCAAGTACGTCTAAGGGAGACAACAGGAAACATGGGTTACCAAGAGAGTAAGCAACCCTGGACCCAAAAGCCTTCATGGGGTCTGATCCATTCCTAGATTTGATGGATGATTGATGGATACCTTGTATCAAAGGTATTCATTTTTGTCCTGTCAAGATATTCTTCCACCATCCTTACATTCTTTATGTTTATCTATCTCTCCCCCTCTCTCCCCTCTCTCTCTCTCTCTCTCTCTCTCTCTCTCTATATATATATATATATATATATATATATATATATATATATATATATATATATTGTTATACTTTGGGAGGGTCATGTTGCCAATAAGAAACACAGCACCAGTTGCTTCACTCCAATTTATTATAAATTAAATTATAAATTAAACAAAATTTATAAATTTCCGGTTGGTTGGTTGGTTGGTTCCACAACCGAACGGTTGTTCATATATTGTCAAAGTTCTTTTGTCGCACATTCTGTGACCTCATCAGTGACCGGGGATTATTTTCTTTGTTTTGTACCTCTCCTTTGTTCTGTCCTACGCCATCTTGTTTTTGTGTGTGTTGTCACAAGATGGCGTGGAACAGAACAAAGGAGATGCACAAAACAAAGAAAAGAATCCGGTTGTGGAACCAACCAACCAACCGGAAATTTATAATTTTTTTTTAAATTTATAATTTAAGTTATAATAAATTGGAGTGAAAGCAACCAACCAACCGGAAATTTATAATTTTTTTTAAAATTTATAATTTAAGTTATAATATAATAAATTGGAGTGAAAGCAACTGGTGCGTGTGTTTCTTATTGACAACATGACCATCCCAAAGTATAACAATATCGGTTTCAACACACGTATTCAGATAAAGAATCTTGCTAAACAAATTCAGAATTCAGTTATATATATATATTCAGTTATATATATATATAATTCAGTTATATATATATATAACGAAGGAAATGCGGTAAGGAACCAGATGGACCATAATGCACTAAAGTACTCAATACTTAGGGTAGTAGAGTGGGTAATAGGAAAAACTATGACCCAGAGCTCAAGCCGTTTCGATGGCTAATTCTGGACTCAGTCCAGAATTAGCCGTTGAAACGGCTTGAGCTCTGCCGTCGGGGTCATACTTGTTCCTATATATATATATATATATATATATATATATATATATATATATATATATATATATATATATATATAAAATACACACTCATTTATATTTATATAGCTATATGTATATAATATTATCCGTAGGTATGAAAAAGGAAAAAGGAAGACAGTGCTCAACCAGGAAGAGACCTCAAATATTATATTATTTATTAATGTTCATACTCGGAACAAAAACGCTACCTAAGGTTTCAAGGCCCAATATTGATCATATCTCCAGAATGTAAGAGGAATCAAAATTGTGACCCAATCCTCAGGCGCTTATATGAACTTATAAGATACTGTTAAAATTAAGGCGTACCAAACGCTCTTTACGAAACACGTGTTATAACAAAGGGAAATAACTCCAAGATTTGAAATAGCGAAATGGTGTTATTATTTGTGGACCATAGCAGCTGTATGGTATTATGTGGTGGTATGTAATATAGGGATGGTAATATTTATTAAGGTATGGGGTAGAGTAGTATAGAAGGCGTACTGTGTTATGTAGGTTTCGAGAAATTTAACACGAATATCGTTAAATGCCCCCCCCCCCCCTCCAGAGTTAAGGACTTGGCCCCGTCCGAAGCTGACCTATTAGATATATTCCCAACCATCAAGTTTCGTAAGTACCATAAACCCTTCCAGCATACACTTGTAAATGACATTAAAATATTCGAATCTACTAAGAATGTTTTTGTATTTTCAGACAAAACAAAAGATTTGTATGAATTGGAAAAGGAAAAAAATATAACAATCTAATACTTTATAGCATAACACATAAATACCAGCAAGCAAAGCCTAACACCTATAATAATAATAATAAAATTAATGATGAGGCCAAGGTTATTGCCACAAATTTAAAACAGATAATAAAGTAGAACGCTTAGCGGAACACGATGCCTTCATTACTTTGAAGGATCACAATCCTGATTTTCACAAACAGGCCTAGCTGCAGATTAATAAATCCCGTAAAGACAGAGTTAGGACTTGCTAGCAAAAAACAAATTAAGAGACATCAACATTTGTATTATTAAAAATACCAATCTCTCACTGTGGAATAATACATTTGTCATATCCTGGTTCACTTTAAGATCAGGAACAAATTCACACAGTTTGATATTATAGGAGGGTCATCACAAACCTAAGATTTGCATGCGATATTGATGGCCTGGCAGAAAAAGCGGATGCATTGGGCGCCCTGATTAACTACCTTGATAAAGCCTCAATCAAATTTAGAAGGGAAACAAGTGCCAAAAACAAAAATACTCATGACAAACGCCATGGTCTCATCACTACAGACATACACGTATCTTTATAAAGAGAAAAAACTATAGACAGTGCAGTAGTTTAAATACCTGGGGTGATCATTAATGATAAAAGATCAAGACTAGAAATCCTTAGAAGAACCAAACAGGCAATGGCTGCACTAATAGAGTTCAAACCAATATGGAAAGATAAGAGCATCACCATAAAGAACAAGACCAAACTCGTGCTTGAAGTGATGCTCTCCGTATTCCTGTACGTATGCGAGACATGGACCCTCACTGCTGAGATACAGAGAAAAATACAGACATTAGAAATTAGATGTTACCATAACATCTTAAGCATCTCATATGCAGACCATATCACAAATGAGCAGGTACACAAACCAAACCATCACATTGACATCCATGAAGACCTTTACACAATAATGTCAAGGCTATAGAAAAATCACTGAGATATGTTGATATTCAGTATTTCATTTATTATTAGTGACTCTGACACCTGTTTCGATACATTGTGTAATATATTCAAGCATAGGCCTGTGAAATCTAGAGTTTAGATAATCGATTATTTCATACTGCATATCTTCTGAGGAATTCAAATAAATAAATTTTATGAAGTTTGGAAAATGTATGTATGTATGTATATATATATATATATATATATATATATATATATATATATATATTCAAAGAGTAGAAAAGTGCGCCGTATTTCTCAACCAATATATATATATTGGTTGAAAAATACGGCCCTCTTTTCGACTCTTTGAATTTAACCGCCCATAGCGTGCTTTGTTCTAATGATGGAATTTGACTGTCTTCCTCTGTAGCATTCACGTGTAAAACTACAACCAACGCATTAGTGGAGTTAAGTTTGTTCTCTGCTGGTATCCCGGACGCATTCCTTCGCTAGAATTTAGGACTGAACTCTGTTGGAAATTCGCCCCGTCTGTCCTGACAACGCAGACATTCGTGAATTTTTTTTTTCGGAAATAAATCGTGACTTCTGTGCGTGATGTTTTGCTAATGCATCAATTGTGCATAGGATGTAGCGATGAAGCTGTACATTTCGGAAGCATTCTTTGTGTTCTTATACAAATCCGTTTATCCACCGGCGATCCTAGGCGAAATCTAATTGTCTGGCTCGTTATAATCAATGTATATATATATGTGTGTTTGTGTGTGTGTGTGTGCGTGCACGTGTGTGCACGTGTGTATGCACGTGTGAGTGTGCATGTGTGTGTATGCACATGTGTGTGTGTAGGCATATTAAATAATTTTAGAGATAAATGAGATAAAAGGAGGTAACTTTCGAAGATTACCTTTCATTATAAGGGAGGTTTGGCAGTATCGGTAGAGGGTCAGACGCCATGCTTTCAAGCATAGTTACGTCCCTTTACGATCTGAGTTCAAATCCCGCCGAGGTTGACTTTGTCTTTCATCCCTACGGGGTCGATAAAATAAAGTACCAGTAATGCTCTGGGTAATTGCTGGCCAATTATAAGGGCGGTAAATCCTTGATTTCCTTTATTATAAAACCAGTTTTTTTCAAATATTTCTGAATCTTTGTTAACTTTCAGGTTAACTTGTCCTTATACTTCAGCCATAATCTTCCAACATTTCTCCTTCCTTCGTGGAACTGACTATACATGAGGACATTTGGAATTCTATTGTTACTCATTGGGATTGAAAAATAAAGGATTCAATGCCACCGATTTTACATTTAGAGAACAAGTCAATGTTCGAAATTTTGTCAAATGAGCTGTATCCAAAAAGGAGACATCGTTTCTGAAAACTGGTTTCAGTCGATGAAAAAATTTCCCGAAAGCATTTGTCATCTTTACCATACGGTTGATAACTTCATCATTAGAGAAGCACCTGGGGTTACTCTGCTTCTCATATATGTGAGTGCCATTACATATTTGAGGTTTTGGGCATCGATGAGGATGGGAATAGCTAGGAACTGTTGAACTAGTTGTAACCTCTGATTTGCTTGAATGTGGGCCTTGGCTGATGGACACCTTCAGTCTTTTTCATGTTAATGGTGAGACCGAAAGCTTTATTTACATTACAGATAAGATTAACACACCATGATGCTTCTTTGACAGGTGTTGCAACAAGTGTAGCATCATAAATAAACAAGGGATCATCCATCATTGCCATTCGGACAAATGCTTTGGCTTATGAGTGCTGGTAATTGAAGATGCTCTGATTAATAAGTCATTGGAATTTATTGAACACCTGAATCGAAGTCGTCATAAGCATAGTGTAACATGACTAGAAAGAAAAGTGCAAAAGGAACTGGAACCATGACACAACCTTGTTTTGTGCGTTCAAAATTTTGAAAGAATCTTAAAGTCGACTATCTGATAAAACTGATGCTTTCGTTCCTACATGAAAGGAAATGATGACATTTAGCAATTTATCAGGTATATCAATTTTGGTAGCCAGTAATTTGACTCCGGTATTTTGACTCCGGTAATTTGATTCCGGTAATTTGACTGCCGGTCAATTTCACTCCCGCTATTAGAAAAAAAACTCCCAAAACGTTGAAATTCATCATCATATTATTATTATCATTATTTACGGATTGGCAGTATCAGTAGAGGGTCGGACGCCAGTTCTTTCCAGCATAGTTACGTCCCTTTACGATCTGAGTTCAAATCCCGCCGAGGTTGACTTTGCCTTTCATCCTTACAGGGTCAATAAAATAAAGTCCCAGTAATACACTGGGTAATTGCTGGCCTTGTGCCAAAAGTAGAAACAAATATTTACTCCCGGTGGATGGCAGTATCGGTAGAGGGTCTGACGCCATGCTTTGCAGCAAAGAGTTACGGCCTTTGCCATTCTGAGTTCAAATCCCGCCGAGGTTAACTTTGCCTTTCATCCTTACGGGGTCGATAAAATAAAATACCAGTAATACACTGGGATTATTGCTGGCCTTGTGCCAAAAGTAGAAACAATTATTTACTCCCATTTACTCCTAATGTTAGAAAAAAATAAAACGTTAAAATTCATCATTATTCGTTTTTTTTATTAACAGAGTAATTCAGTTAACTGAAAGTATCATTTCAGTCATCCATTCGGTTGTTTATTTAAAGAGTTTGAATAGGCTACGTAGCAGGTCCCGGCAAAATAGACAAACATGCTTTTTAAAGTTCGCCACTATCAAGGAACTTGTATTCGTCGGGTATCTCATAACGAAATCGACTCTGAGGGATTGGAGGGGCAGTAACTTTTGCTTGACACCAGTTCTTTATATTGCGACCTATGCACGAAGAGGAGGGCATGTGAGCCATTTCATTTTCTCTTCTTTTTAGTTTAGTTTTTTCTCTCTCGTTTTCGTTTCTTCTTATATATAAGTGATATGAGATACTTTTCTCAGCCTGTCATATATTACCAGCTTTACACAGACGCTTAAATTGATTAAATAAATAAAACAGGGCATATAGTGGGTACTTTTCTCTGTGTTTGGCCTTGATGACACAGATGGAATATAAGTAGTCGTCACAGGAATGCAATGTCTAACTGGCAATCAACAAAGTAATATCTACTGAGTTGTCTCCCTGTGTAATGTTTTTTATTTATTTTTTTTTATATTTATTTATGCATGAAGACACACTTTGTACAAGCAAGAGAAATATAGAAAATACCTACCTTGAACTTCGAAAGAAAATGCATCCCTTCTTCTGATTACTGAATTCTGAAACTGACGCATTACTACACCAAGAATCCCTCCTCCACACCTGCTATCAAGAACGTGTATGGGGTTCTCCTCTCTCCAGAGAGGTCCATCCTGGCGAGATGGAGAATACTTTGTTGATCTCCTAAACCCGATCAAAACAGCATTTTCGGATGCACACGAGGTGCATTTGGGAGCCATGACTAATCTCTCAGAGACTAAGGTCACAAAAGCAGTTAAAGATCACATATGTGGCAAGGCCGCTGGGGAAGATCAAATTCGACCCAAGATGTTAAAAGACTTAAATAGAGAAGGTATTCTCTGGCTGACTCATGTGTGCCGGGTGGCTTGGATCTCTGGAAAGCAATGACAATCGGGAGTGATAATCCCAATTTTCAAAAAAGGGAGATAAGAGAAATTGTTCTAATTACAGAGGGATCTCCTTGTTAAGCCTCCCCAGTAAAGTCTATGCTAAATGTCTGGCAGAGCGATGCAGGGAGATTGTCGAGTCCAAACTAACAGATGAACAGTGCTGTTTTCGCATCGGACGCAGCACAGCCGACCAAATATTCACAACACAGCCGGTCTTCGAGGAATCGTTAGAGGTGTATTGTTGCTTTGTCGACCTCGAAAAGGCGTATGACCATGTCCCTCGGAACCTGCTGTGGAAGGTTCTGCAGGAGTATGGGATCGATGGTCAGCTTCTTGCTACGCTGATGTCTCTATACGAATGCCCGAGTATTTGTGTTCGGATAAATAGTGCTAAATCGGAATTAATTTAAACTCAATCAATTTAAATATACAGTTGTTTCCTAATATAAGAAATTGATTATTATGAGCTAGGATTCTAGATAAATGCTAAATCTATAATTTATAAATATTCTACACTGAGATACATAAGAATACATGTGTGCGTGCGTGTGTGTGTGTGTGTGCGCGAGTGTATGTCTGCGTGGGAATGTATGTATGTATGTATGTATGTATGTATGTATGTATGTATGTATGTATGAATGTATGTATACGTGTATGCATGAATGTAAGCATGTATGATGCGTTTATAAGGGAGGCAACTCTCAGCTTCATAATGGGATAGGTAAAATAGCTTGGCAGCGATGTATTTTCTCACTGAAGTTCGATTTAAAACATTTAGATCAGCATGAGATCTATTATTTGATTATCATTCAAACAATTCTTTATTAATTGTAAACAAGGAGTGTTAAAGAACACATATTTCGTTTTAAAAGACAATAAGAAGATCTGAATGTTTTTGTTGTTTTTAAACTTTGGCGCACAGGGCCCGAAAGTTAAATTTTAGCAAAATGCACAAACATTTTTCCAATACCTCTTCCTTTCTCTGGTTTCTAGTCTTAGATATAACTTTGATAGGTTTCGGTTAGTATTGGCCCAGGTCATGTCTAACTTAAA
>OZ024743.1:363159167-363191667 GCA_964016885.1 Eledone cirrhosa | reverse complement strand
TGATGGAGTTGGACTAAATGGAGAAATCTGTAATGGTTTCAAATTTATGACCAAAATACACAGATTTTCTGTGGCTCCATACCCTTGAGCAAGGTCTTGTAATATTTTGGCACTTACAACTGGGTCTTGGAATGGAGAGATCTGGCTGACAGCTTCCTCAATGCTGAGGTATTTCCACAGTTCATGATTAGCAATTATAATGCACTGGTCGTCATGCTGTAGTTTTATACTCTGAATATGTGGCTTTGGTATGAGTTGGGGGTAGAGATAACTGCAGCCTATCAAACGTGTACAGAGTGTAATTCCATTGACCAATCCATCCTGAAAAGTTGAAAAATATTTATGTTTAGATAATAATCAAAATTGATGTAATCTGTGTGAGGGAAGACAAATGGTAGAAGGTGGAGGGGGGGGAGAGATAGATGTAGAAAGGGTAAAGAAAGGAAGAGAGTAAGAGAGATGAAATATTTGAAAGGGACGCAAGAGAGAGAAAGAGAGAGAGAGGGGTGGGGGAATAAAAGAAAACTTTGATATTTCTTATTTCTGTTTTCCAAATTACATTCTTATTAATCTTACCTTAATTAATCTTTTCTACATCTACTCAGCTTTTTGTGCAGGTTAAACTCAGAACATATATCTTCTAATGTATATTTTCAATGCTCTTATCACTAGTGGTTAGTGTGTTAAGCTCATGATTGTGAGGTCCTGAGTTTTGAGTCCGAAACTGAGTGGCATATTTTATTGGATACTTTAATCTCATGTTGATCCAGTCCACTCAGCTGGGAAAAAAAGAGCACCAGTAGCAGCTGGTTGTTAAACTTACAGTAGCCTTGTGTCTTACAATGACACTGGTGCCAAGCTGTATCAGCCTTTGCTTTTTCCTTGGACAATATATGTTGCATGGGCAGAAGTTATTGGCATATATGGGCAACTACTGGTCTTACACAAAGCATCTTGCCAATACTTGAGCCTCGGAAGGGAAAAACTCTATCTCTGCAGCAGGAATCTCCCATAGATTAAACACTTTTAATAGAATAAATAAATATTGAAATAAAAACACTTCATAGATTTTCCTCTGTTAAATTTACCATGGAATTTGTACTATGATAGTGAAGTAAAAGTGCTGTTGTGTGGTGCTAAGTTAAAAACTTGCACCAATTATTGTATTGCACTTCCAAGTCAAGGCTCAATAGTCTCTTGGTCTCAATCAGTATAGTAAGAATTATAGGACTAGTTTGTCTTTACAGTTGAATAGGTATTGGTACAGAAGTATTTCATTATAACAATTAATATGCAAGCTCCAACAATTCATGTGTGCAAATAAAGTTAAAGATGTAAGATAATTTTTGAAAACTGTTTTACACAAAATATATTCTGTGAAATGCTGGCATGGCTGTATGAGTAAAAAGTGTACTTCACAACCTTGTGCTTTGGGGTTTCATCTCACTGTACAGCACCTAGGATTAGTGTCTTCTACTATAGCCTCAGTCTGCCAAAATAGGACCAACCATGTTAGAAACACATTTTTGAATTTGATGAAGGAAAGAATGACCACTGGTAGATGCATCAACCCAGATGTGATGACAGAATTCCATACAAGAGTGAATAAGATAAAGATGAACAATACATTTGGAGAAAATATTAAGAAATATTGCACTTATGGTCTTAATGTTTTGTACTTGGCCCCCTTAGCCATCTTTCACAAAGTCAGGTCCATATTCCCCACCAAAGATTTTCCAATAAATTTACTTACTTCTGTAACAATTCCATCAGATTTTTGAATTCTCATACATTCAGATCGGTCAGAGTCAACTGAGAATTGGTGACTTAGTTTCATTGCTTGACCATTTCGACAAAGGACCACTTGCACCATACCAACATTGCCCACTGTCAAACAATACTGTGAGATCTTTTCACTAATTTCTGTAAATTTCTTGATATGGCAAACTGCAACTGAAGCACCAACCTTTTGACCAACAGATTTAAGTTTCCTACAAAATAAATAAATTAGGTATGTTGCAGTGAAACTGTGTCAGTAACCAGAGTGAAAGTTTTAGCAATGAAATAAATGGGGAAGGGTGTAGTTATTAAACTGTTTAAAAGTCTTGAGACCAAATCACTGCTGGCATATTTTCTTGTGTCTAGACAGAATATTTCATGAGAAATGGTAAACATAACAATTTTTGTGTTTTCTGAATATTAAAATGACCCTTACATGTTCTAATAGAATCTTTCTTGATTACAAATCATACATTTTATGATTAGAATATCAAAAGGAAACAAATAGCAAGAAAAAATATAGGAGTATGACTCAAATAGAATTAACCCTTTAATACCAATGCAGCTAAAACTGCTTCTCCTAAAATGTTGAAATTTAGATTACACTGAAATCTCATCTTTTAATGACATACTAGATTACTTCTATTGTTAAATTGAAGGATGGTGGATTGGCAGTATCAGTAGAGCATCAGACACCATGCTTTGAAGCATAGAGTTACATCTCTTTACATTCTGATTTCAAATCCTGCGTAGGTTAGCTTTGCCTTTCATCCTAACAGGGTTGATAAAATAAAGTACCAGTAATGCACTGGGGTCGATTTAATCAACCTCCCCCTTCAAATTGCTGGCCTTGTGCCTAAATCAGAAACAATTATTAAGTTGAAAATTTGTTATTTCAATTAAAGAAATTGGGGATAAATGAGTGGCAGTGCAAGCCATGTACAGATTAGTGAGTGAGGTGAGAGTAGGTAATGAGTTTAGTGAGAAATTGAATATGCAGGTAGGTGTTTATCAAGGCTCAGTCCTTAGACCCCTCATATTTATTATAGTTAACCAGGCTATAACAGAGTAGTTTACAACTGGATCTCCATGTAAACTTCTGTATGCTGATGACCTAGATGTTATTGCTGCATCTGTGGAAGAGCTAGAGAAAAAATTCCCACTAAAAACAGAACATAGACTCAAAAGGACTCAGAGTAAACTTAGAAAAGCCCAAAGTCTTAGTAAGTAAGAAAGAAGGCTCGACTCCAATCCCATCAAGGGAGTGGCCATGCTCCATATATAGAAAAGAAATAGGTGGGGACTCTATACAATGTATACAATGTAAAACATGAGTACACAAGAGATGTAGTGGGATTGTAGTTGGACTAACAGAAAAGGTAGACTTTATATTTAGGAGATGCACAGAAGTAATAAGTAGTAAACACCCCAGCATAATAAACTTTCTTTAATCCCCAAAACATTCCATAGAAGTAGTTGATAACTTCTGTTACCTAGGTGGCTGAAGTAGCAGTGGAGGAGGTTGCTCTGAAAGTATAATAGCTAAAATAAGGACAGGCTGGAAAAAAGTTCAGAAAATTATTGTCTCTTTTGACATCAAAATGTTTCTCTCTATGAATGAAAGGCCAGCTGTGTAATGCTTGCTTGTGAAGTGTGATGGTGCATGGAAGTGAAACATGAGCAGTAAATTCAGAGGATATTCAAAGGCTGGAGAGAAATTAGGCAAGCATGCTTTAATAGATGTGTGATGTTAATATGCATGTATGGGCTGAGAAAATATATAAGGGAATCAAATGTAGAGTACAAGAGAAAAGAAGCTATTTGATGAGTATGGATAATGATTATTGGGTGAAAAAGTACCAAGTGTTCCCAATGAAAGGTTGCAACAGTAGAGAAAGGCCAAGGAAGATCTGGACAAATGTGGTGGGGGCAGATCTGAAAATGCTGAATCTGATAGAGAAAATTACAAAAGCTGCAGTAGGTAGAAAAAGTTTGTACTAGAAACAACTCTGTCCAACTCATGCAAGCATGAAAAAGCAAATGGAAAAGGATGGTCAAGAGCATGATGTGGCAGAATGTGTTATGTGGCATTACGTTTTATGTGGGATTAACTACGATGTTGGCAATATCTGTCATGTGGCAATACATGGCATCATATTAAGTATCGTGTGGCATAACATTTCATGTGCAATTAAGCATCAATCTGTTGTATGGTTAATCCCCAGCTGCTGCTAGTACTGAGTGGACTGGAGCAATGTGAAATGAAGTGACTTAAACAATATGTCACTTGGGTTGAGAATTAAACCTAGGACCATATGATCATGAGCCCAACATTCTGACTAATAGGCTTCAGGGTTGTTGTTTAGCTTCAAATCAGTCATGATGGAGCAGATCCTTGATTAAAGGCATTCCAGAGATAAATATT
This sequence comes from Eledone cirrhosa, assembly GCA_964016885.1. Lineage (NCBI taxonomy): Eukaryota > Metazoa > Mollusca > Cephalopoda > Octopoda > Eledonidae > Eledone > Eledone cirrhosa. The sequence goes on along the minus strand of OZ024743.1, from coordinate 363,187,463 downwards.
CCATCATTATTCTAAACTAGTATATCCAATGTGTCTCCTTTTTTTTAAGACAATAATGAGTAATATGAAAGAGTTGGCTGCTACTTCAGGGTAACATGAAATGGAAGTTTTACCTAAAGTTACTTATGTTAATGTAAACAGGTCATGGATTTAGTTTACCACGAATTTAACTTTCTAAATGAATAACAAAATGTTTAAAGATGTTATACAGTATAAGTATGATTCTGGGCAACCTGATGATATAACTGATCAGGAGAAACTTCTTACATACCTGTGGCAACTGAGCAAAGCATATTTCATGTAACTTGTTCCACCTGGAATTAAACGTGGGCTATGTAATTCTTCCAACAGAGTGTCTGCAACGATCTCTGCCAATGTTCGAGCAACTTCTTCATTTCTTCCACCATCAAAGATTCCAAAAAGTCCATCTTCACCATTCTTGTTAAATGTTGGTTCGTTCAGAATTGTTACACACAACCTTTTGGGTTTAAAACAAAAATGAAAATGCAATTTCAGATTATGCAAATTCTGTCAGAACTGAGGGGTTTTTTTAATAAGTAATATCTGCTGATGAGGGATTTGATGGAGATTCCTGGCTTTTCTTCTACCTTAGTTTTAAGTTTTATTTTGTCTAAAGCCTTTCTAAGTCTATGAGTTAGTTTGCCTCTGCGGATAACATTAATGAACATCGTACTCTAGTATTTTTTGTTTCCATTCAACAATTGACTGTCTATTTCTCCCTTATCCTCTTTATTCTGTTCCATGCTTTGCTTCTATACATGTAACAAACACTATTCCCATCACTTGCCATGATAGTTTCAATTTTGCCCTGGCACCTTTGAATACTCTGATCCTGTCTTTTTGATTGTATCCAGAGGACTGTGTGCAGTGGATGAAGTGTTGTGTATATCTCTCTAGTTCTATAGATCAAACATGTGGGGTACAATCTCCATCACTCTTACTATGTCTATTATTAAGATGATATACAGTCAGAAACTGCTGAGCTTCAGTGGATGAAGACCACTTTCAAATACAACCAAATAGGCAGGATCAGAGTATACAAAATAGAAGACTATCATGGAAAATGATGTGAATGAAGTATTCCCCATGTATAGGAGCAAACTATGAATAGATAAAGAGGATAAGAAAGAAGGTAGACAACAAAAAATACCAGTATGTGATGTTTGTCAATGTTAGCCACAGAGGTGAGCTAGCTTATAGATTTAGAAGATTTAGATAAAATAAAACTTTAAATTAAAGAAGTAGGAAAAACAGAAATCTCCATCAAATTTCTAGTCAGTAGAACTTACCTATTTAAGAAAGTCCCCTACACGAATGAAAACTGAAATCTGTAAGGTAAGCTCACAGATAAATCATAAAAATTGAAATGTAGTATATAGCATAATATGCACTGAGGGACAATCTAAAAACAGGACCATGATGTACATAGGAGTAATAGCTTGTAGTATGGAGACAAGGATGAAGGAGCAGTGGTGGGAACTGAAAGACAAGAAACATTTGTCAGTGCTTCACTAAAATGCTAAACTAGGATATGGTGTCTCACTAAAAAAACATGAAGGTAAAAAGCATCGCTGCACACCAAACTGATGCAATGCTTAGACATATTAAGGAAGCCACCTATATAACAAAGTAAATCCAGTCTAAATAAAAGGCAAGAATGGAATTGCAACAACCCCACAGTATAAAGACTGATCACACACACACACACACACACACACACACACACATATATATATATATACATATACATACACACATATATGCATATATACACATACACATACATTCATACATATATATACATATAGGCACATGGCTTAGTGGTTAGAGCATTGGCCTTGCAATCGAAAGGTTGTGAGTTCAATTCTCAGACCGGGTGATGTGTTGTTTCCTTGAGCAAGACACTTTATTTCACATAGCTCCAGTTTACTCAGCTGTAGAAATGAGATGATAGGGACTGGGGTCCATATCATTCCACTGCAAAGTGGTCGTGGAGGTGCCACGGCAAAAAAGCACCCAGCACTCACTGTAAATGAGGTTGGTGTTAGGAAGGGCATCCAGCTGTAGAAATCAAGCAAGAATCAGTTCCCGTCCCACCCTTGCAAGCAGGGAAAAAGCGGACGTAAAATGAAATGATGATGACGATGATATACATATATAAATATAAATAAATAAATAAAAGTAACCATACTATCTGTTAGGATATAATGTTGGGCTGTAATATAAAAATGTTTTTATTCAGTTTATGCTTACAAGCTGGTATTGCCTCAGATTTTTTGTCATTGGCTTAAAAAATGTCCAGGGCTTTGGTGGTGCAAAGATCACATGGTCTTTTATTCCTGTTATAGGATCTAGCTTTAGCTAAGATCTCCCAGTATAACCTATATTGGATGTGATTATCTTTTAAACTCCAGATATAGGCTGAAAGTGATGTCATATTCCTTCTTAAAGGGTTACAAAATGAATGAAAATTGCACATAGCCATAGAGCCAAAGAAGAATAGCCCCTCTCCACCACAAAAATAAAATAGAAAAAGAAAAAGAAAAAGAGCATCTCCAACAAAGTAGACCCAGCCAAACTCTGTCCCTACCAATAAGGAAATAAAGACTGAATTGTTAAAATGTATTAATAATCAGTTTAACTATAATATCCAAATATAACTTACTTATTTCTCATTCCAGATGTTTGTGAAAATCCACTCTGCCATGGCATTAGGTCCTCGTCATCTGATGTCTGTTCTTTTTGTTGTGGGAACCGTTTGTGGCCCTTCATATCAATCATGTATATACGTTTCTTGTGACTAAAAAAGGCAGGAGAAAAAATTGTTATAAAGCTATGGTAGAATAATTGAGATATTTATATAATTATGACGAACAGAATAGATTACACATGAAAGATTACTCACACGAATTATCATATATATTTCCCACAACTCATTATATCTACCAACCAGTGTCTCTAAACATCAACCACAATATTAACATTCTACATCTATTTACATGGCAAGAGCTTTGATGTGGTGAGATAAGTGCAAACAGATTTAATGTGGTGAGCATAATAACTTTAATCCTTTCATGACCATATTTCTAATGTACAATGCAGAATATAGAGATATTTACTAAAATTATCAATTATTTCATTACCAAGACATTATTTGTAACATAATTTGAAATTATGTTGGAAGGTTTTAATTTAGAACATGGCATGATTTTGAAAATAATTATTTATGAAGTGGAGTGGGCTAACCATATCTATTGCAGGCTCATTGGCTGCTAACAAGACTAATATAGGACAGGCAGACCAGGCCATATCAGCTGAAGAAACCCTTTAAAACAGGCTGTATTCTATAGAACCAGAGATTCAGGGATATTATCCAGCCATCTTGCTTAGGATCTACCTCTGGGTCTCTTACCGGTTAGTTTTACCAGTAAATTCTGTCCAACAATTCTCTCCTTAGACACTCTGCCCCATGTCTGAAGTATTGGAGCTATGATCTCCCAATTCACAGTAGTGGTGCTACCTGGAATGACTCGCTGATATCTGAGCACTTTATCAAGTAACATTATTCCAAAGACTCTTTAAAAGGACTCCATTTTGGTCACTTGTATTTATAGTTATATTCTTTTGATCATTACCCAAGATTCCTAACCATAGGTAAGGGTTGGCATGAACATCAAATTGAAGAAGCAAGTTTAGCTTTTACACAAACCTCCATTCTTTTGATGACCAAATACTAAAGCTGGCACATTACTGCACCAACTCCTACAATTCTTGCACTTAATTCTGTTTCCTGCCTAGTGAAAATGGCCTCAAGATATTTGAACTTCTTCACCCGCTTCAGTGAAACTCCATTCACTTGTAGAGTGCACTGTACAGACTTCCTTGAAAGGACAAATGTCTCAGTCTTCACAAACCTATCAAGGGCAAATTAGAGATCACCTGATGAATTAAGTTGCACCATGTGCTTGCAAATTCCAGTCGACTGATCCTACACCAGCTAGTCCTGATACCACTTCCAACCTGGCTGGCCATCTCAATTCTGTTTATGAAGATTATGAATAGGAGAGGTAATAGTATGCAACTTTGGCAGAGTCTGATGCTCGCATTGAATGATTTCGAATTGGGAGAATTTATATGAACACAAATACTAGGGCATTCATATAGGGATTTCAGGGAAACAAGAAGCTGTCCATCAATCCAATACTCCTGCAGAATCTTCTACAACAGGTGTCGTGGAATGCAGTCATGTGCCCTTTCAAGGTCTACAAAGCTAGCATACATCTCTTGGTAATACTCCTATGGTCTCTCAAAGACCTGCCACAGTGTGAGTATTTGGTAACTGTACTGTATCCGGGGTGAAAACTGCACTGTTCATCAGCTATCCCTACATCTCTTTGCCAGACACTTAGCATAGATTTTTATTGAGGATGCTTCTACTGTTGTTGCTGTGACTTTCCATGTCTGCTTATGCTGCAATGCAAGCAGGACTTATTTTCAAGCCAAACTTTATAAGTTTCCTTCATTGCTCAGATGGCATCTTTAACCTCCTGATTGAACCAAGGAAACCTCCTGCCTCATGGCACTACACCCAGTAGCTTTTGCCCACTGCATTTAACAACCAAAGCAGAAACTGCCAAGCTGAATAGTTTCCACTCTGTTTCAATATCCTCAGTTTTCTCAACAAGTTCTCTGAATTTGGATGCAACAGTATCTATATACATTGTCTTGACCTTCTCATGAGCCAGCACTTCCCACATATCTTGTAGGTTGATCTGGGCCAGTCAGTTTTGTGGGTTTTCTTGGATTTAGGTCATAAGTTGGAGATAACAAGATGGTGATCAGTTGACAGCTCAGCCCCTCTCTTAACATAAACATTCAGCACAGAATTGAAGAGATCAGAGACAATAACAAAATCAATTACTAATCTCTGTCCCCAATTTTTTCCTTATAATCACGAGTTCAGCTGGTCTTGCTTGGAGATCAGTTGGTTCTGACAGGACCCGCTGAAAAGTATGCTTCAGGACTCTACCTCCATGACCCTCCCAAAAGTAAGTGGGAGAAGAAGAAGAAGAAGAAGAAGAAGAAGAAGAAGAAGAAGAAGAAGAAGAAGAAGAAGAAGAAGAAGAAGAAGAAGAAGAAGAAGAAGAAGAAGACAACGACGACAGAGGGTGAGGTAAGGAGGAGACAAGGGAAAAGAAATTAGGGTAAGAAGTTAAAATAAAATATGTCTATTGTAGCTAAAAATCCAAGGACACAGACTAAAAATATACTTTACCCGAAATAGCATTACCAGATTCACACAGCTTTTGTCAATTAATGACATTTTTTCATAGAAATTCTCAAGTCATTATTGTAGCTAATGTAGTTTTGTTAAATCTATCATCATCATCATCATCATCATAATCATCACCATTATCATCATTATCATCAATGCTGTCCTTACCACCATCACTAGTTATTTTAATAAAATACCCCAAAATTCTTGATTAAAAAAGAATCAATTGAAACACATGGACAATATGAAATCGTTAATCTAGTTAACCATGAAATTGTAATCATTATCATCATCATTTCTCCACCACCACTGAGAGGGGGAGGAACCCAAAGAAGCTTGCTTTGATGAAAAACAAATGGTAAAGTGGGTGTTAACACACTTAACCCTTTATGATACTTATTCATCAGAAACTACCCACTGATTCTAAGATTTTTTTTTTAAATGACCATTTTAAAGTATTTTATTTAAATTTAACCCTTTATCATTTACATTACTCTGTTTATACTATTGTATTTTCACAGTAAACACTTTAACTTACATAATTATTTCACATAATATTAAAGCTATGAGATTTTGATGTTATTTATTTTGAGAACAATATCTTAACATTGGTGTGAGCGGCTGGTTATGGGTAGTTTGAACAGAAAGAGGTGAGAGAATTCTGGTTGGATATGGCTGGTTTAAATGCTAAAAGGTTAAACCAATTCTCAAAATTTTACACAGAAAGATTAACTGAAGCCATTTAAGGTATTTGAATCCCTAGGCAGAATTTGAAGTCAGAATACAAAGTGCAAGAACAAATACTGCAAGGCACCTTATCTAATGCTCTAACAATTCCACCAATCCATTGCTTTGTAGAAATGTCACACCTTCAACATATACTTTTGTCAAAATTATAGAAATACTGGCAGCTGTGAGATTGAAGTATTTTGACAATAACCATTTGATTGTGGAGAACAATTTCTCTTCTAAAACAATGATGAGATGGTCATTTGGCAGAGTTGTTAGAACATCAAATAGCATGCATCACAATATTCCTTGCAGCTCTCTGTGTTCTGAGTTCAAGTCCCACTAAGGTCAACTATGCCTTTCATCCTTTTGAGATTCGTAAATAAAGTACCAGTTAAGTGCTAGGAGCAATTCTTTCTTTATCTCACTTTCTCTCTTCCTTTGCTTTGCTTTCTCTCTTTCACTGGAAGAAATTGGTTCTGTTCAGACCAAGACATGCTGTATATCACTATGGCACCCCAATGGCACCATCAGGAGTTAAGAGCAAATATGCAAACATGCAGAGGTTGTTGGTAAGATAACGAAAAATGACTTACTTGAGATCTTGAAATGCTGTTGTATTGAGATTGATGTTTGGGTTGCCAGAAATATCTAAAAGGTTAACATGAGAATTCACAAGATTGCTCATGGGCACATCAAAGAGTTGATTAAAGCCAACTTCCAAAACCTGATAAAGGAAAGAAGAAAAAAAAAATAACAGAACATATTACACCAACAACTATATAATCATTAAATCATTAACTCAATCTTTTTTAAATGAGGAGATGACGAAGGACCGTGACAAAGTGGAGAGATGCTGAATAGGACCCGTCCAACCCTTGCAAGCAGGGAAAAGCGGATATAAAATGATGATGATGATATATAATAGAAATAGGATTTAGCTTCAGGCGTATGTAGCATAGCAATTTTGTATTTCTAAAGAAACACGGTATGTTTACAGGTAAACATTTAAGGAGCCGTAGTTATGTAAAAAACACTGGGGCTAACGCTCTCTGGTGGTGTCGAGCAGATGTAAGGGGGACAATCGTCAATGCATTTCAGACTTAACTGGTCTTCATCAGGACGATCCCTCCCACACTTGCGACTGCTGGATTTGAAAACGGTCGAGATTATTTAGTTTTCTCATCTGTGTAAATGAGGTGATTAATCTCATTTGCATATGAAGCTGCATAAGTTGGCTCAACTTATTTTTATTCTATGTATATATATATATATATATATATACACTCACAGATATTTTTTTTTCTCATACATCATGATCACTATTTAACATCTATATTCCGTGCTTGCATGGGATAAAGGGGATATCTTATTCTGAGACTAGACAGGTCAAATGACCGTATATCACTCATATGTTCCATTCTGGAAAGGTTTCTAAGGTTTGATGCCCCTTCTAATGCCAACCACTTAACGGTGTGTACTGGGTTCTTTTTACGGAGTGGGTTGAATGCATTTTGTTGTGGCACCAGCACTACCACTTATTGACACTAGCGTGCTTATTCTGTCATCCTCTTCCATAGGTATCAGTTAATGAGATTTCTCTGCAGTTTCTTCTATGGCTGTTATCATCCATAGGCATTGTATATAATACCAATGCAGTCTTCTCTCTTGCACACTACATCAATTCTTTCCCCATGCCATATCATTCATCGGAGCATACTCTTTTCATTTCTTTCTAGCCTATATATATACCTTGAAACTGAATACCAACCCGGAGTACACCCGAACTTCCACCAGGAAATCTTTTGTATCTTTGAAATTTTCTTTGCTTCTTGCATTTAACTATTCCACGGCTCTCTACCACTTTTCCTCTACTACAATCTTCTTACACCACCTTCTTATTTCCACCCTCTTACAAGCTCTAACGGGTCTTTCCGTGTCTGCCATTCCTTCACCTGCACTTATCTTATTTCTCATTCTTTCTTCTGATGAAGGACTAGTATCCAAAATGTTAATACCCACTTCCTGCTATATCAAGCGTTAACCTAATATATCCCTTCCATATACTGTACTGATTGTGTTGTTGTTTCTGTTTACCTTTTACATATATATATTTCCTGAACCCATCACATATGTAGACTTTTCCAAATCATTCAAAGCCCATTTGTAACTTACAAACTCTAAAATTTGTTTTCTTCCCTATCAATAAGTACTTACACAGCTTACTATAAACAAAGGCTCTATCCTATTTCATGTATCCATTTCATGCATTCTATAAACAACAGATCTATCCTTTCTCATGTACCTATTCCTTGTACTCTATCAACAATGGCTATCTATTCATTTTTATTCATGTCTCCTGTTCTATTAAGTCCATTCTAGGAGGCTATTCAGCTGAACCACTCACTTACCTTGCTATTTCCTTCTTACCCACCCCTACACACCACCTTAGCTTCTTAGACAAATCAAATCCCAGCAATACAAAGATATCTTCACCTACCATCTGTGGCAATAACTACTATAGCAACTATCTTTTCTGTTTTTTATTTCATTTATTATGGACAGGCTGAAATGATGGAGCAACCCTAAGTATAAATATGTATCAAATATGTATGGTGACCATGTGAATCTTCTGTATTTCAGATGCAGAAAGCATACAGCCACCCCAACCCCTGCAAATATCCACCACCATCTTCCTCCTCTACCACTGATTACAAATACCCAAACTTTTTAATTGGCACCATCAATGTGGGAACAATGAAAGGAAGACCACGAGAGATTGTAGAGATGTTAGAGAGGAAGAAAATTGATGTATGCTATGTGCAAAAGACTAGATGGAGGCAAAAAACAGAGCTACAGTTTTTCTGGGTGGGAAATGACAATTGGCTAGGGGAACAAGGTATCTTATTAGCTGAACAATGGGGAGATAAGGTAATCTCTGTAAATAGAGTGAACTCAAGAATCATTAAACTCTGACTCGTCCTAAATACAATGATGGTTACAATTATATCTGCATACGCACCCTAAACCAGGGTGTCAGACAAACTCAAGAATAGGTTTTATGAATCCTTAATGCACACAACTGTGCTAATGAATGACAGTGACTTCCTATTCATTGTGGGGTATTTTAATGGACATGTTGGAAAACACTGTGACAGCTTCTACAGAGTTTGGATGGTATGGGTTTGGCGCAAGAAATGAAGAAGGTTTCACGCTCCTAGAATTCTGTGACTTAACACAAACTTCAAAAAACCTGACAACCACCTGATCACCTGGTGAACATGCTTCTCAGATAGATTTTATCCTTACCAGATGGCGAGATACAGTGTCAGTGGTAAACATGAAATCCTTCCCTGGTGAGGAATGCACCTCCCAACATAACCTAGTAGTTAGCAACATCATTGTCAGAGCTAAATGAACTTGAAGACAGAGGGAAACCTGGTGGAGAAGGATATGGAAGCTGAAAGAGCCCTCAGCCAGTAAAAAATGTGAAGATATTTTGCTTGACACCTATAACAGTAAGGAAGAACAAATAGAGACATTCAATATAGAAGAGCATTGGGAGTTCCTGAAAGATATTCTACTGAAGGTGACAGATGAGATCTGTGGATGGAGCAGGGCTACAGAGAGAAGGAGAGTGATTTGGTGATGGAACAATAAAGTAGATAAGACAATTAAAGCCAAAACAATTAAAGCATGGAAAACAATGGAAGAACAGGTGAAGCAAGGTACACTACATAGAGGCCAGGAGGGAAACTAGATGACAAGTACACTTGGCAAGGAGGGAAGCAGAACATAAAAAATTCAAACATGTTTTGCACCGTGAAGACCAGAATCACGAGATGTTCATGAGGCTGTGCATTAGGGAAAATTGTGATATCATTGGAGAGAAATGTGTTCGTGATGACACTGAAAAAAAAGTTGTATGGAAGAGCCATTATAAAACGTTACTGAATGAGGAGAATTTATGGGAGAAAGAGACTCTACCTCAAGTGGACCCTACAGAGGGTCCAGACATACAAAGCAGCAGTGTAATAAGTAAAACAATTAAGGGTATGAAGACCAGGAAAGCAGCCAGTCCATCGGGAATAGCTGCCGAAATGTGGAGAACTTATGGGTCAGTGGGTCACACTGTAACCACATGTATTGTAAACCAAGTAATACAAAATGGCAGCATCATTGTCAACTGCTACAAGGATAAAGGAGATGCAATAGATAGAGGAAACTATAGAGGCATAAAGTTGATGGACCAGGTAATGAAAGAGTTATAGCACAGCTGATTAGGGACTGGGTAAATCTAGATGCAATGCAGTTCAAATTTGTACCAGATAAAAGCACCACAGCTGCTCTCTTCCTGGTGAAGCAGTTACAGGAGAAGTACCTGGCTAAATGTATGCCTCTCTACCTGATTTGAAGAAAGCTTTTGACAGAGTCCTTGTTCATAATCTGGTGAGCTCTTAGAAAACTAGGAGTAGATGAGTGGCTTGTGATGGCTGTATAAGCCATGTATAGGGGATCAGTCAGCAAAGTTAGGATTAACAATGACTAAAGAGAGGAATTTAGCATGTAAGTTGGCATCCACCAGGGCTCTGATCTTAGCTTTCTCCTGTTTATTATGATACTGCTGGCTAATAGTTCAAGTCTACCATGACAAAACAGATGCAGTCTATTTGCTGAACTTTCACTCAAAGTTTGTCTTCTCAATTTCTATTTAGACTTGGGCTAACCAGAAACATTTGCTCAAAATGCTGAAAAATATGATGAAATTTAAGATCAAAATGAATTTTTTAACTACATGACCACGTCTGCATCTCTATAGGTCTTATATAAACTAAACTTTTATGTTCAATATTAGTATTACACCCAAGATATCTAGAGGATGGTGAAAAAAAAACAAAAAACCTTACCTTCAGTTCTGGAGCTTCTTTGAAAGCTGGTAATTCTCGAATTCGATTACAGTTTGCTCTCAATATTTGCAGTTTTTTATGTTTACATAAAGATGCTGGGAAACGTGACAGATTATTCGATGATATATTTAATTCTTCAAGAGCCTCCAGCTTAGAAATGGTGCTGTAATACAACATGTTCTCATTTAAGAATCATATATAAACTGAGAGAGAAACTGAGCATAAGAGAGATCAGTTGCAGTGTACAGGAGAAGAAATGCATTGGTATGGCCATGTGATGCATATGAAGGATGACAGCTGTATAAAATGGTGCAGGGCACTAAAAGTTGATGGAAGCTATGGAGTAGGAAGACCTAGGAAGACTTGGGATAAGGTGATAAAAGCTGACCTTGCACAATTGCACCTCTCGAAGGTGATGTCACAAGATCGAGATCTCTGGCATTATGCAGTAATACAGAAGATCTACCTTTTCCATGTGCACAGATTGAAGCATACACCTAGTATGCACCACTTAACCCCTATATGTCTTCCCCCTTCCATACACCTCCCATGTCATAACACTCTACCCATGTCCTAACACTTCACCCATGTCCTAACACTACACCCATGTCCTAACACCACACCCACTTCCACGTCCTTATATCCCCACTTATTCATCAGATAAGTGCCCCACTTTAGATCTACCTCTCTAATACCCACATACCTTCCCGTATAGTGATAGTCAACACTGTATAGTGATCATGAAGGCATCGCAAGAAAAAGTACCCAGTTCACACTGTAAATATGGTTGGCATTAGGATGGGTATCCAGCAATAGAAACCAGACCAGCCACAGTTCTGTATGAGCAAGACATGGTCACCTGACCTTGACTTACCTCAAATGAGACAACCCATCTAACCCATGCTAGCATAGAAAATGGACGTTAAACGATGATGATAATAATGATATACAGTGGAACCTTGGTTCATGAACTTAATTAGTACCTGAAGGCTGTTCACCACCCGAAATGTTTATTTTCTGAAACTATTTTTTCCATACGAAATGTTGAGAGAGAAATACAGTGAGAGAGAGACTGTGTGTGAAAAACAGATAGATATCACCATAGTAACTAACTACACAGCAAGTAACACTTGTTACCAATCATTACTCGAGACACCGTTCATGAACTGATTTGTTCCTGATGAGAGGCATACCTAAACTGAGGTTCCACTGTGTATATATATTGCATGGGTTTGATGGATTGTCATGTTATGGGATATGGCAGGTTCAAAGACCACATCTTGCTCAAATGGATCTGTATTTTGGCTTGGTTTCTATGAGTGGATGCACTTCCTAACACCAATCACATTACAGTGTAAACTGGGTACTTTATATTGTGGCACCAAAATGACTACCTTACAGGGTGAACTGGGCACTTTTTGTCATGTCACCAACACAACCACCTTACAGTATGGACTGGGTGCTTTTTGTCATGTCACCAGCATGACCACTTTACATTGTGGAGTGGGCACATGTTGTTGTGTCACCAGCATGACCACCATACAGTGTAGACTGGGTGAATTTGCTGTTGTGGCATCAGATCAGCATACAGGATTGACTTAGTGCTTTTTGTCATGGCAATGGCAATGTGGGAGATTAGATGTCAAGCATGTCTAGCTTTTATTGGCCTGACAAGTGAAGTGTATCAGAACTGTGTGGGCAGGTAAGTGAGTTCAACATTAATTAGGTGTGTGGAATATTTAGCAAGTGTGAGCGTGGTATTATGGCAGGGAACAGTGGATGAGGATAGGGTGGAGAGAGGATTGCTGCAGGTTAGTGTGTCCTCTGCATATTTGTTTTGTTTTATTTTGTGCACAGGATGGGGGGGGGGGGTTCTGCAGTACAGCATGATGCCAGAGGTCTCAATTCTGTATCATCTCCTTTATGAAGTGTATTTGGGCACGGTCAGCTTCTATCACTTCATTCCAAGTCTTCCCCTTCCATAATTACCATCAACTTTGAGTGTCCTGCACATTTTTAAATGAGTACATCTGTTATCCTCCATATGCATCACATGTCCAAACCTATACAATCTCTTTCTGACCCCTCTTATACTTAGTTTCTCTCTCAGTTCATTGATGCTTTGTCATTCATTCACACTACTATTACACATCCATCAGAACATATAAGCTTTATTTCTTTCCAATCATGTGTTGGCTGCTGTTGAAAAGATTTCAACAGGAACTGAACCACAAACTTAGAAGTGAACAGGCAGCTTTTTAAAAAGGAAGATCTTGCAATGTACGCAACCACGGAAATATGACATTACTAATGAAAAATTAAACCTCTCACAATTCATTAAAAGGTTTTCATTTGCCACTTAAAATACATGTGTCATATGTTCACCATTTCTATGATAGGTAGTTTGAATCTTGTTATTGATCTTTTCTGACTTAAAATAACATTTGTATTGTTTTTAATACGAAATCTATAAATGTTGTATTTTATATGATAATGATTTCTTTTATAGGCACAAGGCCAGCAATTTTGGGGGAGGGGAAAGTCGATCAAATCAACCCCAGTGCGTGACTGGTACGTCATTTCATCGACCCCAGAAGGATGAAAGGTAAATTCAACCTCGGCGGGATTTGAACTCAGATAATAAAGGGCCGTAACTCTATGCTGCAAAGCATGGCGTCCGACCCTCTACCAATACTGCCAATCCACCACCCTTGTATTTTATATGATAATAATAACTATTTATAATTTATACCAGCAATATTTGGTGGTGAAAGGAAAGATCATTAGTTTGATACCAGTATTTGAATGTACTTTATTTTATCAACCCTGGATGGATAAAAAGCAAACTTGAACTCAATAAAATTTGAAATTAGAATGTAAAGAGTTAGAATAAATGCAGCACAGAATTTTTAACTGATGTGCATGCAATTCTGAAAATCTACTGCACTAACAACATCGTTGTTTTATTAATCTCAGTTGCTTCTGATGATGAGTTTGGAAAACAGAACAGTCTGTTCATGAAATTATCATGCAAATGGCTGAGCATTCTATAGACACATGTATGCTTAACATAGTTCTCAGGGAGATTCAGCATGACACAAGTGTGACAAGGCTGGTTCTTTGAATTAAAAGTACAACTTAATTTTCCAGTTGTGTGGACAGGGGTAACATGAAATAAAATGTCTTACTCAAGGACACAATGTGCCATCAAGAATCAAATTCACAACCTCATGAATGTGAGCTGAATACCCTGATCACTAAGCCATGCACCTTCACAACAACAGTAACAATAATAAAGTGAACTGAACTGAAAATATCCCTAATAATAACTTACTTGTCAGGAATGTCTGTGAGGAAATTCTGAGCTAAGTGTAGTCTCTTGAGACGAGGGAAATTACTAATGACCAGAAACGCATCATCATGTAATCTATTGGCTGTCAGGAAGAGATTTTGTAGTCTGTTTAATGATTCGTTGCTGTTTGGAGATGGAAGACTCAGCAGTAGATTCTTTGACAAGTTCAGATATTTCAGTCTGCAAATAAATATAGGAAAACAAACAATGAATCACAGAATATGATGGGAATAGAGCAGGTAATGAATGTTGTGAAGAGAATGTAATGAAATGGTTAGGTCATGTGTTGAGTAAGAATGACCATGACTGAGTGAGAAAAATAAAGTCAGTGATGAAAGCTGTGAGGAGAAATAGATTGAGATAGTTGTGTCATATGTTGAGTAAGGATGAAATTGACTGAGTGAGAAAAGTAATGGGAATGAATGTACTCCAGTGTAACTATCTTGATGCTGTGCAACATGACCATTGAAATCACCAGCCTAGACAATAAAGTTGATGTCATTTGTCATTGATGCGATCTGTAGGAGTTCCTATTAGAAGTAGTATTTTTGTTCTTTAGTAAGCCCTAATTGTAGTGTGTATGTGAAGACTAGTGTTGTTATGTATTGTATATGACTATTATGTCACATATTTTGACTACCTCAAATACTTTATCCACATTTCAGTTAGAGATATGACTACTCTCCCTACCCCATAATCACTTCCTACACAGTAGAGTTTATATCTATGCTCTTTTCCTGTGAGAAACCCTGTATGTACATCAACATCATCATCAATATTATCACTATTTAATTTCTATTTTCCATAGCTGTGCTTTCCATAGATTCAGCATGGTTTTACTGGCTAAACACTTTCTGTATCACTGATCACTTTATATGTTTCATTATGGCAGTATCGGTAGAGGGTCGGACGCCATGCTTTCCAGCATAGTTACATCCCTTAACGATCTGAGTTCAAATCCCGCCGAGGTTGACTTTGCCTTTCATCCTTACGGGGGTCAATAAAATAAAGTACCAGTAATGCACTGGGTAATTGCTGGCCTTGTGCCAAAAGTAGAAACAATTATGAAATGATTATATATATATATATATCATACATGCATATATATATGTATATGTATATATCATCATCATCGTTTAACGTCCATCTTCCACGCTCGCTTGCATGGGTTTGGACGGGAGTTTTCCCACTTGAGGCAAGATTTGTTGTCCTGCTCGTATAGGACTGTCTGGCGGGTTTTCTACAGCTGGATTCCCTTCCTAACACCAACCACGTTTACAGTGTGGACTGGGAGGTTTTTACCGTGTTACCTACATGGCCACATTACAGTGTGGACTGTGTGTTTTTTTGTCATGACACCTACACATCTGGCGGGTTTTCTACGGCTGGGTGGCCTTCCCAACACCAACCACGTTTACAGTGTGAACTGGGAGGTTTTTATTGTGTTACCTACACGGCCACATTACAGCGTGGACTTTGTGTTTTTTTTGTCGTGACACCTACACGACCTCATTTGTTTCTGACTGGATGTTGTGGTACCAACATAACTTCACATTTAAGGGGGTGGTGTGGATGGGGTGGGGGTAGTGGGATGGGGTGTATTTTGTTAGAGGTGCCTACTGACTGTAGGTTTCGCTTTGTACTTAGGCAAGGCGGGTCTTTTGTATGACTGTGTAGCGCCAAAGATCTCGGTCCAGTGACATTGTCTTGGAGAGGTGTAAGTGTGTGAGGTCAGAATTTATCAAGTCGTCCCAGGTTTTTCTGGGTCTGCCTACTCCGTGGCTACCGTCTATTTTTATTGCCCTGCACTTTTTTATACAGCTGTCGTCTTTCATGCGCATCACGTGACCATACCAACGTAGTCTTCTCTCGAGTAAACAACATCTGATCTATATATATCATCATCATCATCATCATCACCGTTTTACGTCCGTTCTTCCACGCTAGCATGGGTTAGACGGGTTGTCCTGTTGTGGGCAGTGTCTGGTCGGCTGACCATGCCTTGCTCATACAGGAACTGATCTGGCTTGATTTCTACAGCTGGATGCCCTTCCTAACACCAACCTGATTTACAGTGAGTGCTGGGTGCTTTTTCGTGGCGCCTACACGTCCACTTTACAGTGTGGGCTGGGTGCTTTTTTGCCGTGGCACCTCCACGACCACCTTGCGGGGGGGGGGGGGGGGCATATTGTTTATATGCTTCAGCATGTACCCATGGGAGGTCGGGTACCCTGTATTACTGCGTGACGCCAGAAGTCACGGTCGTGTGTCATTGACTTTGAGAGGTGTAGTTGGGTAAGGTCGGCTTTTATCACCTCATCCCAAGTCATCTTGGGTCTCCCCACTCCGCGGTTTCCATCAACTTCTAGTGCTCTGCACCTTTTTATGCAGCTGTCATCCTTCATACGCATCACATGTCCATACCAGCGTAACCGCCTCTCCTGCACGCAGCATTTGATTCCTCTTATGCTCAGTCTCTCTCTCAATTCCTTTATGCTTTGTCGTTCACGTATATTACTGTTACACATCCATCGGAGCATGCAGGCTTCGTTTCTCTCTAATCTACGTAAGTCTTCCACCTTCAGCGCCCAGGTCTCACTACCATGCAACATCGCTGTTCGGATACACGCATCATACAGTCTGCCTTTCATTCTGAGGGAGAAGCCTTTTGCAGCTAGCAGTGGTAGTAGTTCCCTAAACTTCTTCCATCCCGTTCTTACCCTAGTTATTGTACTTTCTGAGCACCCACCTCCGTTGCTAATTCGGTCACCTAGGTAGCAGAAGCTGTCTACTGTTTCTACAGGGCCCTCCCAGAGATTGGTGGTACTTGTTTCCTGTGGCTGTTTGCTTGCTGTTTCAGCACAGCTGCTGCATGTGAATCCTACATTCTTAATTAAGCTTCCTGAGATCCCGCTACATCTCTTGTGTACCCATTGTTTGCATTTGGGGCAGAGAATGGAGTTCCTACCTACACCCTTCCTACATACTGAGCAAGGCCATTTCCCTGAGGGGATCTGGGTTCTGTTTTCTCGTCTACTTATAAGGACCTTAGTCTTTGTCATGTTGACTTTGAGGCCCTTTCTCTCTAGTCCCTGCTTCCAGGTTTGGAATTTATTCTCTAGTTCTACCATAGATTCAGCTATGAGTGCGAGGTCATCAGCATACAGGAGTTCCCATGGGCATCCGGTCTTAAACTCCTCCGTTATTGCCTGCAGGACTATGATGAACAGGAGAGGGCTAAGAACAGAGCCCTGGTGGACCCCAACCTGTACGCTAAATTCCTCGCTATACTCATTGCCAATCCTAACTTTGCTGACTGCTCCCCTATACATGGCTTGTACCGCTTTCACAAGCCATTCATCTACTCCTAGTTTTCTAAGAGCCCACCAGATTACTGCACGTGGAACTCTGTCAAAGGCTTTCTCAAGGTCGACAAATGCCAAGTAGAGTGGCTTACTTTTAGCTAGGTACTTTTCCTGTAATTGCCTCACAAGGAAGAGGGCATCAGTGGTGCCTTTCCCTGGTACAAACCCAAATTGCATCTCGTCTATATTCACCCGGTCCCTAATCAGCTGTGCTATAACTCTTTCTGTTACTTTCATGACATATATATATATATATATATATATATATATATATATATATACGCATGTATGTATAAAACCCTTGACTTCAATCCCAGTATCTTGGAATCAGTTGCTCCGGACTGCCCAACATGGTGAAGCAAAATCTTTGAGGAAGCAAGTGCGGCAGAAAGCAGATGCATTGCAGAGGCTCTGAGGCAATGCACTGTGTACAAGGAAAGAGACACATTAACTTAATACTGCTGCACCTACCCACATGCACCCCCACATGTGGGCATGGTTTCTGGTTTGTCTCACAATAGGACAGCTCGTCTAACCCAACCTAGCATGGAAAATGGATGTTAAATAGTGATGATATATATATATATATATATATATATATATATATATATATGCATCCTACATATGCACATCCTACATATCCACATTTATAGCACCAAACCCATAACCCCCCCGTAGATCCTGTTAAATCTATCACAGTGTTGTAAGAAAACACATATATACATATTATACACACTTATATATACATAAGTATGTTTACACTCTTCTAATGTATTTAGTTCCTTTTTATCTGTGTTTACCTCTGATTTAACTCAGGATCTACACACACACACACACACATATATATATATATATATATATAATGTTGGAGTTGTTTGTCTTCATATTAAACCCAATAAATTTCTATTCTCAAAAGTAATGTGTAAACAACTGATTCCAAGATCATAAAGTTTAAGACAAAGTTAAAGAGTTACATAATAAGTTGTGTAAGAAGTCAACTACATAATCATATTAAAGACAGAAATAGAGTTGTTGGTTATAATTACTTGCTGGTGTTGATGAAGAAGTCTTGAGGTAAATCTTCAATAAAATTGTGTTGAAGTTGTAACATTATCAGAGAACAATTTTTAACAGTGGGGGGCAGCCTTCGTATACAGTTGTGATGAGCTCGCAGGTCTTGCAGCTTTTGGGCTGTTGTAAATATCCTGGAAATAGAGAAATTCAAAGAATTCATGTAAACTTTAAATACCATATACCATATATATATCCCTTGCTAGGAGAAAAAATAGATGTTAACCGGTGATAATGATGATAATCATCATCATATCATCATCACCATTTAAAGTCCATTTTTCCACACTAGCATAGATTAAATGAGTTGTCCTATTGTGAGATAAGCCAAATCAAATGACCACGTCTTGCTCATACAGAACTGAGCCTGGCTTGGTTTCTACAGCTGGATGCCCTTTCTAACACCAACCACATTTACACTGTGTACTGGTGCTTTTTATCATGGCACCAAAATGACCACTTTACTGTTGTATATATAGTTTAATGGATTGTAACCTTATGTTACTGTTGATTCACCAACTTGATTCCAAAGTCAGGTTCAATGAATACAAAAAGCATATATGAACTGAGAGATGAACTGGACATAAGAGGAATCAGATGGAGTGTGCAGAACAGGAGAATGCTTTGGTATGGACATGTGATGCCTATGAAGGATAACCACTGTATAAAAAGGTGCAGTGTGCTCAAAGTTGATGGAAGTTATGGAGTAAGAAGACTTAGGAAGACTTGAGATGAGGTGATAAAAGCTGACCTTGCACAATTGCACTTCATGAAGGTGATGACACAGGATCGAGATCTGGCATTATACAGTAATACAGAAGATCCATCTTCCCATGTGCATGGGTTCAAGTATACATCTTGTATGCACTAACTTCCTGTCCCCCTCCCATATACCTTCACATCCTGACACCCATCCCTTCATCCACGTACTTCCCCTCTTGTACCTCCCACATCTTAATACTCCACCCACGTTGTAAACTTCATCCACACCCGAACACTCTGTCCTTCACACCTCCCCCCACCAAAAACCCCAACCCACACTGTAAAGTGGTCATGTAAGTGACACAACAAAAATCAGCCAGCCCACACTGTAAAGTGGTCATACAGGTGCCACGTCAAAAAGCACCCAGCCAACACTGTAAAGATTTCATGTAGATGTCATGACAAAAAGCACCCGGCACACACTGTGTTAGGAAGGGCATCCAGTTGTAGAAACCAAGCCAAACCCAGTTCAGTATGAGCAAGACATAGTCATCTTATCTGGCTTGTCTCACAACTGGCAACTCATCTAATCCATGATAGCATGGAAAAATGGATGTTAAATGACAATGATGATGTATATATCATCATCATCATCATCATCACCATTTTACGTCCATTCTGCCACGCTAGCATGGGTTAGATGGGTTGTCCTATTGTGGGCAGTGCCTGGTCGGGTGACCTTGTCTTGCTCATATGGGAACTGATTTTGGGTTGCTTTCTACAGCTGGTTGCCTTTCCTAACGCTAACCTCATTTACAGTGAGTGCTGGGTGTTTTTTTTAGGTGGCGCCTACACGACCGCTTCACATTGTGGAATGGGTGCTTTTTTATTGTTGCACCTCCAAGACCACTTTGCAGAGGGAGGGGATGGGGGGAATATTTTCTATATGCTTCAGCTTCGGATTGTACCCGTAGGAAGTCAGGTCTTCTGTATTACTGCATGATGCCAGAGGTCATGGTCCTGTGTTATTGCCTTTGAGAGGTGCAATTGGATAAGGTCGGCTTTTACAACCTCTTCTTGGGTCTTCCCACTCCAAGGATTCCATCAACTACTAGTGCTCTGCACCTTTTTATGCAGCTGTCATCCTTCATACGCATCACATGTCCATACCAATGCAACCTCCTTTTCTGCACACAGCATTTGATTCCTCTTATGCTCAGTCTCTCTCACAATTCGTTTATATATATATATATATATATATATATATATATATATATATATGCATAACCCTAACCCTAAGGGCCAAAATGGGATTCTTCTGAAGGGGTCATGGAGTAACGTTTCTGAATAGAGTGCATAGTTAGGAGATCTTAATAAGGTAGCTCTGCTACTTCTCTGAATTGAGAGGTCATAGCTCCGATACTATGGGCATGTGGTTAGAATGTCTCAGGAAAGAATCGCTGGACAGATTTTACAAGCAAAAACCAACCAGCAGGAGACTCAGATGTAGACCCCGAGCAAGATGGTGGGATAACATCCATGAACTTGGCTGGTCTTGCTTGGGGATCCAGCTGGATTAGTTGGAGATGGAAGAAGTATTTGAGGACTCTGCTCCCACAACCCTCTCAGGAATATGTGGATGAAAAAGAAGTTATTTATATATCATCATCATCATCATCATCAACGTTTAACGTCCGTGTTCCACGCTTGCATGGGTTTGGACGGGGGTAGTCCCACTTGAGGCAAGAGTGATTGTCTTGCTCGCATAGGACTGTCTGGCAGGTTTTCTACAGTTGGATGCCCTTCCTAACACCAACCACATTTACAGTGTGGGTCTGGGAGGTTTTTACCGTGTTGCCTACACGGCCACATTACAGCGTGGACTGTGTGTTTTTTTGTCGTGACACCTACACGATCTCATTTGTTTCGGCCTCGATGGCGCGGCACCAACATAACTTTACATAGAACGGGGTGGTGTGGATCGGGTGGGGGTGGGGGTGGTGGGACGGGGTGTATTTTGTTAGAGATGCCTACTGGCTGGAGTAGGTTTTACTATATATTTAGGTAAGGCGGGTCTTCTCTGTTACTGAGTACCGCCAAAGGTCTCGGTCCAGTGACATTGTCTTGGAGAGGTGTAAGTGTGTGATGTCGGAGTTTATCAGCTCGTCCCAGGTTTTTCTAGGTCTGCCTATTCCGTGACTACCGTCTATCTTTATTGCCCTGCACTTTGTTATACAGCTATCGACTTTCATGCGCATCACGTGTCCATACCAACGTAGCCTTCTCTCGAGTAAACAACATCTGATCCCTCTTATCTCTAATTTATTCCTTAGTTCGTTTATGCTTTGCCGTTCACGTATATTACTGTTACACATCCAGCGGAGCATGCAAGCTTCGTTCCTCTCTAGTCTGCGTATATCCTCTGCACACAATGCCCAGGTCTCACTGCCATGCAGCATTGCTGTTCGTATGCAGGCATCGTACAACCTGCCTTTCATTTTTAGTGAGAACCCTTTAGCAGCTAATAGTGGTATAAGCTCTCTGAACTTTTTCCAACCAGTTCTGACTCTAGCTACAGTACTTTCAGAGCACCCTCCCCCACTGCTGATTTTATCGCCCAGGTAACGGAAGCTGTCCACTATTTCTATAGAACCCTCTGCGCAATTGAAAGAGCTAGTAGTTTGTGGGCACTTGCTGCTACTTATTGCACCAGAGCACCGGCCACATGTAAAATCTATGTTCTTAGTTAGCTTACCTGTGATCCCACTACATCTTTTATGCACCCATACTTTGCATTTAGGACATAAAATGGAGTTTCTACCTACGCCTTTCCTACACACCGAGCACGACCATTTCCCCGAAGGGACCGCCGCCTTGTTTTCTTTCCTACAAACTAGTACTTTGGTCTTAGCCAGGTTAATTTTAAGTCCTTTTGACTCTAGGCCGTGCTTCCATGTTTGGAATTTCTTCTCTAGCTCGGCCATTGATTCCGCTATGAGTGTCAGGTCGTCTGCGTATAGGAGTTCCCATGGGCAGCCTGTCTTGAACTCCTCTGTTATAGCCTGAAGGGCAATAATAAATAGTAGTGGACTGAGAACAGAGCCCTGATGGACGCCGACTTTTACGCTAAACTCTTCACTATATTCGTTGTTAATTCTAACCTTGCTGACTGTTTCTTTATACATGGCTTGTATAGCCCTCACAAGCCATTCGTCAACGCCTAGTTTTCTAAGAGCCCACCAGATAATGGAGCGGGGGACTCTGTCGAAGGCTTTCTCCAAGTCGACAAAAGCTAAGTAGAGGGGTTTACCTTTAGCTAGGTACTTCTCCTGTAGTTGTCGTACTATGAAAAGAGCGTCTGTGGTACTTTTGCCTGACACAAACCCGAACTGCATTTCATCTAGGTCAATTCTCTCTCTGATTAGTTGCGCTATTACTCTTTCCGTGACCTTCATGACCTGGTCGATTAATTTAATGCCTCTATAGTTACTCCTATCTAGGGCGTCTCCTTTACCCTTATAACAGTTAACGATGATGCTGCTATGCCAGTCCTTCGGAACAACCCCGTTCTGTACGACTTGGTTAACTATGCGGGTGACCATGGTGTGTCCCACCGTGCCAGATGCCTTCAGCATCTCAGCAACTATTTCCGAAGGCCCAGCCGCCTTACCAGTCTTCATATCCTTGATTGCCTTACTTATTATACTCCCCTCGACTAACACTGCTGGTCCCTCTATTGGGTCGATATGGGGGAGACTGCCTTTCTCCCAATTATTCTCCTCATTTAGAAGCCTTTCATAGTGACACTTCCAAGCTACCTTCTTATCAGCGTCGGTGATGGCAAGTGTGCCATCGTCGTTTAGTACACACTTCTCCCCGACAATATCACGGTTTTCCTTGACGCATTGCCTAGCAATCCTGAACACCTCACGTTTTTGGTCATCGCGTTGTAGAACATGCTTGAACTTTCTTTCCTCAGCTTCCCTTCTTGCTAAGTACACTTGTCTCCTAGCTTCCCTCCTGGCCACTTGATAGTCCTCTCTACTTCCCCCATCCCGCCATACTTTCCAAGCCTGCTTTTTGGCCTTAATTGACCCCTCCACCTTACTGTTCCACCACCATGTTACTCTCCTCCTGCCTACAGGCCTGCTCCAGCCACAGACCTCGTCTGTCGCCAACAGCAGGTTTGCTTTCAGAAATTCCCACTCTCCCTCTATATTGTCCGACTCTAAATGTTCTTCCTTACTGTCGAAAGCATCAAGTAATATGCTTTGAAATTTATTCCTGGCTGTGGGGTCCTTTAGCTTCCATATTTTCCTCCTGAGGATAGTCCTTTTCTGTTGTCGAGTACGTCTCGTCCTGACTATGAGGTCGCTAATTATCAGTCTATGTTGGGAGGTGCATTCTTCATGGGGGAGGGATTTAGTGTTAACAACAGACACTCTGTCACGTCTTCTGGTAAGGATATAATCTACCTGGCTTGTGTGTTCCCCGGATCTATAGGTGATCAGGTGATTGTCACGTTTTTTGAAGTTAGTGTTACAGATGGTTAGGTTATTTGCATCACAGAATTCCAGGATTCTGGAGCCTTCCTCATTTCTAGTACCAAACCCATAGCCTCCATGGATTTCGTCGTAGCCGTCACAATGTTGTCCAACGTGACCACTTAGGTCGCCTGCGATAATTATATAGTCACTGTCGGATATTTGGGAGGTAGTTAGCATCAGTGTCTCATAGAATCTGTCTTTTATAGTGCCGGGCAGTCCGGATTGGGGTGCGTACGCAGATATTACTGTCACCGTAGTTCTATTGAGGACAAGTCGTATTTTAATTATTCTGTCGTACACTCTATTTACGTCTATTATCTTATCTGCCCACTTTTCTGCTACCATGATTCCTACTCCACCCAGCCCATCGTCGTTTCCCACCCAGAAAAGCTTATAACAACGTTTTTTACCCTCAATGAACCTAGCAGACCCACCCCTCCACCTGGTCTCTTGAATACAACAAACATCGACCTCCTTACGTTCAAGCATTTCTACAACCTCGTTGGCGCGACCCTTTAGGGTGCCTACATTTATGGTACCAACTCTGAAGTTTTGGATTGCGTTTGGGGGTTGGGGGCGGTGAGGGGCGGGGGGCGATGGGGTTATGTTAGCCGTCCGCGGTCGAAACAATGAGGAGTGCTCGCATTCTCGTCCAAGGGGTGAATTTGTCTTTATCTTTGGCATTGTCGCTGAGCGTCCAGATTTTTCTCTCTCACCTCCACTCTCCAGGATTCCGCAGTCCATCCATCCATCATATATCGTATATCGAAAGGCAACCAGGCAAGCGATAGTATAGGCCTCTGGTTTCTGATTGGTCCGCGTAGTAATACTGGTGATGCGTGGGGGCTCTGTTTTATGATTGGTCCACGTAATAGCAATGGTGGTGTGTGGGGGTGGGAGGGAGGGGTGTTGGGTAGCTAGCAAGAAGGTAATGATTGATAGGGGGTCCATGCATGTAACAAGCGATTAACAAAAATACAAAATTTGTTCTGTTAAATACGTCCAAAAACCTAAACGTATTTAGCACTTAATAGAAACAGAAAATGTAGTTTGTTTTAGCGATAGATTGGCTATTTGGACTTGCTACGAAATATGGATTGTTTTGAAAATACGCTATATATATATATATACACATATACATTATCATCATCAGCATTTAACGTTCATTCTTCCTCAGTAACACATATATATATAATAACTTTGATAATTTTCCTTGTTTCAGCCAGTGTTGGTTGAGGCCATTTCTATCTTAATAGCACCAACTGGCAAAGTCTTTTAGATTATGGGTTCACAATCAAGTCATACTCATATTATAGACACCATGGCCCACTCTAGTAAAGAGTTGTTGTTTTTGGAGACATATATGGATGTAGGGGTTTTATCCAGGATTTATTGAAGGAATTTGTTCAAGGAACTTTTCAATATTTGCAATCTGTTTCTGTCTTGAAGTATTTCAGCATGATATTAAAGAGAGCAGGACCAGTTGAGGTGAAATGAGTTTGAATTTTGCAGTGAACAGATAGCATGAGGCAGATATATAATCAGAACTATTGACCTCTTAGACAGGCTGTGGGCTTTCTTCTCATTTATATATATTTCTGCATTCTACAGAGTGCAACAGGTGCATCTTATCACAGCACCATCACACAGTAGGTTGTCTTGTCTTCGACACAGCTGAAGAGTCCTCTTGTACTTTGTTTGGCAGGTTTTCTATGACTGACTGCCCTTGCTACCACCATCTATATTACAGAGTCTAGATAAATGCTAGAAAGGTTGTCATGACATTAACATAACTGAAGAGTCCTCTTGAGATATTTGCTAAAATTGATTGAAGTTAAAAGTTTGCCAGAAAAACTCACAGATTGGGTAAGCGGTTTAATAGGTTATGACTAACTTCCAATCTTGCCATGAAGAAACACTCAGCAATCCAGGCAGGAAGATCACGGATTTTGTTGCTGAAATAAAAATAAAAAGATATATGTCATCATTATTATCATCACAATTTTATGCCTATTTTGCATGATAGGATGATTTATATGAGCTGTCATGTACTGAGGCTAAACAGGTCACATGACTGTATCTCACTCAAACATTCCATTTTGGCATCGTTTCTATGGTTGGATGCCCTTCCTAATCTCCATCAACTCTAGAGAGCCATTTAAGCATTTGATAGAGACTATTTCATGTGCACTCTTGCTGCTTATTGCTCCAGTGCACCTGTCACATTTGATGTCAAATTCCTGAAGGCTATGGATGAGTGACATGATCTTCTGTTGATGTAGCTAAGCTGCTCATTGGCTTTGAGGTTAGGATTATCACAAACCCTATGTAAAGTTTGGGTACTGAAAAGATCTACTGGGATCCCTCTACATCATTTTTGTACCCATAGTTTTCATATGGTTTGTGGTAAACCTAACCACAAGCCAATGAGCAGCTTAGCTACATCAACAGATAATCATGTCACCCATCTACAGTATTCAGGAATCTGATAATAAAACAATTTCAAACTTCTCTTCAAATAAAGATATCTTTGATAGAGCAGCTCACTACTTCAATAATGGCCAACAGCAGCTTTAAAGATAAGATCTTCTACTCCCCTGACCAACACCTTGGTACTAGATATAATAGAAATGTTCAGACTAATGTAGGAAAGAGATTCTTAGGTCCTACAGACAAATATTTCACTGTAGATCATAAATATAGACAAATCTTAAAAAGACATACCATTGAAATTGGTTATGCCTATGCCAGAAACACTAGATTCTACATTACCACCAAATACATCAGTTCCTACACCACAGATTTCTCATGCATAGAACTGGAGACATGTCTCCTTGACAAAGCATATAATGCAGCATCCATGATATGTGAGGCTGAGATCACATGGACCTAACAAAGCCAACAGAAGGAGGTCAGATCCTACATGGGAATGTTGGCATGCTGATTTAAAAGCATTTCCTAAACCAGATAAAAGATCAGACATTAAACTTGCTAGATAGTGGCACACATTTTTCCAAGAAATGAAAGATCTTGATCCTATGTATATGGCTCAAAGGTTGTCAGTTGGGTACAGTGAAAAGATAGAATATACTGAAAATAGTCTTCAGTTCCTCAACCTGTTTTTACCCACAAAATTATACTGAAGAACTGGAAAATCCCACCTACAACAGATTAAAAACTCTCAACCTCACAAGAATGCATCTTTCTGAAGAGAGAACCCCAGATGCATTCCTGATAGCAGGTGTGAAGGAGGACTTCTCATTATGAGTACTGCCAAAAGGTGTATTCTTGCTTTGTAGTACTCAAAAAGGCATATGACCATATTTCACGGGACCTGCTGTGGAATGTTCTGCAAGAGTATTGGATCGATGGTCAGCTTCCTGTTGCCTTGATATCTCTATGCAAATGCCTGAGTATTTGTGTTTGGATAAATGGTGCTAAATCAAAACCATTCAAGGTGGAAGTCAGACTCCACCAAGGGTTTTTACTGTCATCTCTCATGTTCATTATTTTACCCTTGCCATTCTGAGTTCAAATCCAAAAAGTAGAAACAATTATTTTCATGAACAGGATTGACATGCTCAGCCGGGTTGGAAATCTTATCACAACTGGCAAGTGTAAAATCAGTTGGCTAGAATTTACAGATGACATGACATTACTTTACGCAACAGAAGGTGATCTCTGATTTACACTTGATAGATTTGATGCTGAGTGCTGCAGGGCTCGAAGGAAACTCAGTACTTCAAAAACTGAGACACTTATCCTCTCAAGGAAGCCTGTGCAATGTTCAAGAATGATGGAATGCTGGAGGCTGAATTAAGTGCAAGAATTGCAGAAGCTGGTGCAGTAATACATTAGCTTCAGCATTCAGTAATCAAAAGAAGATTGGTAGGTGTAAAAGCCAAACTTGCTATCTTCAATTTGGAATTTGAGCCAACCTTTAACTATGGTCACAAATCTTGGGTAATGACCCAAACAATACAATCGTAAATACAAGTAGACGAAATGGTGTTTCTCTGAAAGGTCTTTGGAGTGAAGTTACTTGATAGTGTGTGTGTAGCTCAGAGATCAGGGTGTCTCTTCATGTAGAACTGCTACTTCTCTGAATTGAGAGATCAAAGCTCCGATATTAGGGGCATGTGGTTAGAATGTCTCAGAAAAGGATTGCTGGACAGATCTGATAGGCAAAATGAACCGAGCAAGATGGTTGGATAACATCCATGAGCTCAGCTGGTTTTACTTGAGGATCTAGCTGGATCAGTTGGTAATAGTTGCTTCTTACAGAACCCAATGGAAGGAGTATTTGAGGACCACGCCTCCATGACCC
>OZ024743.1:363079004-363158967 GCA_964016885.1 Eledone cirrhosa | reverse complement strand
GTAAAATGTTAGTTCTGGTGAAATAATAATGCACCCAACCCACTCTGAAAAGTGGTCGTGTCGTGTCACAATAAAATGCACTCAGTCCATCCTATGAGGTGGTAGTGCTGATGCCATGATAAAAATTCACCCAGTCAGCCCTATGAAATACTGATGGCTCCAATAAAATGCATGCAGTACACACAATAAAAGGCATCTAGCCAACCTTTCCAAAATTAAATGTATGACACGCCATCTGAGATGTCTAGTCTCAGAACATGATGACTCGTCTAACCCATGCCACCATGAACAATGAGCATGAAATCATGGTGATGACAATGATGATGATAATGAATAACTGCACGAATTACTAATCCCACCGAAGTTAGCTTTGCTTTTCATCCTTACAGGTCGATAAAGTAAAGCACCAGTAATGTAACAGGTCGATTCAATCAACTTTCCCCTCCACCACCAAAATTGTTGGCCTTGTAAATGAATCAGAAACCATTATATGCTGGAAGCTATACTTAAGAAATGAGTTGTGAAATAACAATAATGGATATGAAGTAGACATGGGAAAACTGAACGATAGGTTGAATTAATAAACATGAAATGTTAAAAAAATTGTGCTAATATGTTCAAGTTGGTAGCCACACTTAACAACTTCAAAGAGGAAATCTAAATATCACCAAGAACCTTTCTCTGTCTCTATGTTAAAGAATCTCTAGCATAGCATTAGCCAGTAGCTTCAAAATATACTTATACAATTTGTTTATCTCAAATAATCATATACCAATTATAGGCCTAATATAATTGTTTCTACTATTGGCACAAGGCCAGCAATTATCCCAGTGTATTACTGGTACTTTATTTTATCGACCCCCGTAAGGATGAAAGGCAAAGTAACCTCAGCGGAATTTGAACTCAGAATGGCAAGGGCCGTAACTCTATGCATCAAAGCATGGCGTCCAACCCTCTACTGATAACTGCCAATCCACTGCCAATCATAGGCCTAATATAATGCATTATGACCACTATGAAAGATATAGAATATATTTCACTTACTGTGAAAGGTCCATCTCCACGAGCCATTCTGGTTTTGGTGTAATGTTCAAAGAAGTAAGCTCTACAAAATAAATTATCGTACATTGAAAACCATTATTGCAGAAGATATTAATTAAAAAAAGGCTTATTAATCAAATGTTTGTTGCATATTTACTAGGGGGATATATAACTGAAAAATCTTCAGTATTAAAGAAAAGACTTGAATTTTAAATGTGATGCAGTCACTTTTAAACTTTTCAAGAATGTCTTGCTAATGTGGGTTCATGTAGTTTTGTAATTCAAATATATATAGCATCTTTAGTAGTGGACAGACTGTAGTGAAAATCTAAACTATAATAAAGGAAGGTCTGCAGAATTGCGTACAGTTTATTTTTTTTTATCACATTTGTAAAATAAGTTGGATTACTTTGAATAAATAATGAATGAATATTACATAATTTGTCTACTCAATTTCGTAAACAAAAATAATTTCGTAAAAATAAATAATTCAAAATTGACTTCTTTTCAAAGTTGTACTTCAGGTATATCGTCGCCACCACAACCACTTCAACTACCATATATATATATAGAAAGAGAGAGTGTGTGATGTCAACACTTCCGGTGGCGATCGCTTAAATAAACACTCATTTTCTCCTAATGCAGTTTATATATAATATCGTCTTTTTTAATGTATCATGGATTACGTTACTGATTACATAAGACAGTGTAACACAGTTTTCGTTCAATTTCTGTGTATATTGTCAATTACAATTTTATTTGATGTATCATATCTACATGTATATATACCTGCGTATAATATCAATATACACACTACACATTCTAGCAGAAAACCACCCTTTGGGTGGTTTTTCTGCTAGTTTGCATTAATACAGTAAGTACTTTAAATATGGATGTAATGCTGTAATATTGCTGTCTTATAAGTATCAAGAATGCTAAGGTGGTTTCGTGTAGTACAAAATATTGGTTACAAATTATAATGACTGAGTGGGAAAGAAAGGGTTGAATTCTGGCTTGAAGATTTGTGGACGTGTATATTGTCAGTGGAGTTGAAATTTATTATGAGTAAGTTACTACCAATTCTGTGTTACTACCTGTTGTGTTACTCCCCCAGAATGTCTGTAGTACTGAATTATGTCATAACTAAGTTGATGCAGGCATGGTTGTATTAGTTAAGAGGTCTGCTTTGCAATCACATGGTTCTGAGATCTAATTCAGTGTGCAGCATTTTGGACTAGTGTCTACTATCATAGCTCTGAGTTGACCAATATACTTTGATTGGAATTTGTTAGATGGAAACTGTGAAGATTGTTCATATATACATATCGTTATATCATTATAATAAAACACAATCATCATGTGATAACTACATTGTGTATCTGGGAAGTAGTAAAACAAAAGAGAGAAATACAACAAAAGTGCTAGGAAGTCATAAATGCATAGGTGCTAGCAGGGAAGAAAGTCAGCATAAAATTAAACATTATAATGCGGGCTTTTGTCATCAACATATATTTATATATACATGCATATATTTATTTATTTATGCATACACACAAACATATATATATATATATATATATATATATATATGTGTGTGTGTGTGTGTGTAGTGTGTGTGTGTGTGTGTGTATGTGTGTGTAACATGATTAAATAACCAAGGTTTAATACATTAATACATTATTTAATTGATTTACATATGTTTCATTCAAAGACAGGAGATAGCATTTAATTCAACTGTACAGAAATCATTAGAATCACTAGATAATATAAAAAAGAGGAGACCCTTTCAAGAACTCATATCACAAAATCACAAAATCGAATTTCATCTGAGGATACCGTTCTCATAACAACAACAAATACAATAATTACATCTTGATTGCTTGGGAGAACCGTTGAAATAATTATAATGAATAAACAATTTATGTAACATCAGCATCTTTATTAATGTTATTATTATTATTATTATTATTATTATTATAATTATATATATATATATATATATATCATCATCATCATTATTTAACATCTATTTTCCATGCTTGCATAGGTTAGATGGATTGTCATGTTATGTGATAAGTCAAGTCTGGAGACAACGTCTTGCTCATAAGGATTTGTATTTTGGCTTAGTTTCTACAGCTGGATACCACCCTAATGCCAACTATGTTACAGTGTGGACTGAGTGCTTTTTGTCATGTCACCAGCATGACCACCTTACAGGATAGATGGGGACCTTTGTTGTTGTGACATCAGAGGGACTTAGTGATTTTTGTCATGGTCAAAGCATTATGAGAAATTGGATGTAGAGCATGTCCAGCTTTCATGATTGTATGCATGGGTTAGGCAAACAAGGTGTAGCAGTGGTGAGGGTTTGGAAGAGGGTGGAGCAAATAAGTGAATTTGAAATCAATGAAAAGTGTAGGATATATAGCTGGGGAGGGCAGGGTATTAAAATTGGGGAGGAGGAAAAGAAGTTTGGTGCAGACTATTGTGTCCTCTACATGTTTGGTTCATTTGGTTCATTTCATTTTGTGCACACGAGAAGTTGAGTCTTCTGCAGTACAGCATGATGCCAGAGATCTCGATCCTGTGTTATCTCCTTTGTGAGGTTTAATTATGCAAGGTCAGCTTTTAATACTTCATTAAAAGCTTTCCTAGGACTACCTCTTTCATAGTTTCTGTTGACTTTGAGTGCCCTGCACATTTTTATACAGCTGCTATCCTTCATATTCATCAAATGTCCAAACCACTGCAATCTCCTCTCCTGTACACTGCATCAAAATGAAAGGCAGATTGTATGAAACTTGTGTATGAACAGTAATGCTGCATGGAAGTGTGACTGGGGAAATATGTGCAGAGGACCTTGGAAAGAAATGAATTTGCATGCTCTGATGGATGTGCATTAGTGGTTTAGAAGAGATGGTCACCATTTTAGAAAGCTGCATTATTTTATGGTTTAGAGGGGAGTTCATTTCCCTAGCTTGGCTGGTAGAACATCTCTTCTATTTGTTGTTAGGTGTAGGTAAACAATTAAGCAAAAAGAACATACCTCGAGATTATATGTACATGAGTATTTTAATCAGAGCAATAAACAAAACAGGTTATCATATCAGTTGCTCCTTGATTGGTAATTCGTAATTATCATTAAGTGGCAGTGTTCAATTATCCCGTGACCGCATGGTGTATTATCGCTGTTTCGCCACAGTGAAATGCATCTGCTCGCCTCAAGAGACAAAGTCGAAGAGTGTGTATTCAGCTACTGACGTCAGAACGTGACGTCAGAACTAAGGGCAGTTAATTGACTGCCTCCAAAGTCAATGCTACAGTGGTGTACATGAACGACAAAGCATTAATTAACTGAGAGAAAAACTAGACATATGCCAACAATCAAGTTAACCAAGGAATCTCCAAGCAGTTGCTGAACATGCAAGAAATACAGCCAAATCTCTCTGAAAACACATTCTATAGTCTTAAAAAAGTGAAGAACATATGGAAAGTGTAGTCTTATATATATACACTATATCTGAAAATAGGTGGTGAATTAGCAGAGTCATTAGAATATTGGATTGAATGTTTTGCAGTATTCATTTTGGCTCTCTACTCTCTGAGTTCAACTAGGTCAACTTTGTCTTTCATCCATTCAAGGTCGATAAAAAAATGTACCAGTCAAGTACTGGGGTCGATTTTTCCTCTATATCTATTTCTCTCTTCCATTCCCCAACTCTCTATCCTTCTCTGGAAGAAATTGGTTGTATTCAAACCTGGAGAGGATTGGGCTCTGCCTGGTTTTAGAATACTCTAGAAATGCCATATGTCAATATGGCACCCCTATGACTCCTTCAGGAGTTATGGGACCATGCATGCATGTCTGAAAAGCAGAGAGAATACGTTCCATTAATGGGATAGTCAAAGGGGGAAGGGTAGTGTTGATAATTCTTGTAAGTTTGCTTGATTAGAGTTGACTTGTGGTTAAACAACAACAACAACTAGAAAACAGAATTTGTAATCAAGAAGAATGTACTATAGATTCTCTTACCATTATCCTTTGCATACATATACTTCAAACCGATTCCACTTAACTGTAAGCTTTGCATCCTGTTGCGTTCACAGTTGATGTAGACTAATCCTTTCAAAGCTCTGATGTCCAAATTTTCAATGTTGTTATCTCTGATATCAAGGTGACTCATGAATTCCAAACACTGGAACTTTGCAACCTCACTGGGCATCAATGTCAGCTTGTTGAAACGGAAGTCAATCTTCTTCACCAGTTTCATTTGATTAAGCAGGTTGCCTTGTAAACGTTCAATATAATTCCCTGCCATTATGATACTCTCCATTGTATCAGAGATGCTATGAATACGTAACAGTACTGATGGTACTGTTGTGAAGTAATTGAATGCCAAAATTAGAACTGTTAGCTGTTTCATACAGCCCATCTCTTCAGGTAGCATGGTTAGGTGGTTGTTGTGTAGTCGCAACACCTGTAATCTGTGAAGATGAGACAATGAACACAGGATCAAAGATGTGATTTCAGAATGATATGGTTTAATAAACATGTTATGACATGATGATACCTTACATTTTATTATGAAAATTATTTTGAAAATTATTAATAATTTAGTCCCATTAAATTATTATCAGAACTTTATCATTCAAATCACTTCCATGAATAAAATCATATTTTTCATTGCTTTGCATTATACTATGTACTTTGTATTTAGGTGTATGTTAGCATTGGAAATGAATTAAAGCTATCTTCATCCTAGCTTCAATTTGTATCACTTTCAACCTCCACAAGATCGGAGCGTCGACAGCCCGTCGGAGGAGGGAGCCCCATGAGGTTGGGTGGCTGTTGCAGTGGGTGTCACTGGTCATCGCCTGGAGGAATGCCTTTGTTGTCTTGTCTGCAGGGCGCAGCACTCCTGCTCCCTTGCCCTAGGCTCAAGTACCCTCCCCCTCACCCCCCCTCTCTTCTGCAACACCAGAGCTTTTGCCATCCCCTCCCTTTCCTGTTCTTTTTCTTCTTTCTCTTTTTTTTTCTATATATCCCTATTCTTTCTTTCGTTTTGTTTCTCCTTTTTTATTTTTTTATTACTAAATAAGGTTTGTTTTTTTGCTTTTGAATTAAATTTATATATATGCTTTTCACATTTTAAGAATGGCTCAGAATACCATCACAGTTGACCTCACCTAAAAGATACAGAATATTTACCTCATATAAAACATAAACATTCAGACCAGGTCTCCAATTTGAGGATACCTTTCTATCTCCTTCCTACCAGTCTTAAATGCCCTGAAAAGGGTTATGGCATTGCCCTTACATCCCTTACTAAACAGTAAAAGAAGTGTCATTTTAAAAAGATTCTTTTTTAAACATGAGAAACAATTCCTATTTCAGATTTTCAAATTTGCTATATTCTTTCTTTTACTTTCTTTTACTCAACCATGCTAATGGAGTGCCATTGAAAACTTTATTTTTGTTGTGGTAATTCAAAATATTATTTTCCTGTTGCTTTCTCCAGAATACAGGATGACAGAGGATGATTTGGTCTTGAAAACAAACTGACTAAACTTACCTGGTTAAGTCAGCTATTGAAGGTGGTATCTCTTCTAATTTGTTAGAAGCCAAGTTCAATTCAGTTAAACTTTGCATGCTACATATTGCTGAAGGAAATGATTTCATATCATTGTTTGCTAAGTTCAAACTATTCAAGTATCGGAATCTGAAAACCATCAAATAATAAAATAATTATTAACAATACAATATCATCATCATCACCATCATCATTTTATGTCTACTTTTCCATATCTTGCTCAGATATGTTCCATTTTTGCTTGGTTTCTACATCTGAATGCCATTCCTAATAACCACCCATTTTAATTAAATCTTAATAAAATAATAATTCTTTTTAATTAAAAAAAATAGCTCCTGTAAGTGAGGAAGGGTTTTATTTTCACCCCAGTAAATCACAAGCTATTACTGGTACTTTATTTTATCAATCCTCAAAAGATGAAAGCAAAGTTGACCTTAGTGGGATCTGCACCCAGAGTGATGGATTAGCAGAATTGTTAGAGCATTTGACAAGATGCTTTGCAGTATTTGTTCTGGTTCTTTGTCTTCTGAGTTCAAATCTCATTGTAGCCTTCTTGGGTGCTATATTTAATTGGTCACTCAGTTTAATACCAATATCTGGAACTTGGTGCCTTTATTAGAGTTTACAATGTTGTAAGCATTCATGCAAGGATTCCAGTTTACCTCCCTTTCTGAGATATAGATAACACTAGCAGTGGTACCCGGCGTTGCACGGGATAAGGTATTTTGGAATGCGGGCCGCCAACAGACCTAATTGTGGAAAAACTGCATGCCTGGACAATATGTAAAGAAAATAAACCGAATACTCTGATGGCTGGATAATCTTTAAGATTTTCCTTGATGAAGCAGGAAAAATGCAGGTTCTCAGCTAATGCGGGCCCTAGGGGAGGAAGAAAATGCATTTTTTTATGTGCATAATATGCTTTGAAATTTCGGGAAAATCGGCTAGACGTAACGCCTCCAAAAAGCCCCCAAAAGCTGAAAATAGGAAGTTTTTCACCTGAGGGCCCTAGGCCATAAAAAAGTTGGATTTTCTTTGCTCACGGTATGAAGAAGAGACTGACTAATACATAGTTACAATTTCAAGGAAATCGGTCTGACGTAACGCCTCAAAAAACCCTTAAAAAGCTTAAAAAACGCAGTTTTTCACCTAATGCAGGTTCTAGGGGATCAAAATGTTGAATTTTTTTATATGCATAACACTCCCTGACGCATAAGTAATACACATGTAAAGTTTGAAATACATCGGTTGGGTACGTTTCGAGTTTTAGGGATTCAAACTCACTCACACACACACACACACACATACACAGACTTCCTCAGGGAAGTGACGTAATGCAGACAGTCAGACATACAGACAAATATTATAAGGGCGCGACGTTATATGTATGTATCAATCTAAAAGGAGAAAGACTAAGAATTATAGAGAGAGATCGCTAAATCGCCTAATGCGGCCCCTAGGGCATTGAAATTTGAAATTGTTTTGCTCAGAAACACTCCCTGAAACGTAAGTATTACACGTGTAAAGTTTGAAAACAGTCAGTTGGGTGGTTCTCGAGTTTTAAGGATTCAAACTCACACACATACACACACATCCTCAGTTTTATATATATAGATGAGTGAACAAAATTGGTTTCAAATCAGTTTTACACATAACATCCATTCATTTCTCTTTCAGTCTGTCCATCAGTCTATCTGCCAATCCATCTGTCTGCCAGTCTGTCTCTCTATTTGTCCGTCTGTCTCTCTACATGTCATCTTGACTACCTCTTTGTCAGTTCCTCCATCTATTTGTCAGTCTGTCTCTCTATATGTCATCTTGACTATCTCTTTGTCAGTCCCTCCATCTCTTTGTCAGTCCCTCCATCCATTTGTCAGTCTGTCTCTCTATATGTCATCTTGACTATCTATTTGTCAGTCTGTCTCTCTATATGTCATCTTGACTATCTCTTTGTCAGTCCCTACATCTATTTGTCAGTCTGTCTCTCTATATGTCATCTTGACTATCTCTTTGTCAGTCCCTCCATCTATTTGTCAGTCTGTCTCTCTATATGTCATCTTGACTATCTCTTTGTCAGTCTCTCCATCCATTTGTCAGTCTGTCTCTCTATATGTCATCTTGACTATCTCTTTGTCAGTCCCTCCATCTATTTGTCAGTCTGTCTCTCTATATGTCATCTTGACTATCTCTTTGTCAGTCCCTCCATCTATTTGTCAGTCTGTCTCTCTATATGTCATCTTGACTATCTCTTTGTCAGTCCCTCCATCTATTTGTCAGTCTGTCTCTCTATATGTCATCTTGACTACCTCTTTGTCAGCCCCTCCATCTATTTGTCAGTCTGTCTCTCTATATGTCATCTTGCCTATCTCTTTGTCAGTCCCTCTATCTATTTGTCAGTCTGTCTCTCTATATGTCATCTTGACTATCTCTTTGTCAGTCTCTCCATCTATTTGTCAGTCTGTCTCTCTATATGTCATCTTGACTATCTCTTTGTCAGTCCCTCCATCTCTTTGTCAGTCCCTCCATCCATTTGTCAGTCTGTCTCTCTATATGTCATCTTGACTATCTCTTTGTCAGTCCCTCCATCTATTTGTCAGTCTGTCTCTCTATATGTCATCTTGACTATCTCTTTGTCAGTCCCTACATCTATTTGTCAGTCTGTCTCTCTATATGTCATCTTGACTATCTCTTTGTCAGTCCCTCCATCTATTTGTCAGTCTGTCTCTCTATATGTCATCTTGACTATCTCTTTGTCAGTCTCTCCATCCATTTGTCAGTCTGTCTCTCTATATGTCATCTTGACTATCTCTTTGTCAGTCCCTCCATCTATTTGTCAGTCTGTCTCTCTATATGTCATCTTGACTATCTCTTTGTCAGTCCCTCCATCTATTTGTCAGTCTGTCTCTCTATATGTCATCTTGACTATCTCTTTGTCAGTCCCTCCATCTATTTGTCAGTCTGTCTCTCTATATGTCATCTTGACTACCTCTTTGTCAGCCCCTCCATCTATTTGTCAGTCTGTCTCTCTATATGTCATCTTGCCTATCTCTTTGTCAGTCCCTCTATCTATTTGTCAGTCTGTCTCTCTATATGTCATCTTGACTATCTCTTTGTCAGTCTCTCCATCTATTTGTCAGTCTGTCTCTCTATATGTCATCTTGACTATCTCTTTGTCAGTCCCTCCATCTATTTGTCAGTCCCTCCATCTATTTGTCAGTCTGTCTCTCTATATGTCATCTTGACTATCTCTTTGTCAGTCCCTCCATCTATTTGTCAGTCTGTCTCTCTATATGTCATCTTGACTAGCTCTTTGTTTGTCTGTCTCTCTCCTCTTCTGTTCAACAGTCTCTTCATCTACTACAAGATGTACAAAAAATGTGACAAAAAACTACGATACACATGACAATAAAAACACACAAAAAAGGAAGGAAAACAAGAAAAAGAATAAGAAAAAAGGAATTAAGTAATGCAAGAAAAAGAGAGTTGGGTAGGAAGTGACAGACTCTACATCCCAGTCTGAGCAGGGTTTCACCTGTGCCCTATGGACAAAATAGCAAAGGTATTACCAGTTTCAACAGCCACCCCACCTCATGGGGCTCCTTCTTCAGACGGGCTACTGTCTTTTTGATATTACAAAGGAAATCGGCAGAGCAGGGACAAAAGACACCTGAGGTCTAGATAACGACCAATATGAAAAACCATCTATCTGTCGGACTGTCTGTCCATCTGTCTCTTAGTCTGTTCCTCTGTCTGTTAGTCTCTCCATCTGCCTGTCAGTCTATCCATCTCTCTGTCAGTCTCACCATCAGTCTGTCAATCTCTTCATCCCTTTGTCTGTCAGCCAGTCCACTTCTCCGTCAGTCTCTCCATCTGCCTGTCAGTTTATCCATCTTCTGTCAGTCTATTCATTCCTTTGTCCATTTCTCTCTCAGCCTGTCCGTCTATCTGTCAGTCTCTCCATCTATCTCTAAGTCTGTCCATCTGTCAGTCCATCTCTGTCTATTCTTTCAGTCATCTTTCAATAATTCCTTCCTTTTTTTATATATATTTCATATTCCAATTTATAGCATCATTAGTTACAGGTTTCAAATGGACAAATCATTAGTTCATTGCATTTCTGTGGATGAGAGAGATAAGGGAGTGTCTAACTTAACAACAAATATCTAAATAGATATCATTCAAAGAGCACCATTTTTTTTGTTAATCTCACCAACGATATTCATTTTTCTCTTCCCTCTCTTTCCTTTCTCTGCCTCTATACTTTTCTCTCTCAATCCATCCATCCATCTTTCCAGCCTCTTATTTATCCATGAAAAGAAAAAAAGCTGATCATTAGACTGGACCAAGGAAACAATGTCCATGTTCATATTTCCATTGCTGATAATATTTGCTAGTTGCAACTCCTGGCAGAAGAACCAATACTTTTCCAGGGACAGGAGAAAGAATTTGAATTCAGAATGCACAGAGCTGGAATGGGTAGCACAAAGTAACTCATCCAGTTCTACTGAATTGATATTTTATTCATCTATGTTGAAAGCAAGAAGACAAAATTAACTATGGTGGGATATAAACTCAGATCACAGAAAGTCAGAACAAATATAGAGGCATTTAAACTG
Organism: Eledone cirrhosa; assembly: GCA_964016885.1. Classification (NCBI taxonomy): domain Eukaryota; kingdom Metazoa; phylum Mollusca; class Cephalopoda; order Octopoda; family Eledonidae; genus Eledone; species Eledone cirrhosa. The sequence goes on along the minus strand of OZ024743.1, from coordinate 363,147,719 downwards.
ACATTATAATTGTTTCTACTTTAGGCACAAGGCCAGCAATTATCCAGTGCATTACTGGTACTTTATTTTATCGACCCCGTAAGGATGAAAGGCAAAGTCAACCTCGGCGAGATTTGAACTCAGATCGTAAAGGGACGTAACTATGCTGGAAAGCATGGCGTCCGACCCTCTACCGATACTGCCAATCCACCGCCTAACTGACATTATAATGACTCTGCCAAAGCATCAATCCATTTACAATTCTTTCCTGTCACATGACTCATCTCTCTTCTTCCATTTCTTATTCACATTTCCTTATGTTACCCCTCCCTTTCTTCATTTCACCTCCAATTGACTCACTTCACTCCTAGCAGCAAATTGCATATATATATATATATATATATATATATATATATCACTACAGTGATAAATTCTTCATCTGTCAGATAATAACCGACTCTTACGGCCACCTGACCTATATTGTTTAAAGCCACCAGCTTATCTTTACACTATATATAATACACCCCATGACAGCTTTTACATGTCAATTTTATACATCTGCCTCATGTCAGCTAGTTTTACACGCTAAAATCGTAGATATACTATACTTCCCACCTAGATTGATGTTGTGATTATTTCAAATAATTTATTGCTAGCATTGTTAGTATTGTTATTATTGTTCTGATTGAATGCCATTACTACTATATATAGTAGCCATGCCGGTATATTCCTTTCATTCTCACAAGCTCCGATGAATTGACTGGTTATAACTTTGTATTGGTGATCGAATAACGTGAAAACAAGTGGGTAGCGATCTCTAGACCTACCAGTTCAGAGAAACAATTGTCAGCAATGAGATTAAAAACCTTTTTTGTATAGCAAACCGTGTCACTCTTCTTTCCTGATTTATCATTACTCCAAGTGTTTACAACATAGGAATTACAGCGTACTCGCAACATCACTATGGAAACGCCTTGTTGAGTCAAACTTAGCCAAGCATTGATATCATCCACTACCCGGAGTATGATAACTGGACTACACTTAAGTGGACTACCTATAACAATAATTTGTTACCCCGTATATATATATATATATATATATATAATAAAAACATAGAACTACAGACTGTTACTGCCAGATAAATAATTTCTATGCCTGTTAAGACAACATACCTGGGTAAATCATCCAGCCAGCCAATAGTGCGAATGTCTTCTTCCAGTGGTCGTTCTCTTAAGACATTATGTCGTAGGTTTAGGGTCCTCAAATCTTCATTAATAAAAATGGTATCAGGTAGAAATTCTAAATTACATTTAGATAAATCTGCCTTTGTTGGAAGTTTAGCTGTTGCCTGTCAAAATAAAATAATACATTCCAGATACATAATTTTAAAAAAAATCATATACATTTATATACATGAGAGATCCATATAAAAATATCAGTGAGTGATAAAGTGCTTGCATAATATTTATTATACATCAACTAACTGCAAAACTTGAGCTCCTATCCACTCATCCTCATCCAATAACTCCTCAAAGAAAATTCTGGAATATCCAGCCTCAAACAGTTTATGGAAAGATTACAGATGTTATGTAATCAGGACTGAAGGATAAGAGCAGATTGTGACTTCTCTCCTATGTGTAGAGGGGTTATTTTTTTAAAGCTATTTGTTTGCTCCTTTTGAAATAAATTTTCTGGTTTTTCTTTCACCCTTTCCTTATTTTTATATAACTTGTGTGTCCTACCACACACATCTTTTTAAGTTGTCATTCAATGTTTCATTTTTTATATGTATGAAGGATGTATGAATTGTATCATCAGCAAATAAACCAAACTGAGAAATTATATTATTGTGAAGATCAATGATGAAATTTAAGAACAATATAGGACCCAATATAAAGCCCTGAAAAACACCTACATTAATGTGAAAAGACCTAGAAGATTAGTCATTCAAGACAACCTTTGGTTTGTGATTCGATAAGAAAAACTCAATCAGTTAGAAAATCTGTCAAGTATCACCATAAACCCATAACTTTTGAAAGAGACTAAGCCCTGTTCAAAGCCTTAGAAATATCTGAGACCTCGCTTCACCACGTTTATCAGAATTGTTAGATAGTCAGTATTTCTTCCTTCTCTTTACATTCTGAGTTCAATCCCATCAAAGTTAAATTTGTCTTTCATTCTTCTAGGATTGATAAACTAAAGTACCGGTGAAGTACTGGAATTGATATAACTGAATTTTCTCTCCCCACAAATTGCTGGCCTAGTACCAAAATTAGAAATCATTATTATTATTATTACTATTTTTATTTATAGTTTCATGTGATTTTCTACTGCATAATCTAGCATACCCCTGTGCTTCTCAGGTGTATGTAGCATTATATTCTTATTTCTGTAAGGGCTGGGGGATTATAGACTTCTCTTGTTAGTTAGTGTATTACACCAGTCTTGTTTAATTTTAGAGTTTTGCTGTTATTTCTCCTACATAGTTTATGACTATCAGAAAAAAAGCATTAACTTCATAACATACATGACTCTTTCCTATTCTCTATAAATCTATTTACAATGTTATTCTATTTGACAGATTATATTATATCACATTATTTGTAGTGACTAGATAAACCATTGTTAACATTAATATTGATTATAAAATGTATTGAAATGTAACTTACCTTTTGAACTCGTTTAAGCCACTTACTGTAAATGTTGGTGTTGTTGAAAGAGAGGTAGACTGACCTTTCCCCATGTAATGTAATTGTCACTTTGAGAACATTTGGATGGTCTTTAAATTTCAATTCTTCCACATAACCTTTGGCCAATTGCATTATTGATTTCTTTGAGGTAGGAAACTTATCTGCAAATGAAGAAACAAAATCGAAATAGAAGGCTTTAAAGAAACTCAATAAACTGTGTTTAGAATGGGATTATATAACATACGTATACAGATCATTATCATCATCATCATCATCCTCAGCTGCAGCAGCATTGTCATTGTTGTTATCACCATTATGAAGCTTTTATGCAGAGAGCGATCTTAGAGTGTTGCCTGAGGTCCACTTCCTCTAATTAGATGGTCATTAGATGGAGGCACATGGCTTAGTGGTTAGAGCATTGGCCTGGCAATCGAAAGGTTGTGAGTTCAATTCTCAGACCAGGTGATGTGTTGTTTCCTTGAGCAAGACACTTTAATTCACATAGCTCCAGTTTGCTCAGCTGTAGAAATGAGATGATAGGGACTGAGGTCCATATCATTCTACTGCAAAGTGGTCGTGGAGGTGCCACGACAAAAAAGCACCCAGCACTCACTGTAAATGAGGTTGGTGTTAGGAAGGGCATCCAGCTGTAGAAATCAAGCCAGAATCAGTTCCCGTCCCACCCTTGCAAGCAGGGAAAAAGCAGACTTAAAACGAATTGATGATGATGATGATTACAGATCTATATATATAAAACTGAGGATGTCTGTCTGTGTGTGTGTGAGTTTGAATCCCTAAAACTAGAGGAGCACCCAACTGACTGTTTTCAAACTTTACACATATAGTACTTATGTTTCAGCGAGTGTTCTGAGCAAAAAAAAATTTCAAATTTTCAATGCCCGAGGGACCGCATTAGGCGATTTAGCGATCTCTCTCTATAATTCTTAGTCTTTCTCTTTTTAGATAGATACATACATATAACGTCACGCCCTTATAATATCTGTCTGTATGTCTGGCTGTCTGCATTACGTCACTTCCTACAATTTGCTCTGTGTCCAGAACGCGCCCTTATAATATCTGTCTGTATGTCTGGCTGTCTGCTGCCACCCTTGCTCAAGACAAATCTCACACTCATTCCCCAAACAGTTGGTAAGTGCACACAACTTCTTCCTCACGTTTTAAGACACAGTGTTACTTACTTACGTACCACCAGACCCTTACTTCTTTGCCAGCCGTGGTTGTGGCAATACTAAGCTTAGCTAAGGAAGTTATATATTTCACAGTACCTTATCCCGTGCAACGCTGGGTACCACTGCTAGTTACTTATAGAAAATCTTTTCCAATGTCTACTGATGTTCAACATCATCATTACCATTTTACATCTGTTTTCAATTTTGGCATGGGTTGGATGGCTTGTCACAGTCTGATACTAATTTTGATGTAGAACTATGTCTTGTTCATACATTCCATATTTGGCTTGCTCTCTATGGCTGGATACCCTTCTTAACAGTGTATCCTGGGTGTATTTTAATGTGGCAACAACACTACCACTTTACAGAGTGTATTGGTTGTATTTTATCAGTGGTCTAGCACTAATCCCTTTACAGAGTGCACTGAGTGCATTTTATCAAGCCATCAACACTAAACACTTTACAGAATGTACTAGGTGTATTTTATTGTCACCAACAATAGAGAAATTGACGTGTACTTGGCAAAACTACCACTTCACACAACATTGTTAATGGTTATATTTTCTTTATCCAGGCCTGTTGGGGTAATTTTCAGCCTGGTTATTATAAGAGAGTTATTATAGCTATATAGAATGAATATGGTTAGCACACATGTAAAGGCTGATAGTGGTTACAACAACCATATAGGTCTATCATTAGTGTATACATTAAGAGTGGTTATCATAACTAGTGCTTATCATACATAGCTTTCGTAGACCTAGGAAAAGTGTTTGACAGAGTACCCTGACTGATCTATTATCTGGTGGTCCTTAAGGAAATTAGGTGTAGAAGAATGATTGGTGAGAGAGAGCCGTGCAAGCCATGTACAGAGGCGCTGCCAGCAAAGTGAGAATAGGAAATGAGTTTAGTGAGGAATTCAAGGTACAAGTAGGAGTTCATCAAGGTTTGGTTCTTAGCCCACTACTATTTATTATAGTCCTCGAGGCTATAACAAAGGAATTTAAGATTGGCTATCCATGGGTACTTTTCTATGCAGTCCTTATAGCCAGATCCATCAAAGACCTAGAAAATAAGTTAAATGGAAACAGAATTTAGAATCAAAAGGCCTGAGAGTAAACGTAGCCAAAACTAAAGTGTTACTGTGTAGGAGAGAAAATGGGACCTTGATGCCATCAGTGAAGTTGCCCTGCTCAATATGTAAAAAGGGAGTAGGCATAAACTCCATTTGATGTACTCAATGTAAATCTTGGGTACACAAGAAATGTAGTGTGATGATGAGCAGGCTAACAAGAAGTGAAGACTTTGTTTATAGAAGATTCACAGGGGTAACTGAGGGGAAGATAATGAGTGATATAAGCTTATTCCAGTCACAAGAAGGACCCATAAATGGGGGTGATAGTTTTTGCTATTTAGGCGATGTAATTAGCAATAGAGGAGGGTGCTCTGAGAGCATAATAGCTAGAATAAGGATAGGTTGGAAAAAGTTCAGAGAACTACTCCCACTGTTGACCAACAAAAGTTTCTCCCTACACACAAAAGGACGACTGTATGACACCTATGTATGAAGTGCAACGCTGCAAGGTAGTGAAACATGGGCTGTGACTGCAGATGATGTGCATAGATTGGAGAGAAATGCAGCAACCATACTCCATTGGATGTGCAATGTAAGTGTGAGAGAGAGAGGAAGAGCTTGAACGAGTTGAAGGAGAAGCTGGGTTTAAGAGGAATCTGAGGTAGTATGCAGGAGAGAAGAATGCATTGGTTTGGACATGTGATGCACATTGACAATGATCATCAGGTGAAGAAGTGCCTGGAAATGCCAGTAGAAGGAAGTTGTGGTAGAAGTAGACTAAAAGAGGTTGTGAGAGCTGACTTCAAATCACTGAGACTTACAGAGGCAATGACAAAAGAACATGACATGTAGAGAGATGATGTATTGAGAAGGCCCCATCCAAATATGGAAAAGCAGACATAAAAACGATGATGATGATGATAATGATGATAGTGATCGTGTGTAAATGTATATGTTAAGTATGGTTATTATAACTGTATAGGTCAAACAGGGTTAACAAAAATGAAAGAATTATTGTGTGGTTAAGGAGTTCACTTAGCAAACTTATGATTTGGGGTTCAGTCCCACTGCGTGGCAACTTCACCAATGTATTGGAAGTGAAATTTGATAGACAGAAATTGTGTAGAAGCCTCTTGTATATATCTCTATCTATATGAAAAATAAAAGAATTCATGTTTGTAAAAACAATATCGTTAACATAAAAAAGATGGTTAATATCAGATAACTGATATTGACATACAATCATAAAATAAATGACACTGGTATGTGTATATGTATAAAGAGAGATTAATCATTATAAAGAAATTAAGAACTCATGTGGAAATAAAAAAGTGAACGTACCTCTGTGAATACAAAGCCGGGTGCCAGAAATGGCACACAATCGCTGCACCCATTGGTAGATGAGTTTTCCTTTTCTGACTAAAACTATTGAAGACAACTGATTTCTGGTGTAAGTACTATCCTGCACAGGTTTCCCTATAGTGAAATTATATTTGGTTTTGATTGAGTAAAAGAGAATAAATAATTAATCGAATAGCTGAGTATCTTAGATTAGCATTTATTTTACTGGGATCACAAGAGTTCAAGAACCTTTCATTTTTTAGTGCTTCTAAGAATGGAGGCTGGGGGGAAGAGATGAATTTATCTTCAAACCAGAAATCTGATCTGAGTGCTTGCAATTAAATGCCAGGTGATGGTATTCACCTAAGTGACAGATTACAGCAACCAGCCAAGTAGAGATTCTGGTGGGATTTGAATTCAGAATGCAAAGAGTCAGGGCAAATACCACATTGTATCCAGTCAAACACTCTAATGAGTCTTCCAGTCCACAACCATAGACTTGTACTTTATACATTGACTCACAAAATATGAAAGGTAAAGTTGACCTTAGTGGGATTTGAACTCAGAATGCAAAGAGCCAGAATAAATACTGCATGGCATTTTTGTTTGACACTACTGATTCTGCCAATTCATGTATCATGCTAGGACATCCACCACAAATTGATCTCCAGCATTGGCATAAGTCCACAGAATTTTAAAAAGAAGCTAAAGACAATTTAATAAGCCACAGTACTTGGCTGATGGTTTATTTTATTGACCCTGGAAGGATGAAAGGCAGAATATAACCTTGGCAGGATTGAATTGAAAACAGAAGGGGACATAACTAAATACCACAAGTTATTTTGTCAAATGCCCAAATAATTGATATCTGCCCCAAGATAAAATATATGATTCAGTGAAATAGTGTGATTGACCATGATGCAAATGTACCATGAAATTCAACCTTATAAGCCAAACAAAAGAGCCACTGCATGATTACTCAGCCTGTTAGCTGTAACAGCTAATTTTCTCTTATTGCTTTAGAAAATCAAGAATATATGTTATATAATCATTATGTCTGAAGGATACATTGGATAATGTACTCCTAGAAACAATATTTCTGAGAAAAAAAGGCTGTAATGCTTTTGATCATAGACCTGCCCTAATCAGAACTGATCTGATGTTAAGAGAACAAGAAATTTCGATTTTTGATATAATCACTTTTGATCTTAGAACAAATCTCTTACCAAGCAGATACAGAAAAAGAAAGCTGCTATTTGTCAGGTCAGAGCAAAGTGATTACATTTCCATTTGTCTTTTCATTGTTGTTACTATCTGCCGGTCACAATTCTTGGCAGAAAGAAGAAGGATATGAATTCAGAACACACAGAGCCAAATCAGATACTGCAAAACACAAACTCCAACTCTTTAACAATTCCACCAATCCACCGACCCTCGACTAGAAAAGTGAAGTCGACTTCGGCAGGATTTGAACACAGTAGAGCAAGCTGGAACGAATACAAATACATTTAAAACAATGCCATAATGACCCGGCTAATTAGCCGCTATTATAAGCATTATAAGGGCAGTTGATTGGCAGAATTGGTAGAGCGTCTGACTGCATGCTTAGTGGCATAGAGTTACGGCCCTTTACATACTGAGTTCAAATTCCATCGAGGTTAACTTTGCCTTTCATCCTTACAGGGTTGATGAATAAAGCAACAGTAATGCAGTAATGGGGTCAATATAATTGACTTTCCCCTCCCCACAAAATTGTTGGCCTTGTACCTAAACCAGAAATCATTATAAGCAGATACAACAATGGAATAAAGCATTACAACTGACCTAGATAGAATTTAATGAGATAACACAAATCTGGATTGTATCCTTCTTCTTGAATCTTTTGGGGTTCTGTGTAACCAAGGTTGCCAAGAAATTCATTCTGAATGGCCAAAGGATGTTCTGTGGAATCCATTCTTGCAATGACATCTCCATTGAACTGAATATGCAGCGAATTCTGTGGAATGCCACACTGGACACATATTCGCTGAGTGTTGGTACTTAAATTGCATGGTACAAGACGGGAGCTGTTGATATTTCCATTTGGAACGAAAACACGGATAAAGCCATGACTGGTATCCTCTTCGATCCATTTCTTCACATCAATATCTTTAACTGAATCTTTAGAATGGGTAAATTTGCTTGCTGTTGCAATGTTTTCCTCATTGACTTTATTATAAAGGTCAGCTAAAGAATCTGTTAAGTCCCATGTGTCATCTTCAGATCTTGGTCGTTTGTCTACTGAAACAGATCTTTGGAAATTAGCTTTTGCATTGTCTGTATAGTTCCACCAATACTGCTCTGCTTTGCTGCAAGAAGTAATACTCGAATAACTTGATCTGTTACTAGAATTTGCAAAGTTATGTCGGTTCTTAAAGTTGGATCCGAATGCACTGTAACTTCTCAAAGACATTTCTGCATTTTCTGAAAAAAAAGAAAAAATAAACAAAATTTTTAAAACATTAATAAAATATACTGTTGTTAATTCTCAAAGACAATTATAGACGAAATGTTTAGACATGGACTTATCTAGATCCCCCAAAATGGTCGATATCAATATCCAGGGATTGATAGGACTATCCAGAGAGTAGATTGAACTTTTGACCCCAAATCTGACATTGGTACATGAAATGATATAATAAAATACAACTTGCTCATCAGGTTTCTGATGCATATATATAATTAGTCTTTATTATTTATTTCATATTCCGTTTATCATCATTATCATCATCATCGGTGGAAGAACTTCAGAAGAAATTCATGCTGTGGAAACAGAACTTAGAATCAAAGGGACTCAGAATAATCACAGAAAAGACCAATGATAAACACCTTTAATCGATTTTCAAAATTACTTGGGCCCATCATCAGAAGGTATGTATAACAAAAAACACAATATACATGAGTGAGGAAACGGCAGAAGCTATGTCCGTTCTATTCGACTTGCTTCTTTTCGTAATTATTTTAACCCCTGCATTTAAACCGTAAGTTGAACTTTTTCACTATTTTTTTAGTTTGCTGTACTGTATTTTTTTTTCTATTTGAAAGCACACTGGTTGAGCGCTTGTTGCATTAATCATATTTTTTTCAATGTGAATTTTCTTTGCCATCGTGTTCCCCTGTAACGGTCAGACCTGGCTTACCTCCTATTTGATGTGACATCTCATGTCACTAAAGGGTATACTGCTACCTTCACTCGCGACTAACAATTGTGGGAGCTAACATGCCATTTTCTGTCTTTTTTAAACAGGGAGGTGACCTCCCACTGAGGAAAGGTTCTTACGCCTAATTACGTAATGTGTATTATCACTACCTAATATTCTGTACATGGCTGCACGTCCCGGTGCACGACCAGCAGTTCAGGACCGTTGAAAGTGTTATAGCAGTTCGGGTACTGTATCATCTTACTCACATGAAATCGTTTTCCTCATTGTTTAACCCAGGTGGGTTCGAATTTTCATAATACGAATTTGGTTCTCCATTCAGTGAGTGAAGAAACAGCCGAAGCTATGTCCGTTCTATTCGACATGCTTCGTCTCCTAATTATATATACTAGTAGAAAAACCACCCGTAAGGTGGTTTTCTGCTAACATGTGTAGTGTGCATATTGATATTATACGCAGGTATATATGCATGTAGATATGATATATCAAATAAAATCGTAATTGACAATATACACAGAAATTGATCGAAAACTGTGTTACACTGTCTTATGTAATCAGTAACGTAATCCATGATACATTAAAAAAAGACGATATTATATATAATCTGCATTAGGAGAAAATTAGTGACGGAAATATATGAATGTTTATTTAAGCGATCGCTAACCGGAAGTGTTAACATTTGAACATTTTAAAGAAGTGAATATTAAAAAATAAGCAACAAAATTATTTATATTTAATGAAGAATAACGAAATTTAGTAGACAAATTATGTAGTATTCATTCATTATTTATTCAAAGTAATCCAACTTATTTTACAAACGGGATAACAAAATATAATCTGGTCGCAGTCCCGCACTCCTTACTTTAATATAGTTTATATATATATATATATACACACACACACACATAAAAAAAAGCGAACAAGCTAGAGCTTCGATTATGCTATACTAACCTTTAGTATCTCAAAATTATTTTTGAAAAGCATTAGAAATGCGCAACCGGTAAAAACTTACAACCAAAACTGAATACTAACCAATACTTATTACTAATTTTTACTTATTCCTAATTAAACTATTTTTCACTGGGAACAATTTGTCAGCATTTTCTTTTCCTTTTACCACTATATATATATATATATATATATATATATATATATACACACACGCATATAAAAAAGCGAACAAACTGTATATATATATATTTATATATAAAGTCTATATATATATATATATATATATATATATATATCGACTTTCGTTAAATCGGACCGACGAAACAATGCTTCCATTGGTATTTCCAATTGCTAGTACTATCTATCAATCAAAACTCCAGGTAGAAGGAGCAACGTGAATTAAAGTGTCTTGCTCAAGGACATAACACATCACCCGGTCCGGGAATCGAACTTACAACCTCACAATTGCGACTCCAATTCTCTAACCCCTCTGCCACGCGCGGACTGGGTGATACATTATGTCCTTGAGCAATACACTTTAATTCACGTTGCTCCATCTACCCGGAGTTGTGATTGGTAGATAGTATTAACAATTGGAAATACCAATGGAAACATTGTTTCCTCGGTCTAATTTGACGAAAGTCGATCGACCGTCGATATATTACATGCCTTCCCTCATTGTTGGCTCAAAGTAAATTTGGTTATAGTTTTGCACCAGAGCAGCTTTGATCGTACTGACTTGTGATGGAAGGTGCTCTAGTCGCAGACATGTCAATCTCCCTGCCCGACGGGGAGAACCCCCACACCCGCTTTGGGTTGGGTGAGTGATGTCTTCTCTTGTGAAAATGGGTATAGCTTTCATTATAAAATCTTCGCATTTTGCCGCATTTCTCCTCGTTTGGGTTTTTTTTTTAGAGGTTGGCAGGTCTGTAGTCGTCACCATATCATCTTCTTTGTATGTCAGGAATTACATTGTTTAATATATTCTTTATAGGTGAGAATTGAGTGAGATCTAGTTGCTATTTGTGGCAGGTCGATCAACTATGTGGAAGATCCCTTATTGAATAACGACACACCAACCAACACACATTGAAGACACTATACACGGAGAAACTATTATTAGGTACCGATGCAGCCGACAGAGGAAATAACGCTCTGGTAGAGAAATCACACACACGCACACGCACACGCACACACACACACACACACTCTGTCTCTCTCACTCTCTCTCTAACACTTTCTATTTCATCATTGCAAAGTGTGAGACATAAGCTAATTAGAGAAGATATGATAGGTGGTTAGAGGAAGGACTGGCATTATTCTGGTTACATATACACGTATATTTGCATAGGCTTCGTTATAATAATTGTTTCTACTTTTGTCACAAGGCCAGCAATTACCCAGTGTATTACTGGTACTTTATTTTATCGACCCCGTAAGGATCAAAGGCAAAGTTAACCTCGGCGGGATTTGAACTCAGAATGGCAAGGGGCGTAACTCTAAGCGTCAAAGCATGGCGCCCGACTCTCTACCGATACTACCAATCCATCGCCCTTGGCTTCGTTATAATAATGACATAAATTAGAATTAATCTTTTTAAAATAATTTATTATCTACTGGGAACATTTCACACACATACTTTTTGTAGGAAATTCTATAGTGTCTGCCCAGAGTAGAAATTGCTTTTTCATCCTTCTGATTATATATATATATATATATATATATATATATATATATATATATTCAAAACAACGAACAGCGGAGGACACGTTTCGCACCTTTCCGACAGACCCCCCCCCCCGGAAAAAACCCAGTTGATGGATGTGAATCCAAAATATATAGGGACAATTAAATCTCTCCCAAGGTAACTCTTTCTCGTGTTGTTATTTTTATTTTTATCCTTTACGCCCTTTCTTTCATTCTCTACACGTTACAGTCTTATACACGCCACGCATCTCAACGTACACCCACTTACATCTCTCTCTCCACCACCGGATCTTGTTACCCGGAGATTTACCCATCTGCATTGTCGAGGCTTTCAAACGACTTAAAGAAATATATATATATATATATAGAAAGGATAAAAGGACGATTGATTATTCCTTCATTGCATTTATTGATAGGTGACGCGCGTTTCGCCACTGATCAGCTCAAGGTTCGATCTATATCGATCTTACCCGACTCAATAATCCGCAGCTCGACGGACCTTCCTGAAATGCTATATATATATATATATATATATATATATATATATATATATATATACGAGGTGGGTTTGAAATAAATCTTTTGTGACATCAGGCCTGGAACTTTTCTGACACATCTCGTATGCATTTGTGAAGAAACAATATCGTCCATGAGTTGAGATTGTTACCGATATCTCTACCAAACCACAGTATCTGCTACTCTGAACAGTTGATTACAATTCGGCAGGTTTATTGAGTGAGCTAGGCGTTGGCCGGAGAACGGTGACTTAATACCAACAACCTTCGTTACCTTTATAATATACTAGCACTAGTACCCAGCGTTGCCTGGGTAGGTAAAATAATATCTGCTTTGATCTAAGCCACTGCGAGTTTCTTGAAAATTGGTCATAAGGTGTAGCAAACGGCGAAATGTTGAGTGAAATCGTATGGAATATGTTGGAGGTGGAAAAAATCGTATTTTGAAGAGTTAAACGGCTGCCACGCCGTTCCTGAACAAAAAGTGTAAAGCTACTATAAGATATGCAATGATAGGTTCTATCGTAGTATAAAAGTTGAACCAAATAAATTGAGTTATGTGTGAGGTGGAGCCGAAGTTTCGAATTTGAACGAAATCGGTTGAAAAATGTGGGAACTAGAGTCGAAAAGGCGGATATTTGATCGAAAAGGTGGTATTTTCCTGAACAAAAAATCCAAAATGTAAAGCCACTTTAAGACGTGAAATAATCAGATCTAGCATAGTGTAAAATTTGAACAAAGTAGGTTGATTAATGTGGGAGCTAGAGCCGAAAAAGTGAAAATGTGTGTCTAAAAGTGGTATTTTTTGAATATTTAAGCGGCTGCCATGCTGTCTCTGAACAACAAATGCAAAATATAAAACCATTACATGATGTGCAATGATAAATTCTATTTTGCTTTAAAATATGAACGAAATCGGTGGCAAAATGTGGGAGCTAGAGCCAAAAATCTTATTTTTCGATACCTAAAAAAAGGTGACGCCCCTATCGATTTTTATCTGCAGAATGACCCCGTAATAAAAAAAAAAACGATACGCCGATATATAGAAAACACTTCCCGATGACTAATCTATGAGCCTGTAAAGTTTCATGAAAATCGGTCGTAAGATGTAGGCCCCTATATTTCATACACAGACACACACACACGCATACTTAATTTTATATATATATATACAGGGGCGGTGGAACAGGGGGTGCCGGAGGTGCATACGCCCCACTCTTCTTTGCAATAATTATATTTTTCTCCTCAAACTAACAAAACACACACCTGTTTGTATATGCGCTACAATTTATGTACATGTTATGTTCATCGCATATCGCAGTTTTTTCATATCTTGGTTGATATTTGATTATAACTAATATATTATGTTAACATTCAGAGTTAATTTTTTGTCATGTCATAACATTTTCTCCACATATCACTATTTGCCAAATGCTAGTATGTGTATTCAGGAGCAGATTTCATGGGTTATTTTGCTAAAATCACTTTATAATTATTGAAAGCTGTAAGTGTAATATGACCTGCCTGGACACAAATTGCATTTTCTGACCATTTTGGAGTGTAAAGAGCTAAACTATTCAGACCAAATCCACAACCCCATTTCAGAAATTCTTCCACCGCCCCTGATATATATATATATATATATATATATATATATATATATATATATATATATATATATATAGTTGTATAAGAGTATTTTTTATCTTAGTTGTTACTACGTAACAACTAGGATACGTAGTGACTTCCAGATCCAAGCGCTACACGTCAGTGGTTTTTACTAGGTAGGTTATATTGAGTGACGGAATATTCATTTATCAAATAATTGTGGTTAAGACGGGATTAAATCACCATAATTGTTTATTGCATTATATATATTTCTGTTACATGGTTATTCATGTGACTTCGTCAGATGCTTACGCAATCATTATGACATGCCAGTGTCCATGAACGTCCATCCAGTAATGAAGTGGTTCATTACTGGATGGGCGTGCACCGGCATATCACAATGTTTGCATAACTGCACTAATGATTGCGTAAGCATCTGACGAAGTCACATGAATAATCATGTAGCAGAAATATATATATAGTGCAATAAACAATTATGGTGATTTAATCCCGTCTTAACTACCATTATTGGCAGTATCGGTAGAGGGTCGGACACCATGCTTTCCAGCATAGTTACGTCCCTTTACGGTCTGAGTTCAAATTCCCTCGAGGTTAACTTTGCCTTTCAACCTTACGGGGTCGATAAAATAAAGTACCAGTAATGTACTGGGTAATTGCTGGCCTTGTGCCAAAAGTTGAAACAATTATTTTATCTATATATTAATTTCAACAATGTCAGTATTTCGTGTGTCATAATTCTCGATTATCATTGGTTCATAGGTTTCAAACGACTCCGCCCACCTCAACGACGCCAAACTGAAATTAATATGCATAATGCCAACGAGGGAGTGAGAGGGGAGAGAGAGAGGCAAAGTGAACGCTGTGTTTGGATACACTATGTATATGTGTCAGTGTAGAGACATGTGTGTGTGTGGAAATAAGAGGGGAAGGAAAGCAATAACTATTAACATGTGTGCGTGTGTATGTACGTGCGCGTATGTTTATGTGTGTGTGTGCGTGCAGCGTTCCACAGAAAGTAAAAACTATCAACATGTGTGAGTGTGTGCGTGTGTGTAAGTTTGCGTGCGTGTGTGCATTTCCATGCGTGTATGTGTGTGTACGTGCGTCATCCCACAATCGCCACACAGTTTATCTGTCTGTGTGCCTGTCTGTTAGTCTAATATACACAGAGTTGTGAACGGAGTAAATAAGGACCTTTTTTTACATTGATGGACATCTTTTATATTAATTATCTATATTTATATCTACATATAATATAAAAGATTAGAGCTGCTATCATCCTTTTGGGAAACGTGGAACAACTACGTCTATGCAATGATACACGTTTTACAGTCAGGCAAAAGATGAACCATCTCCTAGAGGTCATTATTCTAGGTAGGAGAACCTAGAATTGTTCATTTACTATGCACAAACGGTACAGCGAAGAATCTGGTATATCTGGAAAATTTTTTTTGCTGTTTTTTCTATCACACAGACACCACGGACTCGCCTCATACTGTAACCAGACACACATCCAATACAGTCATTTTGTCTTTTACCTGTCTTCTCTTATCATCTGTTTACCCGGGCGAAGCTGGGTACGTCAGCTAGTATATATATATATATATATATAATATAAAACGAAAAATCAGTGATGCATCTGGACTCAATTTATTGTGTGTTACAATTGTTTCGCCGGCAGACAGCTCGAGACACGATCATTGTATGGATCTGTCTGATTCTGGAACTACTGGCTCCTCAGACACTGGCAATAATTCCGGATCAAATTTTCTCACTGGGGTGTTAGCGTCAAAAAATATCTTCCTCGCTTGTCCTGCTGTTGTTTTTCTACGTCATCATAAATACTGGCCAATAGTTGCTATCAGACTGTCCATCAGCTACCCTTCGCCTGACACACTTCAATGAATTCATGCTGGGTTTGGTATTTCACAAGTCCACTCGCACACACATATACACATATACCCACACACATACATACACATATACACATACACACAAATATACATATATACACATATATACCTATACATACATATATATGCACACACACTCACATACACACACACACGCACACAACCATATAACTAACAACATACGCGTCCACAGACGCCTGCCTACATGCTGGCGTACATTAGCTCTCACACGCACGCACACGCGCTCACACACACACGCACACGCATACATGGACACACACATGCGACCCGTATATCTGCTCATATACACAAACACGTACAGACATATACATAGACACGCACACGCACATACACACACGTGTCCGTATATAAAGGCACAAAGACAGACTCGCTCCCAATCACACACACACACACATATATATATATATATATACGTACACACACATAAATGTACACACAAACAAACAAGCCCTTACCCTTCAGTAGGTGCACGTACACACACACACACACACACACACTGGCTCATATACATTCAAACAAATACACGCCCAATTACCTCCATGCCGACGTACATCTACAAAGATACATACACGCATACATATATTTGTCTGTACTCAAATATGATATACTCACAGTCATATAAAACTACACAATGGGTCATACAGGGTCATCCATGAAAGGATGCATCTTGTTATACACATGCACAAATATAAACAATGTAACCAAATACATACATCCATACATATAAATAAATAAATAAGTAAATAAAAAAATAAATAAATGTATATATATATATACACACACATACACACACACATATATGTGTACATACACAAACATACATACACATCTATAAATTCGTTTTATATTATATCACACTGCTCTGTAAGAACATAGAGTGCTCAACCGGCATACCGCCTATGGAAGCATCATAGCTACCATCAAGCATACACACACACACACACACACACACACACACACACACACACACACACACACACACACACACACATATATATATATATATATATATATATATATGTTAGAAAGTGAGGTTTTTTTTACAAAATGAAAAATAACCGAGGTGTCCTACACGAGTGAAAGTATAAAGAAAAAGAGATGAAATCGAAAATGCAACTGGAGTCTTATTTTTTTAAAAATATATATATATTTATTTGGTTCCTTTACCGGTTTCGCAGTTCTTCTGCTTTTCAAAAGGTGAGTTGAGATGGAGGGTCTGTGGTTTTTCTCACATATATATATATATGCAGAGGTTATATTTAATTTGTTGGGATTCAACAGGCTTAAACATTTTTATAACTAATATAAAGCACTCAACCAATTAGTGGAGTAAATACACAATATATTAATAAGTGGAAACTATATTTATAAAACCATATTTATTTTATTATATATATTTCAAGGGCGACCAAGGTAAATTATGGTGCGCTTTCATCAAATAAAATACAGATTTATTTCTAAAACAAATCTGTATTTTATCTGATGAAAGCGCATCATAATTTACCTTGGTCGCCCTTGAAATATATATAATAAAATAAGTATGGTTTTATAAATATAGTTTCCATTTATTAATATATATATATATATATATATATATATATATATATATATATATATATATATATATATAAATATAAATATATAAATCCAGGGAGTTTAACGCAGAGTTACTGTAGGTTCACGTCAGTATCGAGGCGAAGATATAGACAGTAATATAATAATACAAGGACGAATGGTTACTACTTCATTACGTTTATTTGTTGGTGACGCGCGTTTCGCTACTGATCAGCTCAAGGTTTTATCTGTATCGATCTAGCCCGACTCTGGAATCAAAAGCTCGTCGGACCTCTGTGGTAGTAATGACAGAATATATATATATATATATATATATATAGGAACCAGTAAGACCCCGACAGCTGAGCTCAAGCCGTTTCGACGGCTAATTCTCGGAGAATTAGCCGTCGAAACGGCTTGAGCTCAGCTGTCGGGGTCTTACTGGTTCCTATTACCCACTCTACTACCTCAAGTATTGAGTACTTTGGTGCGTTATGGTCCACCTGGTTCCTTACCACATTTCCTTCGTTATATATATATATATATATATATATATATATATAACCAAAGTTTAATATGGTTCATTGATTACTCAATGAATATAGTTTTGCAATAGATTAAAAGCACTCTACAAGAAAATTTTCTGGAGTTATTACTATTCAGAATAATAATAAATGAAGACATTCACATAATCAAAATATGTTTTATTATATATATTTCGAAGGTACTGTGGTGTTTTTTCAGTACGTCCTCGTCAGATAAAATACATGAATTGATGTATGACATACCTCAACGGTCTTGAAAGTTCAATTCCAGTATTGGCAGTCAATACTGGAATTGAACTTTCAAGACCGTTCAGGTATATCATACATCAATTCATGTATTTTATCTGACGAGGGCGTACTGAAAAAACAGCACAGTACCTTCAAAATATATATAATAAAACATATATTTTGATTATTTGAATGTCTCCATTTATTATTATTATGAATAATTATACACACACACACACACACACACACACACACACACACACATACATACATATATATATAATATATATATACATATATATATATATATATATATATATATATATATATATATATATATATATATATACATATATATATATATATATATATATTTATATATATATATCTATAATATATATATACATTTATGCCTAGGGCGGGTAAAATTCCCGAGATCCATGGACGAGTTCTCTCTAACGTCTCTGTCCCTCATTATCGCTGCCATGTCCTGCATCTCCAAGAGTCTAGTGTCTGTCCTTAGGGACATATATTAAATTATATATATATATATATATATAATATATCCGACTCGGCGCAAATAATGGATCTTGTAGTCTTATTTATTAATAATACACTGCCTAGAAAAATGCCAGAGATGACCGGTGCTTTATATCGCGATGATATGCTACTTTTAATTGAAAACCATAGTAATTGTGAAATTAATAGGAAAAGAATATCCATAATACAATTCTTCAATAATTATAACCTTAAGTTAGAAATAGAAAATAA
This sequence comes from Eledone cirrhosa, assembly GCA_964016885.1. Classification (NCBI taxonomy): domain Eukaryota; kingdom Metazoa; phylum Mollusca; class Cephalopoda; order Octopoda; family Eledonidae; genus Eledone; species Eledone cirrhosa. Next base: position 363,128,413 of record OZ024743.1, on the reverse strand, counting down.
CTATAAAATCGTTAACTTTTTAGACGTAACATTAAACCTTAGCACAGGGCCCTACTATCCATTCCATAAAATTAATGAGAATCTAAATTACGTAAGTTTTAACTCTAATCATCCTAGATCTATTAAGAACACTATTGTCAATAGCGTCCAGCTACGAATTTCACGCATCTCTGCTAATAAAAATATTTTTGAGGATAAGGCTGAATATTATAATGAAGCTTTAAATAGAGCAGGGTATACGAATAAAATTAAATACATTGACAACAATAATAAGGCAAATCACCCTACTATTAATTATAATAAGAATAAACAATTTAACTTAAACTCTAAAACAAACAAAAGAACTAGAACTAGAAATATTATTTGGTAATCAACCCCATTCTCATTAAGTGTTAAAACACCTTTAGCAAAGCTATTCTTTAAAGCACTAGACAAATGTTTTCCTAAAACCCACATATACCACTCAATCTTTAACAGATATATTATAAAACTATCCTACTCTACTACTATGAACATACCACAAAATATAAATAAACTTAAATTTAAACCCTAACCAAAATAACAATAATAACATTTCTAGCAATATCCAGCCTAATAGTACCGTTCCGAGCAACAACAACTCCGTAAAATGTAACTGTAGAATCAAATCAAACTGCCTTTTACAAAATAAGTGTTTAGATAAAAACATAGTTTATAAATGCACAGTTAAAACTAGTGATAATATATTCAACTGTGTCGGTGCCACTTCTACAGAATTTAAACTTCGCTGGAATAACCACAATCATTCTTTTAGAAGATCTGACAACAAATCTTCTACTACCCTCTCACATCTTATATGGAACTTAAAAAGCAAGAATATAGACTATTCATTATCTTGGAAAACGATTTCAAAAGCACCTGCTTACTGTAACACGGCCTTATCAAGATTCTGTAAATTATGTATTGAAGAAATTTTTTATATAATTAATTGTAAAAACTCTATTAACCTCAGAACAGAAATATTTAATTCTTGCAGACATCGCCAAAATTCTATATTCAGAACTATATGTAACTTATAATATACTTATAATATTCCTATTAATCTCCAAAATGATCCTATCTTCTCTAACATTTTATATTTTTAATACTTTTAATATATTAATATCTCTAAATCATAATATCTTAAAAACTTCTTATAATATATATGTACGTGTGTATGTGTATAGATATTTATGTACTTCTATATTATGTACTTCTATATAATTCTAATTTTAATTTTAATTTTAATTCTTTTTTTTTTTAATTCTTTAATTCTTTTTTCTTAATTCTTTATTTTTCTAATGACACCCTCTAACGCTAATTTTTAAATGTAGATTAATAACCATTAACTGTTTTTAGTAAAAAGAAATCAGAGTTATCTTTCCTTTTTTCAATCATAAAAACTTTTTATACATAACTCCGTTAATTTAATTTAAACCTTATCAATTGTAACTACCTATTTATTTACACAAAATCAACATCCCTTGTAACTTATATTATGAACAACCACCTATTTATTTTTTTATTTATTTATAAATCATCATCCGTCGTAACTCATATTATAAACAAACTATCCTTTTAATTAAAAAAATACATATGCTATTATTAAAATATATATTTATATATTATTATAATAAGATAAATAATTCTCCATATAAATATAAACAAATGTCTGAATATATTTCCCCTAAATTAACGTTTAAGTGGTTTTCCTTTTCCTTCTTCTTAGCTTCCTTCTTCTTCAACAATTTTTGTTTGATAATATATATAGCTTCGTTACAATAACGATATTCTGAAAACATTCTCAATGTTGAAACATTTTGAATCCACAAATTATTCTAATCTCACAACTTGAAAATAAAATTTCAACATCCTTCGTAACTCATATTTGTTTATATAAACAATCAATACATACGCAACTTATTAATATATAGAGAGATATGTATATACATATAACCTATCCTAATGTAATAAGATAAAAATACTTACAACCATAATTCTTCATATAATTTATATACAATATTATAACTCATAATATAGGTAAAAAAATGTTTCCCACAAATTAACGTTATTCCTTTCTCTTTCTCTTCCTTCCTTTTCATAATTATTTAAATTTTCCATAGCGTCTAAAATAACCTTTTTTCAGCCCTTTAATATAAACATCATTTGCATACTCATATTAATAATTTTAAATATCTGACTTTTCTTCTCTCTTCCCTTCACTTTCCAGGGATAATTTGAACCGTTAAGGTATATTATCCTTGGTCATGTCAAATATTTATAAAACATGTTGTATATATCTGATGATAGCGTACCAAAATGTTTGGTACCCTTGAAATATATATAATGGAATAAATATGGTTTTATAAATATAGTTTCCATTTATTTAATATCGTTGAATACTTACTCCAGAAAACTGTCGAGTGCTCTGAATCAGTTATAAACATCTATATTTGTTGGATTTCCAACAAATTAAATATCTCTTCTACATATAATATATATATATATATATATATATATATATATATATATAATATATATATAGTTTTAATATAGATGAGATTCAATAAACGAAATATATAATTATATATATATATATATATATATAAATATATTATTTAAAAAAATATATGTTATATATTTTACACACACACGGACTCTGCGCATGTTCGTATTATTTAGTACTATGAATACAGAAAATGTTTGTTTTAGCCAGATATACAGCCTTCTTCATTACTGAACTACAAGTCAAATTTCTCGTCCTTATCTCACACACACACACACTCGCACACACACACATCACACACACACACACACACACACACACACACACACACACACACACACACACACACGCGCGCGCGCGCGCGCACACACACACACACACACACACACACACACACACACACACACACTAACAATAACAATAACAATAACAATAACAGCATCAACGACAACAAAAAAATGCAAATAAAAATAAGAGAAAATAAACGAAAAGCATTTTTATAAGGCTTGTCCTGAAATAACTTAATCATTCTTCCACAATCAAGTCAACAGCCTTATAAAAGGCAAGCATTTGTTTTAGTTCGACTTTTTCCCACGACGTTATTGCGTCTATTCACTTAAGTAATCGTATGATTATGGTCATGTTTATATATTTAGGAGTTGGAAGGACTGTTTTTTTTGTAGTTTTGGTTGTGAAATAAAAATTATTAATTAAAATACAATACAACGTAAGTATATAGACTTATAAAATTCACTATTATAAAGATCACTATTATTTTACATAATGTTCGTGGAAGATCATCATCTCAGAAGATGAAGGACATCACGACATATTTCCAGCAACGTCAGTAGTCATGTACATTCTACACTATCTTGCACAATGCTGTTTGCCTCGACCTAATTTTTGTTATTCTGATTGATTTCTCACATGATTTGTTGTTATTTCCCACAAGAGTATTCTTTTCAAAGTTTTTCTTGGACGCATTCTTTTTCATTCTATTTTAGACATTTTTCTTTGCATGAGACAAAATATGTTTTTCATTTACTTTCCAGTTCACAAAAGTTACAAAATCTTCTAAAATTAGGTCATCAAAGTATCCGACTTATTGTAAAATATAAATCACAGTATGTTTTAAAAATGTAATTCACTTGTTCCACATAGAACCATCGAGAGAGCGTCTAAGAAAACATTCGATAGTAGAAATAGTGACCAAATCTATCGAATATCCTATTCCAAGGATCTTAAAAAGGAAAGAACGCCTTAGACAACGTACCCCCCCCCCCCCCCCGCCATAAAAACAAAATCAGTATACTTATAGCTGGAATGAAAGGTTTGCTTATGCTTAATCAGGATTAACATGGGGCTAAACACACAATAATTTCACCTGAACCAGACTAACTCTATTTCAATATCACTTCTCAAGCTATTTTAAAAAACATACACGCGCACACAGACAGGCGGAAGACACACACACACATGCACAATAAAAGTTATATAGGTATGACTTGCTTATAAAGTTCGCAGTGAACATTTAAACAAATGTGAAAAACATTCCATTATTCTCTTTGTACACAGAAAAACACAAGACATAGCGTACACATGTTTCATGGCTAATTGACAGATTATCAGCAGAAATGTATCCTTATACATCTCTCCAAAAAGGGAGATATAATCAAACACCGTAAACGTTAGTGGCCGCTGACCACTTTTTTTCCCGTCTGTAGGGTTTTTTACCTGATTTTCTAAGTTGTGTTTACAGTTATTTTCTGAATCTGCGACGGCTGCCTTTTCTATGAATTTTATAATTACACAGCGCTTTTATAGTTCGAAACTTTGCATACATTGTTACACATGCACGCACGCATATATATATATATATATATATATATATATATATATATATGAATGTGTGTATGTATGTGTGTATATCAAACAAACAAGCTAAATTTAACTGAGACAGCCAGTCTAGTTTGCATAAAGTACTTTTGTCGGCACCGTAATTAATTATATAAAGAATATTTATTTATCCACTACAAAAATGAATGGGAAGAACTTTCGATGATATCCTTTGTATACAAAACAAATACACATAAGATACGTAAGCTACAAAGCAACTAAACTGTGTATGTATTTGGTGGGGGTCATGTCTATAAAATCCAAATGTTAATAATTGTGACCTATGCTTAGCTTTGGTTTTGTAACATTTAACAGGTGTGAGTTGTCGGTTACATTCCCAGATCTGTTGCAGAGTTGATTTAAAAGGTAATGAGTGGATATAATCCCATTTTCAAGGTTGATGGTCAGAGTCCGGAGACACAACCTCCACTCTTCGCCACATATTTTTGTCTCGAACATTCTGCCAGAGTCCCCTCTGTCCAGTCCTTGATATCGTTTCTCCATCTTCATTTGTGTCACCCGGGAGCCCCTTTTCTGTCCACCCCGCCCCCAAGGATTTAGATCTAGAGGCTCTAAGCCATCATGACATGACAGAAATATCGAAATGTTCACCTTCTGACCATGGCCACTAACTTTCGCTTCGTTTTCACCTCCACGGACTGAGTCGTTTATTCTACGAGCAACCAAACTTATTTATAGTGCTTTTCTCTAATTCTTCATCTCGAACGACTTCAATTGTTTAATGTCAGCTTCCCTTAGGTTCCATGCTTCACACCCAGATGAGCCTAAGTAAGGGATTAAATACGCTGTTCAATTACACAACATAAACAGACGCAGTAGATTTGAACTCATAAACTATGCATAGACATGCCAATAATTTATCCACTCGGCCATTTCATCTCAATACACCCCCATTCCCATCTCGTACATGGAGTTATATAAATACTACATCGGTAGCGGTATACATACAAACATACATACACCTCTCTCTCTCTCTATATATATATAGTCACACACACACACACACACATATATATATACATATAGGAAAAAGTCAGGAACCCGACATATAGGAGGTTTGTCTCAAAAGTAGGGGTACTGATGTTTTATTTAAATATATATTAGACGTACATGAAATTACAAGTTAGCTTCATCAAAATACGATCCTTGGGAAGTCACACAGTGATTCCAACACTTTTTCCGTCGATCGTAGCAGTACCGGAAGTCATTTTTTCTGAGTGTACTTTTGTATGTTTTTCACTGTCGCATATTGATGACTCTTCAACTGCGATTCAAGGGAACGGGTAAAAATCACACATAGCTATATCTGGGATGTAGAGGGGATATGGCAAAGTAGTAATGTTTTTCTTCGCCAGAAATTGTCTAATTGAAAGTGCTGTGTGAGCAGGTGCGTTACCGTGGTCAGTAGTCAATTTCCTGTAAATTCCTTTCAGACTCGCTGGACCCATTTTGGAAGTCGTTCCAAGAGATCTTTGTAGAAGGTGCGAGTAACTGTCTGCCCCGGAGGAGAAGTTCCTATGTGAATAATACCACGGCTGTCGAAAAAAAAACGATAATCATTGTTTTCACCCTGGATCTGCTCATGTGTGCTTTCTTCGGAAGACGAGAAGCTTTCGTGTGCAACTCCTCACTTTGCAGTTTTGTCTGTGGGTCGTACTCGAACACCCTTGATTCATCTCCTGTTATTACTTTATCCAAGAGATTTGATTCAATGTCGTGTCTTTGGAGCACATTTCCAGCTGGTTCGCTTTTTGGTCCACAGACAAGTGTTTAGGCACTAGTTTTGCACAAACTTTTCGCATGCGCAAATGGTCTGTTAAAATTCTGTGAACTGCATTTTTATCTAAGCCCGTTTCGTCTGCAATTATTCTAACAGTGATTATAAACACGTCTGCACATAAACAGCAATAACTCACGACTGAGTCAATCGACACGTATGTTCGTGAAACCAAAGTCATAACTAACATGCGAATATACATCAACGAGGTGTTGCGTTACCGTGTCGTACATAACAAAATGAAACCCCTTTTGGGACAAACCTCATATATATACATATATATATAAATTAACAATCACGCACACGTATGTATCTATGTATGTATATATATATATGTATGTATATACACATATATATATATATATGCAAATATATATATATATATATGTATATATATATATATATATATATATATATATATGTATATATATATATATATATGTATGTGTATATATATATATACATGAATACACTCACACACACATATATATATATATTATAGACACACATACACACACACACATATATATATTCTGATTGACCTGTATAACCTTCAATATAATCAAATACACTAACACACAAGTATTTACATAATAGCAAAGTATTTCTCTTATTACTTTTGTTTTCTCTATTCTCGTCACAAACTATTACAGAATATTGAAACAGGTTTCATTTAACCATTGTTCTCTAATTAACACTGATCAAATAAAATATTCTCTTGTCTCGTTATTTAATTTATTATTTGAATTCCCAAACTGTAGATGAAACAAATTAGATTTCCCAAGCTTTATTAAGAAGCTCATACAAACGACTCCAAGGACTTTCACGAGGTACCTCGGCGCCTTTCAGCAACGAACCTGAAGACTGATTGTAAAAACACCTACTCGTTGGTTTCAGATTTAAAAGAACAATAGAAAAGGATTTAATGCAGTTATTTATACAGCTATTTATACAACTATTACTGTTGTTATTTGTGCATTAGCAGAATCATTAGAGCGGATGACAAAATGCCTTCTCACCGAGTTTAAATCCTGCCGAAGTCATCCTTTTAGTATAAAATACCACCAGTCCAGTTTAGTAGATTATCGGAATAGTTAGAGCATAAGTTGTAATGCCTTTTGATATATTGATCTAGCTCTTTGGATTTGGATTTCAAACCCGACTGTAACCTGTTGGATTTGCTAAACTTAATCCGTCATCCGGTTCGGTTTACCACCTCCACCTGATACTGGAAGCCGTTAACGGATCTCACTCTATTGCAAACATTCGAACCAGGTCTTTAATTTGAAGGTAACCTTCTCTCATTTTCCCACCTGTTTCAGAAATCCCGAAAAGTGTTATGGCCACTGCTCTACATTTCTTGATTAAACAGTAGAAATACGTTAAAGTGAGAACTATTTCCCTTGTCCCCCAATATAGCATTAAATCAGCCTCATATACTTTTAATTTATTTTCTTTTATTATAAATAGACCCTGTAGTTTTAAATGGGAGAGACATAGTTCTCAATTAACTGTACCTGAATAGAAGATGGATGGTCTCAACTGGATCACTTTGATCACAGGTGTCTCAACCTGAGCTCAACTGGTGGCAAACAAACAAATAACCAACAACAAAACAAGCAAAAATCCCGCCAAGGTTAACTTTGACTTTCATAAAATAAAGTACCAGTAATGCACTGGATAATTGCTGACCTTGTGGCAAAAGTAGAAACAATTATTTATTGCGAAGGAATGAAAAGCAATGTTGATCAGAATAAGATTTAAATACAACATAGAAGGACGAAACCAAATAGTGCGAGTTACATGATCTGGCACTGTTACTGATGTCCCCCACCCTCTATAACCCCAGCGCTTCCGTTATTATTATTATACTGTAATATATTTAATAACAGAAACAAGTGTGCAGTTAGAATAATAGAAACAAATTTACACTTTGGAGAAACGGAAAAGCCAATATTTTGTAGTGTAATCGGTTACGAGATCGTCTGTTAAGCAATAGATCTGTGTTTTGTGTCTTGCCAGATCGTCCCGAGTTCTGTTTTTCTGACAGAATTGATGCCTATGCCGTGGGATCAAATATAAACTAAAATTATGGACGTGGGCCTTACTTGGTAGCGTTAACCGCCATGTTTACTAAAAATCGATTTTACTGAGATAGACCATAACTAGACTACCAGTTAGACTGACTATCAATATGAGATACAGTCAGACGGACACTATAGCGTTTCTCTCATTTTAGTATTTAGTTACAATTCTTTATATTTTGTCGCTGAGGATAACTTGGCCTGTCAACGTTTCCGGAGTCGATAAATTAAAGTATCAACCAAGTACAAGGTTTGATTTGATATTTCTATAAAATATCCTTCATGTGATTATTAACAAAAAAAATTAATTAGTGGAGGTATTTGTTCGTGGCTAATTATGCATGTGGTCTTAAAACATTTGCGAAATGAATCTTCGACTTGATTTCGATTTTCTATAGTAAGTTCATTACTACAACTTACACCACCAATGACCTTAGAAAAGATATAAACGTCACAATTTCCCATTTTCCGTCACTGAAAAATATTAGACTTCTTGGCGATGTGAGGAACAATTGATAATAATGTTATAATCGTTAATTGATAAGGCAGCGAAATGGAGGATTAGTTTGAGTGTCGATAAAACATCTTACGGTATTCGTTTTGGGGACTCTGCGCTATGAATTGAAATCCTTCTGAAGTCAACTTTTTTCTTCATGCCTACGAGGTAAATAAATGAGTAGCAATCTAATACTGGGGTACATTCTTAATTCCTATTTATCTATTTATCTCTGAAAGAAATCGGTTGTAATTAGACATGGAGATGGCTGGACAGGTTTTATTTATCAAGGGCTGAGGGCTTAAAAAAGTAAGGATCCGCTATCTGGAAATTACTCAGAATTTTTTACATCGATACTGTGCCACATATTTAAAACATCAATGGCGTTTTATATTTATACCATTTAAAATTACATTAGCGTTGTGAAAACCTAAGAAGAAAACATGAAAACTTGAGGGAAAAATGAAAACGTCTGGGGAAGGAACTTAAACTTGTCCCACGGCGTCGACAACTTGAATTTATATATATAATAATATAAAATAATATAAAATAAAAACAACAGCTTATATTTCCAGTATGGTGGCAGTGGTGGTGGCGATGGTGGGTTGTATTGACATTCGAGAAACGAGAAGAGAATTAGTATTATCTCATTAAAACATTTATATATTTAATTATAGACTGTAAGATGTTATAAATCTGTATGTAACTATAAGAAAGAGCAACATTGCATACCTTTACATTATATAATCAAACCCGGAGTTTAAATTTGTCTCCGATCTATCCAGGGTTTGAAAACATATAAATATCAGCTGAGTACGACTGCCCCTTCAATTTATTGTAATTTGTAAAAAGAAATACGTTTGGATACGGGGAGAATTGAGACGTCACGTTTCCGTAACGTGAGATATCACGTTTAAAACGTAGAACAGTAGAATCGACAATCGTTTATGGTGGCTGCCATTGTCTTTATATCTTGTGAGCCAGGATAAATAAAATATGAAACCCTGATCAAGGGTATGGAATGAATTGCCGTCACTTTGGACAATGAATGTTCCAGTTGTTCTTTCAACTGAACAGACTGATCATGAAATTAACGCGGGCAATATATCCCTATTCTAAAATCGCGATGGCGAGGGATGGGGTTATATTGGCTTGATTTAAACTCAAGTATTTTGTAAGCAGGATAAAAATTAAAAGTAAAATCGACTCTGACGGGATTTGAATCCAGAGGTATAATCTATATCTATATATCATATAAAAAAAAGATGTTTATTGGTTGGTTGAATCACACGAACCCCCCCCCCCCTACACCCCCCACACCGCCACACACACAGATATAATTAAAGTGTTAGATATTCACACACACACACACACACACAGATATAATTAAAGTGTTAGATATTCACACACACACACACACACAGATATAATTAAAGTGTTAGATATTCAGAGAGAGAGAGTCACGTCCCACAAAAGTATTAGTTTAATGTTTAACAATAAGAGAAAACGACTGTATTAGATGTGTTATCTGGTATGAGGTTAGACCGCAATGTGCGGGTGTGGTAGTGTGTGAGAAAGACATAAAAAAAAAAACAATCATAAAACTTCCTTATTAGGCTGGGGGAGTAAACTGCCGATTAAATGGTAACATTGGATTTTAAATGTTTTGAAATAACCATAGTCAGTATGATCTTTTTCAGCTCCAAAGGGCGTCATCTGAAACACAGCAATATACCGCATAACATTGCTTCTGAAGTGTTGCTTCGTTAGTACGGACTGTAAGTAGTATATGGATAAAAGCTGGAGAGTAGATTAATTTCAAATAGTATCAGTTTTTCTTTGTTCTGTAAAATCAAAGACTAAAACGACTACCAACGTAGGGAGATGTATTTCAACTTCCGCCGAAAGGGAAAAATTCCCGCTTCTCTTCGAACATCTCTCTTGCAGCTCGACACCACCAAGGTAAACATCTCTCGATTTTGTTCAACAAACTTTCCAAAATGTAGCTATCGAACAATTACCGCGGCCGTGGCTTCCAACTTTAGCCATAGGTCTGCGTATTCTTTTACAGCATCTTAATTTGTTTTATTTAATTTCTTAAGGCATGTCTTCACAGCTAACTCAACTTCTCATCTTTGTAAATAAATTATATATAAAAAAACGTCGTAATGCCTTATGATGATATTTGCCACATCATTGCTTTGGACTGCTTCGGTTACTCTCTATGATACAATACACAAACAATACATACATTCTCAACAATGCATACAGTATATCATCTATTAACTCTCTCAATTAACAAACAACTAAAATACTCGTTCTAAACATATATATATATATATATATATATATATATATATATATATATATATATATAATAGCTTTCACCGTATTTTTGACTAAAGGAATTTTAGCCTGAAATGGGGTTTAGAACCCTCAGATAAATGGAAAAAGATGAGTATTGACGTACATGTACGTCAATACTCATCTTTTTCCATTTATCTGAGGATTCTAAACTCCATTATCAGGCTAAAATTCCTTTAGTCAAAAATACGGTGAAAACTATTCTATTTTCTAATTTCAAACCTGCTCACAAAACATACTTACTTGCCATATATATATATATATAAATATATATAGGAAAAGAGTCAGGACCCGACGGCTGAAGTCCGGCCGTTTCGACAGCTAGATCCGAACTGTATATATATATATATATATATATATATATATATATATATATATATATATATATTAAAATAACGGATTAAAGTTTAAGCAAAGAATCGCTGCTTTCACCCTTAACGGGATCTTATGAAACTAAAAAACTCAATCTGTGAATATATTTGCTCTACGGTTATTATATATTTGATATATATTTATCCTTATCGAGCCCTCTTTGGATTTTAGTCTTCAAATTTATTATTATTACTATATATATATATATTGAGAGAGAGAGAGAGAGGGAGAGAGAGAGAGAGAGAGAGAGAGAGAGAGAGAGAGAGGGGGGGGAGAGAAAGAGAGAGAGAGAGATTCAAACTAATTACACGTGTCTTATAAGAACTTTAAATTGGCAAAATATATCCAAAACATATCTTACTTGTTTCCAATTTTCGTTACATAAGTATTATAGGAATACTACAAATTACTCGTAACACTACCTTGAAAACAGAGAAATAAATTGTTATTGCATTGATGTTTATGAGCGTACAATGACTAATGATTTTGGCATTCTTTATGTATATAAATGACTAATCTCCTAGAGGACATTTATATCAGTTCTAATATGTATAAGTTAAGTGGATGCAACATTGCCCAATAGTTAAGAAGTCTGCTTCACAATCATTAGGATCCGGGTTCATTGTGTCCCTGCAATATAGCCTCGGATCAACCAATGCATTGTGAGTCAAATTGGGTAGATAGAAACTGTTTGGAAGCCTGTTGATGGACTGTTTAGGAAATTCAAAGAGGTAGTTTTTTTCACACACTATGTCACGCTGAATCTTCCTAGGAATTACGTTAAGGGTATATGCGTCTGCATAAGGCTCAGCCACTTATGCGTAAAATTTATGAGCGTGCTGTTCCGTTGATCGAATAACTAACACATTCGTCATCGAAACCGGCGGAGGTCCATTCCATATATAAGTTACACCTATTCTATTTGATAACAGAGTAGACGATTTTCATTTCAATTTATCATCTTCGTCATTATGATTCTCATCATTTTACGTCAGATTTTCATGCTAGCACAGACTAGGGTGGTGACATGGTGTCCCGTCTTGACTCAGTTTTTATTCGGTGTTATTGCCGTCAAAGATGACTCGAGGAACCAAGTTTCGTCTGTAAGATATTTTAACGAAGTTTCTACGACTGGAAGCGTTTCCTAACATTTCAATTTTTTTTTCTTAAAATATATTATACAACAAAAGAGATAATATACACCATAATGGTTTAAAAGACCCCAATCTGTCACTAATAACCATGGTTTTGCACCTAGAAAGTTTCCCTCCGAGGCACAAGCCTGGGCAAGGTTTGTTTTGTGGAAGACCTGTAGTCACCCATACATACCAGCCTCCCCTCTCCACGCCACCGATGTTGTCCAAGGGCAAGGCAATGACCGATACAGCTTGGCACCAGTGAGGTCACAACTTATTTCTACAGCTGAGTAAACTGGAGCAGCGTGAAATAAAGTGTCTTGCTCAAGGACACAACGCATCAACCGGTTCGAGAATCGAACTCATAACCTCTCAATTGCAAGTCCAATGTTCTAACCACCAAGCCATGCGCCTTCACAACACATCATAATTATTATTATCACGATAAATGTTATACAACATATATGTTATTATCACAATAAATGTTATTATCAATACAAATGTTATCACTATAAATGTTATTATCACTATAAATGTTATTATGAGTTCTGTCACATTCAGTGTCACGCTGAATCTCCCTGAGAACTACATTAAGTGTACACTTGTTTCTGAAATGCTCAGCCTCATGCATGTTAATTTCACGAACAGGCTATTCCGTTGAACGGATCAACTGAAACACTTGTCGTAACTCACTCAACGAGTGTGACTTTTTAGTCCAGTCAGCGACTTGAAAACTCTGGTACAAACACTACACTTGTGACAATTATTGACACATAGTGCTGGGTCCATGGTACCACGTGACGGCAAGTGCAGAGAGATCTCCAGATATAAAGCAATGCCTGTGCCGTGAAGCTTTTATAGTGAGCAAAGGCACTGCACAAAGCCAGTCCCACTCTCTTAACCAAGATGATATTTACCAAAAAGAAGAAGAAGTCAACATCATTGGATACCATCAGGGTTGCAGGTGTTATATCAGAGTTTTCCTTCTCCTAGAATTCTGCCTTGACAAAGGCTAAGCGGTCATCTCTCCCGGTGATTTTCGATGGCCATTGACTCTTAAGAGCTCCTTTGCCCTTTGACAGGTTTTGTTTTTAGTCCTGCAGGATGTCCAAAGTCACCCTCCTCACCAAGAAATCTTGGTGGAGTTGCCAGTTTAGTCGCCAACGACCCGACCATGTGACGGGTTGTACTGGGATACATGTTACCAGTAGCACCAACTGGTGACCTGACATAACATACATACATACATACATACATACATACATACATACATATATAACGAAGGAAATGTGGTAAGGAACCAGGTGGACCATAACGCACCAAAGTACTCAATACTTAGGGTAGTAGAGTGGGTAATAGGATGAAGTAAGACCCCAGGGGTCTTACTCGTCCCTATATATATATATATATATATATATATATATATATATATATATATATATATATATATATATGAAAAGTTTCGTGAGATAGTCTTTTTAAGACTATATAGACCATTTGTAGTTTTTCCAAATTGAAGGATGAGTATTTAAACTTTACATTATTCTGAGTTAAGACTCTATTGGTTTTTTCCCCTAGATTTCACAAAATCTGTGGATAAAATCTCTGTCTTGATTTTTTTTTAATTGAGTTTGAATTATTTTCCCATATCTTACATTAATTATTTTCCATTTTGACGTTATAGTCACTTATATATTATGAAATACTGTTGACATCTTGCTCACATTAATTTCTCTATTTTCATATATATATATATATATATATATATATATATATATATATATATATATATATATATGTATATATATTAGTAAAAAGGAAAAGAAAATACTGACAAATTTTTCCCAGTGAAAAATAGTTTAATTAGGAATAAGTATAAATTAGTAATAAGTATTAGTTAGTATTCAATTTTAGTTTTAAGTTTTTATCGGTTGCGCATTTCTTATGCTTTTCAAAAATAATTTTGAGATAGAGTGCTCGTGATTTTTGCTCTAATCTGATTAGAGCGAAAATCACGAGCACTCTATCTCAAAATTATTTTTGAAAAGCATAAGAAATGCGCAACCGATAAAAACTTAAAACTAAAATTGAATACTAACTAATACTTATTACTAATTTATACTTATTCCTAATTAAACTATTTTTCACTGGGAAAAATTTGTCAGTATTTTCTTTTCCTTTTACTAATATATATATATATATATATATATATATATATATGATTAAAAGTTTAACAAGATTCAATGAATTAATCAATGAATAAAGTTTCACAATAGATTAGAAGCACTCTACATGAAGGTTTTCTGGAGTTATTAATATTACTTCAAAATATTAATAAATATAGACATTCATGTGATCAAATATATTTTATTATACATATTTCAGAGGTACTGAGCTATTTCAACAGTACGTCCTCATCAGATAAAATAAGTTGATGCCTGACATACCTTGACTATGTTGATGGTTATAATTCAGTTATGGCAGTGATTAGTTATGACAAAACTCAATATTTATATACCTTAAGTTGAAACATGAAAAATTACATATAATACAGAGGGTGCGTATGAGAATATGTATAAAGATATATAAATAACTAATACTATATAATACATAAACTTACATAACTGTTAAAAATTTAAATAATAAGATATGCATATGATGCGTGACCGTTTATTTTCAAATCTTAAGTTAATTAGAAATAGTCAATTAATCAAATGACATGAGATTTTAGACTATAAAATTTGAAAGGATTTATATTGTATTATATCAGAGTTAAAGCAAATGTAACGTGAAAGAGATAAATTTATGTTTATCATAACTCCAAAAGTAATCACAAGTATATTTAAAAAGTATATTAAAATTTAAAATATAATCAATATATTAGTCAGAAAACATTAAAATTAAAATGTTATTAACTAACCATAAAGCATTATAAATGTATTTAATAAAATATTATTAAACCAGATTTATCTAGATATACGCATTTGTATAATTTATATATAAACTATAAGGTTTAAAGTTTAAGACGATATTAGTCACTTATATATAATATAATTACTGTTAAGAGTGTTATAAATTTGATTCAACTAGATTTTACTGTATTCAAAATTTTACATCAAGTTAAGTACAAATAATTAATCAACTCGGATCTAAGGAAACTTTTATACTATAAATGTACAATCATATCGTCGTGAATCGTAAACAAACATTTAAAGTAATTAAACGGTTTACGAGTCTGAATACATTAGATGTATCAAATATATAAGATATAAGATTTAAAAAATACAAAAAACAAAATTAAATGTATTTAAACAATCTAAAGGTCATACATACTCAACAAGAGATCAGGTTAACAATTTCTATGTTTAGGTAGAAACCCTTAATCCAATATTAATAATAGCATAAATAATAAAAGCATTACAAGAATTTTTAATCATAACTAATCACTGCCATAATTGAATTATAACCATCAACATAGTCAAGGTATGTCAGGCATCAACTTATTTTATCTGATGAGGACGTACTGTTGAAATAGCTCAGTACCTCTGAAATGTGTATAATAAAATATATTTGATCACATGAATGTCTATATTTATTAATATTTTGAAGTCATATATATATATATAGGAACCAGTAAGACCCCGGGGTCTTACTGGGGTCTTACTGGTTCCTATTACCCACTTTACTACCCTAAGTATTGAGTACTTTGGTGCGTTATGGTCCACCTGGTTCCTTACCACATTTCCTTCGTTATATATATATATATATATATATATATATGCTTGATTTCTACGGACTAGGGAGAAGAAAAACTATGTATATCTTATCGAATGATTCTTCAAACTTGCAATTTTATATATATATATATATATATATGCACGCACACACACACACACACACTCGCACACACACATATATATATATATAAATGTGTGTGAAAACGGATTTTATTTCGACTACT
The DNA here is from genome assembly GCA_964016885.1 of Eledone cirrhosa. Taxonomy (NCBI): domain Eukaryota; kingdom Metazoa; phylum Mollusca; class Cephalopoda; order Octopoda; family Eledonidae; genus Eledone; species Eledone cirrhosa. The sequence goes on along the minus strand of OZ024743.1, from coordinate 363,111,782 downwards.
CACATTGTTCTACCCGTTTTGTTGAGCACTCTTTGGACATTTGGATATGTTCATGATAACTGTGAGTGTATGTATGTGTATGTATGTGGGGGAGAAGTAGGGGTGTGGTGTGGCCCTTAACGTATCGGTTATGTAATTACTTAGACTGAATAAATGACAAGATCGACAATTCAAATGCTGGACTCGACGAAGCGGAACGATGGTTAATGTTTATAATACACACACACACACACACACACACACACACACACACACACACACACACACACACACACACACACACATACATACAAACATACACACACACACACACACATATACAAACATACACACACAAATCCGTATATGAATGGATAATAAGGTTAAAAGAAGGTCAGAAATGTCTCGATATCGACATGGGAAAGTATTTCAAGCTATGTTCCTCCTTAACCGGCTCAGGTAATGACATCATGTTTCTTTGGTGATTGTATTATTAAAATGTATTCACGTGTTTAATGCGAAATGCGAACAAAAATAAAATAAGCCCGAAACTATGTTCGATGCCCCCCTTTCCCACAAAAAAAAACAATAACAAAAATAATCACAACAAAAGCAACTACAGCAATACTAAAACATTGAAGTGGAGTAATCTTTTCATATTGTAAGCTGATATAGTTTACATGGTAAATGTTATAAATATATATTCGAAATCGAAGACATAATCTAATATATTTTTGCTGCCCATCAACTACATTGCTAATGTTTTAACAAATATTAATACCCTCTGCTAAATACTTATTTTCATATCAGCGAAGTGTAAATAAATGTGAGCACACAGTCACAGTGAACAAAGAGCAGTGGCTATCCCACACGGCTGTGTATTCTAAAAAAGAACATAACAATAATTGTTTCTAATTTTGGCACAAGGCCAGCAATTACCCCAGTGCATTACTGGTGCTTTAGTTTATCGACGCCGTACGGATGAAAGGCAAAGTTATCACCGGCGGGATTTGAACTCAGACCGTAAATGGCCATAACTCTATGCCTCAAAGCATCTCTACTGATACTGCCAATCCACCGCATCACACTTAATCGAAAATAGTATCTATTTATCAACCAATTATCTTATGTATAATGTAAATAATCCAAACCTATCTATAGTAGGTTAAGTTTTCTTAGATTTCTACAATTCTCGATTAGCAGTATCGGTAGAGGGTCCGGCGCCATGCTTTGCAGCATAGAGTTATGTAATGCACTGTGGTCCATTTAATCGACTTTCTCCTCCCCAAAGTTTGTTGGCCTTGTGCCTAAATCAGAAATCATTATTATAGATATAGGGCGGTGAATTGGCAGTATCGGTAGAGGGTCGGACATGCTTTCCAGCGTAGTTACGTTCCTTTACGATCTGAGTTTAAATCCCGCCGAGGTTAACTTTGCCTTTCATCCTTACGAGATCTATAAAATAAAGTACCAGTAATGCACTGAGATAAGTGCTGGCCTTGTTTCAAAAGTAGAAACATTTATCATATATCGCCTTATTTTCAGAAAATGAAATGGGGGTCAGGCACGTTAACATCTGATATTCCAAGGTTTATATGCGTGTATATCTTGTATACGTATGTGTATATATTTTAAAATATATTTTAAAACATTTAAAAATATTTTTTTATATATTTTCTTGTATATCTTTTACATGTGTACGAGTATGTGTGATTGTGTGTACATATATATGTACATATACGTTCATATGTATGTATATATGTATATTTATGCATTTGTGTACATGTGTAATTGGATTCATATATATGTGTTTTTATAGATATTTTTATAGAATGGCAAGAGCTCTGGTGTCGCAGAAGAGAAGGGGCGGGTGAAGGGGAGGGTGATCAGGCTTTGGGCCTAGGGCAAGAGAGCAGAAGTGCTGCGATCCGCGGACAAGACGGCAAAAGCATTCTCCCGGACGATGGCCAGTGACACCCGCTGCAACAGCCACCCAACGTCACGAGGTTCCCTCCTCAGACGGGCCGCCGGACAAACCCCGGTTTATTTTACGTTCTTCTGCGGGGCGGGCTGCGATGCCGGGGTTTGTGGCCGAAGCAACTAAGTTGGAGGCAGAGAACGTGTTCCAACAGGTGGCGTCCCAGATGAGGGAGCCACCTCCTTCGAATGGGAAAAGGGTGATTCCGTCTGGGCACTTGCCATCTCCGCGGTCTAGGCCTCCTGGCTCCAGTTGAGACGGAAAGCCTGCTGCGTCCAGGTTTCTTCTCAATATGTCGTTGAGAGCGGCGTGTCGCGGAACCGGCCTGCGTTCTGGCGGCAATAACCCTCCTCAATGAACCCCACCCTCCGCACCCGAGTCTTCCTTTATTGTGTCTGTTATTGAAACGTTAGTTCTTGTCTGATGACTCTGTGATCAACTGGCGAAAATCCGGAGTAACACGACTCGCTATTTACTGACGAAGATACCTAAAGCAGCCCTCCATGCTATGACAGAGTGGAAATATTAAAAACAAAACGAGGTTTCACATTAAGGTTTTTATTAATTATACACAAAAAAAACCTCCTATATATAAGTAGGGGTTGACCGATGACCATGGAGTTGTGTCTTTCGTTTATATATTTATTTTTTAGAAATAACTTCTTATGGTTTCCCCATAAAAAATTGTTTTTCGTTTTGTTTGAGTGTGTGTGAATGTGTGTGTGTGTGTGTGAACACATTCAGGACCACGACGCCTGAGCTCCGGCCGTTTCAACAGCTAGATCCGAATAGCCTTAATTTTTTCATATTACCCACTCTACTACCACAAGTATCGAGTACTCTGGCGAGTAATGGTTTAACTGGTTTTTACCGCATCCAATCTGATATATATATATATATATATATATATATATATATATATATATATATATATATATATATATATATATACAGGTGTCTTTTAACCTTATAGCCTTGTTTAATTGTTTTTTTTGTGTGGTTGAATATGCTAATTGGGAGAGGAAATTGAGTATATATCTTATCATATGATTCTCAGGACAGAATTTATAGTATATTGCTCTGGGGCAGAAACGTCTAAGGTCATGGCTGTCTAGATAGTCAGTGTCATAGACTTACCTATGACACTGACTACCTAGACAGCCATGACCTTAGATGTTTCTGCCCCAGTAGACCCATAAGAGGTAGACTGCCCACCATAACCTCAATGGCAAAAAAGACTCCCATGGGAAGGTGGACTGGGTGGACCAAAGCCATGAGGACCCCCCAAAACAATGATCAGGTAAGAAAAATGATTGCACATGCAATAGGGCATAGTATTAAAACTACCCTAAAGGGCCACATATTCAAATTCAACGAGAAGATCTACACACAAAATGAGGGAGCAGCCATTGGCGTCAGCATAGCTGGTGATGTTGCCAACCTTTTTATGGTCTGGTTGGAAAGGAGACTCAAAGATCTCCTTGATGAGAGCTCCATAGACCTCATCATGTACTCTCGTTACGTAGACGACATCAATATAGTAATAAGGACATCCCCACAAGAGAGTACTAACAAGTTTTATTTAGAACGTAGCATAATGGAAAGCATCCAGCAGATAGCTAATTCCATACACCAGAGTATAACTGTAACTATCGACTACCCTTCCAAACACCCTAACAATAGACACGGAACTCTGGATTAGACACGGAAATCTGGATTAACACTATAGACGAGAGAGCCCAAATTCTCCACTCACACTACGCTAAACCCATGGCCTCCAAATACCTGATACTCAAAAACTCAGCAATGTCCAGTAGTGCTAAGTTTAATATTCTGATCGCAGACTTGGTACGAGTGATGAAGAACGTGTCCCGCATGTGCGACCCAACAGAAATGGAAAGACACATCCAACACTTCATCAACCGCATGCAGTTCTCTGGCTACAACCAAAGAGACAGAATCAGAGTATACGAAGGAGCCACGGAGAAGTATAAGACCCTCATAGAACTGGACATGAAAGGAATTTGCCCATTATACAGGAGCAAATCATGGAATAGCTTAGATAGGACTAGACATAAGATATAAAAAGCCACCTCGTGGTACGACAACCAGAGATACCAGAGTGTCATGTTCGTGGACGCTACCCCTGGAGGGAAATTAGCGAACCAGTGTAGAAAGGCCCTGAGAAAGACCCACTTAAAGATTAAGGTGATAGAAAAGCCAGGAATCACCATAAAATCCCTGATCAGCAAAATCTACCCTTTTAAGAAAACCCACTGTACTAATAGGAAATGTATTATATGTAAAGTAAACCCCCGGATAAACTGTAAAACTAGAAACGTAGTCTATAGCCTAAGATGTACAGAGGGTACTTGCAGAAACATGACAACAACGTAGCATAGGTGAAAGGATAGACCAACACTGGGGGGAACTAAAAGGACGAAAAAACGGTTCAGTACTATACGAACAAGCCAAACAACAACACGACGGTAACATAGATAACATAGAATTTAAAATAATATCTAAACATAGAAATGACCCAGCAGATAGTCAAATCAGAGAGGCCAGCGAAATAGAACTTAACCAAAGCTAAACAGAAAGAATGAATCGAATAACAACAACACCCAAACAAACAATACTGACCTAAGAGAAGTATAAATAAATAAATAAATAAATAAATACACAAGCACAATAACAACAAACACATATAAACACACACTAGTAAACTAAGATAGAATACAATAACCAAAACACAGTCACCCAAACACACCTCAAACACTATACACACACGCAAGCGCATGCGCAGAGAAGAAGACAAAAATAAATAAATAAATAAATAAACGGATTAAATAAAGATGGCGTAGACATACAATACAACAGGAGGAAACATAATAGCACCACTGACGATGTTGCAGATGTGCAACGAAAGAACTTTGTTAGACTATATATATATGTGTTTGTGTCTATATTATATCTGTATTTTTGACCGTTGGTCAGTCAATGGTAAACATTGAGGACAGAATAAATTAAATTAACTGATATAAAAGATACAGAAGCGAAAACCAACCAAACAGTGAGTGTGTTCTGTTATTAATTCTGGCAATATTATTACACAAATATGACCCTCCCCAAGTATAACAATATATATATATATATATATATTGGTAAACGGAATAGAAAATGCTGACAAATTGTTCACAGTGAAAAATAGTTTAATTAGGAATAAGTGATAATTAGTAATAGTATTGGTTAGTATTAAGTTTTACCGGTTGCGCATTTCTAATGCTTTTCAAAAATAATGTTGAGATAGAGCGTCCGTGATGTTTGCTCTGATCTGTTCACCTCTATTCTTTTAAATATATATATATATATATGTATATATATATATATATATGTATATATATATGTATATATATATATATTGTTATGCTTTGGGAGGGTCATGTTGCCAATAAGAAACACACGCACCAGTTGCTTTCACTCCAATTTATTATAAATTAAATTTATAAATTTAAGAATTTATAAATTTCCGGTTGGTTGGTTGGTTCCACAACCAGACAATTGTTCATATATTGTCAAAGTTCTTTCGTCACACATTCTGTGACTTCTTCAGTGACTGGGGATTCTTTTCTTTTTTGTTTTTGTGCCTCTCCTTTGTTCTATCCTATGCCATCTTGTTTTTGTGTGTGTGTATATATATATATATATATGAAATATATGATATATGATATATATATATATATGTTATATGATATATATATACATATTTCTATACATGTATGTGTGTAGATATTTGTGAATATGTGTGCGTGAATGTTTGTGTTCATGTATATGCATGTATGTGTGTGTATGCTTGTGTGTGTGTGTAAACAAACCATACAGATAAATGGAAGCACCATACAATCTAGTTATCTCTTTTCTCCTTATTTTTAACACACTTCAACATTAGATCCGTATTACATATCATCTATTACACAAAGTTCTATTAAATATTTCTGAGACATAAACTAAGTGTTGAAAATGTTAAAAAATAGTGTGTACTCCTAATTTCTGTGGCAGGTATATATATATAATGTGTAATACAAGAACATGTCATTTGCATTGAATATACTTGTAGCAAGCAACCTAGTTTCACGTGAATGACTAAGTGTATTTAATATTTTGTTACTAATAGGTTGTTGACGGGCAAATAAATACTAGTGTGGCGCAATAACCTTGGTTGCTGTTTTTTATGTGCCAGCTAAGCACTAACTCACTAGACCTATGATCAAATCCATTCCAACTATGGTCATACGTCTTTATACTTCCAAGTAACACTATGTAATGTGTTATACCTTTTTAGATGCAGTGAGGGCAACGTGTAATTTGGAGACAATTTTGCTACTATTTCTTGCAGATCGAGCGACCATGTTCATTTGTTAACCGAACAGATATCCTTGATCTGGTACTACACCTTTTCATCGAAATTACTTTTGTTTTTATTGAAACGTCTTCTCATAAGATAATTTTATAAAAATAGTTTGTAAAATAATTTTAACTATAGAACAATTTGTAGTAGATAATTTTTTATATTAAATTAAAAAAAAAAAATCTCCATTCGAAATTTTAAATTTAAAAAGAGCAGTACGAGAATTTTAAATAATTTGATAAACTAACTTTTCATACAGTAATCATGTCTAGCGCATAGAGGATAAACAAGAGTTGGGGTGTCAAAACGAGACAGAGTTTAAATAGACTTGAATACACAAAGAATATATTACGTAAAATAACAGATAAATATGAATGAAATAATATATTTACAAAATTATTCTCTGTAAAGTAGTTTCGATAAAAGTCATTGTAATGAAGTAAAAGCACAATTAAAGAACATTGTAAGTTTCCAATAACTGGTAGATAGTAGCATTATTACCATCCCACCGAGGTTAGTTTTGCATTTCATCCTTGCGGGGTCGGTAACATATAGTGTCAGTGGAGTCGATTTAAATAGCTTTCCTCTTACCCCCAAATTGTTGGCCTTGCGCCTAAATCAGAAACCATTTTACCATCAAATATTATGATCGCAGTTTAGAATATTCACCGCAAGACTAAATGTATGTTTATTATACATAAAAATATTGTAAGTGGGTTTATTATATACACCTTTATTTTGAATTCCACTGTGTAGGTACTATCTCTAATTAATTGTTTCTACTTCTGGCACAGCAATTATCCCAGTGTATTACTGGTACTTTATTTTATCGACCCCGTAAGGATGGAAGGCAAAGTTAACCTCGGCGGGATTTGAACTCAGTCTGTAAAGGGACGTAACTGTGCTGCAAAGCATGGCGTCCGACCCTCTACCGATACTGCCAATCCACTCTAATTAATTGTTTCTACTTTAGGCACAAGGCCAGCAATTATCCCAGTGTATTACTGGTACTTTATTTTATCGACCCTGTAAGGATGAAAGGCAAAGTTAACTTCGGCGGGATTTGAACTCAGATCATAAAGGGAAGTAACTCTATGCTTCCAAGCATGGCGTCCGACCCTCTACCGATACTGCCAATCCACCGCCCTCCACTCTAATTAATGCTAGCCGGTTAAACATGCGCTATATGTAAATAAACTGCCACCAAAAGTAGTGTGTTTACAGAATCTATAAGACTTTCAAGTCTTCCATACTTTAGTGTCTCAGAGTAAGTAATCGTTGCTGATGATGGATAAAAATCCCGAAATACATGTATACAGGCCCCTTACATGGGTTCTGAGGTAGCTGTGATCACAACTGAAAAATACTCAGAGGATATATGTATAGTCCCTAAAGATTTTCCAAGTACCGTCAAAATTAAGATTAGCAAATTTATTTGACACAATTTCCCAAATATCTGGTTGTGCCAATTTAGCCACATCATACATGAAGGAGCTATTATCCCATTCATGCGGAACCTTTTCCAAATTCGAAGCTTGAACTCCTCCATGTACCAGTTTGTGATAAATATCACATTCGTAGCGCATTTACATTGCAAACATCTCCAATATTATCGTTTCGAGTTACAATGAAATCAATCATGTGACCTTATTTGGACCTAGGACCGGTCGACGTGGCCATTTATTTTAGTTCTTGATGGAAGGCGTTGCAGATATCTAGATTGAATTCTTAACAAAGTTGAATTAAGAGTAGATCTTTACTATTTACATTTTCAATGCCAAAATAACAAAGCCCGTTTCAGATCTCATATTAGTTGCCATCTCATCCAATGGCCACGTGCCTTCATATAGTGTATTTAATTTAACCAACCAGAACGCAGAAGAGTGCTTGTAACCAAAATATTTTACAACTACTGAACATATAGCAGCATCCTCTGAAACACGCTTTTCAAATAAGGATCAACTAATCGATTTATCTTCTGGTTTCACAATATCTGGTTTCTTCATAGAATAAAATGGCAAAACGATGAGATTGGTAGAACGACGTCACAGAATTTTCAATGGCTGCGGAAATTTGAGTTTAAAGTAAGAAAACATGCATCGCCCACATTAAAAAGGGAATGGGAAATTTATGATGCGATCATTTTGTTGTTTTGATGTTTTATTTGTTCATCTAAAGTTGTTCTGGCGGCACAACAAAATGCATCATCCCTCCCTTTACAAATATAATAACAACTATCTTCATATGCCACGGAACTCTGATCTTAGATTTGTTGGCAATATTGGCTCTTATCACAATGACTTTCTAGTTCCACAATGACACGTAACTCATCAGACTACTTTTTTCCTTCGTCATCATCTTTAGCAACTGACATGAAAAGATTCTATCATAAATTGCTACCATTTTGGAGTATGTCGCCACACAGATTCCCATACCTACCACATTCCACTGTCTGCGTAGTCTATGTAGTCTATATATAAAACATTTCTCTGACTGATGAAAAAATAAAACAAAATAAGAAAAAAAAAACAGCAACGGAACAAAACAAAATTATAAACACCTACACAAATATATATAAATGCGAAATACTTCCACTCATCTACACATACATACATACACACATACTACATGCATACATACATATATACATGCAAACATACATACATACATACATACATACATACATACATACATACACATTTGAGTTTTCTGGAATGAATATATACACACACCTACATGCGTGCATATGACACACGCTCACATACATAAAGAGTAATGTCGTGCGAATACACACACACACACACACACACACACACACACACACACACACACACACATGCAGTGCTCAAGAGAGACATGCATACGCATAATATGCGTGCGATTACATACAGCTATATATAAGCACGCTAACTCACTTATTTAGAAATCCATGAACTGTCTAGACTCAAGCAAGAATGCCCTGTCACTCTATTAGTGCGTATCTCCCTTACTATCCTCCGTGGAAACACCTTCTCCATTCTGTCCGACGCCCGTGGGTCGGCCAGCGCATGGGACCCCATTTGCTCATAATATAGAGAGATGGGAAGGGTGAGAGAGATGGAGGCGGGACAGTGGGAGTTCGGCTCTTCTGTATTCGGACACATTTATCATTCTATGTTCCTGCCTTCCTTATTAGGATTTACTTTTTAATTGATTTTGTTTTTGCTATCAGTATTATCTACACAAATGAAACACAGGTTTTAAGGATTGGTGGGTGATCGGCTTGAATTATGAAAAGAACTGAACTCCCGAAGGAATCATCGGGACGTTGTATTGATATACGGCGTTTCTAGGACATTTTATTTTTAAACCTAGCAGAGTCCATCTCCTCTCCAGGTCTGAATACAGCAAATCTTTTCCAGAGAAGGATAGAGAGTGAGTGAGAAGAAGTGAAAAATGGATGTAGAGGAAAAATCAACTCAAATACTTGACTGATACTTTTTTATCGACATCGAAAGAATGAAAGGAAAAGTTGATCTCGGCGGGATTTGAAATCAGAGAGGAGAGAGCCGAAACGAATAAATCAAATCATTGTATCTGACGTTCTAACGTCTCTACTAATCCGTCATCCCACATGCATACACCCACTCACTCTTACATACATATGCACTCACACATACACACACGAAATTCGGTTTATTCGATATATATGTATTATTATAATTTCGTATTTCTAAAGAAACACGGAATGTTTATAGATAAACATTTGAAAAGCCGTCGCTATGTAAAAAAAACACCGGCGCTATCGCCGTCTGGTTGCGTCCAGCAGAAGCAAGGGGGGACAATCGTCGATGCATTTCGAACTTAAATGGTTCTCATCAGGATGATCCTTCCCACACTTGCGACTGCTGAACCAAACTCCCACTGTCATCGCCTCCATCTCTCTCGCCCTCCCCATCTCTTATCATCATCATCATCACCCGGCGGCGTCAGCCGAAATCGACTCAACAATTGATCTCCACGTTGGTCTGTCGTTCATTGCCGCTGCCAAATCCTGGATTTCAATACCAGAATCTCTGGAGATGATATCGGGATAGGAGAGCTTGTGCCCCCTGTTATTAGTGACTGGTTGTGGTTTCCAAAGCACTAAGCTTCTTATGAGCAAATGGGGTCCCACGCGCTGGCCGTGTCACGGCCCCGGTGGACAGAATAAAGAAGGCGTTTCCCCGGAGGATGGTGAGGGAGATGCGCTGGAAGAAACATTCCAGCTTGTGAGTCACACCTGCGTCTAGCCAGCTCAGCACCTATGGTGGTAAGTAGGGATGTGGCCTTAGGACCAAGGATAGCAGAAGTCTCCCTTGCTAGGGGCTTGATTGCAAACTTGTCGGAGAACGACCGACATTTGGTTATTATTATTATTAGTCGGGTTCTTCGTTCCAATATGAATGAAGATCAGAAGTAGGGGTCATAATACTAGTTGACTATATCAGGCGTTCAGGGTTCCGATTTTTCGCGGCAAATTTAAATCCAAGAAACGATGTAATTAAACATAACGATGTTTCGCATCGTAAAGCTTAATCTTTGCCCTGCGTTCGAGTGGTTATATTTAAAATTATTTTACTTAATGAATTAAACATCACTGTTTCATTAGTGGTGTTGGTTTATGGAGGTGTTTAACGAACAAGTATATTCTTACTATGGATTACGTAAGTAAAGTGGTTCTCAGATATGTACACACACACACACACATACATATATATATATATATATATATATGCATATATATATGCATGTAAAAGGTAAACAGAAATAACAACACTATCGGTACGGACGGTATGTGGAACGTATATATTAGGTTAACGCTTCATATAACACGAAGAGGGTCTTAACGTTTCGGACGCTAGTCCTTCACCAGAAGAAAGAATGAGAAATAAAATAAATTGAGGGGACGGGCGGGATGGAATTGGAAAAAATGTCTTTAGTTAAAAATAACAGGTCCTTTCATGGTGACATCTCTTATACATACATATATATATATATACATATATATTCATATATATATATATTCATATATATATATATATATATATATATATATATATATATATATATATATATATATATATATATAGAGAGAGAGAGAGAGAGAGAGAGAGAGAGAGAGAGAGAGAGAGAGAGGGGTTATATTTAATTTGTTGGGATACAACAAGCAAAATATTTTTATAACTGATATAAAGCACTCAACAAAAGCGCACCATAGTTTGCCTTGGTGGCCCTTGAAATATGTATAATGAAATAAATATGGTTTTATAAATATAGTTTCCATTTGTTAATATATTGTATATATATATATATATATATATATATATATATATATATATATATATATATATAATTGGTTTTTTGTGTGGTTGATTATGCTAATTGGGAGAGGAAATGGAGTATATATCTTATCAAATGATTCTATGGACATAATTTATAGTATATTGCTCTGAATATTTATTTTATTAATACATCATTGAGCCACATCGTGAATAGTTGCCCAAAACATATTTATGACTTTGTCTAGTTTGTGTATATGTAAATCTTTATATTTGATAATCTCCCATAAGGTTGAGATGCAATTTAGGCAATATTAGGCTGCGCTTTCTAACAACCAGCCCACTTGCCGTAAGGCACCAATCACATTCTTTCTGACTTGACCACTGCCACGTCACAGTTCTTAGCCATTTTGAATTCGTTTCTGGCGGGGATCATTTAAGAAAAATCTTCGTCCAAGTGAGTTTGTTTCCTGATGAGTTCGAAGCTCGAGAATTTATCCTTGATAGGATATTTCCGAAAGCGAACGAAACCCTAAAGGGTAGAAACGTAATCCTGGTATGTGTATATGCATTTTTTCTTCTAACTTTAATTTTATACCTAATTGTGTATGGTTGACGATATATTTAATCGATTTCCACGTGCTATTGAAATGCGGGGTAAATATTCTATAGCTGTTGATAGCGAATAGATAGATGGCTGTCGTTTATTTATCTATTATTTCTTCATAGGTGCCTTTTAATCTTATAGCCTGGTTTAATTGTTTTTTTTTGTGTGGTTGATTATGCTAATTGGGAGAGGAAATAGAGTATATATATCTTATCAAATGATTCTATGGACATAATTTATACTATATATATATATATATATATATATATATATATATATATATATATATATGAAAGGTATAGAAAGTATTGTAGCAAGAAGCCAACAGTATTCCATAATATATAAGTGACTATAGCGTCAAAATGGGAAAATAGTTAACGTAAGATGTGGGAAAAATAATTCAAACTCAATTCAAAAAGAATCAGGATATAGTGTTATCCAACAGAATTTAGTGAAATCCAGGGAAAAATCAATAGAGCCTTAACACATGATAAAATAAAGTTTAAAATACTCATCCTTCAATTTGGGACAACTACAAATGCTCTGTATAGTCTTGAAAAAGACTATTTCACGTACATGTGTATATATACTTTTACATATATATATATATATATATATATATATATATATATATATATATATATATATATATATACATATATATAAGCAAAAGGGGCAAAAGAGATATTCAATTTGTTGGTAAGTCCGTTTCGTTTGAGTTTTGGGTTTTATAGCAGATTTAAGGCGGCTGTAGTGCGCGGAGTGTAAATAGATTTAAAAGAATCGAAGTCAGTACTGCAGCATATGCATAAACGTTATTGACATATTACAATGGTTTCTATATTGATCGGCTCCGGGTACAATCATGATGACGGGCCTGATTCTTTTTCGATAACTCGTTAGATATGCAATGTTTTTGCACATATAAACTCGTATATCTGCCGAGGTGTCGAAAAAGAGTCTGGCTCCCGTCATCATGATTGTACTCTGAGCTGGTCGATATCGAAACCATTGTAATATGCAAATAAAGTTTGTATTTATGCTGCAACTCTGACTTCCATTCTTTTAAATCTCCCTCCCTCCCACCCTCTCTCTCTGTATATAAATAAATATATATATATGTGTGTGTGTGTGTGTGTGTGTGTGTGTGTGTGTGTGTGTGTGTGTGTGTGTGTGTGTGTGTGTGTGTGTGTGTGTGTGTGTGTGTGTGTGTGTGTGTATACAGACAGAGAGAGAGAGAGAGAGAGAGAGAGAGAGAGAGATAAAAGAATCGAAGCGAGTGTTGCAGCATAAGTATATACTTTGCAAATTAAACAACCAACGGCTCAAAGCTCCACAGTGGCAGGACCAACAATAAACCAAATAATAATACTGCAAATAAGACAACACCAGGTAGGTACCGCCTATGGTATAATCCTCCGCATAATGATCTAGTATCTATTAAGCTATCTTAACTCTTCGTCAAACTTATAGACGAGCACTTTCCTCCAACATACAAATACTATAAAATATTGAATAGAAGAGCAATCCGATTATCATATTCCACACAGCTTACCAGGGTAATATCATCACGAACTTAAACAGCAAACGCCTCCGCGAGTATGACAGTACCAACAACCAACTTTTGTTGATGAACCGCACTACTATAATCCTCAGCAACATCCGCAGCCTCCAACACAGAACAGATCAACACCCACAAACACTGACGTCTCTGTCGTCACACGTGCATGTTCAGATCAACAACAGAATAACCAGAGGAACACCTTCAACACAAGAACCGGAGATGAACCCACACATTCTACAGGGACACATTGCAACTGTAGAAACCCTAACAATTGTCCGTTATCAAGGAAATGTATGTACAAAAACATCGTTTATCAAAACTGGGAATAACTAAGTATGTGGGTGCCACTTCGAATCTTTTCAAGAAGAGATGGTATAAGCCCACCCACACGTATAGAAACCCCAGTTTAGCTAGCGAAAAAAATCTGGGACCTACAGCACACCAATATAAAATACGCACTGCAATGGTCGGTGTTGAGATTCACCCGTCTATACCGGAATGAAATACGCCCCTGTAAATTATGCCTGTCGGAGGTGGTTGATATAGTGACCGGAAAGGACCTTCTAAATTTCTGGCATGATAGGGTATTTATTTGGAAGCAGTAGAGCAACATACATCTTTTGTGGTATTTAATTGTATCATATGAACATATGGGTTAATGCGTACATATGTGTTAATGATAAATAGGAATTCACAATGTTCGTCACAAGTATGAAAATACACTCTTGACAGGTGCAATGTGTCCGAACACGGAAGAGAGGGACTCCCACCGTCATCGCTCCCATCTCTCTCGCCCTCCACATCTCTCTGTATAGTGAGCAAATGGGGTCCCACGTGCTGGCCGCCCCACAGCTCCGGTGGACAAAATGGAGAAGGCATTTCCCCGGAGGATGGTAAGGGAGATGTGCTGGAAAATCCATTCCATCTCGCGAGGCTCACACCTGCGGCTGGCCAGCTCGGCGCCTATGGTGGTGAGTAGGGAGGTAAACCTAGGGCCAAGGGCACCAGAGGTCTCCACTGCCAAACCTGTCGGAGAGCGACCGGTACTTGGAGAGTTTGGCCTTCTCAGCCCCAAGTGTAGCAGAACCTGGGTTAGTCACAGACTGCACAAGGTTGCGGCTGGAGAAAGTGCCACAGCAAGTTGCATCCCAGACGAGGGATTTTCTACCGCAGAACGGGAAGAGGGTCATATCGTCTGGCCTTTTGGCGTCCTCTAGATCCAGCCCCACCGGCTCTCGAGTTGGGAGGGGAAGATTGCAGCATCCAAGCCATGCTTTATGACCTCATTGAGGGCAGCATGGCGTGGAAGGCGGCCGGCACTGTAGCGACAGGAAAGCGGGTGGAGGCCGAAAGAGTCCACGGTGGATCCGCAGCGACATTTCTGTGGCTCGTACATCCGGAGGCCAAGCCTCATGGAAAGGCCGATGCGCAGGCTATCGTTGTCCAGCTGTGTGCCAGTGGAGAAGGAGGGTAAGGCATTGAGCCAGGCCCCACTGAGGGGTTTGGAGGCCGCGCGAAAACAGGCAAGGCCGTGCTGGTCTAGTTGGCGCGTGAACCTGTCTGAGGCTAGGCTGCACTGGATGGCATCCCAAATGCTTTGGGCTTGACCTCAGCAGGGGGAGAAGGAGGAAGGACGTCTATTGGGCTAAGTCCCAGCCGGTCCCACGTCTCGCAGGCGGCCTCACGTTCCTCGATCACAGAAAGTTTCATTGTTTTAGAGAACCCTGCTGACCCGGACGTGGCATGAGGTCACCGAGGAAAGAAACGCAGGCAAAGCCAGCGGGATCGGGGACCGGAGGCCAAGGCCACCATATCTAACAGGTAAGGTGGCATATTGCCATCCAATGTCGTCAAACCTGACATTGCATATCTCCTCAGCTGCCGCTCGGATACAAATATCGAGGTTAGTGAGGAGAGATACGTGGCTATATCACGGAGCGCTGTGAAGGGTATAGAGGAGTTTTGGTACGGCGAAACAGTTACTTAAGGTTCTAAAAACCTTCGCTAAATGCGAACTAAATTAGAACAAGTTTCGATATCTGATACCTATAATTTACTACATCCTATCTATTGCATCTAGTCTGTGGCATTTGAACTTTTCACACTGCACCCAAAGAATTCAGTACTCTTCAAAACTTTCGTAATTCCTTCACTTCCTACTCCATTCTAACTTATTCTTAATGTTCACCCTTTCTTTATCTGTCCTTTTCTCTCTTCCCTTTCTTCCCTCTTGACTATATATGGCGAAACATATCAATGGTCAAAGAAAAATTGTTCCACATCACGGCACATAATATGATAGTGCAAAACTCTTCACTTCCATCCCCTCTCTTCCTAACTTTCTCTACTTCTCACTCTAACTTAATGTATTTTATTTTATTTCATTTTATTATCATTTGATTTATTCTATTTTTATTTTATTTTATTTTATTTTACTAAATGTAAATTCCATTTTTAAATTGAACAACTCATTCCTGAATTCTACGCCACGCTGAAAGGATACTACCACGAAAGGTTTTAAGCTTTCTGAAGAGGTGTGAAAAATAATTAAGTATTGCTTAAGACTGAACAATATATATTGTAGTCAGCATATGTAGACTATTATAATAGGCACAGAAACAGAAACTCTTACTTTCTTATCTCGCCGAAGTCTCTCTCCCTTTCTCTCTCTATCTACACACACACACACACACACATATATATATATATATATATATATATATATATATATATATATATATATATATATATATATATATATATAAACAAGTGTATTTTTTGTTTTGCTTTTCTATATCCATCTAAAACTAAAATGTCAACATACGAGAAACGGGAGAAATTCAAAACCCGAAAAAAATTTGTTCTATCGAAACAAACCCTGTACTTAAAGATGCAGGATTAATATACAACAATCTCAGCTAAAGGTAATCTCAATATTTCAGTGACAAAATTCACCACAGACTATTTTTTCCCCTCTCAGAGAATTATGACCTTACAAGACATATATCTAAAGTAATAGATGTATATGATTATCAAAATATTTACCAACATTTCGGATAATTGGGGGTCATATCTTATTCTAAACGTTTGTAAGGGAATAAATATGGTTTTTTGATGAAAGAAGTATAGTTTTTCCATTAATACGCATGTTTATATTTGCTCTTCATTTATATGTACAACTATTCTTCCACTCTTCTTGGAACATTTATATGTTATATAAATGCAATGAGCTATTCCTTTTTCATAAAAACTGGCATTTACATACTAGCATTTTAATTCTTGACTTTTTAATTGTTAATATAGTTCTACCTTTTATATATATATATATATATATATATATATATATATATATATATATATATATATATATATATAGTGGTGGAACACTGGAAGGTAATATCCGTAGTGGTAGAGCACTCAGTCCAAGGGACGAGTTAGGTAGAAGTGGTTACACAACAGTTAGTTCACCATACCGAGAACAATTGTTTCACCTTCGCGGATCTTCAGCTCGGGATGTGTATGGTTATAGGAACAGGAAAGACAACCGTACGAACGCGCAGGCGCAGAAACTCGGTCACTTCACACAGGCAATACTAGACTGCGTGCGGGGGTGTAAGGGAGATAACTGCGAAAGTCCGGAAAGTCCACCACTATCTACGTCTCCAGCAGCGGTCAGCAGATTCTCCTCACTACGTAGAAGTTTGGCTTTTAGCAGATTCTTCACCACGTGCCAGTTTGGCTTACTACCCTGAGAGCGCTCTATATATCCTCGTGTCCTACACAATTTTGCGTCTCATCAACGTCAGTATGGATTTATACGAACTGAATTACTCCCTGAAGAACATTCCAACTCCCTCCAACCATGTTTACCAAAAAATCCTCCTACAAAAAGCGGAAGATGTCATCAGACGCTTAATATGGCGAGCCCTAGCTTTCGACGGCAAAATTACAGGCACAAACAATACATTCAACCTGAAATCGAGAGCCTACCCTCCTAAGGTAACCGAACTTGCTCCTTTCGAGACGGACCTTCTTGACTTAGTCGCTAACATTTCCTTTCGCAAACACACTAACACCTTTCAAACGAAACTCAGAAACGATATTAAGAAATGTAGGTCTTCTAATAACACCTTCGTCCTTTCCGACAAAACCAATAATATTTACGAAGTCGACAACACCACTTTCCGCCACCTGGCCCATAACGCTATTACTTCTAAATATAAGAAAGCTAACCCTATGGCCTACCACGACATTAATACAGAAGCCAAACAACTTGCCGCCGCCCTTAAGGTAGATAAGAAGCTACAATCTCTAGCTAAGCGGGAGGCGTTCCTCACTCTGAAAGATCACAAGATAGACTTTACTTCTAACCCCACATGTAGACTACTAACTCGGCACGCACAGATATGGGACTAGTCAGTAAGGCCATACTTAAAAACATAGTTAAGTCCATTAGGACCAAGTCCAACCTGCCCCAGTGGGAGAACAGCGACTCCGTAATTAAATGGTTTAACTCCTTAAAATCCAAAAAAGCGAAGTTCACACAGTTTGACATTGTTGATTTTTACCTGTCGATCTCAGAGACCCTACCACCGTCGATGGTTTAGACAGGGAAATCATCGCTCACTGCCGGAAAACCCTCCTCTTCAACGACGGAGTAGCCTGGACAAAGAAGTCTACATCTTCAGACCTGTTCGACGTCTCCAAGGGATCGTTTGACAGTGCTGACGTATGTGACTTGGTTGGCCTATTTATCTTAAACATATTACGTGTTAGATTCCCGGACTTCCACACGGGAATATACCGTGACGATGGACAGACTTTATTGAGCCATAAAAGCGGTCACGACCTCGACTGGTTTAAAAAAGACCTAGCTTCTACCTTCAATGAGTTAGGCCTTAGGATAACAGTAGCCACCAATCTCTCTAGCGTAGATTTCTTAGACATTAATTTAGACCTTCGCACACACACCCACAGACCCTTCCATAAGCTAAACGAGAAACTTAATTACATTCACAAGGACTCATGCCACCCTCCCACTGTTTTTAGAAACTTCGTTAAGAATATCAGTACTAGAATCTCAAACCTCTCCTCTAATAAGGCTATCTTTGATAGGGCGGCACCCTACTATAACACGGCGTTGGCTAACAGCGGCTTCTCACAACCTATCACCTACTCTCCCACTAGCAACAACACCATTAAGAAATGTAAGCGCATCAATAGACAAACTATCTGGTTCTCTCCTCCCTTCTCATTCAACGTTAAAACCAATGTAGGAAAAATATTTCTAGCCCTCTTAGATAGACACTTCCCCATAGGTCATAAATACCGCTCCATCTTTAACCGACACAAAGTTAAACTAGGATACTCCTGCGCTAAGAACATGAAGGCCCACATCACCAGCAGCCTTAGGAGCAACACCCCACCAGGGTACTCTTGCCGTAAGCCTGAAGCTTGCCCCCTTCAACAGCAATGCAACACACCAGCTGTAATCTATGAAGCTGTGGTCACTTCCAACCGACCAAACGAACCACAGGAGGTCAAATCCTATGTGGGCATGGCGGAGGGCCGATTCAAGGAGCGTTTCCTGAACCACCAGTCTACCTTCAGATACCCGGACAGACGTTCATCCACGAAACTCGCGAGCCACGTATGGTCCCTCAAGGACTCAAGTATAGGGTACTCCATTCAATGGAAAGCCATACATGTCTCTGTACGTGTATGTGTATGTGTGTGCACTTCTAGTTCTATGTGGGTGGCACATATTTTTCCACTGTATATTTTTATTTTTATTTTCTATAGGTTTTGTATGTTTAAGTATATTTCCAGATTTGGCTTTATGAGGAAATATATAAATATGTTTATGTGTCTATGTATATGTGTGGGTGTATTGGTATGCTTGTGTGCATGTATATGTATTTTCACATATGTGAATGTGCATACGTATGTATGTGTGAGTGTTAGATACGCAGTTATGTCTTTATCGTATGTATGTGTGTGTGTATATATAAATACATGTATGAGTGTGTGGATATGTATGTGTGTGCATATGTGTGTGTGTATGTATATATGTATATGTGAGCATATGTGTGTATGTATTTATATATATATGTGTATGTATTTATATATATATGTGTATGTGTGTGTATATATATTTTTTTTTTATATATGAGTGCGTCTGTGTGCGTGTATATATATGTGTGTGGTTGTGTATGTGTGTGTGTATATATATGTGTATGTTTGTGTGTATGTATATATCTATGTATGTATGGTATATATATATATATATACCATACATACATATATATATATATATATATGTGTGTGTGTGTGTGTGTGTGTGTGTGTGTGTGTGTGTGTGTGTGTGTGTGTGTGTGTGTGTGTGTGTATATGTATATGTGTCATCCGTGACTAAATCGGCAACCTCACCAATCTTGCTTGGTGAGGAGGGGGGTGATATTTGGACACCCTGTGGGATGAAATACAAGACCCGGCAAAGGGCGGAGGAACTGAGCAAGGTCAATGACCATCCAAATAGTACCTTTATTTTTTCACCTGGGAGTGAAAGGCCCCAGTTGTTATCACAACACCTTTCTAGGAAAGGAGAAACTCTGAAAAAAAACCTGCGGCATCTGATGATGTTGACCAGTTCTCCTTTTCGGCTAGTATTTTCGATGCTCAGAGAATGGGATCAGTCGAGTGCAAGGCCTTTCCCAACTTAAAAAACCTTCAAAGCGCAGGTATTGCTTGTTCAGGGTCTGTTACAGGTTCGTGTGGCTGGCCGTGGCCTAAAGGTGCACCAAACTCTATAATCTGACAGGCGATTGCAATACTCTTAGCAGAGTTTGCAGCCATCTTATGTGTGTATGTATATATGTATGTGTATGTATATACGCATATATATGTATGTGTATATACGCATATATATATGTACGTGTGTATGTATACGTATATGTCCTTATTTTTTATTTTTTCCTTTTTATCTTTTATAATATTTTTATCAATATTATAATTCTCTTTTTCTATTTATCAGTTATTTATTTTGAAAAAAAAAAGGTTTCATAGTTTTTATAGTAATGTGCTAGACTGGTTTGACGTTATAAGCCCTGTCGTTAGACAACATATTTTCCATGCCTCATCGTCGTTTTAAAAGTAAGCAAATTCTCAGACTGCTGATTGTTGAGCGGTTTGGTGAGATTTATAATGAGAGTTTTACTTATAAATAATTGATTTTGAAAAGTCCCAATAAGGAGACGAAACGTTCGTAAATCAATATTTAATGTAAAAACGTATTTGGTAATTACTTTAATCAATCATTTGCTTCAAGGGTAATTATTATTTTATTTTTAACACAATAGGATTTTGTACACATGGTTGTTTGAAAAAATCGTTCAAAGAAGTATGAAACATAACCTTTTGTACTGTTTATTATATATAATAAATTACTCTATTTTGAGCTGTTTCCAATATTTTTATATATATTATTTTTCATATATATATTTACTTCTGCGTTCCTATATATATATATATATATATATATATATATATATATATAACAAAGAAACTGTGGTAAGGAACCAAATGGACCATAACGCACCGTCGAAACGGCTTGAGCTCTGCCGTCTGGGTCATACTTTTTCCTATATATATAAATATATATATATATTTACTTCTGCCTTCACAGATTGATTTGTTTTAGTTTCAGAAGATCCCGTTAAGGGTGAAAGCAGCGATTCTTTGCTTAAACTTTAATCTGTTATTTTAATATATATATATATATATATATATATATATATATATATATATATATATATATATATATATAATGTGGGTAATATTAAATATTATCCAATTACAAGTATGAGAATAGGTCAATGTAAAATAAATATAATACGGAGCCGAAATACTTTATAAATAACAATCAAAGAGTGTTTAAGAACAGTTAATTACTAACGATCGTTTCATCTAAGCACAAGATATCATTGGAGTACAAATCAAAGTTTAAAACACAGATAAACTTGTCAAAGAACATTCTGGGGATACACAATATGGGAAGAAAGCATAACTAATTAACATTCCTATAAGAATAGAAAGCAAAGCTTTATCTGTGTTTTAACCTTCAATTTATACTCCGATGATTCCAGCCTTGTGCTTGGATGAAACGATCGTTAGTAATTAAATGTTCTTAAACACTCTTTGGTTGTTATTTATAAAGTATATATATATATATATATATATATATATATATATATATATATATATATATATAGAGAGAGAGAGAGAGAGAGAGAGAGAGAAAGAGAGAGGGGGGAGTGAGTGAGAGAGAGAGAGAGAGATGTAGCAACTTATTTTATATACATCAACTCAGCTCCTTAAAATGTATTAAGTACTCTGATTAGCAGTCTTTTCGGTTTTCCAGGCGTAAATATCATGTATGTATGTATGTATGTATGCGCGAACATGGAAATACTCGGTTTGGTGTCCTTGTAGGTGGTTAGCCTACCGGGAGTGAGAGACCCCTAGTTCTTGTTAGGACATCATTCTAGGAGAAGGATAACTCTGAAGTAAAACCTCTGACTCGATGACAGCTAATGATGTTGACCTGTTCTTTTTTGGATACCTGTTACCGTTGTTTAGAGAGTAGGATTGGTTCAATGAAAGACCTTTATTCGCATAAAAAACCTTAAACACAGGCTCCACATAATCTAAAGTTCTTTCGCGTACATGCAGAAAGGAATCTAAGTCCTTGGCAGGGGTAAAAAGTCATGTTCGTGCTACCCAAGTACGAGAAAAAAGTCAAGGGGGGAAATTCTCGAAACCGAGATGTAGCCATTATGTTTGTATGTATGTATGTACATATGTATGTATAATGCATGCATATATATATGTGTGTGCATGTGTGTGTAGTAATAATAAGTACAATGTAGTTTTGTTATATCACCAGACGATATATTTAGATATTTAGTTAGATTTAGATTCAATTCCTCTTGTCTGCCTACGATAAGGTTTTAATTAATAGTATCATTAAGCGACCTTAATCCCAACACTTATAGGCACCCTAAAGCGTTTGCACTGTCTCCATTGTTCTGTTACAACATCAGAGGTCTTGCTTGTACGTACACCATCACCACCGGTTTGCATACTCTCTCCCCCCCTCTCTCCCTCTCTCCCTCTCTCTCTCACACACACACATTCTCATTATATATATATATGTGTGTGTGTGTGTGTGTGTGTGTGTGTGTGTGTGTGTGTGTGTGTGTGTGTGTGTGTGTGTGTGTGTGTGTGTGTGTGTGTGTGTGTGTGTGTGTGATTGTTTGAAAGGGAGAGGGAGAGAGAAAAAGAATGCCTACATGCGTAATAAGATAGACACACACAGACTGGTTTATAGCTTAACACGCACAAACATCTCTCTTTTCTACAACCATACACTCACGTACTGAAACCACGACAGAAGAAGTGAGAGAGAGAGGGGGAGACTGGCTGTTAGACAAACCCGACAATGTATATATATATATATATATATATATATATATATATATATATATATATATATATATATATGTATGTATGTATATATGTGTGTGTGTGTGTATATATATATATATATATAATATATATTTATACATATATATAGTGGAACCTGGATATATACAGGGAAGGGAAGGAGAAAGAAAAGGAGAAAGAGAGGAAGGATGTCGCGTGAATCTGGCTATTTTAATAGTGTGTTCTGTTTTCATAGGCAATTTGCTTTCACATCTGGTGGTTGAGACAACATAAGAAAAAATGAATAAGGTAGGGGTTAGCATTTCCTTCCTTATATTAGGTGATGCAGTTTAATGTTGAAAAGGACGTTGGGAGTTTGACATAGTTTTGAATTTAAAAAAAATATTTTCCGGCCGCGTATGTTCAAATCTATAATGACTTACTCGATAACGGATGTTCATTTGATCGAACAACTGAATGCTCATGGTCGAAAACGACGGAGGATCCATCATCAAACATCAATTGACAATCACGTACACACATTGTTATTGTCTGGGTGTTGCTTACACCTGCAGAGATTTTGCCAGCCTCCCGTGAGGTTACATCTGACGGGGTTTGGGAATATTTTAATGATACTGACTCCAGTCGTACCCTGTCACAGTCCGACGCTCTAACAATTAAGCCAATCCACTAGCATTTTATTTTACCAACTCCAAAAAGATAAAAAGAAAATTTGACCCCGATGAGATTTGAAGTCATAGCATAAAGAATCTGAACATTTAATTCAAAGCTCTAACGTCTCTATCAATCCACCAACCTCATTGGTTACTTTAATAATTACTCACTTATAATTCACACTATCGGGACTATTAGGATATTACGTGTTAGATCCTTAGATATAAGGAAACCAACCCATACCAACCACTGTGGATGCAACTCTACGAAATAGCATCCCAGTGACGTAGCAAGAGTTTATGCTTCTGAGAATGTATCGCTCTCATTGCCCCACTCTATACAGCCACTTTACTAGAGCACCCCTTTCGTTGTTCGACCTTCTAGAATTATCAACCAAATGTCATTAAAATCATACGCTACCATCTTAGAAAAGGAATATAAACTATATGTAAACTTATACGCATAAAAAGGCATATATCACACAGTGGACATACGCCTATAGAATATAAGTAATAATAATGTGTTCTAGGTTCTCTAACAGATCACCAAGCCAGATCAAAACCATCGATTCTAGCTCTTTTATTCTGTTCTGTTGATTGTAAGTACATCGTGTATACTACATGTACATATACATATCCATATATAGACCATATAAATTTAGTACTGATTAATAAAATACTTAATGAGCAGTTTGAAAATGGGAACTACATTTCAAATTTGACCTAAGTCTATTACCAACTTAAGGTGGGGGTAGTTACATTCCACATTTGATACGAGTATATTAATGACCCATCCCCTATATGTCCTACACAACTGACGGCAACCCATAAATCACATTGACAACGCTACACCTATAAACAATCATTACACAGTGAACAGCAATAAACAGCTACGAGATTGTTTTATACTTCTTATTCTAGAACTAGGCTCTGTTGTAATAGTTATTAAGTTCTATCTAAAGCTTAACCTTTGGAAATTTGTTGCCACTGGCGATGTCAAAGGATGCAACGGAAAATAATGAAAAGCTCGTCCTTTCCTTCGTATAATATCATTCACACGAGGGGTACATTAGAAGAATAGAAATGGCTCCCAGTACATAACTGGTACTTCAATTTATCGACTCCGAAATGGTAAACAACAAAGCTGTCACCCTTTAAGTATTAAAACTACTATTACTACTGCTGCAACGGAAAGGAAACCACAGCAATAACAGTTATAGCAACTTCAGCAGCATGTGTAACAGCAACCCAAACAACAACAATGAAACAGTAATTATATCAACAACGATAACTTTTAGACTGTTTGGAGTCATGTGTTACGCAAAATAGTAGATAGGAAACCATGTAAAATGTGTGCCACGAGTAGATACGGGGTCGATAAAATAAAGTACCAGTAATGTACTGAATAATTGCTGGCCTTGTGCCTAAAGTAGAAACAATTATTGTCCTTGACTTACAGCTCAGCCACGATCGAGCAAACCTATGAGTCCAGCTACGACCACACTGTCGTTTTCCCCATCTACAGTATTAATATCTTCTTTTAGCATAGGTCACACATCTAGTGAAAAGGGTTAATCGATTAAATCGAACCTAATATATTATTTTATCGATTTCCCGTAGAAGGGAAGGAAGTGTTAACCTGAGCAGAATTTGAACTGAAAAGGTAAAGAGGCGGAACAAATGCATCAAGACAAACAAAAAATTCTGCCAGTTCACCACTCCACTCACAGCATTACTATATAAACTCTGATCACCACAACCACCACCAACACCAACACCAACACCAACACCAACACCAACACCAACACCACTACGACCACCATCACCAACACCAACACCAACACCAACAACAACACCACTACGACCACCACCAACACCACCACCACCACCAACACCAACACCAACACCAACACCACCACGACCAACACCACCAACACCCCCACCAACACCCCCACCAACAACAACAACAACACCACTACGACCACCACCAACACCACAACCACCACCACCACCACCACCACCAACACCAACACCAACACCAACACCACCATCACATATCATTCTCTTGAAGAACGAACGGCAAGATTGACCTTGGCGAGATTTGAACTGAGAATATAGAGGGCTGTAACTAAATGCCGTAAAACATAATACCAACATAAACAGTGTCAACAATAATAGTCTGCGAATATTTCCACTCCTACCCACTGCAAGAGGCAAACACCAACCATAATTCCATCTACTGATGTATCTTTTAAACCAGACATGTCAAAGTGGGCGCTGCCGCCCCCTGGAGGCGCTGAGGAGGTCCAAGGGGGCGCTGCCGCCTAAGGGGGCGATGGGGGCGGAAGAGATGGTATAATAGAATATTAAATATCAAATGATACATATATATATAGTAAAATAAAAATATGTATAATATTTATTTATACATAGTATATATTATTTCATCCTTACGGGGTCGATAAAATAAAGTACCAGTAATGCACTGGGTATTTGCTGGCCTTGTGCCTAACGTAGAAACAATTATATTATTTATTATATATAAACTAATGATTTTATTTACTATATATTATTTACAATTTGCGTGTAGGCAGGTCTCTCTGGAAATAGGGTTGGAGTGTTGAGGGTACTACGTGGCCGAGGGTGGGGGCAAAAGTTTGAGAACCTCTGAAATAAGGTAATCTTAGCTCTGTGTCTGAATAAAAGGTGGGATGGTTACAGCTGGAACACCTTTAATCATATGTCTGATGTTGGATCTCGGCTGGACTGGGGATAAAAAAGAACAACAACGGCATAAATAAATGTTGGCAATAACATCCAGAAATATTCCCACCTCTACACAATGCCAGAACAAAAGAGCTGAGACCTTACGTAAAGAACGAGCCTAGTAGTTAATACTAGTTTAAAATATAAAAGGAAAGTTGATTATTGAGACCCAGGACTTGGCTGGTACTATATTTTATCAACTTCGGCGGGATTTGAACTCTGAACGTAGAGAACAACAACAAAGTACAGATATACATTTGTCCGACGCTCTAACGACTTCGCCAATATACAATCCTTAAGCATCAATAAATAAAAACAGCAACAACAAAGTACTACAAAATCTTTAGATACACATAACTCAGTCGCGATTTAATAAATCAATTTGGAATAACAATAATAACTGGCATAATTAATAATTAGGAACATCGTTAAAAAAAATAGATCGATGTGACTAGAAGAGCAAAATGTTGTTTTACAAAGCAACCAAACATAGGTACTTACCTGGAGAAGAGTTTCATATAGAACACGTTAAGTTTTTAAGTTAAAGAACATTTCACTTTGGTAGATTCACAAACGAGGGGAAAGAAATGACGATTATTAAAATAAATTATAAGAATTTTTTCTTAATATAATTCGTTCAGGATAGTCTAATCCATCAAACACAACCATGTAAACAAGGTGAGATTAAGAATGTTATGAAAGTACTTTTATTATTATTTTTTTTTTTAGAAGTAATGAAACCTCTAGGAATAAAATGAATGTTTAAGTCGGAAACTGAGGTGAGGTGTGACTTGTTTCTATATCTTTGATACAACTTTCTGTGACATTACTCCTGTTGTCATTCTCACGAAATGCTAATTTCAAAAAGAGAAAAGTAAAGTTGACATTTCAACTAGAGTTTAAAATTCAATGAAATAGTCATTGTTTAACAGATAACCTCGTCTTCATTGATGAAATACTAGGTTTATATATATTGAAAAGGTAACTCCTGATCTTCTTTTGGTGGCAAAAATCATCGACTATTTTATAGGATGGATTAAAAGCTCGGCTTCATGTAATAAAGTTAAGAAATGAAGGAAGCTAAAGTATTAACAATGATTTAGCGTGGAGCCGTTTAGCGACAATGTTAAATGTACGTTTCGAGTGTTAGTTAGCTAGACGGCCAGCTTTACTTCTCACCTGTTCCCCTCTCACCTGTCCTCACTATAACGTTAGGACTGACGATAGTCAGTAGGATACTAAGTGGAGTATTGGTATGAGAAGAGAGGGAGAGAGGGAGGACAAAGAAATTTGTTGCAAACATCAGGAGCAAAAGGAGGGAGAGGTGAAATAAATATACACACCTCTACTTCGCAGTCACCTCGAATTGTTTTGCTTGTAGTGGCGGTGAGAGCTGCGATGATAACGTATAGTGTATATAGATCTGATTTGGTGATAGAAAATTCAGCTTTCCTCCACTACCGTCAGACTGTTGTCGTTGTTATTAATATTGTTAGTCAGTACAATGGTGGTGGTCGGGCAATGTGGTTGTCATTACAACTATTAGTAAAGACGTTCATAGCGGTGTGGCTGTGGTGGGAGTAAGGCAGTGCTGTTATTGTGATATCGTATCTATAATATCTTTTCATTGGCGAATTGGACCCATTGCTCCTTACTGGACCCTCTTCGTAAGTCCGTCCCACGCCTCCCAGGACAAGTCACAGGCCCATCGGCAGACTTTTCGTCATTAGATGGAGACTGCAAAATATTTTTCGAACGGGCTTCTTTACCTAAGGCCCGAACGCGCCCCTAGTTAGCTGGTATGAAGGACAATGCTTTGATTTAATCTGACCATACATATGTAGCAGTTATTTGATATTCTCCTTTGTAGAGTTTATTTTACACTATGAAGTGGCCATCGTTGAAGCTGACTGTCGTGGCTTCACAGATACGTTTCCATTGTAAATCGGCTTTCGAGTCGCCAATATTTCTGAGATTTTGACATATCGGCCATCTGCTTATTCTCAAGTCTTGGAGACAAAAGGAAGCAATACCCATAAATAACCTGCTCCCAGAGTATATTCAGGCACTTGCAGAGTAACTACCGACTAGCACAGATGCAGTGGTCAACTGTCTAACTCACCGACCCCTTTGGGTCTCTCACTTTTTGCCTCTGTCTCTCTCTCTCTCTCTCTCTCTCTCTCTCTCTCTCTCTCTCTCTCTCTCTCTCTCTCTCTCCATGTCTCTCTCTCTCTCTCTCGCTCTCTCTCTCTCTCTCTCTCTCTCTCTCTCTCTCGCTCGCTCTCTCTCTCTCTCTCTCTCTCTCTCTCTCTCTCTCTCTCTCTCTCTCTCTCTCTCTCTCTCTCTCTCTCTCTCTCTCTCTCTCTCTCTCTCTCTCGTGGTCACTCTCTCCGCCAGACCAGCAAAATTCATCCTACCAACAGAGCTTTGGTAAATACATTTTTAATAATACCCTTGCAAGCAGACAGACATACACATCACACCTGATACATAATAATTGTTTCTACTTTTGGCACAAGGCCAGCAATTATCCCAGTGTATTACTGCGACTTTATTTTATCGACCCCGTAAGGATGAAAGGCAAAGTTACATCCTAATGAACACTTACTCACTTATTTGCACACCCACAATCTCTGGTCACATTGTATCAAGCACATCAATCTTCCTTTGCCTGCACGCTGCACAATAGTGACCACATCAGTGAGCAATTCACAAGTGAGTACCCACACAATAAACGAATTAACACCGCAACACAACAATCCATTCTAGCACCAGACTCGCTATAATTTTAACCGCTATACATACTGCAGTTTTTGTTGTTGTTGCTGTTGTTGTTGTTTTTGTTGTTGTTGTTGTTGTTTTTTGCTGGATCTGTTACAATAATGTGCCAGATCCGGTACTTCTGCACTTGATCATCGGGAGAAAGGAGGTAGGTGTAAAAGCAAAACCAGCTATCATCAGTTCGGTGTTCGTGCCTACTCTTACCTATGGTTATTAATATCGAGTAACGAACGAAAGAATATGATCAAGAATATAAGCGGCCGAGATGAGGTTCCGCGGAACCGTCTTAGGTGTAAAGGGAACATGGCTCGAAAATCAGAGCCGCTACTTCACATGGAGAGATCCCAGCTGCGGTACTGCATGTAGTTAGCATGTATAAGGAAATATTCGCTTGACAGATTTTACAGGAAAATCCAACCGGTAACAGACCCAAAGTTAGATCACGAACTAGAGTGTTGGATAATATCCATGAGCTCAGTTGGTCTTGCTAGGGGATCAAGTCGGATTAGTTGGAGACAGTTGCTTCTGATAAGAAACTCTGGAAGGCGTGACTTTTCATGATGTACATTTAGATAATAATTGGGAGGAAATCATCATTTCTTCTGTGGGGTTGCTGAAACTATTTTGCATCCTACTTAAGAAACCACAGAAGCATGAAAGTCTTCACATTAAACTTGGCGGAAAATGAACAGGAAGTGTCGTGAGGAGGAGGAGGCGGGGGGAGGAGGAGGAGGAGGAGGAGGAGGAGGAGGAGGAGGAGGAGGAAGAGGAGAGTAGCTAGAGTTACTTCCCGTTGAAATTCTAGAACCTTCCTTTTAACTTCCGTTCAAAGGATTATAAAAGAGTGAACTGAAGTTCATCTCTCTCTCTCTCTTTTGCCGATCAACCCTGGAAGTAATCACATCGAGCGCAAGCTTGCTAACCTTTTTCCAACCACATCTTATGGTTCAGGATTATACCTCGTTATGCCACGAGGACATTTGTTTACCACATTTGTAACATGGACTACAATAAATGCAAGTTATTTTGATACTCGTCTTGAGAAACTTATTACGCTTCAATTATTACTTCAAATACAGTGAGAGATAATTCTCACGAGAAATAAAATTGTATGAAAATTCTTCTATCTCTTATTTTTTATTAAATTTAGTAGTTGGGATCCGGTGGTACTTACTGGAGTAAGTAACCCTGAGACCAGCTCACTAAAGATGCAAAACAATTCATAACCTTTGAAGAAAAGGGTGGGTTTCATATAAACTCACCCTTGCAAATTAAACAAGAAACAGTTTGAAGGACAGTAACCTTCAGAACTGTTTCAAATAAAAAAAACCGGTATTCCTTAGTCAAGGGGAAATTGAAACCACCTTGAAAGAGGCTCTGCCGGACATTGATTTTATGCAGAGGGCCAGAATAAATGGAAGTATTTCGGTACTTTTTAAAAGCGAGGCCCTCGCACAAAAGCATTCTGTTACACCAATCATCACAAAAACACACACCGTTTTCCCTACTTACATGGGAAAAAGAACACAAAAAATTAAAATAAATAATATACCACCAAACATCAACATTTGGTGGATCTTAGCAGGTTTTATAGAGCCAGAAAGTGATACAATTCTTTCGGTCAGGAAGTCAACCAGACAAAGGTGGGCAGGGACAAATTTGGAAATTATAATACAAATGACACCAGAAAGAATTTCCAAAATCCCCGAAAGAGTGCTGGTCGACAACCAAAACTACATCAACATCGTAACTGAGGGTAGAAAGCCACACTATTTTCGATGTGCAAGCACAACACACCTAAAAGCCTCCTGCCCTTTACAAACAAATCTTTAAAAAGAAAAGTACTGTTACCAACACCAAGACCAAAACAACCACCACCACCACAACAACAACAACAACAACAGACGAAACGGGCAAACACACCAAAACAAACAGCCACTCAACCAACAACAACAGAAAAAACACAGACAACACCCCTGAAGAACACAGCCCCACCCCATCTCACTCCATCAAACACTACCACAAACACACACACGGAAACACCACCACCACCACAAAACATACCCCTACCTCACACTCCTGACGATGATTATTCATTAACAGCTCCAACCGGATTGACTGTAGCATATTCTATATTACTTATATGATTGGCACTTTCCAGCCCGATTAGTTGAGCACTCTACAGTTTTCAGGAATTTAACCAACATACACCATGGACCTTTATGATTTGGATTATTCAATCAAAAATATACCCACTCCTTCCAACATAACTTACACCAAAATTCTCATAGACAAAATCGAACAAGTCGTTAAAAGAATGAGATGGAAGGCAATGGTTTACGACGGACTATTCAGGGCTGATACTAAAGATTGTTTTGACATCAAATCTCGTAAATATCCACCTAGAATTAAAGACATGGCCAGCTTCGAATTAGACCTCGTTAATCTAATTAATGATATCAAGTTTCGTATAACCAACTTTTAACTAATAGTATTACCAATAAATATCAATTAACTAATAATAATACCTACAATACTATCAATAAAGAAGCTAAAGAACTAGCTAGTTCTTTACAAATAGATAACCGGATTGAAAGCTTAGCTAAGCGTAAAGCATATATTACCCTTAAAGACCATAAATTGGACTTTACTAATCGACCTAGTTGTAGATTGATTAACCCGGCTAAATCCGAGGTTGGCCTTGTAAGTAAGAATATCTTAAGAAAAATAATTCTCCAAATCAGAACTAACACTGACCTATCACAGTGGCTAAATACTTCCTCTGTTATTTCTTGGTTCAATAATATACAAGGTAAAAATAAGTGTAGATTTACCCAGTTTGATATTGTCGATTTTTACCCTTCTATTACTGTTTCCTTATTAACTAAGGCCTTAGATTTTGCAAGACCCTCCATTAATATTTCTAAATTAGAAGAAGACATTATCCTCCATGCTAGAAAAACTTTACTTTTTACTAATGATAATATTTGGGTTAAAAAGTCAAACCCTGAAAACTCTTTTGATGTCGCAATGGGTTCATATGACAGTGCGGATGTGTGTGACTTAGTTGGATTGTTCCTTCTCCACACCCTCAAAGAGAAATTTCCGTCCCATAATATCGGTTTATACCGTGATGACGGATTAGCAGTTTCTCATACCACCAACGGCCATGACCTTGATAAATTCCGTAAAGATTTAATCAATACTTTTGCTAATCTTAACCTTAAAATTACTATAG
>OZ024743.1:363064004-363074004 GCA_964016885.1 Eledone cirrhosa | reverse complement strand
CACCTGGCCCACTCGGGCCCCTCCCTCCGAAGATGCCTCTCCAGGAAACCCGAAAAATCTACTGACGCATGCTCCCTCAGAGACTGCCCGATACGCCATGCGAACTGTTGCCTACGCACATACGTCGTGTATAAGATAGAATGTGACAGGTGTAACCAATACTACATAGGTAGCACAATTCGACCTTTGCACATCCGGATCAAGGAACACATTAAAACTAGGGCCTCTTCTTTCCGGAAACACATAGACAAATGCGGAAACAAAGACGGAAGGACCATTGTCACAATTCTAGCGACTGAAAGAAACGTCGGCACGTTACGTATCAAGGAAGCGCTTTTTATCAAACGACTGCAACCGCAAATAAACAACCGATCAGAGAGAAGCGAAATGAGATGGCTGGTTTAAGTTAACAAGCGATGCAACAACACACAACACACGCACACACACACACACACGCAAACGTGACAACTACATACACACACGCACACACACACAGTAGCATTCCACCATACGAACATACTACACTGCCAATACAGAGGAACAAGGCAACAACACACGCACACACACACACACACACTCAAGCGAGACCACAACACACGCACACACACACACACACAGTAACATTTAAAAAACAGGCAGAGAATGGACTGACAGCTAGCGCCATCCCACTCCCTCATTCGGCCGCTGACCTCTGTACGACCGACCCCATTTCACGCGCACGCGCGCTCTGCCGAATACCTCAGATATTCAAAACAACATACAGCGAAGGACGCGTTCCGGAGTTGTCCGACAGACAACCTTTTCCTCCACCCCGGAAAAAAACCCCAGTTGATGGATGTGAATCCGAAATATATAGGGACTATTAAATCTCTCCCAAGGTAACTCTCTCTTGTGTTGTTATTTTTATTTTATCCTTTATACTCTTCCCTTCATTCTACACGTCTCACACATCTTATACACACCACGCATCTCAACGTACACCCACTTACATCTCTCTCTCCACCACCGGACCTTGTTACCCGGAGATTTACCCATTTGCATTGTCGTGGCTTCCAAACGATTAAAGATATTTACTTATTGTTCCACAATGCTTCAAGCAAACTTCAATACTCTCTTATATATATATATATATATATATATATATATATATATATATATATATATATATATATATATATATATATATATATATATTGGTAAACGGAATAGAAAATGCTGACAAATTGTTCACAGTTGAAAAATGGTTTAATTAGGAATAAAAGAGTATTAGTGATTGTATGGGTTAGTATTCAGTTGTGGTTTTAAGTTTTTAAGTTTTTACCGGTTGCGCATTTCTAAATGCTTTTCAAAAATAATTTTGAGATAGAGTGTCCGTGGTGTTTGCTCTGATCTGATTAGTTTTGGGAATTCTACCTGTTTTTATGTTAAAAAAGTGGCTCCAATTTGCAAAAATTCTTGTGGTCAAAACAATTTTGATTGGTCGGTAGAGGTCATGTGAATGTAAAAAATTGATTTTGCGCCAAGACTGTTTTTATGTTAAAAAAGTGGCTCCAGAAAAAATTATTGTGGTCAAAACAATTTTGATTGGTCGGTAGAGGTCATGTGAATAAAAAATTGATTTTGCGCCAAGATTGAGAAATGACTCTTTCACAACAAATATGTGTGTGTGTGTGTGTGTGTGTGTGTGTGTGTGTGTAGTAGTAGTAGTAGTAAGGTGTTCGATGTTGTGATAATGGTTAGCAGCGATGTGTGTCAAATGGCTATTAAGATAAGTGTGTGTGTGTGTGTGTATGTGTGTGTGTGTGTGTGTGTGTGTGTGTGTGTGTGTGTGTGTGTGTGTGTGTGTGTGTAGCAGAGTAATTCGTGGTGGCAGGGATGGTCAGTAAGAATGTGTCTGAAGCATGTCAAAAGATATTTTTCAGCTTTTGTCTTATACGGAGAAGTGCGTGTGTGTGTGTGTGTGTATATATAAGTCTCTTTGTATGTTGATGTACGCGTGTGTATGTGTGTGTGTATATATGTGTGTGTGTGTGTGTGGGTGGACCAGTATTTTTTTCCCCTGGTAAAATGGTGTACGTTATTCGATTTTTTCAGTAAAATCGGTTCTCTTAATAGAACATCAAAAATCTTAACAATAAAAGGTGTGAAATGATATTCACTATATATATATACACATACATATATTCACTATATATATATATATATATACATATATACACATATATATGCACATATATTTTTTTGTGTTGCACCATAGAGCATGTGTGTTTACGTATGTCATTGTGTTTATATGTGGGTAGAGATGTGTGCTGATGTAGGTATGTATGTTGACGTGTGTATGTTGGGGGTTCGTCTTAGGGAGAAGTGTTTAGACGGGGTCCGTATTTGTTAATGAAGTAAGTTTCCTTGCTGATGCGCTGGGTGTGGGTGGCATTATCTTTAAATTTGTAGAGGGGAAAGATTCTGAAGTTGGGATGATTTTGGGCGGCACAGGTATCAATGTGTTCACTCAGTGGTATTTTCCTGTATTCCCGTATTTTGATTTGGGATCTATGGACAGTCATGCGTTGGCGGAGGCTGTTTTTGGTCTGGCCTATGTATTGTTCTTGACAACCTGAACAACTTAATACATATATTAGATTTTCCGATGCACATGTGAAATTGTGTTTTACTATAAAACGTTGTCCATCTTTGAAATAGAATTCCGAATCCTCTATTAGGTTGATGCAAATGCCACAGTTGGGTCTATCGCATTTTTTTACTGTGGGTTTCGTTGTTGTGGTTGGCAGTACTTTGGCATGTGTTAAGATGTTTTTCATTGACTTGGATTGTCTTTTGCTCTTTATGATATGGTGTGTTCGTAGAATTTGGTTCATTCTATGGTCCTTTTTCAATACAGGGATGTTCTGGAGGATGGTGTCAAAGGCCTCATTGTTGAGGGGGTTGTGTGTGGAGATGTATGGAAGAGCTTTTAGTTTTGGTTGATTTACTTTAGGGTGTCTAAGGTCCTGGGTACTGAGTTTTAGGGCACGTTGGATTCCATTGTCAATTAGTGATGCAGGGTAGTCCCTGCCTATGAGTGTGTCCTTTAGTTCTTGTAGCCGTAAGTAGCAGATGTTTTTATTGGAGACTATAGTACAGATTCTCTTGGCTAAGTTGTAGGGAATATTAATTTTAACGTGTCTAGGGTGGCAAGAGTTGAAGGGGAGATATTGCTTGGAGTCTGTGGGCTTGTAGTATATGTCTGTTTCTATTTTTTTGTTATGGATCTTAATGAGGATGTCGAGGAAGGGGAGTTGTTGATGGCTGTATTCCATCGTGAAGTTAATATTTGTGTTGAGCCCATTTATAAGGGTGTGAAATTCTTTAAGTTTTTCGATGTTTTCGTGCCAAAGGATGAAGCAGTCATCTAGATATCACTTCCAGTTCCTTTCAATGTGTAAGTGGAGGGTGTTTCCAAATTTGTTTAGGACTTTAGTGTAGAGGGTGATTTCCAGGTATCCCATGACTAGGTTGGCATAAGTGGGGGCTGTTTTCGTTCCCATAGCGGTCCCAGATTTCTGCCTGTAGGGTTTGTTATTGAAAACGAAGTAATTGTTCTCCAAGATAAATTTGAGTCCCTCTATCACGAATTCTTTTTTGATGCGTTGTGGGAGTTCATTGTGGAAATTATCCAGCCAGAATTGGATAGCTTCTATTCCTAGGTTGTGGGGATGTTGGAGTATAGGTTGACTACATCGAACGTCACTAGTAGGGTTTGTTCAGAAAGTGGCATATTAGGGAGGTGATTGAGCATATCTAGGTCGTCCCTTATATAGCTTTTGATGTGCTTGAGGAAGGGTTTGAGAAGGGTATCAATGAAGTTGCTAAGACGGTGCGTTTCGCAAGCGGGGCCTGCTATTATAGGTCTTAATTTGAGATCATTGGGTGAGGGGACATTGATGACTATGTCTGTGGCTTCCTTGCATGCCTTACTTATTGATTCGCTTTTATGTACTTTAGGGATACCGTAGAAAAGGCTGGATTTACTTGTGAAGTCTGTGATGAAGCTGAATTCCTTGTTAGTGAGTCCTTCTTTGTATTGGTTGATTAGAGTTTTTAGGTTTCTCATAATTTTCTGTTGATTGTAGTGTTCAGCCTTTTCGTAGTATGTTTCGTTTTCCAAAGTGGAGAGCGCTAAGTTGATATAGAATTCTGTCTCCATTAGGACTACTGTACTCCCTTTATCAGCCTCTTTAATTGTAATGGCTCTGTCGGTTTTTAATCTATTTAATTCTTCCCATTCTTTCTTGTTGAGGTTTGGCTTGTGTTTTTGTCTGTGCAAGTGTTGGTAAGGGAAGTTTGTGATGTGTTCACAGAATTCGTCCAGGATTTTATTTCTACCTTTTGAAGGGGTGTAATTGCTTCTATTTCTGGCTAATGATTCATCCTCATTGTACTGGTCGAATAGTTGTTCACTAAGTCGTAACTTTCTACAGAAGTCTGTGATGTCTTCCTTCATTTCATAGTAGTTAGGACGTAGTGGGGTCGGTGTGAATTTAAGACCTTTGGAGAGTAAGTTGATAAGGTTGGGTGT
Source organism: Eledone cirrhosa (assembly GCA_964016885.1). Taxonomy (NCBI): domain Eukaryota; kingdom Metazoa; phylum Mollusca; class Cephalopoda; order Octopoda; family Eledonidae; genus Eledone; species Eledone cirrhosa. Next base: position 363,069,428 of record OZ024743.1, on the reverse strand, counting down.
TGGTTCTGCACTAGTAAGATTGATAATTTTTATTACTATCGTTTTCTCCTCCCTGTCTTGTGTTATTTTGTTTGCCTGTATCTGTGTGCTGTGTCTAAAAATTGGTTGGGGTAGAGGGGTTGTCTGCTGATGTTAAGTGGTCTCCTGTGTTTGTTATATTCCTTGTTGTTGTAAAATGTGGTTCGGGTTGGTGGTTGTAGATTGAATGGGGTGTTCCTGTACTGCGAGTATGGGTGTGTGTTTCTATGTGCCATGTTGTATTGTGGTGTTATAAGTGGCCTACGTTGTTGGTTGTATCGTGTGATGTGGGTTTGTTGTGTATTGTGGAAGTGAGAGTTGAGAGAATGGTAATTACCTTGCTGTCCCCTCGAAGCGGGGAAGTTGTTGCATCTATCATGGCGGTGGTATCTTTTCTCTATGTTTGACGATGAGGCATCCGCGTAGTAGTTGAGTGATTTGGTATGGTGTCTCCTTGAAGGGGGAAAGTTGTAAATGTCATTCTGGGGGAGATGATTTCTTGGGTTTTTGTTCCTTCTTATGGTAGCGAGGTTGGGAAGTTCATCTTCGGTGTGGTGCTTCCTTCTTCGTTTGTTAGAGGCTTGGGGGTTTGAGAAGTTGTTGTGCGGTTGGGTTATGGGTTTTCCTATTTTTATGAACGGGTTATTGGAGGTGTAATCCGTTTGAAAAGTCGATTCATAGTGTAGGAACCAAGCGGCACTTTTTTCCCAGCGTTGAAGGGATTTCAGTTCTTCTCTGTTGCAGTCCCCTTTCCATAATTTGGAGATCTTCTCTACCTTGGGGGCCTTCAGTTTTGTTGTTGATTTCCAGGAGGATCTCTTCATCGATGGTTTTGATTTTTTCCTCATTTGTCTGGGCCCTCAGTTTAAGAAGTTCAATTTCTGTCTTCATTTTTTCCAATGCCATTCTTTCCCTAAGGTGTCTTTGAGGTTCGGGTTCATTTGGAATGGACTTTATTTGTAGTTTACGGGGGAGAGTTAGAGGGGTTGAGTTAAGCCATTTTTCATATATCTCTGCTTTGTTGTGATTTTGTATCATCTTCCAGAATGAGAACTTTCTGTCTCTGAGGGATTTGTTCCATTTTGGAATTGTTCGAATTTTCATTTTGTGTGAATCAATCTCACATGGTTCTTCGTTGGTTTTTCCTGGGTTGATAGTAGTGAACATAGTTTGGATAGTATCGCAAATGTTTTGGAGTTTGTCGCCGATTTCGGAGGGTTTGTATCCGGTGGCGGTTTCCTTATTTTTGGAGTCAAGTTTGTCGACCAGCAAAGATAGGTTGGTGTTGATTTTCTTGAGTTCCTGTAGGATCTCTTCATTTGAGTTGATGAGGATTGTATCCGTTTTTGTTGGCATTTTCTGTATCTCGTGTGAGGATATGATAGTTAAAAGAATAGAGGTGTAACACACAAGTTATTATATATTGGTAAACGGAATAGAAAATGCTGACAAATTGTTCACAGTTGAAAAATGGTTTAATTAGGAATAAAAGAGTATTAGTGATTGTATGGGTTAGTATTCAGTTGTGGTTTTAAGTTTTTAAGTTTTTACCGGTTGCGCATTTCTAAATGCTTTTCAAAAATAATTTTGAGATAGAGTGTCCGTGCTGTTTGCTCTGATCTGATTAGTTTTGGGAATTCTACCTGTTTTTATGTTAAAAAAGTGGCTCCAATTTGCAAAAATTCTTGTGGTCAAAACAATTTTGATTGGTCGGTAGAGGTCATGTGAATGTAAAAAATTGATTTTGCGCCAAGACTGTTTTTATGTTAAAAAAGTGGCTCCAGAAAAAATTATTGTGGTCAAAACAATTTTGATTGGTCGGTAGAGGTCATGTGAATAAAAAATTGGTTTTGCGCCAAGATTGAGAAATGACTCTTTCACAACAAATATGTGTGTGTGTGTGTGTGTGTGTGTGTGTGTAGTAGTAGTAGTAGTAGTAAGGTGTTCGATGTTGTGATAATGGTTAGCAGCGATGGTTACATACCTACATCAGCACACATCTCTACCCACATATAAACACAATGACATACGTAAACACACATGCTCTATGGTGCAACACAAAAAAATATATGTGCATATATATGTGTATATATGTGTATATATATATATATATATATATATATATATATATAGTGAATATATGTATGTGTATATATATATAGTGAATATCATTTCACACCTTTTATTGTTAAGATTTTTGATGTTCTATTAAGAGAACCGATTTTACTGAAAAAATCGAATAATGTACACCATTTTACCAGGGGGAAAAAAATACTTGACCCCGTTCACCAATGAGTGAGTTGAGAATATTCTGCACAAGGAACTTGGCATGACGAAGGTTTCTGCTCGGTGGTTGCCACGTCATCTGACACCTGATCAAAAGCGTACCAGATTGATCAGACCACGGGAAAATCTTACAAAATTTCAGGCAGATCCAGCTAGTTTCCTTGAACGCTTCCTAACCAGGAAGTGTTTTGGGTTCATCACTTTGAGCCAGAAACAAAGGGACAATCTATGCAATGGAAACACCCATCCTCACCTGCTCCAAAGAATGCTAAGGTCGCTTCATCTGTAGGAAAGGTGATGGCTTCAGTTTTTGAGGATGCAAAAGAGCCACATCATCAATGGGGAGTACTATGCCAACTTGCTGGGGAAGTTGCGAAATGCAAGGGAGACAAAACGCCCCGGAAAACTGATGAAAGGGGCCTTGTTTCATCAAGACGATGTTCCAACACTCACGTCCTTGGTTTCAACGGGTGCTGTACGTGACTGTGGCTTTGAACTAGTTGACCACCCTCCCTATTTTCCTAATTTGGCCTTATCTATCGTGTGTTCCCCAACATGAAAAAAACGCTTGGCTGGGAACCAGTATCGTAGTGATGATGACGTCATATCTACTGTTGATGACATATATAGATACACACACATTATTTCCCCCACCAACACTAACAATACAACACTCACAATCGCACCTTCATTACGTATGCGTTTGTGTGTGTGCAATTTAAAAAAATGTCTAAAAGAGTTTTTTCCCTTGCATTACAAAAATATTTTATATTTGAACTGGGTTATGTCCCTTGGATATGACAATGCTTGACTAATTTGAAGATCGCAAGTTTTGATAATCTTTTATTGATTTAATAGTTTCAGTTATTGGACTGTGGCCATGCTGGGGTAACATCAAAGGTTTTAGTCAATCAATAGCCGACAATAGTTATTTCAGCTTGCACTTATTTTATAGATCTTTCTATGTTAAACTGACAAATATAAAGAAACAGAACATAAACAGCACCGTTTTTTAGAGCGATGTAAACAAAAACATACATCTGCATATAGATGGATAGAGAGACAGATAGATAGGTAGATATATAGATAAATAGATAGATAGATAGATAGATTTCCTTATTTACCATAAAGGCATAAAAAGAAGGGACAAATACAAAGGGGGAGTTTACATATAATCGAGTAAAAAGGGTGTAACATGAAAATAATCGAAAATAACCTCAAAAGGGAGGGGACGTGATGGGGGTTGCACACACCCCCGAAAAAGTGTGCAATCCTTTGCCCGGGGAGCACATGGAGAACGTGCTCCCCTCTCCTTTACTTCTTTACCTACAGGAATAGATAGATAGATAGATAGATAGATAGATAGATAGATAGATAGATAGATAGATAGATAGATAGATAGATAGATAGATAGATTCCTTCATTAGCCAAAAGAGCCCACACGAAAAGGGGACAAAACAAAGACGCAAGCCGGGAATTTTACATACAATCGGGTAAAAATATGGAACAAAAAAATATAACAATCGAAATCCCCAATAGGGAGGAGGCGCCACAAATGGGTTGTTTAATACCCCGTAGATAGAACAACCCTCAACTTCAGGAGCGTGTTGTGCAGGTGCTCCTTTCTTCCTTTTGCTCTCTTCTTCAACCTACAGGTTTATATCTAGAGAAGGTCCAATCACTCGGGCCATTTTTGCTACATTCACCCACCTTTCAGTAAATTTACTGGGGTGCAGTGTCTCTCTCTCCACTCTGATTCTCCTTCTAAAGTGGTACCTAAAGAAGGGAATGAGTTGTTGTCCGGAGAGAAAGGCATCTGTCCCCAGTCCTCTCAATCTCGTCCACCGTAGCCACTCTACAGGGGAAAACCGCCTCTCTTTCGTTTTTGAAAGAAGTTGGTGGTTTGATCCTTACTATGGACTCGGCAGTCAACTGGATTTGTCCCATACGCGTCAGCAGTTGTTCTGCATAGTTCCACAGGTCGGTTACTCCCGGGAAGTGTACAATTGCGTGCTGGACGGTTTCAATGTCCTGTGCGCATCTTGGACACGTCATCTTGGAAGGATCCCTGCCGGGCGTCCGTGCCTGTAGATCTTGTCACGAATGGTAGAGCTCCTCTGTAAAACTGCCAGACCTTTGGAAGTTGTCCATAGGTCCCTGGCGGAAAGTCCTACCAAACAGACTGGTGAGCTCATCGTCTTCGACGCCCAGAGTTTCTCCGAGCACGTCGTCGCCCTTGTAACGTACACTCTCTCTATAGAATGTCGAAGTGGAGTCTCCACTGATTTCCGTGCCCGCTTGACAGAGGACAGTGAGCGCCTGAGCGCATTCAATGTGCCAGGCGCCCATCGTTTTCGGTCTCCGCCTGACCCAGGACTGCAGCTCCGTTAGCGAGACAAGTTGCTGGAAGGCCTGTCTCACAAACGGAGCCCCACCGGTTGGGGGTCAGTGAGGAATACCTGTAGATGCCGTAGTATCAGCGCATGCTTGCGCATCATCAGCCACGGCATCCTCAGCCCTCCGTTGGAAGGGTGCTGACAGCAGACGGATCTCCTCACTAGTGGAGCCTGCTTCTTCCAAAGCATCTTGGTGAGGTGTTCACGGGGACAAGGCAGGACGGTCAAAAAGAAGTAGATGACGGACGCTATGAAAGTGTTCGCCACCTCCGCTCGACCTTTCAAGGATAGTTTGCACTCTGCCCACTTCTAGGTGAGCGCAAATACCTTGGCCGTGACCTCGTTCCAGTTTTTCTCGCTGTCAGATGGCATCGGTCTTTTTTCTCGCTGTCAGATGTCCGGGTTCCGTTTTGCTCCTGTGAGCCTTTCGTATTCCTGCAGTAAGTTGCCGATCGCCCCGATTTCCGAGCTTTCCGACACCATTACTGTCACGCCGTCGGCATAAGCTGACGCCGCTTTCCACATTTCCGGTTCCAACACATGCCCTGCAGCAGCTCCAACTACCGCAGTAGTGGCTCTAGAGTCAGTACTTAGAGAATGGAGGAGAAAGGGCATCCCTGTCGGATGGAACGCGTGATTGCGAACGGCTCCGATAGGTAGCCGTTGACCTTGACCATCGAGCAGATGTTGGTGTACATTGCGTCGATCCAGCCTCTGATGACGA
>OZ024743.1:363054004-363059004 GCA_964016885.1 Eledone cirrhosa | reverse complement strand
TAGATAAACTTCTATATTAAATATAAGAACACATGTAGACCAAATGGGCATCCTAAACTTTTTGAAATGATTTTTGCTAGACGCGATTTGATAAATAATTTTTAGCTTTATCTGTTTTCGACTCTGATGCTTATAATGAACTTGGCAATATATTGTCAATTAATTTTGAAGGGTTGATCTTTGTGGTTTGTTTTTATTATTGTAGTATTTTCTAATATTTTTATTTTTAATATGTAATATTTTTAATATGTAATATTTTTTCGTAATATTTTTTAGTTTTCTATTTTATTATTATTTATTATTATTATTATTATTTTTTTTTTGGGTTTTTGTTTCTGATATTTTTTTTATTAATATATTGAAATCTGTTCTCTATCTCTGCTTGATAGATAATCACGTAGAGTAAAGACAAGATTAGTAGTAATATAGACTCTATATATATGTGTATATATATATACACATATATGTATACTTAAATTTTTATAGCACATTGAGAATGTTCTCCGTGGAAAATTGGGGTTTGCAGAGTTGATCACGTAAATTCACATCGATGTTTGTAGTTATCATATAAACATATGAATTTTTTTAAACTAAACATAAGATCATTACTTTTCACACATTATGGATACGTGTCTCATTCAGGAATACTGATATTTACATTATAGTGCCTGGTTTTTATACATACTAATACTTCTACATTAAAACATAGGTTTTTATGCCTCGCCTATGTCTGGTTACTTTTCATTTTTCTCTCTATATAACAGCTGGTTTCTCTCCTAACCACATATATCTCCCTTACATTAATACTAGAGGTAAATAAATAAATAAATAAATAAATGTATCATTGATACGTTTATTCAACGGATGTCCAACCACCTACTTTTCTCTATATATCTATCTCTATCTATTTCCTCTCTCTATATATATATATCTCTGTTTCTTTACATGAAGTTCTTCTCTTTATCTATCTTTCCATCTCTCTATTTTGTTCCATGCATTTCTTCTTTTTCTTCTTTTTCTTCGTTTTCTTTCTTTCTTTTCTTTCTTTCCTTTTTTTTTTTTTTCTCTCTTTCTTTCTTTCTGTTTACAATTTTTTTCACTGCCAAATCAACTTTTCAAATACAAGTCGATGTTGAACGGTATGTCAAATCTATTTATCTATAAAACTGTCTATATTGTATTTTGTCTGAGGAAGGCATAGCATATTGTTAATATGATATCCCTGAAATATATATAATGAAATAAATATGGTTTTATAAATATAGTTTCCATTTATTTAATATCGTAAATATACTCCAAATACTTGTCGAGTGCTTTTATATCAGTTATAAATATTTACTAGTTGTAACCCAACAATTTAAATATAACTTTCCATATATATATATATATATATATATATGACAGAAAGGTATACGATGCTGACGATAGCTAATAAGCTTGAAACTAGTACATCGTTCCTGTGTCAGTGTTGAACAAAGGGCGACGATGGTTGCCGAGCAGTGTACGGCGTAATACGGGCTGTTTGTTTACAAACAAACCGAACATTATAATAAATGTTCGGTAAACCCATACGTACATATATATATATATGTGCATGTATGTATATATACATACTACTGTACGTCTGTACACATATATGTATGTACGTATACATACTTATATTTAGGTATCAGCCGTACTAAGAGTGAGAAATGAAATTTCAGTTCATTTTTTCCATTTATCGTTTTCGGTGCGCCCGGTCGACTAACTCACTCGATGGAACGATGTATTAGTTTCAAGCTTATTAGCTCAGCCGTTAATATGCTCAGTCGTTAATATGCATAAGGAAAGTATATACTTTCAGACGTTCAATCATCTGGCAGGAAGGTATACGGCGCTGACGCTAGCTAATAAGCTTGAAACTAGTACATCGTTCCTTTGTCAGTGTTGAACAAAAGGGCAACGATGGTTGCTAAACACTGTACGGCTTAATTCGGGATGTTTGTTTACAAACACACCGATCATTATGATAAATGTTCGGTAAATCAATACGTACATATATATATGTGTGCATGTATGTATATATATACATACTACTGTACGCCTGTATACATATATGTATGTACGTATACATACTTATATATATATATATATATATATATATATATATATATATATATATATATATATATATATATATATTAGTTTAAGGTCTCCTTCGGTCAAGGCTGACCATAGGTAGTTAGTATCCTGTTGTCAGCTCAGGCTGGAGCAGCGTCTCGGGTGACTAAACAGACCTATACGTGAGTGACAGTCTCTGTCACATAGATCACATTTGTATGTGGTCTCTGGTCTATTGGATTTATTGTGCTCCTTTCACCGGGTTCTCCTGCCCGCTGCTGCAGTCATCAACCTCTCCTCCCCTGATTAGAGGTGTTGATTCAGAGTGTTCCTCCATATATATATATATATATATATATATATATATATATATATATATATATAAGCTGTTTTTCAGTATAGGGATATAAAATGTTGGGAAGCGAAAACCAACCCAAACCAAACAGTGAGTGTGTTTTATTATATATTTCTCGCAATATTATAACAATATAACCCTCCGCAAATATAACAATATGTATATATATATATGTGTGTGTGTGTGTGTGTGTGTGTGTGTGTGTGTGTGTGTGTGTGTGTGTGTGTGTGTGTGTGTGTGTGTGTGTGTGTGTGTGTGTGTGTGTTTAATGGTAGCTATGATGCTTCCATAGGCGGTATGCCAGTTGAGCACTCTATGTTCTTACAGAGCAGAGTGTGATATAATATAAAACGAAAAATCAGTGTTGCATCTGGACTCAGTTTATTGGGTGTTACAATTGTTTCGCCGACAGATAGCTCGAGACACGATCTTTGTATGGATCTGTCTGATTCTAGATGTGCAGGTTCTTCGGACACATGCAATAGTTTCTGAACAAATTTTCTCACTGGGGTGTTAGCTTCAAAAAACATCTTCCAAAAAACAACAGCCAATAGCAAAGCAAGAGAGGAAGATGTTTTTTGAAGCTAACACCCCAGTGAGAAAATTTGTTCCGAAAGTATTGCATGTGTCCGAAGAACCTGCAGATCTAGAATCAGATAGATCCATACAATGATCGTGTCTCGAGCTATCTGCCGGCGAAACAATTGTAATACACAATAAACTGAGTCCAGATGCATCATATATATATATATATATATATATATATTTATTCGAGTATGTGTTGGTTAATTACCGACACTTCAGTATGCAGGGTAGCGCACTCGACGAAGTGCGCAGGTGGGTCTGTTTACTCAGGATTATATTTAAAAACAAGAAGTGTAGTCACTGCTGTTATATATATTTCCGTGATAACCATTATCTAACAGCTATGACTTCATCAGATAGCTTGAATTTGAACAGAAAAAAAAAGAAAAACATAACGATGGAACATAGCTCACTATTATTTCGATTTTTTTCTATATGCTCAGTGCTGAAGTTTGGTGTTGTTTTCTCAAGGATACCGGTTGCATATGCGACCGGTGCTTGAGAAAAGTAAGCTATATTCCATCGTTATGTTTTTCTGTTTTCTTTTCTGTTCAAATTCTAGTGTTAATTTTAACCTGTTAACTTACACTTCTATATACATATATATATATATATATATATATATATATATATATATATATATATATATATATATATATATATATATATAACGAAGGAAATGTGGTAAGGAACCAGGTGGACCATAACGCACCAAAGTACTCAATACTTAGGGTAGTAGAGTGGGTAATAGGAACGAGTAGGACCCCGACGGCTGAGCTCAAACCGTTTTGACGGCTAATTCTGGATTAAAATTAGCCGTCGAAACGGCTTGAGCTCAGCCGTCGGGATCCTACTCATTCCTATATATATATATATATATATATATATATATATATATATATATATATATATATATATATATATATATGTATATATATATATATATATATATATATATATATCTAGAAACAGTTGTCTGGCATTCTAACCGAAATTGGAATAGCTGTGACACATGACCATAGCTTTAAAACAATTCATTGTGAAACTCATAGGTTTATTATATATATATATATAATTTTTAAGCTTGTTGAATCCCAACAAATTAAATATAACCTCTGCATATATATATATATATATATATATATATATATATGCAGAGGTTATATTTAATTTGTTGGGATTCAACAAGCTTAAAAATTATATATATATATATAATAAACCTATGAGTTTCACAATGAATTGTTTTAAAGCTATGGTCATGTGTCACAGCTATTCCAATTTCGGTTAGAATGCCAGACAACTGTTTCTAGATTTTTATCCGTCGTCGATCATATTTGTTCATTCGCTACAGAAACAAAAATAGGCAAAAGCCTATATTGCTTTTGTGTAGGAAACACCGGCTTGAGGTGTTCTTGCATATTTATGAACTTACCTGATTAGAGGGAGGTAATTAGAAGTGCCTCTATCATAGCGTGATTAATTAAAGGAGTGTATATGATATGTTTATGTATAATAAACATATGAGAGTCTCTCTATTTTTTTTTTTAAGTTGTCATCATGTCACACCTGAGTAAGTAGCGGTGAGGATGCCAGACAGAATCGGAAGACAGAAAAAAAGAGAGAAGATGGCTTGTTTAGAAGAGAGAACTAAAAGGAAGGTTGGCGAGCGTAATAGGAGAAACGGGGGAAAGGTAGAGTGGAAAGAAAGCAGTGAGATTGTCGAGTCCTAACTAATAGATGAACGGTGCAGTTTTCTCCCCGGTCACAGCACAACCGACTAAATATTCACACTGCGACAGATCTTTGAGAAATCGGGGTAGTATTGCCAAGAGGTATATTCTTGTTTTGTAGACCTCGGAAAGGCATATGACAGCGTTCCTCGCTACCTGCTGTGGAAGGTTCTGCGGGAGTATGGGATCGATGGTCAGCTTCTTGTTGCTCTGATGTCTCTATACGAATG
>OZ024743.1:363001504-363051504 GCA_964016885.1 Eledone cirrhosa | reverse complement strand
TATATATATATGTGTGTGTGTGTGTGATCCAGCATAGAAATTGTATGATGAAACAAGTAAGAGAATAAATGAATGACAAATATAATAACAAAATAACCTCTATAACAACATCTACATCAATTAAAATAATATATTTAATAGTGTGGTGGACACTAGAGAGGAAGAAGCAAACTCCTTGTGTTTCTTCATTTAACCCTATTGAATTATATTTCAGTTGACTTAAATTCACCTCATTAATATAGTTGTGCGTGATTTATTGGTTAAGTGTTTACCTCACGATCGTGGGGTCGTGATTTCTATACTCGGCGGCATATTGTGTTCTTGAGCAAGAAGCTTTATTTGATGTTGCACCAGTCCACCCTTACAAACTTGTCATAGGCTGTGTCATGCTGAATCCCTCGAGAATTGTGTTATGTGTACATATAGAATTTCAGCCAATTGCACCTTAATTTTACGAGTAAACTGTTCCGTGGTCAAATACCTGGCACACACGTCATCGGAAATGGGTGAAAGTTCAACTACATTGTTGCTGATGTAACGGGGAGAGGAGCAATATAAATAAATACCGAGACCTTCCTTTTCGTTGAGACTTCAGCTGTCCTCAGTCTCCGAATTGCCGATTTCCTCCAAGAGCGACATGTGTGCATCCCGCCCTAAAAAAGGCCATCCGTGAACTAGAGCTGCTGATGCAGAGGTTGTTGCTGATGTTTTCCGTAGCAATGCCTTCGCCATTTTGTCCGCCTAGTCTACTCTGTAGAATATGCCGCTCCCTTCATCTTTCACTTAATTTCACTATTTATTATTTTCTTTTCTCTTTATTTTTCATTTATTTTTCTTTCTATTCTATTCTATTATATATATATTTTCGTTTTCATGAATAAAAGATGCTCAAATATCCCATAATTTTGATTACTAAATACCAGGTATTATCTAGCTATTTCCATTTTATGTCAGTTGACATGGACCTCCGCTGTCCTAGGTCCCTGAACTGCTGCTGTTTTTCAATACTAAATCGGACGGAGGACATCACCCGAAAGGAAGTTGAAATGGTCAATTCAGTGTTTATCACTGACTGCTCTTCTTGGCAATGCTTTCGCCAACCTACTCATGTGACGCACCCAAGATAAACCGTCAACTTAAGGGAGTCGAATTATTCGTGTGCGGTCACGGCAATTCTCTCGTGACCATGTCCGTGTGACACAGCTGACATATATAGTCAAGAGTGTAGAGTATTTCAATTTTCCAATTCCCCCTTTTTTTTAATTACACATTTCTTTCGTCACTTTTCTAAACTGTATTTTTTAAATACCGCATTTCTCGGCGCCGACGACGCTTCGTCCTCGAGGACGCACCGTAATATTTACAACTAAAAATTCGAAAAAAAGTAATAAACAACCTCCAGGACGCATAATAGATTTTTTAGACTTATTTGGGGAAAAAAATAGCGTCTTCGACTCTGGGGAATACGGTAAATTAAAATATTTTTAAAATTTACCATGGTTTTTTTTTTTTCTTCTGAAATGCGAAACTCTTGTGTCTGGTAAAAATAAACAAAAAGAAATGAAACAATAAAAATAAAAATAAAACCCCTAGATATCTAATTTTCTATTTAGGAAATTCAAATTTCCTGTTACGAAATCTAGAAATAGGAAAAAATAAAAAAGAATAACAAATTAGGAAAGTTATCTCCCCTTTGACCGTATATCTCTCCTGTAAGCGTGTGTGCATAAGGGTGAGCTGATTATCAACCAGCGTGTACCCGTTGAACTGACCTTAAAATGAAATTATATTCTAACATCCTGAAAGCAGGAAACTAAAAGAAGCTAAGTAAATAAAGAAAAGGAAAAGAAAACAAAATTGGACAAAACGAAAATAAAAATAAAACACCTAAAAAACACTGTTAATTTGAAATAATCAATGTGGGAATTGTTTAAACATGCATAGATACATACATACATATATACAAAGATACATACATATAAAGAAACATAAATACATACATGTATATATATATATATATATATATATATATATATATATATATATATATAGTAATAATAATAATAATTGTTTCTACTTTTGGCACAAGGCCAGCAATTATCCCAGTGCATTACTGGTACTTTATTTTATCGACCCCGTAAGGATAAAAGGCAAAGTTAACCTCGGAGAGATTTGAACTCAGAATGGCAAGGGCCGTAACTCTATGCGTCAAATCATGCCGTCCGACCCTCTACTGATACTACCAATCCACCATCCTTAATAATAATAATGATTATTATTTCTACTTTAGGCACAAGGCCAGCAAATACCCAGTTCATTACTGGTACTTTATTTTATCGACCCCGTAAGGATGAAAGACAAAGTCAACCTCGGAGGGATTTGAACTCAGATCGTAAAGGGACGTAACTATGCTGGAAAGCATGGCGTCCCACTCTCTACCGATACTGCCAATCCACCGCCATCTATATAATAATAATAATAATAATAATAATAATAATAATTGTTTCTACTTTTGGCACCAGGCCAGCAATTATCCCAGTGAATATATAATAATAATAATAATAATAATAATAATAATAATAATAATAATAATAATAAATTTGAAGACTAAAATCCAAAGAGGGCTTGATAAGGATAAATATATATCAACTATATAAGAACCGTAGAGCAAATATTTATTAAAATAACAGATTAAAGTTTAAGAAAAGGATCGCTGCTTTCACCCTTAACGGGATTTTATGAAACTCCCGTTAAGGGTGAAAGCAGCGATTCTTTGCTTAAACTTTAATCTGTTATTTTAATAAATAAATATATATATATATTTATATATGAAACGAAATTTCATTTCTCACTCTTAGTACGGCTGTTACTTAAATATAAGTATGTATACGTACATACATGTATGTATACAGACGTACAGCAGTATGTATATATATACATACATGCACACATATATATATATATGTACGTATGGATTTATCGAACATTTATTATAATGCTCGGTTTGTTTGTAAACAAACATCCCGAATTAAGTCGTACAGTGTTTAGCAACCATCGTTGCCCTTTTGTTCAACACTGACAAAGGAACGATGTACTAGTTTCAAGCTTATTAGCTATCGTCAGCACCGTATACCTTCCTGCCAGATGATTGAATTTCTGAAAGTATATACTTTCATTATGCATATTAACGGCTGAACAGCCTAATTTGCATATCGAGTGAGTTAATCGGCCGGGGCACCGAAAACGATAAACGGAAAAAATGAAACCAAATTTCATTTCTCACTCTTAGTACGGCTGTTACTTAAATATAAGTATGTATACGTACATACATATATGTATACAGACGTACAGTAGTATGTATATATATATATATATATATATATATATATATATATATATATATATATATATACATGCACACATATATATATGTACGTATGGATTCACCGAACATTTATTATAATGCTCGGTGTGTTTGTAAACAAACATCCTGAATTAAGCCGTACATTGTTTAGTAACCATCGTTGCCCTTTTTGTTCAACACTGACAAAGGAACGATGTACTAGTTTCAAGCTTATTAGCTATCGTCAGCACCGTATACCTTCCTACCAGATGATTGAACGTCTGAAAGTATATACTTTCCATATGCATATTAATGGCTGAGCAGCCTAATTTGCATACGATAGCTAATAAGCTTGAAACTAGTACATCGTTCCTTTGTTGAACAAAAAGGGCAACGATGGTTGCTAAACACTGTACGGCTTAATTCGGGGTGTTTGTTTACAAACAAACCGAGCATTATAATAAATGTTCGGTGAATCCATACGTACATATATATATATGTGTGCATGTATGTATATATATACATACTACTGTACGTTTGTATACATATATGTATGTACGTATATATACTTATATATATATATATATATATATACATATATATATATATATATATATATATATATATATATATATATGTGTGTGTGGTAAGGAACCAGGCGGACCATAACGCACCATAGTACTCGATACTCTGGGTAGTAGAGTGGGTAATAGGAAAATAGTCAGGACCCCGACGGCAGAGCTCAAGCCGTTTCGACGGCTATTTCTGGACTCGGTTATTTCTGGGTCCAGAAATAGCCGGCGAAACGGCTTGAGCTCTGCCGTCGGGGTCCTGACTATTTTCCTATATATATATGTGTGTGTGTGAGGGGGGTGGGGTATCTTTTCTCTCTCTCTCTCTCTCTCTCTCTCTCTCTCTCTCTCTCTCTCTCTCTCTCTATCTCTATCTCTCTCTATCTCCCTCTTTCTTTCTCTCTCTCTCTTTCTAAATATATATATATATATATATATATATGGGGGGGGGGGTCTCACCAGAAAGCCCTTCCTGATGATTTCCTTCGAATGAAACAGTTCTAGTCCTGTAGAAGCCATTCCTCTCTCTCTCTCTCTCTCTCTCTCTCTATATATATATATATATATATATATATATATATATATTAGTGAAAAAGAACAAAGGAACTATTATGACATTATAACAAGTTTATTGCCGACAGCCGTTTCGTCCGACCCCATGGTGGGACTTATCAAGGCATATAACATGTGATTGCAAGATCATTGTTTACATCAACGTATCACTCAAGGCTAGCAGTTTGAAATCGTTGTATACATCAGCAACTCCGCTTGTATAGTTGGGGTCAATATTCTAAGGGGGGCTCTTTTATATTAGTTGTCGGTGTCATATATATACTTGTTTAAACATATGGAAATATAGCTAAATCCATCTAAACGTGCGACTTTGGTCTTTAATGTACACCCACTCGTCTTCCCCCAACATTTCCTAGTACCCTTCTGTTTATCAAAACAACAACCACAGATAGAGGTACGTGTCTAGAGACACGGTGAATTCGGCAATGCCTCCCTCCATGATGCTGTTAAAAAATGATTCATTAGTTCTCCCTCTAAATATCGTTCATTATGTTGTAGACAGACGGATTGTAGGGCGGTGGATTGGCAGTATCGGTGGAGGGTCGGACGCCATGCTTTCCAGCATAGTTACGTCCCTTTACGATCTGAGTTCAAATCCCGCCAAGGTTGACTTTGCCTTTCATCCTTACGGGGTTGATAAAATAAAGTACCAGTAATGCACTGGGGTGATTGCTGGCCTTGTGCCTAAAGTAGAAACAATTATGTTGTAGACAGACGTTTCGTTTCACTAGTAACTACAATATAATTTGAAATTTTGTGTAACAGCTGAATCTGTTAGAGTTTGTTAGGTTTCATCAATAATTTCAATTGCTGTGATATTTCCAATACTTTGAAGTATTGTAGAGTTCAAATAAGGAGACGAACTGGCAGAGTCATTATTGTACTAAAATTGGCTGACCTATTAACTTATTTAAGGCTTTTAATGATAATTTATTTAGCGGGGATGAGACATTATTCGCTAGGTTTGAATATATGGATATGATGTAAATTGTAAATAGGTAGGTCCAGAAAAATATCTATAATTATCAACAATTTTCACTGAGCTAGTCCACCGTCCTAGTACAAGCTCACGTTAATGCTATTCATTGAAATCAATATTTCATTGAATGCCTAGATGTATCCGCTCTGGTTCTACGAGCTCTGTGTTCAAAACCTACTTTGCCGGGCATCTTTCGGGATCGATAAAGTATCAGTCCAATACTGGGATCGATTCTTATTCTTTTCCCTATCTTTCTTACTTTCCTTATCTCTACATTTCTCCATGTTTAAAATGTCCGAGACGATGATATCGTAACGATGCACCTACGACTTCATCGGGCGTCCAGGATTCAAAGAAAGAAGATTTCAAGTAACGAACACCGTCGAAAACGACTCTTCTGTTTTCGCTGCTCATACCAACCGAATATACTGATGACACCAAACAAACAATCGTGGATAGCTACTGATATGAACCTTTATTCGTTTCTTCAGGCATAGCTTTTTAATCTACCTAACCGTTAAAATCAACTATAAATGTCATTGGTTCTTGTCATTGAGGACGGAGCTATTTTTGTCGCTGTACGTGAAAATGCAGCTGGTTTTGATATGGAAGCAAAAGTTTCTGGGATCTGTTGTTTTATCATTGCTCTTGTTCCCGGTCGATTTCTCTCTTTCTCTACCTTTTCAGTACCTCAAGACAGAAAACCATCTAGTATCTATTACTGTCGCACGTGTAACAGCTGAATTTTCTGCTCTGGACTAAGAATAGTATCACTCTTCTATCTTCACTCTTCTTTCTACACCCACAATGTGCTCCAGCTCCGGAATGGCTCTAAGGTCTTCGGAGTATCATCATGACCACACTCCAGTTTTTGTCACAGCGTACTGAACCGGAAAGATGATTCAATGTCCCTTTGTTTGACACTTGTGTTTCGTCTTTCATGTATTGAGCATGTGTGTGATAATATGGTATACCAGTTCAGTCTGTTCTAATCTTTTAGGAGTTTACTCAGTGGGAGAATCGGGGGATATATTTTTGTAGCATTCAAAATATAATGGTCCTTTCAGTTATATATATGGTTTACACACACACACACACACACACACACACACACATGTATATATATATATATATATATATATATATATATATATATATATATATATATATATATATATATATATATATATATATATATATATATAATTGTAATACGTGACGTATTCTATTCTATAGCGATTAGGTCTTCAAAATGTTTATTATAAACATACAGAATATTTTCGAATATTCTATGTCTATCTTCACATATATATATATATATATGAGCATTATTGCAGCTTCCTTGTAATCCCTCGTTTCCACCACCATCAGTACAATATATCAGCAGTGCTAATAGTAGTCGTGTTAGTATTGGCGGTGGTGATAATGGTGGTTGTAATGGTATTATTGGTAGTTGTGAGGAGAGGAGAGGTGACCGTGTTATTGACAGTAGTTTTATAGTGGACGTAATACTTGGGGATTGTAATTAATGTAGGCAAACAGCTACAGCAGTTATTGTTTAGCCCTAGGTCACGCTTATTGAGTAGACCCATTTCAGCCATAACAATTCTGAATTTTTGCTATGAGCAAAAATTGTTATATAACGTGTCCTTTTTTTCAAAGTTGGTAGGGTATGATTTGTACCCTTTCCCCACCCCCTTTGATTACAGGGAAGAAGAAGAAGAAGAAGAAGAAGAAGAAGAAGAAGAAGAAGAAGAAGAAGAAGAAGAAGAAGAAGAAGAAGAAGAAGAAGAAGAAGAAGAAATTGTCGTTTATGTCACCAGGCCCGGAAGTATGGCACATATCACATGAAACATTTTGATGACAGATGTTTCAAAGTTTAGATGTCCCGAGATAGATTTGCAGTACAGACACTCTAGTAGTTATAAATGAATTTCTATGTGTCTGTTTGTCTGTTTGTCTGTATGCCTGTCTGTCTATATTTGATTTATTGATTTATTGATTTTTTATCTGAGTGTCCCGAATCTTCCAGATCGCAACTTTTCGATCGTACGGTTGATTATAGACTTGTTCTATGTGTGACGGTATTTTAACGATAGTTATCTAAATTATGGAGCCCTCTGTCGCTCATATCGAATTTTGTTTATCGTGAACTCGTGCGCCGATTTTTCGATACTCGATTATTCTACTATATTTAGCTCTAGACCTAGCTATTGACCGATTTTTCGATACTCGATTATTCTACTATATTAAGCTCTAGACCTAGCTATTGACCAGTTAATTTTATTGTTCATTTTTTGTCGATTCTATTAAATGATGAATAGCTCCTGTTTATTTTAACATGTCTATTGAGCACTCTTATTCGATATGTGTATTTCCACATTTTCCCGAATATTTTTCGCGGATATAGAGGTTATTTCCCTTGCCGAATTCCATGTGCGTATTTAGCCTGGGTTATGCCTTTCATTCGTTTGGACAAAGCTCGTTGAGGAAGTAAATTTCCTGTCCGCTGGTATCTAGAAGTCTTATATATTTTTATGTGAGCTGATAGAGAACAGTTTAAGGATTTACAGAAACCCAAGAAGCTAGATTTAACATCTTTCCAGCGGGTCCGGGTATGCTTTTTACATTCATTTGATTTATTGATTTATTGATTTTTTATCTGAGTGTCCCGAATCTTCCAGATCGCAACTTTTCGATCGTACGGTTGATTATAGACTTGTTCTATGTGTGACGGTATTTTAACGATAGTTATAGCTCTGATTTATCTAAATTATGGAGCCCTCTGCCGCTCATATCGAATTTTGTTTATCGTGAACTCGTGCGCCGATTTTTCGATACTCGATTATTCTACTATATATATGTATGTAGAATAACAGAGTGAAAAATATAGAACAGTAGAGAAAATGTGCATTTTTGGAGTTACATAAATACCATCCATTAGTCTGTATATCGATATTTTGGCATCTGAAACGATCGTAAAGCAATTAACTAAATACTACTCTAACTTGTATTGTTATCTTTTCATTGTTTAACATTATGCATACATTATGTATATACACATACACACACACACACACACATATATATATATATATATATATATATATATATATATATATATATGTGTGTGTGTGTGTGTGTGTGTGTGTGTGTGTGTGTGTGTGTGTGTGTGTGTGTGTGTGTGTGAATAGGGAGAAAAAAACGATTATTAGTAAGAAAAGAATATTTTATTCCTTTATTTTTTTCTATTTTTTCTGGGTTAGAAAATGTTTAAAACAAAATATTTTACTTTGTGTGAATTGTTAAGGTATTAGTTAATTTATTTATTAATTAACAATAGCATTTATGTATTTATTTATTAATTAAATTATTTAATAATTGTCAATTACCGGTTTCAGCATTTTATGCATTATCAAATTATGTGAGTGGGAGAGAGAAAAAAGAGGAATTTGCATTGGTATAAAATGTAGGAGAGAAGATAAGGAGATGTGGAACATGATAAGGTAATGGGAAAGAAAGAATAATACTATTTACAGGTATAGTTCTTGAGGATAAGCAGTTCAAAAAGTGTTATTATGGCAGGAGCGCTTAGAGAAGTTGACCCATGATGGAGGGAAATGGTAGTCTGCGGTTGGATATGTTTTCCCTTTTTAAAGAGTTAATATGCAGGGAGAGGTAATTCAGGGTGGTCGGGTAAAATAAAGAGAGGAGAGGGGGTAATTCATTTATATAAGAAAAAGGATTAGGTAGGGTGTTAGGGAGGTAACTCTTTAGAGAACGTAGGAATTTTGGGCTATGGTTCATTGTTCGTTCCAGTTTTAGTTTAGTCCGAAGTTTAGTCCATTAAGTAGAGGTTGGAATTTTTTAATGAAGTACGTTTCCTTATTAGTACGATAGATGAAAGAAGCGTTGTCTATGAATTTGTAAATGGGGAAAATTTTAAAGTTTGGTTATTGGTTAGGTGCACAATTGGCGATATATTCACTAAAAGCAATCTTTGTGTATTCCTGTATTTTTATTTGTGATCTATGGACGGTCATACGTTGTTGGAGGCTGTTTTTTGTCTGTCCTATGTAGTGCACTCGACAACCTGAGCAGGTCAAAACATAGATTAGGTTTTCAGATTCGCATGTAAAGTTGTATTTAACTGTGTATATATATATATACATAATGTATGCATAATGTTAAACAATAATATATATGTATATATATATATATATATATATATATATATATATATATATATATATATATATATATATATATATATATATATATATATATATGTTTCACTCCCTGAAACATAAGTAATACACATGTGAAGTTTGTAAAAGATCGGTTGGGTACTTCTCGAGTTTTATGGATTCAAACTCACAGACACACACACAAACACACAGACAGACAGACATCCTCAGGGAAGTGACGTAATGCAGACAGCCAGATATACAGACGGATATTATAAGGGCGCGACGTTATATGTATGTATCTATCTAAAAAGAGAAAAACTAAGAATTATAGAGAGAGATAGCTAAATCGCCTAATGCGGTCCCTAGGGCATTGGAAATTTGAAATGTTTTGCTCAGAAGACTCCCTGAAACATAAGTATTACATGTGTAAAGTTTGAAAACAGTCGGTTGGGTGGTTCTCGAGTTTTAGGGATTCAAACTCATACACACACACAGACATCCTCAGTTTTATATATATAGAGATAACTACATTATAGATTCAACAGTAGTGTTGAATTTTTACCCTTTTCAATTACATTATTCTTAGTATATATTTGCGACACCCTTAGTCACATTACAATTTTGTTACATTACAGTTTTTAGTATTATTTTAATTTATTATTCTTTTGGTTGGTTCTCTTCGATTTAATAATCTCCCTTGCTAATTAATTCCAGTTTGCATTGGTCCTGTTTCACGAGAGTCGCTGTCCGGTTCACTTCTTAAATAATGTTTACTTTTAGAACTTTTAGAAATATAATAATTGTTTCTACCTTTGGCGCAAGGCCAGCAATTACCCAGTGCATACTGGTACTTTATTTTATTGACCCCATAAGGATGTAAGGCAAAGTTAACATTGGCGGGAATTGAACTCAGAACGGGAAGGGCCGTAACTCTATGCGTCAAAGCATGGCATCCGACCCTCTACCGATACTGCCAATCCATATTTTAATAATGTTTTGAGCCACTTAAAATGTTACTGTTGTAAATTTGACATTCAAAAGCAACAGTAGGTATTCGTGTGAAAAGCATTGCATCTAGAATTTTCAACTCTTACCTGGACCTTAAGGAATTTCTTCAACAATATTAAATTCAATGAACACAATTGATTTGATTTATTTTGTACACTCTTCACACAAGTATTTACAGAAATACATTCACGAGATTCTGTTAGAATAAAACGCTCCAAATGTTTATCCTTTGAAACTTAACAGACAATACAAAACGGCAAAATATAACTAGAGTTTCGCAATGAATTTAAAAGGGAGATTAATCTGTATGAATCATGTCTAAAGTCCTGTCTAAATTTAAATTGAATCAACACATGGTCAGGAAATTACAATTTCATTTCAAAACGCCGTTGACAACTTTATGTATTCATTTATTTATTTATTTTAGTTATCCGGGTGTGTTTATATAGTTTATTTTGAACTAGCTTTCCTCAAGACATTACAAATTTTGCAAGATCAGATAACGATTCCGGTTATGTATTTATTTTTTAAGCAACAGTTTCTCATTTCTTCTGGTTTTGTTGGTTTTTATAAAGGAGTGTCTCCATATCACTTTACCCAGGCTGTCTGATTTTGTTGTTGCTGTTGTTTTGTTTCACTGAAAAAACAAGGCTCAATTCCACACATAACAGCTTAAATTAAAAATTAACCTCACAGTTCTACTGGGTATCTGTACTGTTATGATATGTAGAACTGCTAGTCTTCTAATTCTTGCTCCAGTCTATCCGGATGTGCAAATGCGTATATCGAGTGTGTGTCTATGTATGTATGTATGTATGAATTTATGTATGCATATATGTGTGCATGTATGCATGTGTATTGGTGTACAACTGTGTTAACTGATAGGCTATTTCATCTTATAGGAAGTAAAAACAGTACATCCTTGAAACGACAGCATCCCCCAAGTAGTTCATTATTCTTCTTCTTCTTCTTCTTCTTCTTCTTCTTCTTCTTCTTCTTCTTCTTCGCATTTCCTGGTCCTCTATCTCCTCCACCTCCTCCTACCCAGGTCGCTCTCGAGTGCTACTGGTAACATGTAACCCAGTACAACCTGTCTCATGACCGGGTCGTCGGCGACTAAACCGGCAACCCCACCAAGCTTGCTTAGTGAGGAGGGTGATATTTAGACACCCTGCGGGATGAAATACAAGACCCGGCAAAGGGCAGAGCAACTCAGCAGAGTCAACAGCCATCCAAATAATACTTTTTCCCCTGGAAGTGAAAGGCCTCCAGTTGTTGTCACAACACCTTTCTAAGAGAGGGAAACTCTGAAAAAAAAAATAACCCTGCGGCTTCGGAAGCATCCGATGATATTGACCAGTTCTCCTTTTCGGGTAGTGTTTTCGATGCTCAGAGAGTGGTATTGGGCGAGTGCAAGGCCTTTCTCCACTTAAAAACCTTCAAAGCACCGACATTGCTTGTTCAGGATATGTTAAAGGTTCGTGTGGTTAGCTGTAGCCTAAAAGTGTACCAAACTCTATAATCTGACAAGCGATTTCAATACTCTTAGCAGAGTTTTCAGCCATCATGTATGTATGTATGTATGTATGTTTGTATGTCAGGTCAGGTCACCAGTTGGTGCTACTGGTAACATGTATCCCAGTACAACCTGTCTCATGGTCGGGTCGTTGGCGACTAAACTGGCAACCTCACCAAGGTTTCTTGGTGAGGAGGGTGACTTTGGACATCCTGCAGGACTAAAAACAAAACCTGTCAAGGAGCAAAGGAGCTCTTAAGTGTCAATGGCCATCCAAAATCACCGGGAGAGATGACCCCTTAGCCTTTGTCAAGGCAGAATTCTAGGAGAAGGAAAACTCTGATATAACACCTGCAACCCTGATGGTATCCAATGATGTTGACTTGTTCTTCTTTTTGGTAAATATCATCTTGGTTAAGAGAGTGGGACTGGCTTTGTGCAGTGCCTTTGCTCACTATAAAAGCTTCACGGCACAGGCATTGCTTTATATCTGGAGATCTCTCTGCACTTGTCGTCACATGGTGCCATGGGCCCAGCACTATGTGTCAGTAATTGTCACAGGTGTAGTGTTTGTACCAGAGTTTTCAAGTCGCTGGCTGGACTAAAAAGTCACACTTGCTTAGCGCATCGGTAGGGGTTCTCCTACATGGATATAAAGTAGTGGCCGTACTCGAAAACGAGTTGGCATCCCCCATGTTTGTATGTATGTATGTATGTATGTATGTATGTATGTATGTATGTATGTATGTATGTAAGTATGTATGTATACATGCAGGTATGCATTTATGTATGCATGTATATATGTGTATTGGTGTACAACTGTGTTAACTGATAGGGTATTTCATCTTATGGGAAGTAAAAGCAGTACATCCTTGATACGACAGCATCCCCCAAGTAGTTCCCCCTCCTCATTCTTCTTCTTCCTCATCCTCCTCATCCTCTTCCTACTTCTCCTCATCTCCTGCTTCTCAATCTCCTCCACCCCTCCTCCTCCTCTATCTATGCGTCTCTAATTTAGGTTGTTAATTCACGATATAACTAATCAAATTATGAGGGCCCCTTTTGACCCCTATTTTCTACGTCTGTGCAACTGATTTCTTTGTCAGGTCAATCCACCTGGATCTATAAAGATTGAAACAAAATAAAAACATTATGTGCGGGACATACTTTCTCCCAGTGGTCTGGTTAGCCGTATTTAGTGTACGCTTTTCCGTGGAATTTTGGATAAATGCCTATCATGTCCACAAGATTATCAACGCTTTATAGATGAGGTTTGGTAGTCGGAAACTGTGAAGAATCTCATTGTATATATATTAGAAGATAAGATAGTTTTTACTTTCGTTGATAAATTCAAACCTGTGGAATGATTATGCAACTATTATTGAAGAAGCAGCTTACTATAGATTTCTTAACATGTATAATTGAGTCCTGTGGTGTGATATTCCAGGTGATAATCCCTCGTATTAATTACATCGTTACTCAATGAATCCTTAGAGAATAAATACAATATCTAAAATTTCTAGTGATACTGGTATAGAACGAAAGAAGACGAAGAATTAAGAAGTTGACCTATGGGCTTCCAGCAATCTTAGTACGACATAAATAAGATATGTCATTAGCTGAGAAATAGTTAATCTATAGATCAAAGGGGATCATATAAGTGATGGCACTGGCTATTGTGGTAAAAAAATGAACAGGTCATGAATTCATTCATTTTAGTAGTATCAGCATAAAAGTTACAGATGAGGGTGAGGCTGAAATGGTGGAATTAGTGTCACTCGTCTATGTAATAAAACCAGCCATTTGAAACATAGAAATAGAGAAAAATAATTTTAAAAATGAAAGCAGAGTAATAGATGCTTATCATGGTTTAGCTAAGATTATAATTAGAAAGCATTTTAGGTATTTGTGCTTACAGTTGAATATCCTATCCTGTCTAGAATTTAGTAATTTCTTTCGTGTCAAGATTTCTAGTGTTACCATCGCACCTTTCTTTCACGTTGTTAGGGGTCGGTGAATCGTAGAATTGATCACGACAATTTATATTCTAATTTTTTCCATTTATTTAATTCCCATATTTTTCTAGTCAACGAGGTAGAGTTTTCGAAGTTTCGGATTTTTAAACGAAGGGATATTCACATACCATCTTTTCTTTAAAACGTTGGATGTGGACCTCACATATCTAAATATCCTATGGCTCGTTGTAATTTCTTACTGGTACACGATATTGTTACAATGTACCAGAGCATGTCGATCAAAATCTGGAATTGTTCTGTCGTTTAAGGTAGATGCGTTGGTGCCCGCTTGCTATTGTTGGTTTGGTGTGTGGGTTGAGATGAAGATGAAGTTGAGGAAGGGATATTAGCTTGAATTGATGTTTGATTACTGTTATTGTGGTTTCGGAGGCGCTTATTATTTTGTCTTGCTATGAAACTTTCTAAGTTCGTTGTAGTTGAGTATGATTGTATATCAGTTCTGTTTAAAATAGTGTGGTATTTATTCTATCGATCTTCTTTTGTCAAACCACTGTGTCATGGAACATACATACAGACAGTCATAAACATAAACATAGACACAGACACCCGCACCCATACATACACAAATACACACACTGATTCATTTGAATATATATATATATATATACACACACGCACACATACATGTGTATGTGTGTGTGCGTGTATCCGTTTCTGTGTTTATCTTTACATTGATTGAAAAGCAGTGATACACGTACAAATTCTGCAGGAATGTCACGCCTGCGAGAGGCGATATATATATATATATATATATATATATATATAATATCATAACGTTCTTAAAACAGGCGTGTCTATAGAATGTGATACTGGTGTAAACAACCTCTCTGAAGCCATGGTCAAATATCGCTTGCAAATTCCACAAGCTACCCAACCTCAGTACTATCGTAGCTCCACCATTTTGTTCCAACAGAAAAATGTTATGATAGAATTATATCTAGTTTTGAAGACCTATACATAAGTTAAACACTACTCCTGTATGTATCTAAACGTGGTGACTGTATATATCTATAACGACTCCCATCACCCATAACTACAATTAGGAAGCTAGTAGCAGATATAAGTAGGGAAGTCTATTATTTATCCACCAATAGGGAATTATTCGACAAGGCTGCATCCCACTATAAGGAGTCTCTAGCGAGACGTGGCTTCGGTGAAAGGTTTATCTACACGGGAAAATCTCTCCCATTCTAAATCTGAGGAGAATCAGGAAGCAGGTCATCTGGTTTAATTTACCTCATAACGTAAATGACAAGATTAATCTTAATAATATCTTTCTGTCTTACGAGTACACACACCTTTCAATGCACATGATGTAAAAACTATCCAATTCTGCCTAGACATCAGCCCCACGATTGCAAGTCACAAATAAAAACATATTTGCGCTGCCTTAACCCCAACAAACACTTGCAATTATCGAGATTCAGTCATTTGTTCATGGAGGTGGAGGCGCTACCTTTCTAAAACCGTGGTATATAGAGCTACTCTCACTCCGTGAGATAGCATTCTGAAGAACAGAAAAAGACTCACTGTAAACAACTGTAAAGGATAGTAGCTACAATATCTTCATCCTGTAGGTCCCGTGTAAACCTGGTCTTCGTTTTTTGTTCCGTTTCATTTGGAAGCTTAAAGATGAGGGTATATGATTGCCCTACTAAAAATTGGAATATTGTTGGCAGGCCTCTCCCTATACTCCAATGAATTGCAGAGCTACCGACTGTGCCTGTTTCGAAAGCAGCCCACCACGAAACAGGCTGTTATTCCCCAACAAAAAATCCAAAATAATCATACTGTACTTAAAGATGTTTCTTTCTTTTGTTTGAATTCAAATAAAAGAAATATGAGGCTACTGTAAAAGACATGTGATTAATGTTCCGTGTTTTGGAGCGAACCCTGAACCACGTGAATGTGAAGTAGAGGAAATAATTAAGTCATACGGTCTATAATGTTTGTTCCTGAACACTCTTTGGAGTAGTTTATTTCGTGTTACCTACATAATTTGGACAACTGAAAATGGATTAACTTTTACTCAACATTCAGCATTCAGTTTCAGCACGGTGATGCCATCAATGTAAGACACCATGGGATGGCTGCTCTGAAGAGGGCGCGCGTTCCGGGTCGGTATGAGCTGCGGTCATCAAGAATGCATTACAAAACTTGTATAAAATACTCGGATAAATATACTGTTGATGTCTCAGGTTGTTGTCATTAACCTGTTAAGCGATTAGTTTCCAGGTTCCACCAGACGCTAACCTCTCTTGGGTGGGGTAGGAGTCCCTGAATCGGCCACGGACAGGTTTCGACCGATTTAATGCTACCATGTACCGCAGGGGGCTGCAGCCATCAGCATCTTGCTAGTATTGCACACCAGAGCAGACTGCTCAACTCATAATAAGTGAGTGCTCCGGATCTTCGCCAACCTTACAGTGTGAACCTGAAGCACCTTAAGCCCAATACCATGAGTTGGTATTGGGCTTAATAGAGCGTATGAATAGGGGATCGCATGTGTTGCCTCATACGAAAGAAGAAGTCTTACTGGTTACTGCAGGATAACATATCACTCGCTAATTCTACAGTGTCCCCATTGCTTGTAACAGTGAGGGGTTGCATCATGTGGCACCTATTCATGGTTACTTGAATAGCACCGTTGCAAGCCAAGTGGTTTTGCCAACTTTGGCAACAGTACAAATCGGTGCTAACATGCAGACCATTAACTCTTTATCTGGTTGTCTAACACTCAGTAACCATACATAAACATGTGAATGAAATTGGCAAGACGAATCTAAGCAATAACATGTCTTATAAACTCTACCTCTTCTTGGATAATAGACTTAATCCGTCACCACTTTAATACCACCACCTGGCTCTTGAGTGTCTTTAGGGATTTCCACACGTTGCAAATACCCAGTCTGTGGATAAATAATTGTTTCTACTTTAGGCACAAGGCCAGCAATTACCCAGTGCATTACTGGTACTTTATTTTATCGACCCCGTAAGGATGAAAGGCAAAGTCAACCTCGGCGGGATTTGAACTCAGATCGTAAAGGGACGTAACTATGCTGGAAAGCATGGCGTCCGACCCTCTACCGATACTGCCAATCCACCGGCCTAGTCTGTGGATAAATAATGGTTTCTTTTATAGGAACAAGGCCAAACAATTTTGGGGGAGGGGAAAGTGGATTATATCGACCCCAATGAGTGACTGGTACTTTATTTTATCGATCCCGTAAGGATGAAAGGCAAAGTTAACCTCGGCGGGATTTGAGCACCGATCATAAAGAGCCGTAACTCTATGCTGTAAAGCATGTTGTCCGACGCCCTACCGATTCTGCCAATCCGCTGCCCTTCTGTGGATAAATATCGATAACTTGCTGCTGGCCATTTAAATTACATGTACAATCAATCAGAAGGGTTTCTCAACAGTTTCTGCCTATCCAATTTCACCCACAAGACTTTTCTCCACTCGAGGCTATGGTAAAGGACACTTGCCCAAGATGTTACGGAATAGGATCGAACCTGGGACCTAATGATTTTGAAGCAATCCCCTTAAACGTTCGACCATGCTATGTCTACAGCATCAGACTAAGTCATTTAAGAGTGCATGTGTATATCTGTGTATGTATTTCTATATGCTGTATATTTGTTTGCAGTGACTGTATGTGTATGTATATGTGTAAGTTTGTGTCTACGTATGAAATTATAAAAAAGGGAGTTTAATGAGAGCTTGCAATTTAAAAGTTTCCAACTTAATTTTGCCAGCGTTTCACAATCATCATATTTTGTTGCTTTTAAAATATACATATACATGTAAAGAAACACACACACACACACATCATTTCCTACATACAAACATACATACGTGCACACACGCACAACACGCATACATACAGAGATATAGTCACGCACAAGTACACATAGTTATATCACATACATATGTACTACTACTACTTTACACAAACACAATCACACAAATCACACATATATACATACATGCATACGTGCATACATACATTTATATATATATACATACATACATACATACATACATACATGCATGCATACATACATACATACATGCATGCATGCATGCATACATACATACATACATACATACATACATACATACATACATACATACATACATACATACATACATACATACATACATACATACATGCATATATTTAAAGCGTTGAAAAAAAGAAAATATAAAATAATCATGAATAAATAAAAAAATAAACAAACAAATAAATCAAACAAACATCGGGTGTTTAAATTTTTGCATATACATACAATTATTTCTTTCTCAGCCGAATTGCTTGAAATTGAATATGATGTTTTTGTTAGTAGGGCAAATGAAATTGCTGACTATTCCATTTCAAGGCTTCTAGTCTAAAAAAAAAATGCTTAATAACTTAAAACTTAATGCAAACGCTGAGAAAAGCAGAGCATATTTCATTTACACTTAATTAGCAGATTTACAATTTGTGCGCTAAAATGACTAATTATCCCACACAAACGCACACTTGACACTCTTTACTAAACCTTTATTTTATTTTCCCGAAACTTTAGAATTTTCTGATCAATATTTAATCGAAAATTAATGATCCCTTCCGTATAAATCTGAAACACGGACGGATATTCTTTTAATCAGTTATGATTTCATACTTATCCTGAATTGAGCCATTAAACTGGTGGCCATGCTGGGACACCACCTTTAAGGGATTTAGTCGATAATATCAACCCCAGTATAATTTTTTTCAAGTATGTTTTATGGATCTATTTTCGACGAACTGTTAAGTTAATGGACAACAAACAGAAAACGTTAACACAAAAAAATACACACAAACACTCACAGAAACAGACAGACACACACACACACACATACACACACACACACACACACATATATATAATATATATATATATATATATATATATATATATATATATATATATATATATATATATATATATATACACGCACACGCACACACACACACGCACACACAAATACATATGCGACAGGCTTCTTACATTTTCCACCGACCAAATTTCTTTCCCAAGGTATAGGTTAACCTGATTCTACATTAGATAGCTCTGGCCCAAATTGTCATGCGGTGGGATTGAAACCGAAACCACAAAGCTGCAAGCGAACTCATAAACCACACCACGATGCATGCCCCTATGTGAAAGAAAATTTTACGCCATGCTGGTCATGCATGTTTCAGAACAATTACCTCTCAGACACAAAACGGAAAAGGTATTCTCTATCACAGCAGCGAAATCGAGTAACCTATTTGGCAATAAAGGCATTACAAAAACAGTAGAGAGTCGGACTAAATACGTTAGGATATATTACCACAAATAAATATTCCATGAATATAATAATGTGGTCATTAATCACTTTATCTAGAAGCTTTATCTTAATTACAGAGTGGAATAGAGAGTAAGACAGAGGGTGAAAGAGGGAGAGAGAGAGAGGAGGAGCAAGATATAGAGAGAGGGGAACGAGAGAAAAAGAAAGAGGGGGAGCGAGAGAGAGAGAAGCAAGAAAGAGAGGAGCGAGAGAGAGAGAGAGAGAGAGAGAGAGAGAGGGAGAGATAGAGCGAGAGAGAGAGAGAGAGAGAGAGAGTAAATATTTGAAGATGCACCTTATGTATATAGACGAAAATTTAGGAAAATTAACGAAAAGAAAAATTCATGCAAAATAAATTAATTTCTTTCTTAAAATGATGTATGCTGAAAGAACCATTGTTATCTAATTTGTTTTGGTATAGACCGGTTTAAGCTATGGAGAGCGTTTCAAAGTTTCATTTTCAAGGTTACATTTTATGTATTTTTTTTACAAGTCATTAATCACCACTGACGTATTTTCTATTACAAGGGAGGTAACTGGTTATCTATGCCATTGTTAATGTCGCACCCCCCACACACA
The DNA here is from genome assembly GCA_964016885.1 of Eledone cirrhosa. NCBI lineage: Eukaryota > Metazoa > Mollusca > Cephalopoda > Octopoda > Eledonidae > Eledone > Eledone cirrhosa. The sequence goes on along the minus strand of OZ024743.1, from coordinate 363,031,349 downwards.
CATACACACATACACATACGCACACTTCACACACACACACCTACACCTACACACACACCTACACACACATATATATATATAGAGAGAGATAGATTGAAATTTACCAGTTTAGACTAATAACACCATATATATATATATATATATATATATATATATATATATATATATATATATATATATATATATAAGATCAAAAGATGGTTAAAAGAGTTCCAAGTATTTTATTATGCGCATTTCAAAAACAAATATCATCATGGGATGATATCTGCGTTCTCATCAGATAAAATAGAGAGACATGATATGAAGCTTAAAAAACACTTGTGAGCAGTGAAGTTTTAAATCAACATATGAAAAATAAAAAATAAAAGTAAGATGAATAAATGAGATTGGTAAAATAATGAGGGGGGGGGGGTAGGAAAAGGTAAGGAAGAGGAAGAAAGAAAATAAAGGATGGTGGGGGAGGAGTGTAAGAAGGAAGGATGAGAGTGGAGGGGAAATGAGTGATAGAGAGAGAGAAATAGCCTTTACAACTGAGAAAAACCTTGTCTCACAGAGAGAAATTAAAAAACCGTTGGGAGATAATAGATAATTTTAAAAGATTTTGAAATTAAAAGTTAATGAGGTTTATGGATGTTGCTGTTTATGATTGAAGAAAAAGGAATTAGGAATAGTATTAATTTAGGTTTATATATTGAAGGTTTAATAATATGTGCGAAAAAAAAAAAAAGCGAATTTATTATTATGTATTATTAAAATAAAAATATTAATGATATTAAGGATATAATGTGAAAGAAGGAGAAGAAGAAATGAATTATGAACTTAGAGGAATTAGTTAGGGTTTAAGTTTGTGTTTATGTATTGTAATATGTAAAAGTAAATAATAGGTTTAAAACGAGCATGGAAGGAGAGAAGAAAAAAGAGAATTTAAAGAAGAAAAAATATCTAACGTCAAAAAGTATATGTTTACAAAAATTTACTAATGGTAATATTATTATATATTAAAAAATATATAGTTTCTATGGCCAATAATATGAGGAAAAATGGAAAATTGGAGAATGCTGTAGTGAGTAATAATATGAATTGAGAAGTAATTGGGAAGTAAAAGTTACAGATTAAGGATTAGAAATTAAAAAAGAAAAAGGAAGAAGGAAAAAGGATAAAAAGAAGAAAGATATAGTGAGTAAATTGTATAATATAATATACTGAAAAAAGGTAGAAAGATGGGTATATTTGTAAAAGATATAAAAACTATTGAGAAAAAGAAGATTTTAAACTAATTAGGTATTGAGATATTAGCTGTATATTTTATGGAATGTTCTATGGGATTTATGCAAGCAGAGCGAAAATAAATCCGTACGTCTATTTATTATAGAATTAAAATTAGATATAATGGTAAATTTCTCAGCTAGGCAGAGATTACATGTTCTGGATAGGGAAGAATTCAGGTAAGGAAAGGCGTTGCAAACCTTCCTCCAAGAGATGTTATAGTTAATATTTTTGTCTTTTAAGGACCATATGAGTTCCGAGAGTGCTGTGTTAGTTCTTTTAAGTTGGTATTTAAAAGACGATTTGTGATTATAAAATCTTGCTTTAAAGGAAGTGGAAGTGGAACCGAAATAGGTAAAAGAATTAGTACCAGTTATAACTTTACATTCATACACTAAGTTTTTATCAAGACATTGGTTATTAAGAGGACATTTAGTTCTAACAGGGCAATAAAATTACTATTAGAGAAATTAGCAGAGTTATTAACAAGTGACCTAGTATTATTTATAGAAGGAATTGGATTGGAGAAGTTATTTACGATAGGAACTATAGTTTCCTGATTTAGATTGGTATTATGAACATTCAACGAAGTTACGTTTGACGTCGTATTTAAATTTACGGAATCTAACCTAGAGTTAACTTTGACGTCGGGATTACTACTGCTATTATTATGACGCTCAGTGTTGGATGGATGTAATGTATTACTTAATATTTTATTATTGTGTTTAGAGATAATGTTAGAGATGTTGGAAGCGGTGGAATAAGAGAATTTGATTGTATGTTTGTTAAAGATTTTACTATAGATATGCGAGGGAGGGAAGCATTTATCTAAGGCCCTAAAGAATAGTTTAGGAATATTATTAGTGATAGATAGAGAAAAAGGAGCATTATACCAAATCATATTTTTGTATCTAGGTCTTTTATTTAAATTATTGGAATGTTCATAATTAACTATTTTACTATAAGTCCTTCGATGATTGGTTTCTTTACTGTATTTAATTTTATAAGGATAGCCGGCTTTGGAAAGCGCATTATTATAGTAATTGGCATTAGCGTCGAAGATAACTTTATTAGAGGATAGATTTGAGATTCTTTTTCCAATATTACTGACTATAGCATTTTTAACGTCAATGGGGTGGTTAGATTTAAAATTAACATAATTTAGATTCTCATTGTTTTTATCGTAAGGATAATATAGGCCAGTGTCAAGATTAAGGGATATATCCAAGAAGTTAGCTAGTTTGACGTTGTTATCAAATTCAATTTTAAGGTGCTTAAATAGATCAAGTATATTGTTCTTAATAATATTAAGGTTAACTAAGTTTCAGTTTAAGACAGTAAAAAGGCCATCGTGACGATAAATTCCACCGCGAAGTTGAGGAATTTTCCGATTTAAAGAATTCAGAATAAAGATATATATATATAGTGGTATAACACTGGAAGGTAATATCCGTAGTGGTAGAGAACTCAGTCCATGGGGCGAGTTAGGTAGAAGTGGTTACACAACAGTTAGTTCACCATACCGAGAACAATTGTTTCACCTTAGCGGATCCCCAGCTTGTAATGGACATGGTTATACGGTTATTTGTTCCGTATAACCATGTTCATTACGAGCTGAGGATCCGCTAAGGTGAAACAATTGTCCTCGGTATGGTGAACTAACTGCTGTGTAACCATTTCTATATATATATATATATATAATTCAAGAAAAAAGAGTCACATGGTTCGCTATACAATAAGGGCTTTATTCACATTGCTGAAAATTGTTTCTTCGATCTGGTAGGTCTAGAGTTCGCTACCCGCCTGATTTTGCGTCAATCGATCTGCAGTACTTTGTTTATAACCAGTCGTTTTCATCGGAGCACGCGAAAGTGAAGAATATACACAAGGCATGGCTTTTTATAAGAGTGGTATTAAACCAGAACAATAATATCAGTAATAAAATAAAATACTAGATAGTGAATAGTTAAAATAATAACATGAGTAAGAAATAATAACATCAGTAAGAAATAGAGTATAATGATGAATCTAGCATGTTAAACGAACTGATATTATACAGATGTATGAAATTGACATGTGAAAACTGCTATAGGGTACGTTAGATATAGTGTTAAGGTGGCGGAGATATAACAGTGACAACTAAAATGTACTTGGGGTCAAGATAGATGTATGAGGTGTGTGCTTTGCTGTAGGTGTGCTGGCAATACACCTGGGATTTCCTTATTGTCTGACATATAAAGATTTTCGTTGTATTAGTTTAGTGATAATGATAGTTTTTATGTGGTGTTAAGTGGAGTTGTAGATTCTTTATTTAAGTGGCCTATACTAAAAGTAGGGATTGTTAGTTCGAATCATGGTGGTTTAGTTTTCACAACATCAATAATCAATCGTGTATAAATAAAAGAATAATAACAACAATAATAGTAGAGACAATAAAGGTAATAAAATATTAAAATATGCATGGTAGATATAGAGAACATGATGAATAATATTAGGGATACATTGAGATGTTCATAATAATAATAAGAGGAAAGTGAGATTTCAAGGAGTGTAGGAGTAATAAGATAATGTACTTAGAATTAAATTCATCTGTTAGAGATCATGAGTGCTAATGTGAGATATAATTGTTTGGTCCCATAATTGTTTGATCGATTGACGCAAAATCAGGCGGGTAGCGAACACTACCCACCAGATCGAAGAAACAATTGTCAGCAATGTGAATAAAGCCCTTATTGTACAGCGAACCATGTCACTCTTTTTTCTTGAATTATTATTACTCCAAGTATAAACTACATAGAAATGACCGCGAACTCGCAGCATCACTATGGAAACGTCTTGTTGAGTCAAACTAAGCCACACGTTAATACTATCCACTACACGGAGTACTCTAACGGGACTACATCTAAGTGGACTGCCTATAACGATAACCTGTTATCTCGTATATATATATATATATATATATATATATATATATATATATATATATATATATATATATAGAGAGAGAGAGAGAGAGAGAGAGAGAGAGAGAGAGGGAGAGTAAGAGACGTAGAACACTGGAAGGTAATATCCATTGTGGTAGAGCAGAGCACTCAGTCCGTGGGACGAGTTTGGTAGAAGTAGTAACACAACAGTTAGTTCACCATACCGAGAACAATTGTTTCACCTTATGCGGATCTTCAGCCCGGACGGTATGGTGAACTAACTGTTGTGTTACTACTTCTATATATAGGAAAAGAATCAGGACCCCGACGGCTGAGCTCCAGCCGTTTCGACAGCTAGATCCGAACTCTAGCGTTCGGATCTAGCTGTCTAAAAGGCCGGAGCTCAGCCGTCGGGGACCTGACTCTTTTCCTATTACCCACTCTACTACCCTAAGTATCGAGTACTCTGGTGCGTTATGGTTCCCCCGGTTCTTATTTCTTGAAAAGCTATCGGTATTAAACACAGTGATTAGACATAGACAATACTAGCAGAATGGCCCGGCGTTGCTTGGGATTTGCTCTAGGGTTCTTATATATTTGATATATATTTATCCTTATCGAGCCCTCTTTGGATTTTAGTCTTCAAATTTATTATTATTATTATTATTATTATTATTATTATTATTATTATTATTATTATTATTATTATTATTATTATTATTACGTTTGTTTATATTTTGTTTTTGTGTATGCAAAAATATCTGTACACGAATATATAATTATATATTTTAATATATATATATATATATATATATATATATATATATATATATATATATATATATATATATATATATATATATATATATATTATGAAGAGAGAAGAAACATTTAGATATAATTAGTAATAAGATGTATCATACCCAAACTGCTTCTAGATTCCTCGACTACGTAGTTTCGTGGCATAAACAAAAACAATACATCATATAGATATAGAGCCTTTGCGAGGTCTGCCGACTTATCAAGAGGATACCTCGTTTTACTAGCCTCAAGAACGCGTCTATATGATGTGAGAAAGAATCCCAAAAGGCGGAGGGGGAGACAGTCACGTGATACAATGGTCAAGAAACAGAGCTAAGCCCCTTATAACCCCGAAAACATACCACGGAGGCGGAGGGGGTATTCATATCGAAGCCGGTCGGGTAATCTTTGAAGTGTAGTGACTGCTGGAAAGCTGCCATTACTCATACTTCTCGCCTCCTTAACCACCTCTTCTACGGCTTCGATATGAATACCCCCTCCGCCTCCGTGATATTTTTTTCGGGGTTATAAGGGGCTTAGTTCTGTTTCTTGACCGTTGTATCACGTGACTGTCTCCCCCTTCGTTTTCATTTTGTTTCAATTTATCGTTTTCGGTATGCCTGACCGATTTAACTCACTCAATATGCAAATATATATATATATATATATATATATATATATATATATATATATATATATATATATATATATATATATTGTTATATTTGGGGAGTGTCATGTTATAATATTGCCAGAAATCTCTATATATATAAAACTGAGGATGTCTGTCTGTCTCTCTGTGTGTGAGTTTGAATCCCTAAAACTAGAGAAGCACCCAACCGACTATTTTCAAACTTTACACATGTAATACTTATATTTCAGGGAGTGTTCTGATAAAAAAAATGTCAATGCCCTAGGGACCGCATTAGGCGATTTAGCGATCTCTCTCTATAATTCTTAGTCTTTCTCTTTTTAGATAGATACATACATATAACGTCGTGCCCTTATCATATCTGTCTGTATGTCTGGCTGTCTGCATTACGTCACTTCCGACAATTCGCTTTGCGTCCATAACGCACCCTTATAATATCTGTCTGTATGTCTGGCTGTCTGTTGCCTCCGGTTATTCTGCCACTCTTGCTCAAGACAAATCTCACACTCATTCCCCAAAGAGTTGGTAAGTGCACACAACTTCTTCCTCACGTTTTAAGCCACAGTGTTGCTTACTTACGTACCACCAGACCTTTACTTCTTTGCCAGTCGCGGTTATGGCAATACTAAGCTTAGCTAATGCGGTTATATATTTCACAATACCTTATCCCGTGCAACGCCGGGTACCACTACTAGTATGTAATAAAACTCACTCACTGTTTGGTTTGGCTTGGTTTTCGCTTCAGTATATTTTATATTTCTATAATTAATTCAGCTGGCAATCAATGTTTATCATTGATTGACCAACAGTTAAACATATAGATTATATATATATAGGTTCTCAGAGGTCTTTCGTCACACACCTGTGACATCATCAGTGATATTATTATGTTTCCTCTATATATATATATATATTTCGTTTCTGAATTTGTTTAGCAAGATCCTTTATCTGAAAACGTGTGTTGAAACCGATATTGTTATGCTTTGGGAGGGTCATGTTGCCAATAAGAAACACACGCACCAGTTGTTTTCACTTCAATTAATTATAAATTAAATTAATAAATTTAGGAATTTATATATTTCCGGTTGGTTGGTTGGTTCCACAACCAGACGATTGTTCATATATTGTCAAAGTTCTTTCGTCACACATTCTGAGACCTCTTCAGTGAATGGGGATTCTTTTCTTTTCCCCAGTCACTGAAGAGGTCACAGAATGTGTGACGAAAGAATTTGGACAATATATGAACAATCGTCTGGTTGTGGAACCAACCAACCAACCGGAAATTTATAAATTCCTAAATTTATAAATTTAATTTATAATAAATTGAAGTGAAAGCAACTGGTGCGTGTGTTTCTTATTGGCAACATGACCCTCCCAAAGCATAACAATATATATAAATACATACGATATTAATAAATGAAAACTATATTTATAAAACCATATTTATTTCATTATACATATTTCAAGGACAACAAGTTAAATTATGGTGTGCTTTCATCAGATAAAATATAATATAGATCTGTTTTATAAATAAATATTGACATACCCTTAAAGAATGCAACCATTACTGTTGGAAGCTCCCGGATAGTGGAGTTGTAGCTTTAATTATATTATTAGTATTGGATATTTTTATTTTTAAAATAAGCCGTTGGGTTACGGAGAAAGAGAAAGATAGAGAAGGAAAGAGAGAGAAAGACCAGAACAACAGAGAGAGAAAGATAGAGAGAGAGAGGGGGCAGAGAAAAGGGGAGAGAACGAAAATCTCTAAGTCATATATATCTTGTTGAGTTAACTTAACAATTGAGATGAAATGAATAAATAAAATTAGAAATGTTAATAATGATGAATGGAATATACATATATAATATGAGAAATATATATATATATATATATAAAACCAGCATGACTCGATCCAACAATCCCATAATTCAAGCTGAACCACTTAGAGTCTATTATAATAACCCACTATTATTAATTGTCAATAGACCAACTAATCACTAAATCAACATCATAATCTCCTAACCTTTTCACTCTCTATCCCTAAAACTATTTCACCTCTTCCACTATATCCCATCATGTTCTCTTCACCTCTCACCTAACTTCTAATTTATTAATTTATCTTTTATATATTATTTATCTTTATATTCTTTCTACCTACTATAACCCTCTGTGATATAACCAATATATGTGTATATATTTAATATTTTCATATTAATAGTATTTATACACTCATCACATCTTTATACTTAGACACCACTATAACTTTAACCACCACCACCACCACCACCTCTATTTTCAAGAATCATACTATGTTCATTTTTTTCACATATATATTTTTTTACTTATTTTATATCATCTTCATTCTAACTTATTTAGCATTATTTATTTCTTTTTCTTTTTCTTTTTCTTTTTCTTTTTCTTTTTCTTTTTCTTTTTCTTTTTCTTTTTCTTTCTCTCTTTTTTCTCTTTTCTTTTTTCTTTTTCTTTCTTTATTATTGATGTTGTTATTTAAATTCTCCTAGTATATTACAAACGCCGTGTGTAATTTTTGTCAACTATTCTGATGATTTGATTAGGCATACATTGTATTTAAGATTGAGTGACACAACTTCAAGTGATTAGCAATCTTAAGACACCCTAATCAATGAAACAATTGTTAATACTGTAAATAAAACCCTTTTTGTACTGTTGACCATGTTATTCTTCACTCTTTCACTATACATATATATATATATGTATGTATATATACACACATTTGTGTGTGAGTGTAATTTAAAACACACACACATATATGCGTGTATGTACGTATACTTTTCCCAAAAATAGCTGCCTAGCCACACACGTATTTTTTTCTGAAAAAACAAATATTTTTCCTCTTCTATATTTCAAATATATTCTGATGAAGGACTAATGTCCGAAACGTTAAGACACTTCTCCTACTATATCAAGCGTTAAACTAATTCATATCTTCATTGTACTGTATCGTTTCCTCTTGATGCTTATCCGTTTACTTTTCAAACACACATACATACATATATACATCCACAGAAACATATGTATGTTTATATGTGTGTGTTTGCGTTGATAATTCGTTAAGTTTGTATATGTTGACATGTCGATTCTTTGACATTTAGTCAACATGTTACCCCTATACGTCACTTGTTTTCTCATAGACGGCAATTCGATTTGCTAGACCAATCGCTGGATAATTTTGCTATAAGTCTTCTAGTTTCTGTTGATAATTACAACGACCGCCGGGCTCTAGCAAGGCTATATTATCATTCATCTCAAATTTCCTGTTTAATTTACATTTCCTCTTATTAGAAAACGATTACCGAGAAAGCATAATTAAGAGTCAACATAGCTCTCTGGTTAAGCAATGCGGGTTTGATCTACCTGCGTGGCACCTTGGAAAAGTGCTTTCTATCACTAACCACAAGCTCAGATAATGTTTAAATTACTGGCAAATATATAGGAATATGTTAATAGGTATAGTAAAGGCGCATGTTAGTGTTGGTCTCATGAACGGAAGGTTATGGATTTGATTCTCGTACCGGGCGGTGCATTATGGCTTGAGAAAGTCACTTCATTTTCATGTTGCTCCAGTCCACTTAGGTGTAAATGAGTATGGACAACATGGTACAGTGAGGTATATTTGAAAAATGGAAAAGAATGACTTCACTTGTAGTTCTAAACAATTTTATATTATAATTTTACAATTTGGTTTTGTATCTACAAAACCAAATTGTAAAATTATAATATTATAAGATTAAATGGCGGTGGATTGGCAGTATCGGTAGAGAGTCGGACACCATGCTTTGAAGCATAGAGTTACGTCCCTTTATGATCTGAGTTCAAATCCCGCCGAGGTTAACTTTGCCTTTCATCCTGACGGGGTCGATAAAATAAAGTACCAGTAATGTACTGGGTAATTGCTGGCCTTGTGCCTAAAATAGAAACAATTATTAGATTAAATTGTTTAGAATTACAAGTGAAGTCATTCTTTTCCTTTTTTCAAATATATATACGCGCACACGATTTCCTTTTGTTCAACACAATACTCCTTTTAAACTGTCTGGCAGTATCGGTAGAGGGTCAGACGCCATGCTTTGACGCATAGAGTTACATCCCTTGCCATTCTGAGTTCAAATCCCGTCGAGGTTAACTTTGCCTTTCATCCTTACGGGGTCGATAAAATAAAGTACTAGTAATACACTGGAATAATTGCTGGCCTTGTGCCAAAAGTAAAAATAATTATGTTCCCTAAACTAACAGAAATCCCAGAATGCAATTCTCCTTATCGTCTCCTGACTTGAGATTACAAGAGTTGAAAGATCTGGAAAATCTATTTTCTTATAGACTTGCTTAATATGTTATATTTCTATTTAGTTTTGAAAGTGCTGATCGCCTCACCAACGGTTCCGAAAGGTAGCCATTAACTTTGACCACCGAGAAGATGCCACTGTGCATTGCAGTGATCCAGCCTCTGAAGACGGCACCGAAGCCAACTGCCTTGAAGAAGTTGAAGAGGAAACGTTCCAATTTTGGTGAGGCGCGAACAGGGGCAAGGCACGATGGTCAGGCGGTAGTAGATGATAGACGCGATGTGTGCGTTCGCCACCTCCGCCCGACCTTTCAGTAACAGCTTCCTCGTGGCCCATTTCTGGGTGAGAGTGGCTACCCTGATCATCACCTCGTCCCAATTCTTATCCACATGGAGGTCTGGTGCGAAACAAACCCCGAGCAACTTTACCGATCCATCCATCCAGCCCCTGACGACACTGTTGGACGGCATGGACTTGCTTCTCCAAGTGCCGGGCTGCATGTACACCGACTTTTCCGGGTTAAGTTTCGCTCTCGTCAACTTTTCATATCCCACCAATGAGGTGCCAACCACCTCGATTTCCAAGGTGTCCGACACCATCATGGCGATGTCATCCTCATAAGCAGACACAACCTTTCCGCGTCCCGATTCGAGCAGGCTGTCCTGCAACAGCTCCAGTTTCCGCAGTAGAGGCTCGAGAGTCAATACGTACAGAAAGGAGGAGAGCGGGCACCCTTGACGGACCGATCGGGAGATCTGAAACGGTTCTGAGAGGTGGCCATTAACTTTAACCACCGAGAAGATGCCACTATGCAATGCAGCGATCCAGTCTCTGGAGACGGCACCGAAGCCAGCTGCCTTGAAGCCAGATTCCAGGTACCGATGGTCGACCCTATCGAAAGCTTTCGATTGATCTAAATTGATCAGAGCCGCTCCGAAGCCAGGTTTACACCCTACCCTCTCTATGAGGTAGAGGCTGTCGTGTATGAACCTGGTCGGGATTTCGCAAGTTTGCACCACCCTTAACAAATCCTCGATGACAAGAGCCAACCGTTTCGCTAACACATTGGAAATCTTAAACTCTGTGTTCAGCAGTGTTATGGGTCTAAAGTAAAGTGATGTGTAACACTTGTCTTCGTCTTTCCTTATTAGCGTCACTACGTCTCGGCTCATAGAACAGGGAATAATCCCGTTCTGATGCCAGTTGCAGTAGAGCGCTTTGATGAGATCGGAGAACAAGTCTTGCATATCTACGTAAAGCTCGTAGGGCTGCCTAGGGCATACCGAATTTCGTCCGAAGTTATCGGCATTTCGCAGTGCTCATCGTCGGCTGTCGAGAAACGTGGTACGCCATCGAGGTAGGGAGTGAAGTCCGCCATAGTCATACCCCCCCCCCCAACAGCCGAGCTGCTGGCGAAAGGCCTGGAATCGTTTAGCTCGCGTCCGTCTTGAATTGTCGTTTTGTTTCGGCTACGCGGGTCCATCGAACAGCTTTGGTTCCTTCGTTTCTTAGGGCACACGCCTTATCTTTGGTAATGCATCTTTCGTGTTTCGCATTGAAGAAATGGTCATGCCATTCTCGCCACTAACATGACAGTTGCAATGCCACTACAAATAGCCTCGTCTAATTTAGTTACCAGCTCCCCCTCCTTTCTTTTTTTCTCTAACGCTACTTCTTTGCTAAACCCTATCGACATAACTCTAATCTCTTTTTGAGAGCCCCCTTCCACCACTTGTTTACGACCTCCCATGTCATCCTTTTCTGAACTAAATTGTTGACCCGGTCCCTGTAAGTCTTGTGTAACGGAAACGACATTTTCAGCTTCTAGTAACTGGGTCCTAACCTACGCGTCTTCTAGGTCGACCATAGAGATAACAAATTTGTGATCTAAATAGGGGACCGTTTGAAAAAGTGGATAGCATACACTATTCCTATCCATTGTCCTAATGAAAATCCTGTCTATATACGATCTAGATAACCCTATGCGGTTTGTCAAGGTCCACATTGTCGCATTAGGGAAAACTAATGGGTAACTGTTAGACAGTTGGAACTACCTGATCAGGTACTTGAGGCTTTTGCATCCCCCCTCCTCCTCACTCCTATCAGCTACTCTCACATAGTTCCAGTGTGCGTCTAAGATGCCGGTCCAGTCTCCCGCTAACAGTAAAGGGCGAGACGTTCCCAGAAAGGTTTCCAGGCGGCTACAGAAGTCCGGCCATCCGTCCCCGGTCGGGACGTAGACAGCCACCAGTATAAAGGCACCACCTTCGCTATTGTTCACGTTCAGGACCACCAACTTACCGTCCGGGTCGCGGATGATCGACCTTTCCTCGAGTTCCAGGCCTTTCCTAAACAGCACTGCCAGCCTACCTCCCATTCCCGACCGACTAACAGATGCGAAAATCTGACAATCGTCGAAAATGGGGTCTAGGGCGCGAGTGTCGGAAATCCTGGTCTTGCTTACGGCAATCACATAGATATTTAGAGACCTGAGGTCATTTAGCAGGTGACCCTGTCTTCAAGACCACCCCAGGCTACGAACATTTATACATCCTACTCTTATGGTCGCCATGTTGGCAGGTTAGAAGAGAGAGGGGACGGCTTACTGACCTCCCGGGGTCTTGTGGTGGTCGGGAAATTTCTCACTAATGTTTTTATAAGTTTTTATTGGTATCCGCACCAACCGCACATTGTTTGGGGCACTTTGAAGGTGCAGGAGCCAAAAATCTCTCAATGTCTTAACTTCGTGTAATGAGGGCCATAAGTTGTTTGTTGGCCCTTCTCAGCAACACGAATTTGGGTGTGTCTCTCATGGTTGGTGTCTGCGTGTATTTTCTTTTGTTTTGCATGATTTGTGGTTGTATCGATGTTGTTGACAGTTGTGGTTTTGTTGTTGTTGTGGATGTGTCTGTGTTTGCTGTGGGTGTGTTTTTGTGCTTGTTGGTGTGTGTGGAGCTAATCTTTAATTTATGCTTTATTTTATTTGATTTTTTTTAGCTTTTTAGGGTTCCCCCTCAACTTTATTCGAGGATGTGGAGGAACTGGTGTCTGGGGACTCTGTGTCAGAGGGGAGTGGGGGTGTGTTTATGGGTGTGTGTGAGTTTTTCTGTGTGTGTGTTTGAAAGAGAGAGAGGGGTGAGTTTATTTGGGCGACAACCTGGATGGTTTTAATTGTCTTTGTTGGTGTTGTTGTTATTGCTGTTGTTGCTAGCGGTGATGTTTCCTTTTCTGTTGCTGCTGTTGGTGCTGGTGTTGTCCCTCGTCCCGACACCGGTGCTGGCAGCAACGGAGGTTTGCGGCCTCTTGCAGTTTTCAGTTGGGGGAAAAGGCTCACAGATGTGTAGCTTCGCCCGTTTGCTCTCCGTGACCACCTGGATTTCATACCCACCCGGTCATTTGATGTTGTTCTTTGTATCTTCAGATCTGATTTGGAGAATAACCTCCAAGCCATCCCCGGACTACTTCTCTCTCTTTGTAAGCTTGATGTCGAGGAGGGTGTCAGAGCCCTCTGCTGCCATACATCTCAGAAGCCACCATAAGACCAGTCCCGTCGGAATCCTGGGAACACGGATTCTTACTATCCTCCTCCCCATGTAGGACGGGTACATAATGATTTGGTACGTTTTCCAGGGTACCACAGAATGTTTTATAGCAAGGGCCTCAATTTTGAAGAGCACCAAAATGCTCCCAAATTGTTTGGCCCTTGTTATATGGTCCATATCCTCATTATTGATGCATTTCAGTGCCACCACAACCTGTCCTTCTGAATCTGTCTAGGCCTTTCGAGATTTTAGCGAAATGCATCTATATTTGCGTTTTCTCCCCTCCTTTGCTGCCATTACCTCTGCCGGGGCATTTAAATTGGTCCAAATCTTTTCTCTGTTTATAATCTTTTCCACCTGGCCCAAACGTTCTTTCTTCTCAGTTAAATATAATTATAATAGACTTGAGATTTTGCAGCTGTGGCTGCAGATAAATCTTGTTTATGTTGTTGTTGCTGGTGGTAGTATTGTCCTTGTTCATGTTGGTGGTGATGGTGGTGGTGGTGTCATTGCTGTTGCTGTCGTTGTTACTGCTGTTGCTTCCGCCGGTTTTGTTGACGTTGCCGCTGATACTGTCACCGCTGCCGCCGTTACCGCTGCTGCTGCTGCTTTTGTTGGCGACGGTGGCTTTGTTAATGATGTCTGTAGTAGTGATGGTGATGGTGACACTGTTGTTGTTTCTCTTTAGAGCGCCGTCCGAATCACTTTCGTGATGCACGCTTTTTCGACAATTTTCCCGCCTTGGCAGGAGCTTCAGGAGCGCGTAACCTCCACTTTTTTTTACAAAAAAAAATTTATACCACAATTTCAAATTAAAAGTTCACATATTTGGGCCTAAAGCCCAAATATTCTGGGCAGTCCTTTCTTCAGAGCAAAGACTGAGGTCTTATGCTCCCTTTGTAACAAACATTTTAAACAAAAAAACCAATATAAATGGATGTACACAAATAAAACTTACGGATCATAGAAAGCCGTGGTGTGTCGTTCAGAGACTAATAATAATAATAATTGTTTCTACTTTTGGCGCAAGGCCAGCAATTACCCAGTGCATTACTGGTTCTTTATTTTATCGACCCCGTAAGGATGAAAGGCAAAGTTAACCTCGGCGGGATTTGAACTCAGACCATAAAGGACTGTAACTCTATGCTGCAAAGCATGGTGTCCGACTCTCTACTGATACTGCCAAATAATAATTATTTATTTTTATCCCGCAAGGCTTACACGAATAAAAACATTAAGGACAGTACAGACAGAACAGGACGGTGTAAGAGTAGCAGATAGGAAGACAGAATAAACGCCTTTTAAACTTGCTCAAAGAGTAATGACTGCCCAACAACCCAATTAGGCTAGAGCAGTATTTCACAATAGGTGATTTAGTGGAACAGCATCATGCTACTAAATCATTCTGGAGTTCTACGAGTTAAAGTAACTCTTAATAGACTTGAATAAAAAAAAAAAATTCATGTTCTTTTAAAATATTAATCTATATATCTAAAACAGAGAATGTCTGTCTGTCAGCTCACTAAAACTCGAGAACCATCCAACCGATTGTTTTCAAACTTTACACATGTAATACTTATGATCCTGTGAGTGTTTTGAGCAAAATAATATTTCAATTTAGCGATCTCTCTCTATAATTCTTAGTCTTTCGTTTTAGATAGATAGATAGATATAACGTTCTGTCTGTATGTCTGGCTGTCTGCATTACGTCATTATGACGCGATCAGTGTGTGTGTCTATATATGTATATATAGTGTGTGAATATAGTAGAATAATCGAGTATCGAAAATTCGGCGCACGAGTTCACGATAAACAAAATTCGAGATGAGCGGCAGAGGGCTCCATAATTCAGATAGTGTGAATATATATATATTCTTATGCCAGGGAACGTCCAAAGTATCGTCTTCCTGTTTTCCTTCGGTTGCAACGTTTTTCGAAATATTTACTTCTGCGTTCACAGATTGATTTTTTTAGTTTCAAAAGATCCCGTTAAGGGTGAAGCAGCGATTCTTTGCTTAAACTTTAATCTGTTATTTTTATATATATATATATATATACAATTTTGAATAGCGCCAGTTCGTAATTTGAACTCGGGAATTTTATATTCTCCGAATGAAAAGAACCTTCTGACGAGAGTTTATCTTTGAAATGGAAGGCCACAAGGACTGTCCATTTATTTTTGAGACTCGAAACCGATTCGGTAAAGGTAACCATAGTGAGTACAGTCAATTTTTTTTTATTTATTTTGAAACTTTTTCTTATTTGCTAAACCTTTATTATATATGTTCTGGCTCGTTAATTTATTAACCTGCCATTGAACGACATTTGCATATGGTTGGACAATACATGTGTCCCTAGACGCTTTTTGCGTGTAGGGATATATATATATATATATATATATATATATATATATATATATATATATATATATATATATATGGGACTTGTTTCCTTCTTCCTCTCTTTCTGCTGCTTAAACCATTTTGTTTGTTTACCCTAGCGTCCCCTTTATTTACGTGTCCCAACGACTTTATTTTAGCCGTTGCTCGCACCAACCTGAGGTATATGGCCTTTAATGCGACGAAATGCCTACGACGGTTGGATGGCCACTGATGAGGACAAACTTTTTCATATGTAACCCATTTGCAGCGCTGCAGCTCCATTATTATCATATTTACACATATATTTTTTCCTCCGCTGCCACCAGTCTGTTTCGTTCTTTGTGTCTTTACCCTTTCTAGCAGTCTCTCTCTGTTAGCCTCTTCCTCACCTTTCACTCACTCACTCTCTGTCACTACCTCTCCTCCTCCCCTTTCTTCCCGTTTGACCTGTCCACAATCCTTTTCTCACGGGCACTTGGCTAAGCCGGTATGAATTTTTTTTCTCTCTCTCTCTCGTCTGCGACTTCACAGAACTTATGTTTACCGAATTCGCAGACCAGACCCCTTCTTCCTCCCGCTAGACCTGTGCGAAATTCCTTCCTTGCTCACATTTCAACCAGGTTTGATGGTCTTTATTCTCTCGTTCACGATTTCACCGAATTTATATTCATAGAAATCTGGGACTTGTTTCCTTCTTCCTCTCTTTCTGCTGCTTAAACCATTTTGTTTGTTTACCCTAGCGTCCCCTTTATTTACATGTCCCAACGACTTTTTTTTAGCCGTTGCTCGCACCAACCTGAGGTATATGGCCTTTAATGCGACGAAATGCCTACGACGGTTGGATGGCCACTGATGAGGACAAACTTTTTCATATATATATATATATATAATTATATATTCGTGTACAGATATTTTTGCATATACAATAACAAAACAGATATTTTTGCATACACAATAACAAAATATAAACAAACGTATTTATTTCACGAGGCTCGATAAGGATAAATATATATCAAATATATAAGAACCCTAGAGAAGATCCCGAGCAACCCCGAGCCATTCTGCTAGTTTTTTCTAAAATACATTTTTGTTTCATTTAAGGCGATGGCGATTATCTGTAAAAAAAAAAAAAATAGGTATGAAATATAAAGGTTCGGCGACAAAATAAGTTTGGGAACCACTGTGTTCATGGGTAATGTTAGTGAAGGGTATCCGCATTTTCAGATAGTTGGTTAAACGCACCACAGTTTTGTTACATGTTTTAATACTTTCTATAATTGTTTCTCCATCCTCTTCACATCTGTTTGTTATCTTGGCATCTGTTTTAGATTCGTTTGCCTCTCCGAAGACGAAAAATATTTTTTGCTTTGTAGCTATTTGAATTAGTTGGATATTTTTGGAATCCCACATTAAATATTTTATAATAGACTAGCAGAGGTACCCGGCGTTGCCCGGTATAACTATCAATGGAGTAGTCGTTCAAATGAACCGAAATACTTCCGTTAAACACGACTATAGAAGTAACAATTTATAGGTGTTGGCCCTAAAGATAGCCTTTGAACGTTCACTTTGAAATATCTCTGCGGCGGTGCTGCCAGCAAAGACGAATCCGATGGTAACAATTTAAAGTTGGTAGCTCTGAAGAGGAAATTTTAACGTTCACTTTGAAACATCTCAGCGGCGGTGCTGCCAGCAAAGATGAATCCGATGGTAACAATTTAAACTTGGTGGCCCTGAAGAGGGCCTTGGATCGTTCACTCTTAAAAGTCTCAGCGGCAGAGCTGTCAGCAAAGACGACTCCGATTAGGGGTGGTGGCCCTTAAGAAGTCCTTCACACCACTTTGGTGTGTCAAATTTGCTTTGCTTGTTATTTGAGATTGTAACCTAGAAAAGCATGTAACAGTCGATGGTTACAAAAACGGCCTTGGCAAGATCACGCTGGAATGTCAAAAAAATGTGTAAATAAGATGTAGGAAAAAGTAGATTAATTAGGTTAAAACTACTGAATATCGATAGCAAAGCGTAATAGCAACATATAAATGCGGAAAACGGAGACATTGAACATTTATAACGTATAGCAAAAGAAACCTCAGAGGTGTACGTGGTATTTTCAAAAGGACAAAAATAGCACACGGATACAGCAAATGTAAGCACTTATACAAAAAAAAAAAAAAACACCGATTACCTGTTGGCGGATGGGGTGCCTACAAAACTTCCTTATAGACTATATTTTGGGTTTTCTCGCGAGCTGCAAAAGCAAATAGGTTATGTCGGCTCCCCACTCGAGAGCAGCCAACATATAGTTGACCATGGGAGAAGCACGGTTCTTCTAAATTAAGCCCTACGACCGTCAGCGTCTGACCCTGTGGTTTGTTAATCAACATGGCGAAACTGAGTCGGAGAAGGAATTGCAGCCTTCTGAATATGAAAGGAATATCTTTACCGGATGGAATGAGAGGTATCCTTGGTATGAAGATAGTATCCCCCTTACCACATCCTGTAAGTATTGTTGCCTCAATAACATGAGACATCACCTTTTGGATGACCAGACGCGTGCCGTTGGAAAGCCTTCGGGGTTCCAAATTTCTGAGGAGCATGACAGGGGGCACCTTTCTTAAGTCGCAGTAAGTGTGGTGTCAATCCGGGAGGGTCTAGGGAGTTAAGAAATTCTGTGGGGTTAATTAACAACTTCGTCCGGATCAGCCATAGAGTCAAGGGTCTTGTAGACGTGCAGGTTTCCAGGCAAGCACAGCATGAGCTGTTCATTGATGCTTTCAACTATCTGGTTTTTCGAAGCCAATATTGCGCGTTCACACAACCACTCTTGATTTGTGTAGTTCTCCTCAAGATTAGGAAAAACAGACGTCCGTAACTCAGCAATTGACTTAACGCATCTGCAAATCCCTGTGAGGTCCGCTGTACCATCTCCGTCGAGTGGGACTTTGCCATCTCCCAACAACAAAATGGCAGCAGCAAAACCCGGTGATGTCTCATCACCTTGCAGTTGTGCTCTCATGTTTGTTGTAAGCGTCATCTTTCTTACATAACGCCAAAGTGGGGAGGCCTTAAGGCATGCACCAACCTCATCAGCCCGCGTACCTTTTGGGATTACAGGCAGAGTCTGTCGGAAGTCCCCAGATAACAGGAAAGTGACACCTCCCATTGGTTCTTGACACTCCCTGATGTCGCTGAGTGACCGGTCTAATGCCTCGAAAGACGCCCTGTGGGCCATTGTGCATTCGTCCGAAACAATTAGTAGGCAGCGCATTAACACCAGCGCTTTTCCGGAAGACTTGCTGATTTTGAACGTGGGTGTCTCAGATGATGCCACGTTGAGAGGAAGACTAAAGGCAGAATGGGCCGTCCTGCCACCAGGCAGCAAAGTTGCTGCAATGCCGGAAGAAGCCACGGCCAATGCGATGTTTCCGTGTTGCCTCACTGCACGAGTAAAAGTTTGATTACAAATGTTTTGCCCGTGCCTCCAGGTGCGTCCAGGAAGAATATACCCCCTTCCCGATTACGGATGGAATAAACGACAAAGTTGTAGGCTTGTTTTTGATCCATTAGAAGTTTTGGTTCATTCTCTTCAACATACCTTTTGAGTTCGTCGACATCATATGACGTTTCACGTATAATGTCGTTGGGAATGTCAGATGGCGCATCTCGAAGTGTTTGCGGAAGCCCATATTTCTCCAAGACATCTCCGCCCATTGAAGCCTCTCTGTCTTCAATATCGATCAGAGAGCTCTATTATATATAGCGTCTGAAAAGCCGACATCTAAGTTTTGAGATTGCAATTGAGCGAGACGCCTATATTCGTCTGCGAAATCATCTTTAAACTTTTGCCATAAAGAGTAAGGATCGCTCAATTCACAGAGGTGCAAGAGGATAGCAAAAAGTGCTCTTAGACTACGGGATGATTGTGAGATGGCAGCTTCCGTGAAGGTTACATCCCATTGTGCGTCATCTTCTAAAAGTCCACGCCTTAAGCA
The DNA here is from genome assembly GCA_964016885.1 of Eledone cirrhosa. Lineage (NCBI taxonomy): Eukaryota > Metazoa > Mollusca > Cephalopoda > Octopoda > Eledonidae > Eledone > Eledone cirrhosa. Next base: position 363,011,466 of record OZ024743.1, on the reverse strand, counting down.
GGCTTCCCTGTACGTTCCGCAGGCGTATCCATCGACGGTTCTCAGATGAGTGAAGCTAGTCGGCCCTCTTACCTCATGAAGTAGAAGTCGCAGGTAGAAGCATTCGTGTTGCGTAGGGTGGACCGTATGAACTCGCCCAAGGCAATTGTCGAATTTGATGCCTGGATATCCAACCACCTCTTGTCCTACCTTCCTTCGTAGCCATTTTGTCCGGTTCCATGTATTTTAAGACGGTATTTCAGAATACAGCAGAGTTCGAGCGAAGTCGTCGTGTTGACAAAGTTTGAAAAAAGCGGTGAGTGTAGTTTCCTTTGGTGAGATCGCTAGCTGAGCAACTGTTGCACTGTTGAAATACACCCGTTGACCGTTTTCAAGGAGAACGGCAAGTTGTTTAATGACGGGGTGTGGTTGGTGCAGTGGGAAACTAAAAACGCGCCTGCTTGGTAGTCAGATACCTCGTCTCTACTGTTTTCCGACGAAGACGAAAGACGGCAGCATCCGATCCCTTGTTTACGTACTTACAAACGTATTTAATTGATTTTGCTGAGTTGCAAAATTCGACGTTTATATTGGCGTTGAACGCTCTCAAAAGGAGGGGGCAATATGGCACTATCCATCTGTTGTCCATTTCGCCTTCACTAACTTTTGCTGTGAACCCACCGTCTTCAGGTCTCCTGCGCCTATACAACGGATATCCGTCACCACCAGTCTGTGTTTCCTGTAAAAACGGCCTGGGATATCGTTTTGTACACTTTCCGTCGTGTATGCACGGGGACTTCATATTGAGTCCATGTCCGCAAAGACCATGGACCATGTTTGATGTGACTATAGAGAAGAGGTCCTTGTCAATCGACAGATCAGGTAGTTCGGCAGAAATGAATTTGTCGATGTAGGTTGAACTGATTTTTGTAACCAACCAAATCAAGATAAGGGCATGCGGCAGCTCTCGTTTCAGACATTCAACCGTGTACATGTCGCACCTAACAGGCCCCAAAACCTGTCCTTTCTTTAATAAATCCATTAATTTGGATAATTTCAGGCGAAACACTCTTGCTATGAGATTGTGCCTGTGTCTTGGCGCTTGACCGTGGAACAGTTCGTTTGTAATCTCCCTCCACTTGGGATCGCATGTAAACGTTATGAAAAGGTCGGGGCGCCCATAATGTCGTACGTAAGTCATGGCGTCCTGAGTCCTCTCGTGCATGTATCGGGGTCCCCCTGTAAACGTTGAAGGCAAAATACACACTTGCCCTAAATTGTCTGGGGATACGTCGTTATTAATTCCATCGCGTAGATGAATGTAGCATTCAGATCGAAGTTTCTTTTGATTTAATTTAATGAACCATAATCTCTCCTCGCCGTTGACAAATAGCAATGGATACTGGAGTGCATCGTAGGACCTGTGTGTCTCATTGATACGCTGTAATGTGCTGTCTCGGTGCTTTAGAATGATATCTCTCTTGTTGTGCTGTTCACCACAAATAACCGCAGCAATCTCATTACATGTTGGTGCGTTGAACCGACCAGCGTGTTCTCCAGATGGCCTTCGGTCAGCTTGTATGAACACACTTAAGCTTTGGTCGGTGGCTGTTTCCAAAGCGTACTTGAAACTGCGAACATAGCTGCTTTTGTCGTGAAGCATTTCTTGAAGTTTTATTATGGTTCCAATGTTAGTTTCGGACGAAATAGAGTTTCGCATCTCTGCCTGCTCCTGATAGTTTCCAACGTAGTATAACTGAAGAAATTGAGGATCCTTTTCTGCCAGAGGCTGAATAGATCCAATCAAGTGGTAGATCTGCCCCTGGACCTTGAAAATTGGCATAAACCCACGTTCCGAGGCAGGTTTTGCTCCGAAGGATGTCATCTGAAACGCGGAATTGTAGCGGCGGATATTACGCAGAAACTTCGATGATTCCTCCGTCGTGTCTGTCAAAATGAGTTGCAATGTCTCTGGAGGGTCGTGAATAGGAGGTAGTCTAACTTTACCGTTTGAACAGCACATTCCATTTCTCTCCCCTGGCCACTTTTTCATACGACAAAACTGGCAAGTAGAGGTCATTTCCCCAATTTGGATATCTGCATGGACGACGTAGTTGGAGGAGGGGTCGTAGTTAAAGGCTTTCAACAACCATCGTGAATTGCAAATCCTAGAAATGCCATGTAACGACGATCGCCGCTGTTCACTTTGCAGAAGTCGGCCACGTCGTTGCTCCATGGTTTCAGTATTTCGCGCAGCAGCAGTGGCAGTGGCGTCCCTGCTTCGTCGAACGGCACGTCGTACTTCATCCTCTCGTGCGAGAGCAGCAGCAGTCGCGGCAACACTTTTGTTCCGTCGAAGTTCACGTCGATTGTCATCCTCCTCCACTCTTGCAGCTGCAAGCATTCTCTGCACAGCATTCTGTGAGAGCCTGATCGCAGTTGCATTTACATCTTCGGTGAGACGCCTTCGCTTAGACCTACTTGCATCATTAGATAATCGACCAATGAGAGTTCTTTTCTTGGGGGAGGGGGCATTGTTTTTAGAAAATTAACCAGGGAGAACGATAAATAGTGGACAAATAACGTTTAAGTAAACAAAAAAACACGGATATAAATTGTGAAAAAATGTGATAAATCTATGTGGTCTGAGAAAGTGGGTATGCTTTGCAAGATTTTGTGTACAAGTCCAATTTCAGGTTTTAAGTTAGGGGCAACGCAAAGTAAGAACTAACCATTGAAAGGATACAGGCAAAAATGGCCGAAAAATCACAGCATGATAAACTGGAACCTTATGACCATAAACACATTAACTAAACCTCCTTTAACTCTTTAGTGTTCAATCCGGCTGAAATTATTTCCCCTTCATTTATTCAAACCGCCCAAAACCGCCGTAACACCCACACTTAAATATCGTTCTAAAAATAAACAATACCGTCATCAAAATCTCGTCAATTTGAGATTACTGCGAGATTAGGCCCTTACCACGAACATTAACACTTAATATAGTGAAATAACTTAAAACAACACGTGTTTTTTTAACGTTGAAAGTAGAACAGATTTTTTGTTTGTATCAACATGGCTTATGAAAGTAGCGATACCGACTTTCAAGTTTTTACACACAACGACATTTAAAATGAACAAAAAACAAAAGATAATATTAGTGATTTATCTTCAAATGAATCAGATGTTTACATTTCTGAAATTTCATCCGACGATGATTGTTGTTTTGAAAGTGAAAACGAAGATCGAACGTAAACTTCAAAAGTTATCAGGTACTAATACAGTGTTAATGTGAACTTCAATAGATAAGTCGAAGGGAGAGGCTTAAGGGGGCTACCTGCCCCTGGGTCCCCACAAAATAAAATAGCCTACGACGCGTAATAGGACTTCAGAAACCTATGTATGAAATTTGGTGCAAATCGGTTGTAAAATGTAGAAATGCATGCGGTTACACAAACAGACATCTTCTGTTTTTTATATAGAGATTTCTTGTTATAGAAGAATCCTTACCATTCTGTGTGTCTTTTTGTGTCAGCTTTCGGAGATGTATTCTATATATAGTAATTATTTTCAGTTTTCTTATCTCGATTTGTCAAATCACTCGGGTTTCATTCGAGGAATATAATTATAAGTTATTACTGGACCAGCTGGATTATTGATACTTATTTAGTTACGTTTTAATTATTGCGTTTATAATATTCCTTCCTAATCCTTTTTTCATTTGTCAAGTTCATTAATTCCTTAGTGTTTGTAAGTCCATTGTTTGGTCTAATTCTCTTATCGCTACTTATTCAACATATTATTTTTCTTATTAATTTCCTCTTCAGGATGACTTTGTATATTCCCAAAACGAATAACTTGCTAATTTTCCTGCCTAATCTGTGCACGGTGTGTAATTAGGTTTCCAGTTCGTCATCTGTAGCATACAGCTTGAGGACATGCATATAATATGATCTGTTAGAGCTTCTATGATTTGGGGAAGCGACAGCAGTTGAGCAACAGAGATAGATGTTAGAACCTGGTACAAAGGATAGTGTAACAAGTGACCGTGACTGCAACAAACCACCACAGATAATAAACCTAGGATTGCAGCTCTTTACTTTTTTTCATTAATGTAACAAACTATGCCATTAAATATTATGGACGTTTAACGATTAAGTAAAATTAACAATTTCAGGGACCTTGAGACATGCAGTCAGATGGTATATATAGCACTAACTGAAACACATCCGGCAGGAAACATTAAAGTAAAATGTTGTCATCCTTCGTTCTGACAAATCATTATAGTGTTGATATCTAGACCCACAAAGACTTGCAGCGAATTAATAGAGCTATACAACGCAGTTAACTGCCTGAAAACATGGCAGAAAACTTGAACAAAGCCATAGAAAAAAAGATGATACATTAATTTAGTTGGAACAACATATAAATGTACTTCTATTGAGCGACTTCAATCTTCCCAATGTCAAATGTTCCTAGGGATATATTCTCCCACAATTTTCACATTATGATAACAGATAATCAGATCCCAGACGTCTTCTAGATACGTCTCATAGCCGCCGAAAATAGATGCACTGTCTAGTGCGTCAGAAAGTTTGATTTCACCGATGGCCAACTATGTTCAATTATCTGAAGTAATTGAGCAATTGCCCTGATTCAAAGTCGAACTTCCCCGATGTCACGTGCATTTACACTGCCTATCCTGAGCAAGACCATGATCGGTGAAGACGAGGAAAATGTAGAAGGGTCACTTGCCCTGCTCGTGTGAAAGGTAGCTTATCCGTCCATGTCCTTGTAGGTGTCTTCATAATTAGCGATTTTTGTGATGGGCCCTCAGAAAACTCTGATCCCATCGTGGTAATGTATTGTCAGGTGCAGGTGTTTTGTTGAATTTATATAATTTGTTTGTGTGTGAGTAGTGCGATTTCTTCTTCTTTTTTTTTGTGGCATGGGCTCGATATAGTTGTTTTCTGTAATGCTAGTGTTGTGCTGTGTGTAGTGCATTAATGTTTTTGTTTTTGGCGTTTATGGCTGTGATATTTGTCTCATTTTGTTGGATTTACGTTTGCTGTTGTTGTTGCAGGTGTGGATTGGGTTGTGTTTGAGAGGTTGATGATGTCTGTGGTATATCCGATGGTGGTGGCGGGGTGATGTTGAGATTAATGCAGATGTTGGTGTCGGATATGACTTTTCTATCTGCCCTTCTTTTTTTGTGGGCGAAGTCAGTGAGTTTTCTTGTCTTTTTTGTGGCAGATGGTTTTTCAATCTTCCTCCCATATCCAACAGAGCGTTTTTGAGGAGCAGCATGTCCTCTACGTGTATTGGTGTTGCTGTTGCTGTTGGTGCTGGTGTCGGTTCTGTTGTTTTCGTTCCTGGCGCAGCTGTTATAACTGTCGTTGTTGTGTGGGCTATTTCGGTTAGTTTGGCTGTCTGTGGTTTCGATGCAGGAACCACCATCATCACCCTCACATCTGCCACGGAGGGTATTGGCACCTTTATTGCTTCAAATGTTCTTGACTGGTGTTATAGTCGCTGGTGCCGCTAGTATTGTGTACCACTGTGACTGATGCGTTCACAGTAGTGCTTTTTTTTGTAGTTAGCTGTGAGCAGAAGGCTTTTCAGTGAGTAGCTATGTCACAAGTCTGACACTGCGGTCTTCTCCTTTTTACTACAACTGCAAATAATTACTATCCAGGATGTCAATCTCATTGGGGATGGTGTCCATGGATTGCTGGTCAGTTTGGATGAGAAGTTCCATTTCCATCTCTATTTTCTGTCAATATTTAAAGCTCTAGTGTGGTCATTTTGTTCTACCCGTCAGCGAGGACAGTGGCTACTAGCCAAGGATTGACTATTATGGGTGGCACTCGGTTCATCCTGATCTTCGCCAGTCTGGCTACTATAAGACGGCACCAGAATAAAATCATCCGTCCTTACTGGTGTTAGGGAGTTGGATTTGGTCTCCTGCGCCGCAGCAAACATCACTAGTACTCTCCCAAATATTTTGCCACAGGCTATGTGGGTTTGGTTTCTGCATACGCGTCCCAAGGATTTTTGAATCGGAGACCCAGTGTAACTTTGTGATTTCTTGACTCTCTATTTTATGGTATGTCACAGTATATCGAAGAGTACTGTCGATCACGGAGTGACACTTATTTTCCACCACCCGCTTTCGCTCCCTTATTAAGTCCTCTTTCAGATGTACCTTTTCGAATTTTTTTGTCGCGCTCGCTAAGGAAGAGACTGGCAGGGTGGACATTTTTCCAATGCTATTAACAGCTGCTTCAGTTGGCTCTGAAACCATGTCGTTGTTCGTGGAACAAATGGCTTGATGACTGGTTAGTTGGCCAGCTGGCTGGCTGGCTGGCTGGCTGGCTGGCTGGCTGGTTAATCTAGTGGTTGTTTAGCAGGGTGTGGGTAACTGGCTAACAGTTTATCTCTTCGTCTGTTGCATTGTTTTTCTTGTTGTTGGTGGTGGCGGCTTTGTTGGTGGTGTCTGTAATAGCAATAATGATGAGGATGATAATGATGATGATGATGATGATGATGATGATGATGATGATGGTGATGTTTATGGGGATGGTGTAGTAGTAATGACGGTGGTGGTGATGATGATCATAGTGACGATAATAATGACGAACATATTTAGCTTCTTGTAACATTGGCGACGAAAATTAAATGGCGTGTGTATTTATGTGTTTGTATGTGCAGGAGAGGGACAGGGAGAAATGGAGTGAGAAAAAGAGAGGGGGACAGAGGCATAGAGATTGAGAGATTTAGAAAGAGTGAGAAAATAGCTGCACGCACACTCATACACACACATGCGCGTACATAGACACTCATGGAGATTAGGTTGGATGAGGCTAAGAAGAAAGAAGCTTACATTAATTTGAAGAATGCCCCAAAGTATAAAATTTCCCAATCTGTTCTTTAGAGACTGAGTACAAAGACAAAAAGAAAATCTCATAAAACCTTATTTAACGTGGTATTGAAACCATTTACAATTTTAAAAAAATCTTCATTGTAACAATTTAATATTTCGCCAATACTCTGCCATACTTTCTTTTTACATGAATGGTGGACAGTTGGCTAAAAAAAGGAGGGGGCGGGGGTAAAAAAGGAACTACTAAGATTTATAAATGGTTGTCTGGAGGAAAAGCAAATAGGACTAGATTGCATTTTTAGTTCAAATTCTTTGGAATGTAAACAGCTTCCTAACAGAAGTTCATGTATTTATGTTTATGTTTATATTAAAAGCTCGTTACTATTTATTTTAAAACCTACATGACGTGTTTGTGTGTGTGTGTTGTAGGGTTGTGTGTGTGGGTATGGGTGTGTATATATTTGTATATGCCTACATATATTTATATATATAAATGTGTGTGTGTGTGTGTGTGTGTGTGTGTGTAGGTGTACATATCCGTGTTTTATTGTCGGACTTGAGAAAGAGAACTCAATACCGAAGTGGAGTTTAATGATTTATTTAGTATGGTTATGTAGTGAGCCTTGTTGCTCTGACGTTTCACCTGCGCACTCGCAGGATCATCAGACAGCATTCTTGACTGGTGATCCTGCGAGTGTGCAGATGAAAATTCAGAGTAACAAGGCTCACCACTCAGTCATAATAAAGGAATATATATATATATATATATATATATATATATATATATATATATATATATATATATAGACCAAATATGAACGCTGATGTGTTCTTACGCTGATGTGTTCTTATACCTTCAAGCATACTTTGCTGTCGTACGAATTGGACTTTCCCTCCAGCAACATCTTTAAGGAAAATCATTTTTTTCTGATGAATCTTATAAGTGCATCTCTACTGCCGTATATATACACACATATATGTCTATCTACTGTAATATATATGTACTTGAAGACGAAACACCGCGTAAGAATTAAATCTTGTGTTTAAACTACTTGTATGTATGTATTGTTATCGTCATATAAAGGCAAAGGTGAAACATTGATATGTGGCAACTACCGTGGTATCACTTTGTTGGAAGCTATTGATAAGGTTCTCGCAAAACTTTTGCTTAACAGACTGGAGAGGGATATCTGTCCTATAGCTAACCCAGAATCACAGAGCGGTTTTAGGGGAGGAAGAGGGACAGCTGACATAATTTTCTCTCTAAGACAAATACAAGAAACACTCATTGAACAGCGTGTTCCCCTATATCAAATCTTTGTCGACCTAACAAAAGCTTTTGACAGGGTTAACAGAGATGTACTCTGGATAATACTTGGAAAAGTAGGATACCCACCCACGTTTGTGAGTATGCTGCCCAGAAATATGAAAGTTCAAGTTACCTTAATGGTCAACTATCTGGGGAAATCCCAATTGACAACGGGGTAAAGCAAGGTGATATTCCTGCTCCTACGCTTTTCTCCATCTTCTTTGCTGCCTTTCTCACACATCCTTTCCATGATTGTAACAAAGGTATTCTCTTACCATTCAGAACTGCTGGAAAGGTTTTCAACTCAAGAAAGTTTAATGCCAAAACAAAAACTTTTCAAGCTTTGATCAGAGACCTTTACGTCGACGATGCTGACTTCCTAACACACACAGAAGCTGACATGCAGCACCTTATGGACCGTTTACTCATCCTCGTGTATAGCATTTGAGCCTACAATCAGACTTAAAAGACCAAAGTAATGTTTACTTCTGCTCCTGGAGAACCATGTACTGAAACCCATATCATGGTTGGTTGAACCAGATTGGGAGTAGAAGATGAATTTGTCAACTTGAGTAGCACACTGTCAAATGATGGTTCCTTGGATGCTGAAATACATATATTGCTTTCGGAAAATTGGAAAAGAAAGTTTGGGCTAATCGCAATATACCAAAAATTGCAAGATGTGTGTGAATAGATCATGTATTCAGTCTGTTCTTTTATACTCCTCCGAAACCTGGACGCTATTTCGTAAACATATCAAATTTCCTGAGCGTTTTCAGCAGAAATGTCTAAGGCGCATATTCAACATAAAGTTGCAAGACAGAACTCCTGACATCGATGTCCTTAACAAAGCGGAATTTCCAAGTATTGAGTCTCTAGTAACATCTCAAATGCACTGGACAGGACATATTGCCTGCATGAAAGATAACAGGTTCCCAAAACAACTGTTTTACGGTCAGCGCCATCATGGAAAAAGCCCTCAATACACCGAAAATGAGGTTTAGGGACAGCATCACGAACAACCTCAAAGAATTAGCATTTGATATAGACAACTGGGAGAAGATAGCGCTAAATATGGCTGAGTGCAGAAAGTGTATAAAGGGCAGTTGCAAAACGTTTCAAGATTGTCGTCTAGAACATAAACAACTGAAGCGTCAGCTCTGGAAAGACTATCTTCACAGTCTTGATGAAGACATCAGTAGCTGGACATGCGAAATCTCTCAACGTGTACTCCTATGAAAAGTAGGTTTCGTAAATCACCTGAAGTCACATGAAAGAACAACCACGGGCAACATCATTCAACAAAGACCTGGTGAAACAACGTGCGTGATATGCAACAAAATGTGTAGAACTAGTTCCGGACTAAAAAAACACATAGTGGTGCATAAAGATTGTACCCCACTAATTGACCCCACCAATCCTGTGAAAAGCACAACTCCCTTTTGTCATCTGTGTCATAAACCAAGCGGATATGCAGCTGGTCTAAAACGTCATCTACGAAGTCATGGACGCGGATGGGATGACAATAAAGTAACAGTAAGAGACGGCAAACGTCTCGGGAGATGCTGCAATCCTCATGTATGTATGTATGTATGTATGTATGTTGTTATCTTTCTCCTAATTTCGAGTACATTTTTGACTGGCCACCTTCCTGGTGTCGAGGTTGTAAAAGAAAGGAAATTCATCCCTTGAATCGCAAGAATGTTTTTCAAATTTTGAAGGTGCCAGATATCGCGGCCATTTGTAGTCTATGAATTAGGGAGCTGTGCTCTTTGTCCATGTATGTATGTA
>OZ024743.1:362964004-362996504 GCA_964016885.1 Eledone cirrhosa | reverse complement strand
CGAACAGTCTAAGAATTGGTAATGGATATCTGTAACTAGCTTGCTGAAATATTCCTAAAAGCGCTGATTTAGCAAAAACTTCTTCCGACACGTGTCGTGAAAATTCGGAGATAAACTACACAGCTACATTCCTTGAGAAAGCATACAGTTTCTATTGGTGTCAGCAGTTTTCCGCTTTAATAACCCACATCTGGGTGTGGAATGAGGGGGTTCTCTCCCCCTACCCGCGTCTTCTTCATTGACTGTCTGGTGTCATCGTTATTGCTGTTTACGATGATGATGGTAATGGTGGTGATGATTGTGGTGTATGTGCTAGTAATAGTGGTGGTGGTGGTAATGGTGGTAGTCGGTGTGGTGGTAGTCGGTGGTGTTTATGCTAGTAATAGTGGTGGTGGTGGTAATGGTAGTCGGTGTGGTGGTAATGGTGGTGGTGATGGTGGTGTTTATGCTAGTAATAGTGGTGGTGGTGGTAATGGTAGTCGGTGTGGTGGTAATGGTGGTGGTGATGGTGGTGTTTATGCTAGTAATAGTGGTGGTGGTGGTAATGGTAGTCGGTGTGGTGGTAATGGTGGTGGTGATGGTGGTGTTTATGCTAGTAATAGTGGTGGTGGTGGTAATGGTAGTCGGTGTGGTGGTAATGGTGGTGGTGATGGTGGTGTTTATGCTAGTAATAGTGGTGGTGGTGGTGGTGGTGGTCGGTGTGGTGGTAATGGTGGTGGTGGTGGTAATGGTAGTCGGTGTGGTGGTAATGGTGGTGGTGATGGTGGTGTTTATGCTAGTAATAGTGGTGGTGGTGGTAATGGTAGTCGGTGTGGTGGTAATGGTGGTGGTGATGGTGGTGTTTATGCTAGTAATAGTGGTGGTGGTGGTGGTGGTGGTCGGTGTGGTGGTAATGGTGGTGGTGATGGTGGTGTTTATGCTAGTAATAGTGGTGGTGGTGGTGGTGGTGGTCGGTGTGGTGGTAATAGTGGTGGTGGTGGTAATGGTAGTCGGTGTGGTGGTAATGGTGGTGGTGATGGTGGTGTTTATGCTAGTAATAGTGGTGGTGGTGGTAATGGTAGTCGGTGTGGTGGTAATGGTGGTGGTGATGGTGGTGTTTATGCTAGTAATAGTGGTGGTGGTGGTGGTGGTGGTCGGTGTGGTGGTAATAGTGGTGGTGGTGGTAATGGTAGTCGGTGTGGTGGTAATGGTGGTGGTGATGGTGGTGTTTATGCTAGTAATAGTGGTGGTGGTGGTGTAATGGTAGTCGGTGTGGTGGTAATGGTGGTGGTGATGGTGGTGTTTATGCTAGTAATAGTGGTGGTGGTGGTAATGGTAGTCGGTGTGGTGGTAATGGTGGTGGTGATGGTGGTGTTTATGCTAGTAATAGTGGTGGTGGTGGTGGTGGTGGTCGGTGTGGTGGTAATGGTGGTGGTGGTGGTAATGGTAGTCGGTGTGGTGGTAATGGTGGTGGTGATGGTGATGTTTATGCTAGTAATAGTGGTGGTGGTGGTGTAATGGTAGTCGGTGTGGTGGTAATGGTGGTGGTGATGGTGGTGTTTATGCTAGTAATAGTGGTGGTGGTGGTGGTGGTGGTCGGTGTGGTGGTAATGGTGGTGGTGATGGTGGTGTTTATGCTAGTAATAGTGGTGGTGGTGGTGGTGGTGGTCGGTGTGGTGGTAATAGTGGTGGTGGTGGTGGTGTTTATGCTAGTAATAGTGGTGGTGGTGGTGGTGGTGGTCGGTGTGGTGGTAATGGTGGTGGTGGTGGTAATGGTAGTCGGTGTGGTGGTAATGGTGGTGGTGATGGTGATGTTTATGCTAGTAATAGTGGTGGTGGTGGTGTAATGGTAGTCGGTGTGGTGGTAATGGTGGTGGTGATGGTGGTGTTTATGCTAGTAATAGTGGTGGTGGTGGTAATGGTAGTCGGTGTGGTGGTAATGGTGGTGGTGATGGTGGTGTTTATGCTAGTAATAGTGGTGGTGGTGGTAATGGTAGTCGGTGTGGTGGTAATGGTGGTGGTGATGGTGGTGTTTATGCTAGTAATAGTGGTGGTGGTGGTGGTAATGGTAGTCGGTGTGGTGGTAATGGTGGTGGTGATGGTGGTGTTTATGCTAGTAATAGTGGTGGTGGTGGTAATGGTAGTCGGTGTGGTGGTAATGGTGGTGGTGATGGTGGTGTTTATGCTAGTAATAGTGGTGGTGGTGGTGTAATGGTAGTCGGTGTGGTGGTAATGGTGGTGGTGATGGTGGTGTTTATGCTAGTAATAGTGGTGGTGGTGGTGGTGGTGGTCGGTGTGGTGGTAATGGTGGTGGTGATGGTGGTGTTTATGCTAGTAATAGTGGTGGTGGTGGTGGTGGTGGTCGGTGTGGTGGTAATGGTGGTGGTGGTGGTAATGGTAGTCGGTGTGGTGGTAATGGTGGTGGTGATGGTGGTGTTTATGCTAGTAATAGTGGTGGTGGTGGTGTAATGGTAGTCGGTGTGGTGGTAATGGTGGTGGTGATGGTGGTGTTTATGCTAGTAATAGTGGTGGTGGTGGTGGTGGTGGTCGGTGTGGTGGTAATAGTGGTGGTGGTGGTAATGGTAGTCGGTGTGGTGGTAATGGTGGTGGTGATGGTGGTGTTTATGCTAGTAATAGTGGTGGTGGTGGTGTAATGGTAGTCGGTGTGGTGGTAATGGTGGTGGTGATGGTGGTGTTTATGCTAGTAATAGTGGTGGTGGTGGTGTAATGGTAGTCGGTGTGGTGGTAATGGTGGTGGTGATGGTGGTGTTTATGCTAGTAATAGTGGTGGTGGTGGTGGTGGTGGTCGGTGTGGTGGTAATAGTGGTGGTGGTGGTAATGGTAGTCGGTGTGGTGGTAATGGTGGTGGTGATGGTGGTGTTTATGCTAGTAATAGTGGTGGTGGTGGTGTAATGGTAGTCGGTGTGGTGGTAATGGTGGTGGTGATGGTGGTGTTTATGCTAGTAATAGTGGTGGTGGTGGTGGTGGTGGTCGGTGTGGTGGTAATAGTGGTGGTGGTGGTAATGGTAGTCGGTGTGGTGGTAATGGTGGTGGTGATGGTGGTGTTTATGCTAGTAATAGTGGTGGTGGTGGTGTAATGGTAGTCGGTGTGGTGGTAATGGTGGTGGTGATGGTGGTGTTTATGCTAGTAATAGTGGTGGTGGTGGTGGTGGTGGTCGGTGTGGTGGTAATAGTGGTGGTGGTGGTAATGGTAGTCGGTGTGGTGGTAATGGTGGTGGTGATGGTGGTGTTTATGCTAGTAATAGTGGTGGTGGTGGTGGTAATGGTGGTGGTGATGGTGATGTTTATGCTAGTAATAGTGGTGGTGGTGGTGGTGGTGGTCGGTGTGGTGGTAATAGTGGTGGTGGTGGTAATGGTAGTCGGTGTGGTGGTAATGGTGGTGGTGATGGTGGTGTTTATGCTAGTAATAGTGGTGGTGGTGGTAATGGTAGTCGGTGTGGTGGTAATGGTGGTGGTGATGGTGGTGTTTATGCTAGTAATAGTGGTGGTGGTGGTGGTAATGGTGGTGGTGATGGTGATGTTTATGCTAGTAATAGTGGTGGTGGTGGTGGTGGTGGTCGGTGTGGTGGTAATAGTGGTGGTGGTGGTAATGGTAGTCGGTGTGGTGGTAATGGTGGTGGTGATGGTGGTGTTTATGCTAGTAATAGTGGTGGTGGTGGTAATGGTAGTCGGTGTGGTGGTAATGGTGGTGGTGATGGTGGTGTTTATGCTAGTAATAGTGGTGGTGGTGGTGGTGGTGGTCGGTGTGGTGGTAATAGTGGTGGTGGTGGTAATGGTAGTCGGTGTGGTGGTAATGGTGGTGGTGATGGTGGTGTTTATGCTAGTAATAGTGGTGGTGGTGGTAATGGTAGTCGGTGTGGTGGTAATGGTGGTGGTGATGGTGGTGTTTATGCTAGTAATAGTGGTGGTGGTGGTGGTGGTGGTCGGTGTGGTGGTAATAGTGGTGGTGGTGGTAATGGTAGTCGGTGTGGTGGTAATGGTGGTGGTGATGGTGGTGTTTATGCTAGTAATAGTGGTGGTGGTGGTGTAATGGTAGTCGGTGTGGTGGTAATGGTGGTGGTGATGGTGGTGTTTATGCTAGTAATAGTGGTGGTGGTGGTGGTGGTGGTCGGTGTGGTGGTAATGGTGGTGGTGGTGGTAATGGTAGTCGGTGTGGTGGTAATGGTGGTGGTGATGGTGATGTTTATGCTAGTAATAGTGGTGGTGGTGGTGTAATGGTAGTCGGTGTGGTGGTAATGGTGGTGGTGATGGTGGTGTTTATGCTAGTAATAGTGGTGGTGGTGGTGTAATGGTAGTCGGTGTGGTGGTAATGGTGGTGGTGATGGTGGTGTTTATGCTAGTAATAGTGGTGGTGGTGGTGGTGGTGGTCGGTGTGGTGGTAATAGTGGTGGTGGTGGTAATGGTAGTCGGTGTGGTGGTAATGGTGGTGGTGATGGTGGTGTTTATGCTAGTAATAGTGGTGGTGGTGGTGGTGGTGGTGTTTATGCTAGTAATAGTGGTGGTGGTGGTGATGGTGGTGTTTATGCTAGTAATAGTGGTGGTGGTGGTGTAATGGTAGTCGGTGTGGTGGTAATGGTGGTGGTGATGGTGGTGTTTATGCTAGTAATAGTGGTGGTGGTGGTGTAATGGTAGTCGGTGTGGTGGTAATGGTGGTGGTGATGGTGGTGTTTATGCTAGTAATAGTGGTGGTGGTGGTGGTGGTGGTCGGTGTGGTGGTGTTTATGCTAGTAATAGTGGTGGTGGTGGTGTAATGGTAGTCGGTGTGGTGGTAATGGTGGTGGTGATGGTGGTGTTTATGCTAGTAATAGTGGTGGTGGTGGTGGTGGTGGTCGGTGTGGTGGTAATAGTGGTGGTGGTGGTAATGGTAGTCGGTGTGGTGGTAATGGTGGTGGTGATGGTGGTGTTTATGCTAGTAATAGTGGTGGTGGTGGTGGTGGTGGTCGGTGTGGTGGTGTTTATGCTAGTAATAGTGGTGGTGGTGGTGTAATGGTAGTCGGTGTGGTGGTAATGGTGGTGGTGATGGTGGTGTTTATGCTAGTAATAGTGGTGGTGGTGGTGGTGGTGGTCGGTGTGGTGGTAATAGTGGTGGTGGTGGTAATGGTAGTCGGTGTGGTGGTAATGGTGGTGGTGATGGTGGTGTTTATGCTAGTAATAGTGGTGGTGGTGGTGGTGGTGGTCGGTGTGGTGGTGTTTATGCTAGTAATAGTGGTGGTGGTGGTGTAATGGTAGTCGGTGTGGTGGTAATGGTGGTGGTGATGGTGGTGTTTATGCTAGTAATAGTGGTGGTGGTGGTGTAATGGTAGTCGGTGTGGTGGTAATGGTGGTGGTGATGGTGGTGTTTATGCTAGTAATAGTGGTGGTGGTGGTGTAATGGTAGTCGGTGTGGTGGTAATGGTGGTGGTGATGGTGGTGTTTATGCTAGTAATAGTGGTGGTGGTGGTGGTGGTGGTCGGTGTGGTGGTAATGGTGGTGGTGGTGGTAATGGTAGTCGGTGTGGTGGTAATGGTGGTGGTGATGGTGGTGTTTATGCTAGTAATAGTGGTGGTGGTGGTGGTGGTGGTCGGTGTGGTGGTGTTTATGCTAGTAATAGTGGTGGTGGTGGTGTAATGGTAGTCGGTGTGGTGGTAATGGTGGTGGTGATGGTGGTGTTTATGCTAGTAATAGTGGTGGTGGTGGTGTAATGGTAGTCGGTGTGGTGGTAATGGTGGTGGTGATGGTGGTGTTTATGCTAGTAATAGTGGTGGTGGTGGTGTAATGGTAGTCGGTGTGGTGGTAATGGTGGTGGTGATGGTGGTGTTTATGCTAGTAATAGTGGTGGTGGTGGTGTAATGGTAGTCGGTGTGGTGGTAATGGTGGTGGTGATGGTGGTGTTTATGCTAGTAATAGTGGTGGTGGTGGTGTAATGGTAGTCGGTGTGGTGGTAATGGTGGTGGTGATGGTGGTGTTTATGCTAGTAATAGTGGTGGTGGTGGTGTAATGGTAGTCGGTGTGGTGGTAATGGTGGTGGTGATGGTGGTGTTTATGCTAGTAATAGTGGTGGTGGTGGTGTAATGGTAGTCGGTGTGGTGGTAATGGTGGTGGTGATGGTGGTGTTTATGCTAGTAATAGTGGTGGTGGTGGTGTAATGGTAGTCGGTGTGGTGGTAATGGTGGTGGTGATGGTGGTGTTTATGCTAGTAATAGTGGTGGTGGTGGTGTAATGGTAGTCGGTGTGGTGGTAATGGTGGTGGTGATGGTGGTGTTTATGCTAGTAATATTGGTGGTGGTGGTGGTAATGGTGGTGGTGATGGTGGTGTTTGTGCTAGTAATAGTAGTGGTGGTGGTGGTAATGGTGGTGGTGATGGTGGTGACGGTAGTCGTGGTGGTAATGGTGGTGGTGATGGTGGTTTTTGTGCTAGTAATAGTGGTGGTGGTAGTCGTGGTGGTGGTTATGTTAGTCGTGGTAGTAATAGTGGTGGTGTTTGTGCTAGTAAGAGTGGTGGTGGTGGTGGTGGTGGTGGTGGTGGTTATGGTAGTCGTGGTAGTAATAGTGGTGGTGGTGGTGGTAGTCGTGGTGATGGTAGTAATGTCTGGGGGTGAAGGGAGCGGTAGTGGTGTTGACGGTTGTGGTATTGTTGTTGCTGATAGTGGTTGTGGTGATGATGGTAATGGTGGTTGTTAATTTGGTAGTATGTAGTATTAATGGTAACATGTGGTGTCGGTGGTAACATGTGGTGTCGGTGGTAGTATGTAGTATTAATGGTAACATGTGGTGTCGGTGGTAGTATGTAGTCGTAATGGTAACATGTGGTGTCGGTGGTAGTATGTAGTATTAATGGTAACATGTGGTGTCGGTGGTAGTATGTAGTATTGGTGGTAACATGTGGTGTCGGTGGTAGTATGTAGTATTAATGGTAACATGTGGTGTCGGTGGTAGTATGTAGTCGTAATGGTAACATGTGGTGTCGGTGGTAGTATGTAGTCGTAATGGTAACATGTGGTGTCGGTGGTAGTATGTAGTATTAATGGTAACATGTGGTGTCGGTGGTAGTATGTAGTATTGGTGGTAACATGTGGTGTCGGTGGTAGTATGTAGTATTAATGGTAACATGTGGTGTCGGTGGTAGTATGTAGTCGTAATGGTAACATGTGGTGTCGGTGGTAGTATGTAGTATTAATGGTAACATGTGGTGTCGGTGGTAGTATGTAGTATTGGTGGTAACATGTGGTGTCGGTGGTAGTATGTAGTATTAATGGTAAGATGTGGTGTCGATGGTAGTATGTAGTATTGGTGGTAACATGTGGTGTCGGTGGTAGTATGTAGTATTGGTGGTAACATGTGGTGTCGGTGGTAGTATGTAGTATTGGTGGTAACATGTGGTGTCGGTGGTAGTATGTAGTATTAATGGTAACATGTGGTGTCGGTGGTAGTATGTAGTATTGGTGGTAACATGTGGTGTCGGTGGTAGTATGTAGTATTAATGGTAAGATGTGGTGTCGATGGTAGTATGTAGTATTGGTGGTAACATGTGGTGTCGGTGGTAGTATGTAGTATTGGTGGTAACATGTGGTGTCGGTGGTAGTATGTAGTATTGGTGGTAACATGTGGTGTCGGTGGTAGTATGTAGTATTAATGGTAACATGTGGTGTCGGTGGTAGTATGTAGTATTGGTGGTAACATGTGGTGTCGGTGGTAGTATGTAGTATTAATGGTAAGATGTGGTGTCGATGGTAGTATGTAGTATTGGTGGTAACATGTGGTGTCGGTGGTAGTATGTAGTATTGGTGGTAACATGTGGTGTCGGTGGTAGTATGTAGTATTGGTGGTAACATGTGGTGTCGGTGGTAGTATGTAGTATTAATGGTAACATGTGGTGTCGGTGGTAGTATGTAGTATTGGTGGTAACATGTGGTGTCGGTGGTAGTATGTAGTATTAATGGTAAGATGTGGTGTCGATGGTAGTATGTAGTATTGGTGGTAACATGTGGTGTCGGTGGTAGTATGTAGTATTGGTGGTAACATGTGGTGTCGGTGGTAGTATGTAGTATTGGTGGTAACATGTGGTGTCGGTGGTAGTATGTAGTATTAATGGTAACATGTGGTGTCGGTGGTAGTATGTAGTATTGGTGGTAACATGTGGTGTCGGTGGTAGTATGTAGTATTAATGGTAAGATGTGGTGTCGATGGTAGTATGTAGTATTGGTGGTAACATGTGGTGTCGGTGGTAGTATGTAGTATTGGTGGTAACATGTGGTGTCGGTGGTAGTATGTAGTATTAATGGTAACATGTGGTGTCGGTGGTAGTATGTAGTATTGGTGGTAACATGTGGTGTCGGTGGTAGTATGTAGTATTAATGGTAACATGTGGTGTCGGTGGTAGTATGTAGTATTGGTGGTAACATGTGGTGTCAGTGGTAGTATGTAGTATTAATGGTAAGATGTGGTGTCGATGGTAGTATGTAGTATTGGTGGTAACATGTGGTGTCGGTGGTAGTATGTAGTATTAATGGTAACATGTGGTGTCGGTGGTAGTATGTAGTATTAATGGTAAGATGTGGTGTCGATGGTAGTATGTAGTATTGGTGGTAACATGTGGTGTCGGTGGTAGTATGTAGTATTAATGGTAACATGTGGTGTCGGTGGTAGTATGTAGTATTAATGGTAAGATGTGGTGTCGATGGTAGTATGTAGTATTGGTGGTAACATGTGGTGTCGGTGGTAGTATGTAGTATTAATGGTAAGATGTGGTGTCGATGGTAGTATGTAGTATTGGTGGTAACATGTGGTGTCGGTGGTAGTATGTAGTATTAATGGTAAGATGTGGTGTCGATGGTAGTATGTAGTATTGGTGGTAACATGTGGTGTCGGTGGTAGTATGTAGTATTAATGGTAAGATGTGGTGTCGATGGTAGTATGTAGTATTGGTGGTAACATGTGGTGTCGGTGGTAGTATGTAGTATTAATGGTAAGATGTGGTGTCGATGGTAGTATGTAGTATTGGTGGTAACATGTGGTGTCGGTGGTAGTATGTAGTATTAATGGTAAGATGTGGTGTCGATGGTAGTATGTAGTATTGGTGGTAACATGTGGTGTCGGTGGTAGTATGTAGTATTAATGGTAAGATGTGGTGTCGATGGTAGTATGTAGTATTGGTGGTAACATGTGGTGTCGGTGGTAGTATGTAGTATTGGTGGTAACATGTGGTGTCGGTGGTAGTATGTAGTATTAATGGTAAGATGTGGTGTCGATGGTAGTATGTAGTATTGGTGGTAACATGTGGTGTCGGTGGTAGTATGTAGTATTGGTGGTAACATGTGGTGTCGGTGGTAGTATGTAGTATTGGTGGTAACATGTGGTGTCGGTGGTAGTATGTAGTATTAATGGTAACATGTGGTGTCGGTGGTAGTATGTAGTATTGGTGGTAACATGTGGTGTCGGTGGTAGTATGTAGTATTAATGGTAAGATGTGGTGTCGATGGTAGTATGTAGTATTGGTGGTAACATGTGGTGTCGGTGGTAGTATGTAGTATTGGTGGTAACATGTGGTGTCGGTGGTAGTATGTAGTATTAATGGTAACATGTGGTGTCGGTGGTAGTATGTAGTATTGGTGGTAACATGTGGTGTCGGTGGTAGTATGTAGTATTAATGGTAACATGTGGTGTCGGTGGTAGTATGTAGTATTGGTGGTAACATGTGGTGTCGGTGGTAGTATGTAGTATTAATGGTAAGATGTGGTGTCGATGGTAGTATGTAGTATTGGTGGTAACATGTGGTGTCGGTGGTAGTATGTAGTATTAATGGTAACATGTGGTGTCGGTGGTAGTATGTAGTATTAATGGTAAGATGTGGTGTCGATGGTAGTATGTAGTATTGGTGGTAACATGTGGTGTCGGTGGTAGTATGTAGTATTAATGGTAACATGTGGTGTCGGTGGTAGTATGTAGTATTAATGGTAAGATGTGGTGTCGATGGTAGTATGTAGTATTGGTGGTAACATGTGGTGTCGGTGGTAGTATGTAGTATTAATGGTAAGATGTGGTGTCGATGGTAGTATGTAGTATTGGTGGTAACATGTGGTGTCGGTGGTAGTATGTAGTATTAATGGTAAGATGTGGTGTCGATGGTAGTATGTAGTATTGGTGGTAACATGTGGTGTCGGTGGTAGTATGTAGTATTAATGGTAAGATGTGGTGTCGATGGTAGTATGTAGTATTGGTGGTAACATGTGGTGTCGGTGGTAGTATGTAGTATTAATGGTAAGATGTGGTGTCGATGGTAGTATGTAGTATTGGTGGTAACATGTGGTGTCGGTGGTAGTATGTAGTATTAATGGTAAGATGAGGTGTCGATGGTAGTATGTAGTATTGGTGGTAACATGTGGTGTCGGTGGTAGTATGTAGTATTAATGGTAAGATGTGGTGTCGATGGTAGTATGTAGTATTGGTGGTAACATGTGGTGTCGGTGGTAGTATGTAGTATTAATGGTAAGATGTGGTGTCGATGGTAGTATGTAGTATTGGTGGTAACATGTGGTGTCGGTGGTAGTATGTAGTATTAATGGTAACATGTGGTGTCGGTGGTAGTATGTAGTATTAATGGTAAGATGTGGTGTCGATGGTAGTATGTAGTATTGGTGGTAACATGTGGTGTCGGTGGTAGTATGTAGTATTGGTGGTAACATGTGGTGTCGGTGGTAGTATGTAGTATTAATGGTAACATGTGGTGTCGGTGGTAGTATGTAGTATTAATGGTAAGATGTGGTGTCGATGGTAGTATGTAGTATTGGTGGTAACATGTGGTGTCGGTGGTAGTATGTAGTATTAATGGTAACATGTGGTGTCGGTGGTAGTATGTAGTATTAATGGTAACATGTAGTGTCGGTGGTAGTATGTAGTATTAATGGTAACATGTGGTGTCGGTGGTAGTATGTAGTCGTAATGGTAACATGTGGTGTCGGTGGTAGTATGTAGTATTAATGGTAACATGTGGTGTCGGTGGTAGTATGTAGTATTAATGGTAACATGTGGTGTCGGTGGTAGTATGTAGTATTAATGGTAACATGTGGTGTCGGTGGTAGTATGTAGTATTAATGGTAACATGTGGTATCGGTGGTAGTATGTAGTATTAATGGTAACATGTGGTGTCGGTGGTAGTATGTAGTATTAATGGTAACATGTGGTGTCGGTGGTAGTATGTAGTATTAATGGTAACATGTGGTGTCGGTGGTAGTATGTAGTATTAATGGTAACATGTAGTGTCGGTGGTAGTATGTAGTATTAATGGTAACATGTGGTGTCGGTGGTAGTATGTAGTATTAATGGTAACATGTGGTGTCGGTGGTAGTATGTAGTATCGGTGTTAGCATGTAGTGTCGGTGGTAGTATGTAGTATTAATGGTAACATGTGGTGTCGGTGGTAGTATGTAGTATTAATGGTAACATGTGGTGTCGGTGGTAGTATGTAGTCGTAATGGTAACATGTGGTGTCGGTGGTAGTATGTAGTATTAATGGTAACATGTGGTGTCGCTGGTAGTATGTAGTATTAATGGTAACATGTGGTATCGGTGGTAGTATGTAGTATTAATGGTAACATGTGGTGTCGGTGGTAGTATGTAGTATTAATGGTAACATGTGGTGTCGGTGGTAGTATGTAGTATTAATGGTAACATGTGGTATCGGTGGTAGTATGTAGTATTAATGGTAACATGTGGTGTCGGTGGTAGTATGTAGTATTAATGGTAACATGTGGTGTCGGTGGTAGTATGTAGTATTAATGGTAACATGTGGTGTCGGTGGTAGTATGTAGTATTAATGGTAACATGTGGTGTCGGTGGTAGTATGTAGTATTAATGGTAACATGTGGTGTCGGTGGTAGTATGTAGTATTAATGGTAACATGTGGTATCGGTGGTAGTATGTAGTATTAATGGTAACATGTGGTGTCGGTGGTAGTATGTAGTATTAATGGTAACATGTGGTGTCGGTGGTAGTATGTAGTATTAATGGTAACATGTGGTGTCGGTGGTAGTATGTAGTATTAATGGTAACATGTAGTGTCGGTGGTAGTATGTAGTATTAATGGTAACATGTGGTGTCGGTGGTAGTATGTAGTATTAATGGTAACATGTGGTGTCGGTGGTAGTATGTAGTATTAATGGTAACATGTGGTGTCGGTGGTAGTATGTAGTCGTAATGGTAACATGTGGTGTCGGTGGTAGTATGTAGTATTAATGGTAACATGTGGTGTCAGTGGTAGTATGTAGTATTAATGGTAACATGTGGTATCGGTGGTAGTATGTAGTATTAATGGTAACATGTGGTGTCGGTGGTAGTATGTAGTATTAATGGTAACATGTGGTGTCGGTGGTAGTATGTAGTATTAATGGTAACATGTAGTGTCGGTGGTAGTATGTAGTATTAATGGTAACATGTGGTGTCGGTGGTAGTATGTAGTATTAATGGTAACATGTGGTGTCGGTGGTAGTATGCAGTATTGGTGGTAGCATGTGGTGTTGGTGGTAGTATGCAGTATTGGTGGTAGCATGTGGTGTCGGTGGTAGTATGTGGTATTAATGGTAACATGTGGTGTCGGTGGTAGTATGTAGTATTAATGGTAACATGTGGTATCGGTGGTAGTATGTAGTATCGGTGTTAGCATGTGGTGTCGGTGTAGTATGTAGTATTAATGGTAACATGTGGTGTCGGTGGTAGTATGTAGTATCGGTGTTAGCATGTAGTGTCGGTGGTAGTATGTAGTATTAATGGTAACATGTGGTGTCGGTGGTAGTATGTAGTATTGGTGGTAGCATGTAGTGTCGGTGGTAGTATGTAGTATTAATGGTAACATGTGGTGTCGGTGGTAGTATGTAGTATTAATGGTAACATGTGGTGTCGGTGGTAGTATGTAGTATTGGTGGTAGCATGTAGTGTCGGTGGTAGTATGTAGTATTAATGGTAACATGTGGTGTCGGTGGTAGTATGTAGTATTAATGGTAACATGTGGTGTCGGTGGTAGTATGTAGTATTAATGGTAGCATGTGGTGTCGGTGGTAGTATGTGGTATTAATGGTAACATGTGGTGTCGGTGGTAGTATGCAGTATTGGTGGTAGCATGTGGTGTCGGTGGTAGTATGTGGTATTAATGGTAACATGTGGTGTCGGTGGTAGTATGCAGTATTGGTGGTAGCATGTGGTGTCGGTGGTAGTATGTGGTATTAATGGCAACATGTGGTGTCGGTGGTAGTATGTAGTATTGGTGGTAGCATGTAATGTTGGTGGTAGTATGCAGTATTGGTGGTAGCATGTGGTGTCGGTGGTAGTATGTAGTATTAATGGTAACATGTGGTGTCGGTGGTAGTATGTAGTATTAATGGTAACATGTGGTGTCGGTGGTAGTATGTAGTATTGGTGGTAGCATGTAGTGTCGGTGGTAGTATGTAGTATTGGTGGTAGCATGTGGTGTTGGTGTTAGTATGCAGTATTGGTGGTATTATGTGGTGTCGGTGGTAGTATGCAATATTAGTAGTAGCATGTGGTGTTGGTGGTAGTATGTAGTATCGGTGGTAGCCTGTCGTGTCGGTGGTAGTATGGTAGTATGCAGTATTGGTGGTAGCCTGTGGTGTCGGTGGTAGTATGTAGTATCGGTGGTAGCCTGTCGTGTCGGTGGTAGTATGGTAGTATGCAGTATTGGTGGTAGCATGTGGTGTCGGTGGGGGTGCTGGTAGTGATGTTGATTGTGGTGATAGGGGTCCTGTAGTGGTGGGGATTGTAGTGGTGGGGATATTGGCAGTGCGGGGGGTCGACGACGTAGTGGCGGGGTTGTGGTGGAGGTAGTAGTAGTAGTAGTAGTAGTAGTAGTAGTAGTAGTAGTAGTAGTAGTAGTAGTTGTTGTTGTTGTTGTTGTTGTTGTTGTTGTTGTTGTTGTGTTGTTGTTGTTGTTGGAGAAGAAGAAGAAGAAGAAGAAGAAGAAATCACAATAATTGTTTCTACTTTAGGCACTAGGCCAGCAAATACTCAGTACATTACTGGTACTTTATTTTATCGACCCCGTAAGGATGAAAGGCAAAGTCAACCTCGGCGGGATTTGAACTCAGATCGTAAAGGGACGTAACTATGCTGGAAAGCATGGCGTCCGACCCTGATGATGAAGGTTATTGTAATAGATAAGGGTGATGATGATAATGGTAGGCATGGTTGTCATGGTGATTTTGATGGTGGTGTGATTGTGATGGTAAAGGGGATTGTGATGATGATTGTAGTGGTGGTGGTTGTGGCAGTGGTGATTATGGTGGTAGTGTTTGTGGTGGTGGTGGTTGTGGTGGTGGTGGTTGTGGTGGTGGAGGTTGTGGTGATGGTTGTGGTGGTGGTGGTGGCGGTGGTGGTGGGGGTGGGGGTCCTGGTTGTGGTGGTGGTTGTGGTTGTGGTGGTGGTTGTGGCGGTGGTGGTTGTGGTGGTGGTGGTTGTGATGATGGTTGTGGTGGTGGTGGTTGTGGCGGTGGTGGTGGTGGCGGGGTTCGTGGTTGTAGTGGTGGTGATAGTTGTGGTGGTGATAGTAGTGGTGGTGATTGTAGTAGTGGTGATAGTTGTGGTGGTGATAGTAGTGTTGGTGATAGTGGTGGTGGTGGTGGTGGTGATAGTAGTGGTGGTGATAGTTGTGGTCGTGATTGTAGTGGTGGTGATAGTTGTGGTGGTGATAGTAGTGTTGGTGATAGTGGTGGTGGTGGTGGTGGTGGTGGTGATAGTAGTGGTGGTGATAGTTGTGGTCGTGATTGTAGTGGTGGTGATAGTTGTGGTGGTGGTGGTGGTGGTGGTGATAGTAGTGGTGGTGATAGTTGTGGTCGTGATTGTAGTGGTGGTGATAGTTGTGGTGGTGGTGGTGGTGGTGGTGATAGTAGTGTTGGTGATAGTAGTGGTGGTGATAGTAGTGGTGGTGATAGTTGTGGTGGTGATAGTAGTGGTGATAGTAGTGTTGGTGATTGTATTAGTGGTGATTGTAGTGGTGGTGATAGTAGTGGTGGTGATTGTAGTGGTGGTGATTGTAGTGGTGGTGATAGTTGTGGTGGTGATAGTAGTGTTGGTGATAGTAGTGGTGGTGATAGTAGTGGTGGTGATAGTTGTGGTCGTGATTGTAGTGGTGATAGTAGTGTTGGTGATTGTAGTGGTGGTGATAGTAGTGGTGGTGATTGTAGTGGTGGTGATTGTAGTGGTGCTGATAGTTGTGGTGCTGATAGTAGTGCTGGTGATAGTTGTGGTGGTGATAGTAGTGGTGGTGATAGTTGTGGTGATGATAGTAGTGGTGGTGATAGTAGTGTGGTGATAGTAGTGGTGGTGATAGTAGTGGTGATAGTAGTGTTGGTGATTGTAGTAGTGGTGATTGTAGTGGTGGTGATAGTAGTGGTGGTGATTGTAGTGGTGGTGATAGTAGTGGTGGTGATAGTTGTGGTGGTGATAGTAGTGGTGGTGATTGTAGTGGTGGGGATTTTAGTGGTGGTGATAGTAGTGGTGGGGATTGTAGTGGTGGTGATAGTAGTGGTGGTGATAGTAGTGGTGGGGATTGTAGTGGTGGTGATAGTAGTGTTGGTGATAGTAGTGGTGGTGATAGTAGTGGTGGTGATAGTTGTGGTGGTGATAGTAGTGGTGATAGTAGTGTTGGTGATTGTATTAGTGGTGATTGTAGTGGTGGTGATAGTAGTGGTGGTGATTGTAGTGGTGGTGATTGTAGTGGTGGTGATAGTTGTGGTGGTGATAGTAGTGTTGGTGATAGTAGTGGTGGTGATAGTAGTGGTGGTGATAGTTGTGGTCGTGATTGTAGTGGTGATAGTAGTGTTGGTGATTGTAGTGGTGGTGATAGTAGTGGTGGTGATTGTAGTGGTGGTGATTGTAGTGGTGCTGATAGTTGTGGTGCTGATAGTAGTGCTGGTGATAGTTGTGGTGGTGATAGTAGTGGTGGTGATAGTTGTGGTGGTGATAGTAGTGGTGGTGATAGTAGTGTGGTGATAGTAGTGGTGGTGATAGTAGTGGTGATAGTAGTGTTGGTGATTGTAGTAGTGGTGATTGTAGTGGTGGTGATAGTAGTGGTGGTGATTGTAGTGGTGGTGATAGTAGTGGTGGTGATAGTTGTGGTGGTGATAGTAGTGGTGGTGATTGTAGTGGTGGGGATTTTAGTGGTGGTGATAGTAGTGGTGGGGATTGTAGTGGTGGTGATAGTAGTGGTGGTGATAGTAGTGGTGGGGATTGTAGTGGTGGTGATAGTAGTGGTGGGGATTTTAGTGGTGGTGATAGTAGTGGTGGTGATAGTAGTGGTGGGGATAGTAGTGTTGGTGATTGTAGTAGTGGTGATTGTAGTGGTGGTGATAGTAGTGGTGGTGATTGTAGTGGTGGTGATAGTAGTGGTGGTGATAGTTGTGGTGGTGATAGTAGTGGTGGTGATTGTAGTGGTGGTGATAGTAGTGGTGGTGATTGTAGTGGTGGTGATAGTAGTGGTGGTGATAGTAGTGGTGGGGATTGTAGTGGTGGTGATAGTAGTGGTGGTGATAGTAGTGGTGGTGATAGTAGTGGTGGTGATAGTAGTGGTGGTGATAGTAGTGGTGGGGATTGTAGTGGTGGTGATAGTAGTGGTGGTGATAGTAGTGGTGGTGATTGTAGTGGTGGGGATTTTAGTGGTGGTGATAGTAGTGGTGGGGATTGTAGTGGTGGTGATAGTAGTGTTCGTAATTGTAGTGGTGGTGATAGTAGTGGTGGTGATAGTAGTGGTGGTGATAGTAGTGGTGGTGATAGTAGTGGTGGTGATAGTAGTGGTGGGGATTGTAGTGGTGGTGATAGTAGTGGTGGTGATAGTAGTGGTGGGGATTGTAGTGCTGGTGATAGTTGTGGTGGTGATAGTAGTGGTGGTGATAGTTGTGGTGGTGATAGTAGTGGTGGTGATTGTAGTGGTGGTGATTGTAGTGGTGCTGATAGTTGTGGTGGTGATAGTAGTGCTGGTGATAGTTGTGGTGGTGATAGTAGTGGTGGTGATAGTTGTGGTGGTGATAGTAGTGGTGGTGATAGTAGTGGTGGTGATAGTAGTGGTGGTGATAATAGTGGTGGTGATAGTAGTGGTGGTGATAGTAGTGTGGTGATAGTAGTGGTGGGGATTGTAGTGGTGGTGATAGTAGTGGTGGTGATAGTAGTGGTGGGGATTGTAGTGGTGGTGATAGTAGTGGTGGTGATAGTAGTGGTGGTGATTGTAGTGGTGGGGATTTTAGTGGTGGTGATAGTAGTGGTGGGGATTGTAGTGGTGGTGATAGTAGTGTTCGTAATTGTAGTGGTGGTGATAGTAGTGGTGGTGATAGTAGTGGTGGTGATAGTAGTGGTGGTGATAGTAGTGGTGGGGATTGTAGTGGTGGTGATAGTAGTGGTGGTGATAGTAGTGGTGGGGATTGTAGTGGTGGTGATAGTAGTGGTGGTGATAGTAGTGGTGGTGATAGTAGTGGTGGTGATAGTAGTGTGGTGATAGTAGTGGTGGTGATAGTAGTGGTGATAGTAGTGTTGGTGATTGTAGTAGTGGTGATTGTAGTGGTGGTGATAGTAGTGGTGGTGATTGTAGTGGTGGTGATAGTAGTGGTGGTGATAGTTGTGGTGGTGATAGTGGTGGTGGTGATTGTAGTGGTGGTGATAGTAGTGGTGGTGATTGTAGTGGTGGTGATAGTAGTGGTGGTGATAGTAGTGGTGGGGATTGTAGTGGTGGTGATAGTAGTGGTGGTGATAGTAGTGGTGGGGATTGTAGTGGTGGTGATAGTAGTGGTGGTGATAGTAGTGGTGGGGATTGTAGTGGTGGTGATAGTAGTGTTCGTAATTGTAGTGGTGGTGATAGTAGTGGTGGTGATAGTAGTGTTGGTGATTGTGATTGTGTGTGACTGTTTGGGGTATTGGTGATTGTGGCCGTGGTGGTTATTGTGGTGGTGTTGGTTGTGGTGGTGATTATGGTGTTGGTGATTGTGGTGGTGATGGTGATGATTCTGGTGATTGTGTTAGGGAGGAATTATGGTGGTGCTGATTGTGGTGGTGTTGGTGATTGTGGTGTGGAGTAATTATAGTGTTCTTTATTGAGGTGGTGGTAATGTTGGCGATTGTTTTTGTAGTTGGGGTGGTTTTAGTAGTAGTGGGGAAGATTTTGTCGTTAGTTTTACTGGATGGTGTGCTGCCATCTAGCTTGGTAATGAGCAGCAATGTCACATCACAGGTCATCTCTACTGGATTTCCTTCACGTATATTTTAGCATCATCATCATCAACGTTATTATGATCATCATTATCATCATCATCATCATTATCATCTTCAATACCAATGCCAGAATTATTTACTTGGTGACGTTTAGTTATGGTCATTTTCATACTAAGCTCAAATGGTGTGCTCGACTTTGCTTTTCATCGGGATCAATAAAATAAACCCTGTTAAGTACTGGGTTTGATTCCCCACCCCCCAAAAAAACATTGTTTGCCTTGTACCTAAATTTAGAAAGCATCATTTATCTCGCTGATATTATTTAAACTCAAATCCCGCTGAAGTTAACTTTGCCTTTCCTCTTTACAGGGTCGATAAAATGAAGTACCAGTAATACACTGGAATAATTGCTGGCCTTGTGCCAAAAGTAGAAACAATTATTTAAACCAGTTATCACCTATTTTCTTTCGCCGTCTCCGTCCTCTCATTTACACACACCTACTAACTATGCTCACCAAACAATGAGGAGAGCTTCTATGTCATTGCTATAAATAGCAGCTAAAATTTGCACCAAGTCACACCCTACTATCTTGGAAAAAGAACCGACACACATGTCAATAAATAGACTGTGTGGTCGTGGCTGGAATACCTTCAATTACTGTTGGTCTGTAGCTGAACACGAACAAGAGCCACTCTCTCATTTATTCTACCACTCATTCATTCTTTCTCATCCTCAGTCTCCTTACCATATTATTGTCTTATTTTCTACTAATTTCTTTTTCTTTCTCCCAAACTCCATTCTTCCCCTCTCTTTTATCCACCCTCTTTCTCTATTTCACTCTCTATCTCACTATCTTTTTTTATCTTAATTCTTAGAGTATTATACTCATTCGCTTTCTCTATCTATTTCTACCAATCTTATGATTTCTCATTCATTGCATCTCCCACCATTTTCCTACACCTCTCACCCTTTCTCTAAACCTCCTCTTCTTTCTCTACATATCTGGTCCTGTCTCTACACCTTCCCCGTTTGTCTACAACCACAATTCTCTACACCTCCATTCTCTACAAATCCCACCCATTCTCTACAACTCTCCCCCTTTCTCTACTACTCTCACTCTTTCTCTACCAAATGTTATCTACTCTCAGCCCCTTCCTCACTTTCACACTTTTCTCTCCACTTCCTCTCATTCTCTACACCTTCCACCATTTCTCTACACTCCCTCTCATTCTCTACACTTCCTCTCATTCTCTACACTCCATCTCATTCTCTACACTCCCTCTCATTCTCTACACTTCCTCTCATTCTCTACACTCCATCTCATTCTCTACACTCCATCTCATTCTCTACACTTCCTCTCATTCTCTACAGCACTCACTCTTTCTCTACACTCCCTCTCATTCTCTACACTTCCTCTCATTCTCTACAACACTCACTCTTTCTCTACACTTTCTCTCATTCTCTACACTTCCTCTCATTCTCTACACTTCCTCTCATTCTCTACATCTTCCACCATTTCTCTACACTCCCTCTCATTCTCTACACCTTCCACCATTTCTCTACACTCCCTCTCATTCTCTACACTCCATCTCATTCTCTACACTTCCTCTCATTCTCTACAACACTCACTCTTTCTCTACACTCCCTCTCATTCTCTACACTTCCTCTCATTCTCTACAACACTCACTCTTTCTCTACACTTTCTCTCATTCTCTACACTTCATCTCATTCTCTACACTTCCTCTCATTCTCTACATCTTCCACCATTTCTCTACACTCCCTCTCATTCTCTACACCTTCCACCATTTCTCTACACTTCCTCTCATTCTCTACACCTTCCACTATTTCTCTACACTCCCTCTCATTCTCTACACTTCCTCTCATTCTCTACCACACTCACTCTTTCCCTACACTTCCTCTCATTCTCTACCACACTCACTCTTTCTCTACACTTCCTCTCATTCTCTACAACACTCACTCTTTCTCTACACTTCCTCTCATTCTCTACAACACTCACTCTTTCTCTACACTTCCTCTCATTCTCTACAACACTCACTCTTTCTCTACACTTTCTCTCATTCTCTACACTTCATCTCATTCTCTACACTTCCTCTCATTCTCTACATCTTCCACCATTTCTCTACATTCCCTCTCATTCTCTACACCTTCCACCATTTCTCTACACTTCCTCTCATTCTCTACACCTTCCACCATTTCTCTACACTCCATCTCATTCTCTACACTCCCTCTCATTCTCTACACTTCCTCTCATTCTCTACAACACTCACTCTTTCTCTACACTTGCTCTCATTCTCTACACTTCCTCTCATTCTCTACAACACTCACTCTTTCTCTACACTCCCTCTCATTCTCTACACTTCCTCTCATTCTCTACAACACTCACTCTTTCTCTACACTTTCTCTCATTCTCTACACTTCCTCTCATTCTCTACACTTCCTCTCATTCTCTACATCTTCCACCATTTCTCTACACTCCCTCTCATTCTCTACACCTTCCACCATTTCTCTACACTCCCTCTCATTCTCTACACCTTCCACCATTTCTCTACACTCCCTCTCATTCTCTACACCTTCCACCATTTCTCTACACTCCTTCTCATTCTCTACACCTTCCACCATTTCTCTACACTCCCTCTCATTCTCTACACCTTCCACCATTTCTCTACACTCCCTCTCATTCTCTACACTTCCTCTCATTCTCTACACTCCATCTCATTCTCTACACTTCCTCTCATTCTCTACAACACTCACTCTTTCTCTACACTCCCTCTCATTCTCTACACTTCCTCTCATTCTCTACAACACTCACTCTTTCTCTACACTCTCTCTCATTCTCTACACTTCATCTCATTCTCTACACTTCCTCTCATTCTCTACATCTTCCACCATTTCTCTACACTCCCTCTCATTCTCTACACCTTCCACCATTTCTCTACACTTCCTCTCATTCTCTACACCTTCCACCATTTCTCTACACTCCCTCTCATTCTCTACACTTCCTCTCATTCTCTACCACACTCACTCTTTCCCTACACTTCCTCTCATTCTCTACCACACTCACTCTTTCTCTACACTTCCTCTCATTCTCTACAACACTCACTCTTTCTCTACACTTCCTCTCATTCTCTACAACACTCACTCTTTCTCTACACTTCCTCTCATTCTCTACAACACTCACTCTTTCTCTACACTTCCTCTCATTCTCTACAACACTCACTCTTTCTCTACACTTCCTCTCATTCTCTACAACACTCACTCTTTCTCTACACTTCCTCTCATTCTCTACAACACTCACTCTTTCTCTACACTTCCTCTCATTCTCTACAACACTCACTCTTTCTCTACACTTCCTCTCATTCTCTACAACACTCACTCTTTCTCTACACTTCCTCTCATTCTCTACAACACTCACTCTTTCTCTACACTTGCTCTCATTCTCTACACTTCCTCTCATTCTCTACAACACTCACTCTTTCTCTACACTTCCCCTCATTCTCTACACTTCCTCTCATTCTCTACAACACTCACTCTTTCTCTACACTTCCTCTCATTCTCTACAACACTCACTCTTTCTCTACATTTCCTCTCATTCTCTACAACACTCACTTTTCCTCTACACTTCCTCTCATTCTCTACAACACTCACTCTTTCTCTACACTTCCTCTCATTCTCTACAACACTCACTCTTTCTCTACACTTCCTCTCATTCTCTACACCTTTCACCATTTCTCTTCACTCCCTCTACAACTCTCACTCTTTCTTTACAACTCTCGCACTTTCTATACACCCCCACCCTTTCTCTGCAACTCACTCTTTTTCTACCTAACTTTATCTACTCTCAGTCCCCTCTTCACTCTCCCACGTTTCCTCCCTCCGTCTCTTCTCGTTTTCCCTACCAATTCTCTCCCTCTCTCTCTCTCTTCCTTTTATTTCTCTTTGTTTTATGTTCCTAATTCTCTCCATTTTTCTACCACTTTCATTCTTTCTAACCATCTTTCCCCTCTTTCTTACTTTTCCTTTCCTATTATCTATTCTCTCGGACTTTCTTTGTTTACTGTTTAGTGGGGGAGGTAAAATCACTACCCACGACACTTTTCAGGGACTTTCAGACTGGCAGAGAGCAAAATATTTCCCAGCCGAAATCCTGACAGAAATATTTGGAACACACGGGCAGAGGTGATCGCTAAAGCCACTCAAGGATCAAGTAGCAATATTAACCCTTTAGCATTTACATTACTCTATATTTACTAGTGTATTTTCACGGGAAACACTTTATTTCAAATAATTATCTCACATGATATCGAATCTATGAGATTTTCATATTATATATTTTGAGAATATGTTATGTCCCTTTACGATCTGAGTTCAAATCCCGCCGAGGTTGACTTTGCCTTTCATCCTTACGGGGTCGATAAAATAAAGTACCAGTAATGCACTGGATAATTGCTGGCCTTGTGCCTAAAGTAGAAACAATTATTTATTGTATTGAAGGGCGGTGGATTGGCAGTATCGGTAGAGGGTCGGACGCAATGCTTTGACGCATAGAGTTACGGCCCTTGCCATTCTAAGTTCAAATCCCGCCGAGGTTAACTTTGCCTTTCATCCTTAGGGGTCGATAAAATGAAGTACCAGTAATGCACTGGGTAATTGCTGGCCTTGTGCCAAAAGTAGAAACAATTATATATTTTGAGAACAAAAACCTTAATATAAGTATGAGCAGTTGGTTATAGCCAGTTTGAACAGAAAGAGGTGAGAGAATTCTGGCCGGATACGGCCGGTTTAAATGCTAAAGGGTTAAACCGAGTCACTCATTATGTCTACCACCCAAATATGCCGCTGCAAAATTTGAACTAAGAACATCAAGATGCAAATCAAATGCCACAATGCATCTTACCCGATGTTCTAACAATTGTGTCAATCTAGCGCCATAGATTGGTATTTTATATTATCGACCCCAAAAGGATGAAAGGTAAAGTTGACATCGGCCGAATTTGAACTCAGAACATAGAAGGTCAGAACAAATAAGATTCTACTTTTGGCACAAGGCCAGAAATTACACCAGTGCATTACTGGTACTTTATTTTATCGACCCCGTAAGGATGAAAGGCAAAGTTAACCTCGGCGAGATTTGAACTCAGAACGTAAAGGGCCATAACTCTATGTCGCAAAGCATGTTGTCTGACGCTCTACCGATACTGCCATAATGTAAGAAATTTGGTCCTACGCTCTAGCAATTCAGCCACTTCGTCCCCTTTATCATACCAGACATCTTATACACACTTTTTCCTTCTACTCCCATTTTTCAACAACTTCCCCGTTTTCTCTCTCCCTCTCTCTTTCTCTTTCTCTTTCCTTCTCTTTCTTTCTATCTCTCTCTCTCTCCTCTCTCTCTCTCTCTCTCTCTTATATATATATATATATATATATATATATATATATATATATATACATGCATACATACATACATGCATGCATACATACTTGCGTACATACATACATGCATATATACGTACATACATACATGCATACATACATGCATACATATATACATACATACGTGCATACATACATACATACATACATACATACATAAATACATACATACATACATACATACATACATACATACATACATGCATGCATACATGATGGCTGTCCCCTCGTTATCGAGTATGGCCATTGCACGATATACCATTATTAATAATTGTTTCTACTTTAGGCACAAGGCCAGCAAATTCACCAGTGCATTACTGGTACTTTATTTTATCGACCCCGTAAGGATGAAAGGCAAAGTCAACCTCGGCGGGATTTGAACTCAGATCGTAAAGGGACGTAACTATGCTGGAAAGCATGGCGTCCGACCCTCCACTGATACTGCCAATCCACCAATAATTATTAATTCATTCTATTGTGCAATGCCTGAAGATATTTTTTAAAGATATTTTATATAATGTCAGCTATCTTTCTTTCTGTCTCATTCTCTTTCCCGCTCTCTCTATACATCTTAACGGCGTATATGTAATTTGCTTTCTCTCTTATTTTAGTTTTGTCCTATTTCTGTCTGTCTTGTCTGTCTCTGTCTGTCTGTCAGTTTCCCCGCTACCACCACCACCACCACCACCACCACCACCGCCACCATAATCTCTTCTCGTTTCTCTATTTTCCTTTCATTTCCATTGTATTTTCTGTCCCCTCCACTCATTCTCCATACATTTGTCTTCAGTCATTCATTTCATTTTTCTTCTTTTTGTTTCTCTTTTTTTCCTCCTTTCTTTTGCTTTTTTCTTTCTTTTTTTTTTTTCCTTTCCTTCTTTGTGCTCCAGAATGGCCGCTGCAAAAAGGCGGCCATTCTGTAAGAATACAAGAATGCACGCACATACACTTTTTAAAATTTGCATAAATAAGCAAACGTATGCAAGCATTCATACGCAATTCATATACACACATACTCATATACACGCATACGCAATCGCACGCATTCACTTATATTGGACAAACAGCAAGCAAAAAGTTGCACGCATGCATATTGAGAATACATACATACATACACATACTCTTTCTCTCTCTTTCTCTCTCTCTCTCACACACACACACACACACACACATATATATGCATGTATATATTCATGTATGTATATATCAAACTTCATCCACCCTTCTCCATTTCATAACCAACACCCCAAACCCCACCTCTTCACCACCATCATCAACACCACCACACTACCGCCAATAGCATCGACGAATACAACAACAACAACAATAACAACATCACTAATACGACCACCACCAGCTTCTCAAATGCGCCCCCCCCTCCCCAATTCTGTCTACTCCATACCATTCTACAACACCACCTCCACCACCACCACATCATTCCATTCCAGTCCACCCCACCCACGACTCTTCCTCAACTTTACTCCTCCACTTCATTCCCCCCCCCCCTTCGCAACCCTCAGACTGTCAACTGATATGCGTAGCCTAGAAGGACGGTTGTAAGTAACCAAGATGGTGGTGGCGATGGCGTTAGAACCAAAAGCAAAAGTATGACAATCTAGAATAAGACCCGCCCCTGTCCCGTGGGATATTTCTCTTTCTCTTACTTATTGTTGTTGTTGATCTTGTTAATCTTGTTACTGTTGCTGATGTTGCTTTTGTTGCTAAAATCTGAACCAGATGTGTATCTTAATCTCCAACCTGGGGAGCCGCCATTAAAATCTGCACTAGGAAATCCAGAACACCAAATAAATAAATAAATATATAAAATAAAATAACAATAATAAATAAATGAATAAAATAAAATAAGAAAATCTTTATTCACCAGTACTGACTAAGCGAGTTATGGCTGTTCCTTTTAATTTACCCACTCCCATGTGCTTTGCTATATGCTTATGTATGCTACTTAGTGTTAATGTTTCTCAGAATTTCCGTTCTGTTATAACATTCTTTCTTTTTTCTTCTTCCTCTTTTTGTCATCTCCGTAAAGACAGCGTGGGTGGGGTTTGGAATGGCGACCATAAGAACATTTAAAGTTATATAAATGAAAATGTCTAATTTGAAGTATATAAATATGTCTTTGGATATATATTTTTTGGTTTATTTCCTTCTTTTTCTTTAATTCTATTTAAATAAATAATATTTCTATTTAAAACAAAACACATTTGATTGCATTTATCTATCTATCAATCTATCTATCTACCTATCTATCTATCTATCTATCTATCTATCTATCTATCTATCTATCTATCTATCTAATCCTCTCTCTCTCTCTCTCTCTCTCTCTCTCTCTCTCTCTCTCTCTCAGTATATATATACATACTCACATACATACACACACACACACATAAACATAGAGCGTTTTAGAAACTTTGCTTTGATAACCGAAACATTAATATATGTTTATTTTTAATTAAATTTTTAAAATAAAATAATCTGAAAAATATAATGTAATAATGTAGTCTGAAAAGTATAATGTAATAAAAAAATCTATAAATAAATTATAATTTCTTCGAATTGAGAAGCAATACAATATTGAATTTGTATTTCATAATCTATTTATAATTGTTTCTACTATTGGCACAAGGCCAGAAAATTACCCAGTACATTACTGGTACTTTATTTTATCGACCCCGTAAGGATGAAAGGCAAAGTTAACCTCGGCGGGATTTGAACTCAGAATGGCAAGGGCCGTAACTCTATGCGTCAAAGCATGGCGTCCGAACCTCTACCGATACTGCCAATCCGTCCCTCTATCAGTATTCCTATTATCTCTACACATTGAATTCATTAAAACTAACCTAATTTTAGCAGTGCTAACTCTTTTACAGTACTCGCTACTTTTTCTGTTTTCTTGCATATTTGCAGACCTCTCAACCCTCCCCGTCCGACGAGGAGATCTCCCACGCAATCTGGGGTGGGTGAGAGATGTCTTCTCTTGTGAAAATGTGTATGGCTTTTATTATGTAAAAGCTCCCCGTTTTGGGGGATTTTTTTTTATGTTGCTCCCCGTTTGGATTTTAGAGGTTGGAAGGTCTGTAGGTGCTAACTGCGTTTGGTAACAGCTTCCTTTTGGGGATTTTGTAGCCTTATGGCTGAACCTTTCGAAATTTGGGAGTTCTACTTGTCTAGCAAGGCGGTCAAGTGGCCGTCATTAGAATGTCAGATAAAGTCCATAGCGATATTTGTTCCGGCTCCCTGCGACCTCTGTTCAAATCCCGCCGAAGTCAACTTTGCCTTTCACCATTTAGAGGTCGATAAATAAAATACCAGTTCAATAATGGAGTCGAGCTTCCGCAATATCCCCCCCCCCTCTCTCTCTCTCTTTAACTAAAAGAAATCTGGTAAGTGACTTGATCTGCTGAAACTAAAGCAAATTACACCGTGGAAGTGTTAGTTTAGCTATTAGAAAGGACACTAAAATATCACACATAAAACTATGAAATATACTTTACATTTACCGTTTATTTCTTGGTATCAACATCGTTCTGTTTGCGACATGGTTATTTCCTGCTCTACCCTTACTTTCATACAAATTGTATACCGAAATATTTCCTTTTTGGAATTGCACTCATTTTTATTTCCAGCCTGATTATTCGCACCAGTTATTATCATAGAAACTAAGGTGGTGGATTAGCAGAATCGGTAGAGCGTCGGACACCATGCTTTGCGGCATATAGTTACGGCCCTTTACGTTCTGAGTTCAAATCCCGCCCAGGTTAGCCTGCTTTTCATCCTTACGGGGTCGATAAAATAAAGTACCAGTCTGGGGTCGATTTAATCGACATTCCCTCCCACAAAAAACTGTTCGCCTTGTGCCTAAATCAGAAGCAATTATCATAGATACTAGGCCTGAAATTTAGAGGAGGTGTATAGATGATAATATCGATCCCAGTTACTTGACTAGTACTTTATTTATCGAGCTCAATATGTTGAAATGTAAAATAGTCCATAGACGGTTTTGAATACCACTAGGTATTTTATCCAATGCTCAAACTATTCAACAAATCCTCTGTCCTTTCCATGTTAATAACAATAACGCACAATAACTGAAGGTTAATAGCAACTCAGAGCCGCATATTGCGTGACATGGCTGGCCCTTAGAATTACAAGTACAATCATCTGACGGTCTTCTGCACAGTCTCCGTCTACACAGCTTCATTCACAAAGTCTGGGTCACCCCATGGCTATGGTAAAAATAACTTTCCCAAGATGTCACATGGTAGGATCGAATATGAGACCTCGTAATTTTGGCAGCGAGCCGTCAAAATAAGGATTTGACAATATTTTCTTCTTCTTCGCCCACTTATTCCTGAGAGAGTCGAGGGGCCAGAGTCCTCAAACACTCCATCCAGCTGATCCTGTTAGAAGCAACCGTCTCCAACTGATCCGGTTGGATCCCAAGCGTGACTAGCCAAGCTCATGGATGTTATCCATCTTACTCGGGGTCTACCCTTGGGTCTCTTGCCGGTTGGTTTTACCCGCAAAATCTGGCCAACAATTCTTTCCTGTGACATTCTAACCACATACCCATAGTATTGGAAGTGTGATCTCTCAATTCGCAGAAGTAGCGGATCTGCCTGGAGTGACTCTCTGATCTCTGAGCTACGCAGTTTGACAATATTATAAAGTTCCAAATTATGAGAAGAGTATTATTGATTATCGACTCTGGGAAGAGAAAAAAGCTCTCGACATCTGTTAAATTTTGATTCAGAACTTAAGAGCATCGATTGTGCTATTTTCAAATTGACATTCCATAACACTTGTGCCAATGAAAGATACTAGTAATATGGTTTCTTATATAGGCACAAGACCAGCAATTGTGGAGGAAGGGAAAGTCGATTAAATCGACCCCAGTGCGTGACTGGTACTTTATTTTATCGACCCCGTAAGGATGAAAAGCAAAGTTAAGCTTGGCGGGATTTGAACTCAGATCATAAAGGGTCGTAACTCTATGCTGGAAAGCATGGCATCCGACCCTCTACCGATACTGCCAATCCACCGCCCTCTAAATATGCTAGTAATATAAAAAGATCGAACTTGTATCTAAATAGGAATAGATATTTTTAAATAATTTTTACGTATATGAATATTGGTTTTTGTATAGATTTGGTCGACTCTGATTCAGAAAACGTATGATAAAGAAGGTCCCAACCTTGCCCATCAATTCATTTTTGTCTTGGTATCTTATATCCAAGATTACATTACCTAACGAATTCTTACTTTAGTTTTAAGTTGGTGAAGTTAGATTTAAAGATTTGTTTGCCATTTCTAACATGTGTAAAACAAATGATGTTGGTGGTAGAAATGTTGGTTATGGTGATAGTTGTTATAATGTCTGTGGCGATGGGGTTGATGAGGATTGTGGTTATAGTATTGGTGGTGTTGGTGATGTTGATGGTGATGATGGAGGTAGTGATGATGATAATGATGATGATGGTGGTGGTAGAGCAATAAAGAGAACAAGTGAGAGAAGTAAAGGAGAGAGGGGGGAAACAACAGTTGCGTTTTAAAACAAATGATAACAATTAAAACAAAATAAGAATGCTAAAACAATTACAACAACGACGACAGCAACAAATAATACGACAACAACAACTACAACAATGACGACAACAACAACTACAACAATGACGACAGCAACAACTAAAACAACGACATCAACAACAACAACGACAACAACAACGATAACGACCTGTAGATTAATACATAAGTTGCAAATCTAGGAAGAAAAGCAAAAGACAAAAACAACAACAGCAATAACGACGAATGCTGAGAGCAAAATTCTATTTGAAATACAATTATATGTGTGTGGGGGAAAATGAAAAATAAATACATAAATGAAATCACAATACTTTATTAAAATATAATTCCTAGAAACAAATTATAATTTCGCGCCGTTCTAAATATACTTCTTCAGACCCGACACATACATAGACATACACACGTATACATGATGTATAATATATCTATATTTGTTTGTTTGATTTATTTAAACTTTTAAATGCTTTTTTTTATTTCAAGGTTGGCACACAAGCAAGCAAATACTGTTGTCAATTAGATAAGAACAGCATTTAATTTCGGCCCAGTCAGCTTGATAGAAAGGGTTGAATCGCAGAAAAACCCACATTGGCGTGGCTTCATGCAAAATTTGTAGCAAAATCAAATTTTGGTGACGCACCCATTTTTAACTCCGCCCATTTAGGTTAGGCCTACTGAAAGTGTTTATTGCTGATTGGCCAGAGAACAGACCGCTTCGTTGCTATTGGATAATCACATGTTGGAGCTATATTAAAACTCGAACTTAGAATTATTCACTTGGTCGCTAGCCCATGTCAGGCTATAGACGGCATTATCGTAGATTCTAGGAATATCCTGTGTTGCAATTTTGTTTTTATTGCAGCACGGTTGCTCCTAGTTAGCTAGGACCCGGTGCTTTTGTCGAAGCATCAGTTGTATATTGCTATTACAAAACTGGATCTAGGGAGATTCTACTACAATACCAAAATGATGCGTTCTATTTCTATTTTGTCCGTTCTCGTTCTCGTATTGGGAACTGTGTCGGCATCGAAACAAGGTATGTACCTGGCTATTTATTCCGTTTACCTCTATAAACCTCTCGAAAACGAACCTTTTTTTTTTAAAACAAAAACAAAAAAAAAACTATATATATATATTTATTATACACATATATATATATTTACATACACACACTCACACACACACACACACATACCCCCCCCCCCCTACACACACATATGTGTATGCATATATATATATATATATATAGATATATAGATATATATATATAGATATATATATATATATAGATATATATATATATAGATATAGATAAATAGGTATAGATATATTTAAAAAAAAAAAACAGCTGTTTAACCACCATTGCCACAGCTACTACTAGTACTACAACTACCACCACCACCACCACCTCCACCACCATTACTACTACTACTACTACTACTACTACTACTATTACTACTGCTACTATTACTACTACTACTACTACTAATTCTTTTTCTTTTACTACTACTACTAATAATAATAATAATAACAATGATATTGCTTATAATAAATATTATTTATTGTTAGCTCATATTGTTAGTTACCAGTATCGATGATGATGATGATGATGATGATGATGATGAGCAGTACCACCATCGTTGTTTTCAGTTATACTAGAATTTTATTACACCACCTCAACACGTGAGCACGCGCTAGGGGGGTGGGGGGAGTAAGGGGGGGGGGGCTGAATGTGTGCGCACGCGCATATGTAAACACTGGTGTGTAAACACAAAGGAGAAAATGGAATATTCAAAGTAAAATGTCAAAATGTAATCTATTGAAGCTGACATTCGTTGCTACATACCCCCACCCCCACCACACACACACACAGCACACACAACGACACACATACACATATACATACACACATATACATATATACCTACCTACGTACATATATATATATATATATATATATATATATATATATATATATACGTTATTCCGGGTTGAATCGGAGGTAACCACAGTAAGTAAGGTACTCAATACATTGCAGAGTATAAAAGTTTTAATATAGATGAGATTCTACAGGACTAGAACTGTTTCATTCTTTAGAAATCATCCTGATGTATAATTTCGTTTCGTTATTTGTTTTATATATATATATATATATATATATATATATATATATATACAGAGAGAGAGAGAGAGATTTATATATTATGTGCTTAACCCCCTTTGGGTTTTGCACCTAGAAAGTCCCCACCCCCAAGGCACATGTCTGGGCAAGGTGTGTTTGTAGAAGACCAGCTGTCGCCCATGCATTCCAGTCACCCCTCCCCACACCACCGATGTTGTCCAAGGGAAACGCAATGGCCGATACAGCTTGGCACCAGTGACATTGCAACTCATTTCTACAGCTGAGTAAACTGGAGCAACGTGAAATAAACTGTATAGCTCAAGAACTGCCCGGTGCAGGATTCGAACTCACAACCTTACAATTTTGAGCTCAACGCGCCTTCATATATATGTTTGAGCTAATACTGGCTGAAACCTATCAAAGTTATATATATATATATATATATATATATATATATATATATATATATATATGTGTGTGTGTGTGTGTAAGTGTAAGTGTGTATATGTGTGTGCGTGTGTTTATGCAAGTAGAATATATGTATATATATGTATATATGTATATATATGTATATATATGTATATATGTATATATATGTATATATATGTATATATGTATATATATGCCTATAAGTAAATATGTAGGTATGTATGCATGCATGTATGTATGTATGTAATTTTTTTAAATACCATAGTACTTAAAACGTTACAACGTTATATGGTGATATCAGACTTCTTTAAATAGTTGTATATAGATTGGAATATTAAAATGTGTGTGTGTGTGTCTGTGTGTGTCTGTGTCTGTGTTAGTGTGTGTATTTGTGTGTATCTGTGTCTGTGTCTGTGTTTGTGTGTCTTCGTGGGTGTGTTCATCAATGCTTAGATACATTTTAATACAATTTTAATACATTTTTTACGCAGCCACCGTCATACATATAATCTCACTTTTCCTCACAGTTATTCTGCACAGTCTGTCGCTATCAGCCTCGTTGTCTGCAGTTCAAATCACGCTCTTGTCAAATCTTGATGTTCATCTATCGCGCGCTCTCTTTCAAAATACCAGTAATATACTGCAGTGTGTATTATAACGATCAGTTCATGCCATTTCCCCCTTAACAAAACGCAAACTACTACTCTCTGGTCGTT
>OZ024743.1:362951504-362956504 GCA_964016885.1 Eledone cirrhosa | reverse complement strand
CTTTCTTAAAGGCATTTACTTACATCCTTACTAGAAGTGACGTGGCTTTAATCGAGAATTGAAACCGCATCCATTGTGATCCAACTTCAAGTCACTTCACTCTTCACGTATAAGTTGCTTAATAAGTAATAGTTTCTTTTATAGGCACAAGGCCAACAATTTTGGTGGAGGGGAAAGTCGACTAAATCGACCCCAGTGTGTGACTGGTACTTTATTTTATCGACCCCGTAAGGATGAAAAGCAAAGTTAGCCACGGTGGGATTTGAACTCGGATCATAAAGGGCAGTAACTCTATGCTGCAAAGCATGGCGTCCGACCCTCTACTGATACTGCCTCAGTTGCTTAATAAGTAATTTCTATATTAGCCACACATGGCTCACATTTAAAAAAAACACATTAATGACGGTACAGTATGGCACAGGACGATATGATGTTGGCTTTGGCATGAAGACATTTTAACGAAAATAAAGAAAACTGTAAGATTCAAACAAA
Organism: Eledone cirrhosa; assembly: GCA_964016885.1. NCBI lineage: Eukaryota > Metazoa > Mollusca > Cephalopoda > Octopoda > Eledonidae > Eledone > Eledone cirrhosa. The sequence goes on along the minus strand of OZ024743.1, from coordinate 362,956,012 downwards.
AATAAAAATCCCTAATAGGGGATGGGGTAACTTGCGAGGGTCGCTCATAGAGAAAGCCCAGAAAAGCCATGGTCATCCTGACCGCTGGAGATAACTGCCCTATCTTAGTTCTCCTTCAATTTAAAGGCGCATGCCCAGAGTTTGCCCATTCTCCCGTGCGAAGCTCGCCACTTTCACCTACCTTTTAGCAAACGGGTTGGAAGGCAACAGTTTCCCCTCAACCTTGATTGGTGGTTTACAGCAAATGGACCGCCAGACCATTGGTACACGTCCATTCCACAAAAAGCGAAAGAGCAAACGCTCCAGTGCAATCAGACGTGCACCAGGGCAAGGCACGACGGCCAGGCAGTTGTAGATGACGAACTCGATGTGCGCATTCGTCACCACTACTCGACCTTTTAGGGATAGCTTCCACTTTGCCTATTTCTAGGTGATAGTGGCCACCTTGCTCTTATCTCGTACCAGCTTTTATCCGTTTGGAGGTCTGGGCTAATTCAGACCCCAAGTAATTTAATCGGTCTGTCGGTCCTGCACCCGACGACGCTGTTGAACGGCATGGACCTACGTCTCCAGGTACCGAGCTGCAATCCCACTAACATTTCCTAGTTAATTTTCGCTCCTGTTACCGCTTCGTACTTCCTGAGAGAGGTACCGATCATCTCAATGTGTTTGTTGTTCGACACCACTCCAGTCACATCGTCGGTATATGCTGACAGTACTATTATACGATAGAATGTTCAGCGATTAAGCTTAAACCATTTCAATAGGGATAACGTTTTAGGCTTGACCATCGGGCACCCTATCCTATAATATCTACACTCGACAATTCTTAAGTGTGAGTACTTAATTGAAAAATAGGCTTATTAATTTTAACTGGTAACATCATCTCTCTCTCTCTTGCTCTCTCTCTCTCTTGCTCTCTCTCACTCTCTCTCTCTCACTCTCACTCTCTCTCTCTCCCCCTCTCTCTCTCTCTGTATATATATATATTTATATATATATATTTATGTGTGTGTGTGTGTGTGGACGATATCCATCGATACAAGGAGAAATATGCTCAATTTAGTTACAAGAGAACTTATTTAGGTTTTATTAAGGTTCATACATTTAATATGTGTGTGATATTTTAGGTTTCAGGATCCAGTTATGGCTACCACTGCAGAGTGGTGTAGCGGTTGTATAATAGGCCTCTCTCGTTTGATTACTCTCAGGTGTCTCTGTCCACTTTTTCCAGGGGTACTTTACTCGATTTATTCAACTTTTATTTATAGTTCTCACTTATTATTCTAGTTATCTGCATTGTAGCGACTATATTTTCAAATTCTAAATTTCCCATTGTCTCACATGTCAACAGCACGTCTTTTGATAAATATATATTTTTCATGTAACTCCACATTTTATTCGTTTTTTTATATTTAGGTTGGGTTAATTTTATATAAATATTTATCTAAATAATTATTTGCATCACATCCACACAAACACATGAACACACACACGCACACGCACACACACAGGCACAGACACACACACACACACTCACATATATACATATATTCATATGTGTGTGTGTGAGAGTGTTGTTCACTGTAAGCATGGAAGACAACATTCCATTGTATTAGTATAAGTTTTAGAAATATGCGATATATATATATATATATATATATATATATATATATATATAATATATATATATATACTCAGAGTGTAACAGGAAAATAGGGATATTGCTTCAATATCGCCCTATAGCCAAAAGTCACACGGATTCAAATCTGGTGAGCTAGAGGCCCAGATATCTTTAGGGACAATTCCTTCTTCAAAAATTCTTGCACTCTTTTCGAAGAATGGGTGGGCGCGGAGTCCTGTACAAACATGACTCGACTTTCATCATAATGCTTCCCAATCCAAGGAAACAAAACTTCTTCTAGGATTTTGAGATACTCTGCTGTGTTGATTTTAAACCCGCTTCAATAAAATGAGAAGGCGTCAATTTCCTATCACTTGCAACTGCTCCAAAGACCATAATGGAAGCTGGATTCTTGCTACGCATAGCTGAAGGAACTTGGGAAGGGTCAGACTCTATCACTGGTGAGTTTTGACGGTTTCAACTTCGTCTACCACCAACTTCTTTTCATCCATCCGCCACCATGTTTCAGATGACTAAGACGTTTGGCACTTCTTTCAGCTCGAATGGCTTTGGAGTGAGTAGTTAGGATGTTATGGTGTCTGGTCTCAGAGCCCAAGAAACGGTGATTTTACTGATTACTTGATCTTGAGCCAACTTTGCCATCAGTTTTGATGTGTTCGATTTAATTGATCTTTTAAGTGCTGCTAAGAAGTGAGATGTGCATTTTCGCTCACTGTGAGGACTGTGAGGCTTTCTCTGAACATCCTGACTTTTCTTCAAATCATCTTATACTTTAAAAACAGTAGATTTGACATACTTTGTGGTACTAACAATCTCCCCAGCATTTTTGCCGGCGTGGAATAATTCGGCAATTACACTTCTACAGTTTAATTCTTTATTAACATTCATAATTACACTTCTACAGTTTAATTCTTTATTAACATTCATAATTACACTTCTACAGTTTAATTCTTTATTAACATTCATAATTACACTTCTACAGTTTAATTCTTTATTAACATTCATAATTACACTTCTACAGTTTAATTCTTTATTAACATTCATAATTACACTTCTACAGTTTAATTCTTTATTAACATTCATAATTACACTTCTACAGTTTAATTCTTTATTAACATTCATAATTTATTCAATCTAAAATAAAAAAAAATAGTACAACTGATTATTCAAGCTGGTAATATTTAAAATTTAGACTCCAACAATAATCTATACAATTAGAAATATACCCACTTGTCCCAATTTACCTGTTACACCCTGTATATATATATATATTACATAGATATATATATATATTGTATATATATATATATTACATGTCGTAATTTGTTTGAAGCACTGTGGAAAGTTTAGAAAATGTTGTTGTTTTTTTCAGTGAAATAGAGCAATGCAAATAGGATTTTAAGTGTTCAAAAAAAAATAAAATAAACGATAACAAAATTCTTGTGTTGTTCTTATGCTTGCATCAGAACAACAAAAGGTATCCTGCTTCTAGTTATTTTCTCTTAACTCTACTTTTGACGAAGAGATTTTTTGATATCTAATAGTTTGTAGGTGTTGTCTGGGCCCGTCCTCTAAATATGTAACGCGTAGTTAATTCAGTTTCTAGTATACATGTGATGGTTTCTAATTAAAAGTCTGTGTCAGAGTAATGATTTAATGTCAAGTTCACATTTTGTTTGAAGTTGATGTTTTTCGCCTTTCAAGACTTAGGTATTTTCTATAATCTCTTCAAATTCATAAAATATTACATATATATTAATATCATTATAGTGTGTTTGACTAATTTTATTATAATTTTAAGATAATATATCACATTTTCAATATTCTAAATCTAACTTTAAATACCTGTTCGTATAGACAATTATTAGTAGTTTCCGTGGCTGAGCCTTTTTATGTGAAGTCGCCTTGGTATATCAATAGCTTCATTCTGGGTTTCCTTGTGGTACAAGTTAACAAAACAAGTGTTGATAGATATTAATAGATGGATGTTTCTACTTAGTTTATAATCATTTCTGGATTAATCAAATTTCTTCAATACTTTACATTTATGTTGATGCTAACTTTTGTAGATGGATTTATCCTTATCACCACGTTACTCGAATATAAGCAAGAGCTTATTAGCTTTTTATAAGATGCATTATGATTTAGTAAATATGTTATTTTTCAAAGCCAGCTTCGTGAATTTCGTTCCAATTTTCCTTAGTGTTTAGTTTGTGGCAGTATGTTTGATATCAAGCTCATATTTGACTAAATGTTTAAGAATACTCGTTTCTTTCGTACGTGAAATTGTTGATTTTGTTTCTGCCTTTACTGGTGTTATTTTCTATTGTTACTGTTATGAGTGGACGCGTCTATGTATTTAGGATTGATGACAGCAGCTACGTCTTCCCAACTTTATACTAGCTGTCATGGCATATATTATGGCAGGTCAGTTATTACATCTGTAACTATGTACAATTCATTTGTTGGAACAAATTACTCATTCAGTTCGTATTATTTTACACTTAATAAAGTTTATCAATAGAAGTTATTGTTTCAAAATAGAATAATTTGTTTTAATATTCCATTTTCTTGTTGTTAAGACTTTTCATTTATCTTACTGATGGATCTTCTCATAACGTACATAAGGCAACAATATTTTATAAAATAAATTAGTGTTACATCGACTATGTTGTCACTAGTGTAGGATTTAGAAGAGACACACCGAATAGCTCCAGATCTTTCTAAGAAAAGTGAATGACAAATAGAAATAGTAACAAAACATACGCGTCGGCACTCATATACACATTTTAATGAAAACATTCCAGTGCTAATAATGTACTCGTGCAAAAGCACTGTACTTTAGTATTTTCATTTTAGAGAA
>OZ024743.1:362936504-362946504 GCA_964016885.1 Eledone cirrhosa | reverse complement strand
GGGGAGGCTAGTATGCAGGGCGACTGCTGGTTTTCCACAAATAACTTTTCCCGGACGTGTGCCTCGGAGGGGAACTTTCTAGGTTCAAATCCCATAATCATTCGTGACCGAAGGGGGGTCTTTACCTTTTACCCTTAAACCAATGTATAATTTTCTTGCTATGTAATCTTTTTCATTCCTATTTCGGAATGGATAACGAAGGCTATGGTTTGCAGATTAACTCAGAATAAGTCTGAAACAAGTTTGAATTTGTCTCCCTTTCCTGACAGACTACTGAAAAATAATTTTAATAATTGACAATTATTGAGTTTCTTTTCTCTGTTATTCACAACAAATTTATTTCTAGTTACCGTTTCAAGTTTTAATGCTCACTGCACGAATTGTTAACGCTAATTTAGCCATCTTAAAGTCAGCATATCTCAGGAAGCACCTTTAACAAATGCTAAGTTTAGATTCTATAAAGCTTTCAATTACAATTTTCATCAACATTGCTTATTATCCCCATTCATTCTCCTTTCCTAAATTTCAACTTTTGTTTGTTTCTTAATCTTTCATATAACTCTCCACGATCTTTTCATCAATCATCATTAAATTAATTTCTTTCTATTTAACAATTTTTCGCTGATAATATTTGACAGTAGTACTCCACTAATTTTTTTTTTTTTTTTTTTTCGTCTTTTTGCTTGTACAATATATATAAGAAGAGAGAACCGTCGTTCTGCGGCCATTGGAAGATCTGTAATGCAATGAGACTTCAGCGTTCCTTGATGTCATCAATCCATTTCTTTCTAAATCGGCTTTAGGCCTTCTGGCCAGACATTCTTGTGTTATACACACGATAGGCTAGCTTGGAGATTGGCATTTTTGTGACGTGTCCAAACCACAATACTCTTTGTTTTTTATGTAACGATGGATTTGTCTTGTCCTCACAATTTCAATGATCTCATCAACAGGTCTTCCTCGGTTCCTTATTGCATTGTAGTTTGGCATTCTCGTAACGTCCAAACCATTATACATATTGTTGTTGCATGTGACGATCGATAGGTCTTCTTCACATCATTTTCCTATCTCGTCTGATCTTGTCAAGTAGCGCATCTCACTGGTTATGATTTTGCGTTCATTGAGTAGACTTGAACTAAGACATGGTAATCTTGCCCATTCAGTCATTTTATTTTTGGTGAGGGATAATTTAGGATTACATTATCTAACATGACCTCATTTTGTTTCCTTTTTTTATTTTGTAAAATAGTGGCGTGTGATTTTAAAAAAAGTTTCGAGGGCTATTTCTGGCAGGTCGAGCGACCACGTAATGGCTCCGTCATGAAGGAATAGTTCTCGATATGTGCAATAACACATATCACATTAAGTAGACTAGTCTACTTAGTGTGCACAGTATCCAAATTAAGACTTACCATTTATAATTGTACATTGGTTCTCATTTGAATTTACGCCAACGTAACCTTCAACCACCTCACTGTTTTCAAAATGCACGAGTATAAGTCGTAATTCAGAGTACAAACTTGGATTCAGATTGCTGTCATATTGAAAGGATATAACATCCATATGTTATTCAATGATGTCGAGGATTATAACAAATTTCAATCACACGGAATAAATTAGTTCGGAAAAGTATGGTTTGAAAGTGGTCTACTTAAATGTAGTGGTTTTTACAGAACCGGTAAAGTTGACAAAATGATCGTGGTATTTAGTTACAACCCTTTACACATACACACACACATATATATATATACATCTGTGTGTGTTTGTGTGTACCTCTGTTTACGTTTCTTCATGTTCCATAATTTAGTGGTTGAAACAAAAAAGCAGTGCTCCAGCGTGGCTGCAACTTAACTGAAACCAATGAAAGAATAGAGGAATAAACGAATGTCTAATAACAGCATGCTTTGTTTCGCAATTCTAGTTATCCCAGCGTAGCGTTTGTATTAGTGTGTCACAAAGAATTTAGCATTTCCCTCGAGTTTACTCTTCGCTAATAGTTTTTCAGTCATTTTAATTTTACTTCATTAAAGCTCTAAAGAGGATTTCGTAAAATAGAAATATTTCATTTGAATGTATGGCGAAGACAAATCATGGCATGAACGTTTCCTTCTGTATCTATAGTGTGTATGTAATGTAGTAACTAACATATAAAGTTATATGTAAGTATGTATATACTAATGTAACTAAAACTAATCTTTCTTGTGTATGGGTATATATATATGTGTATGTGTATAATGTATATGTATGTATATATATATATATATATATATATATATATATATATATATATATATATATATATATATGAATCTTCTTTTGCTATTTACAAAATATTTATTTGTGAAAAGAAAATCAAAATTATTGAATTCGTTTATAATTTTTCTTCTAATAGGCTGAGAGCCCTGATCAACAAACCATCTATCGCTCTGTAAGTGGAACTTTAAATTATTATCTTATGTCTTCCGAATAATTCTGCCCCTCTTTCTGTCTCACATATCTAGAAATGTATTTCGCTGTTCATGTATACATTTCCAGATATACGCAACATTTCTAAATTTTTAAAAAATTATTTACTAAAGATTAAAGTGAACTACTTTATAGTAATACAACCACCATGCATTCCAATAAACTTTATAGGAGGGGTAAAAATGAAGCTTTCCTACCATAACAGATCTCTCTCTCTCTGATATTCTTCGCACACGAATGATCAAAAATCTGTAGATGACTCTAAACTTCTTCCTTATTTATCTCAGAGAACATCGGTATCAATTATCTCATCGAACACATAGCGGTGGAAATATCTAGTGTCTAGGGTCCCCGGACCATCTCCCTATTTACTGCGATGGAATCGAAAATGACCAGCACAACGCCCTTGCTATCCATTGAGATAACGCATCCACAAGTCTATCTGCTGGGATCATTAAGCAATATCCATCCACCTGTTGTTTCGCAAAGGACATGAGATGGTGCTCTTATCAATTATTGTTAACATACAATTATTTTCTACCTTCTCCAGTACAATGGCGTAAAGTAGAGACATCTTTTAGTCTGTTCTACGCAATTGACTGCTAACTGACAAACAGTGGATGTATCGAACAATAAAACGATAGGGGCTAGCCAACTAGAAACAATAACAATAACTAAAATATAACTGATGCAAATTTTACATAATTTATTACTAAAAAGAATTTGAATTTTTTTACAGGGAGAAGCCGGAAATCGAGGATCCGAAGGAGTCCCAGGAAATCAGGGACCCAGAGTAAGGATTTATGCATTATTTTATTTCATTCATTTTATATATGTTTGAAAATATATTTATCAATATGTACATGACGATCAGAATATATTTGGGGTTGGCAGAATCGTTAGAGCGCCGGACAAAAAGCTTCGTAGTAACTGCTTACATCTCATTACGTTCTGTGCTCAAATACCACCAAAGGCAACATTGCTTGACCCTTCAAAGCTTGATACAATTAAGAGCCAGTAATGCACTGGGGTCGATTTAATCGACTTTCCTTTTCCAATTGCTGGCCTTGTGTCAAATTAGAAAGAATTATTATTGCTATTTAAAACATATTCCTTGGTGGTCATTCCACTGAAGAGTCAAATGAACTAATATTTATATAACCAGAAAAATTAAATACAGGTTACATATCGTTGTGAAGATCTGTGTTATTGAACATTCGAAAGATTGCTGAAACAATTTCTGGTTGAATCTGCTTCCATCTAGATAGTTGAATTATTTACTTTTTATATTGTTCACATTCGTTAGTCTCGTGAGACCTAGAATGTGTTGTTTCGGTCTTACTGGACGAGGATCATGTGCTATGGCTGTAGAGGCCCACGCGGGACTGACAATCTCGACTGTAGAGATTGAATTTGAAGACATTGTCAGTGGTATCATAGTCCTCATCTTGTCGTGTACATTTTTATTTAGCAGCAAGCCTTATGGAGATTGCCCTCTTGCAATATTCTTCCAATTTTCTGTTTATGTTCAGTGACATCATGACTATCATGCAGACATCCTTGAAACAAAAAAGATGGGAACACCTCTGTGCTCTCTTGTAGAGCATGTCAGCATGTCATTCAGAAAGGCTTTTTCTGAAACAGGATGAAGAAGCTCCAAATATTGACTATACATCGAATATTAATTTCATTTCCACCCGAACTATTTGGTTGTTGGCAAGTGATTTGAAGCTGATAATTGTTGAGACACGAAAGCAATTCAAAATTGGCATATAGACAGAAAGAGGATCAATACAAAACTGGTGTATGTGTTTCCATTTCATGCCAATGTGACCTAACCTAACATAACATTACAGAAATCTAAAACAAATATGCAATAATTTTATTCAGCAATTTGGAGGAGAGGATAAATTAGATTAAATTTCCCGACTTCGGAAAATTTACCTTAAGGGCATTGAACTCACAGTGTAAAGAACCAGAACAAATAAGGCAAAGTATTTTGACCTACCAATTCTCATTGCTGTGATGCTATAATTATGTCAACAACCACATATCACAAAAAGGATAATGTTTATAACAATAATATTTTTCATTATTTCCAAGGGGGAGTCTGGCCATGATGGTAGAAATGGCGTTCCTGGACCACCAGGACCTCCAGGAGAAGTTACCCAGGTAAATAAACACTCACTATATTATTCGATATAAAAATAATATTTTATTCATACATACCTAGAGAACCAATAGAAAATTAAACACAATTAACGTATTATATGTGATTTTTATAAATATATAGGTATATATATATATATGTATGTGTGTGTCTGTGTGTGTGCCTCTGTGTGTGTGTATATATATATATGTGTATATATATATTCACACACACACACACACACACACACACAGACACACACACATTATTAGAATATGTTATTATTAGAACATGTTATTAATAGAACATTTAATTCATATATATACATATATATATATATATATATATATACGAATTAAATGTTCTAATAATAAATACACATGAAAAAACTTAGTACGTATTGAATAATCATTTAAACTTGGTATTATTCTTTCTTGAGTTAAGAAACTGAACATGCACACCACACATATTTATACTGTAGTATTTTTTATATCTACCTCACTCTCATCAATATATGTTCTTCTTCCGCCCATTTACAAATATTCGTGCCAGACCTAACTTTGTAGAATGATACCATGTCCCGTTACTAGTAATTTACTTTTAATCAGCTAAGCACTTTCTCTCATACCTACTGATTATTTAAGTTTCAATATATATTTTTACACTTCAATTTTCGACTCTCTTCCCTTAGTAGAATCTTAAACTTTCCACTTTATCCTGAAAGTTTGATAGTGAGAGATTAAAAAGCTTTTTTTTAATTAAGCACGATTGGTTGAAATAGGAGATGCATGTTATGGTTGATAGTTTGGTAGCGGCGGGTGTAATATTCTCCTACTTTCTGCAGCTAAATCAATTTGTCTCAACCAGTCTCTTATTACCAAAAATAAATAAATAAATAAATAAAACAAGAAATGTGTTACAAATTTTCACTAAATATAGCAAACGAACATTATCATGTATAAACATTGCTATAACTAGTTCGGATTTCTTTTCGCTAAAAATAGTTTTCTTTAAAAAAAAATTTTTTTTTAAGTCTATAATTCTTCTAGAATGGACAGCCTTTATTTACGTCTTCTTTTTCGGAGAAATCTGTTTTCTGAATGTCATACCTAACTTCTCATTTTGATTTTACTCTTATTACTTTATACGTAAAAAAAAAACTAAAAAAAAATCAAACAAAAAATTACTGATACAATTTAATATAACACTTTTCAATCTTTACTAAGCGAAATCAACGCATCAAAGGTGTTTAACTCGGTAATATCTGTTTCTCGTAAGAATATATTCTAATATCGAGGAAGAATGTACCGACGTTCGTCTGAAATATATGATTTTAACAAACGATTGTACAAACATGTCTAATAGAGGATTTTGCATTTCCTTTCTGCTGTTGTTACAGAACGCTGCAGCTGCATACCGACAATACCAAAATAACATGCAAAATGACAAAGCAAGAACTGGTTATGCTCAAGGGCCCAACTATCTTCAAGCTAGTGTCGTAAGTACTACCCTTTATAATTCTTTTTTATTTTTTTTTTTTTTGGCACAAGTGAAAGATTTATTTTTTAAATAAAATTTAGAAAGAAAACAAAAAAAGGGGGAAACAAAAGGAAAGAAAGACTAAGGAAATATAGAAGAAAAAAAAGAAAGAAAGAAAGAAGAAAAAGAACGGGAAGGGGAGGGGATGGCAAGAGCTCTGGTGTTGCAGAATAGAGGAGAGAGGTGAAGGGAAAAGTGATTGGGATTTTGGCCTAGGGCGAAAGGGCAGAAGTGCTGCGCCCCGCTGACAAGACGGCAAAAGCATTCCCCCGGACGATGGCCAGTGACACACGCTGCAACGGCGTCCCAACATCGCGGGGCTCCCTTTTCAGTATGCACTAATAACAGTTCAGCGAAACAGGGAAGTAAAACCCCGGTGAACCTTAACGTTGTTTCCATTCCCATGAGTGGTAATAATCACTTTTTTATGCCGCTAGGTTAACTGACAATGGTATATATGTCCAAACATCTCATTTATTCATTTTCATAAATCAAAAACTATTTGCATTTCGTTAAATAATTGGTATTTGTTGACCCGGTTTGGTTCTTTCGCCCCCTAGGCTAACTCTGTCATGTAGGCCCCTTCCTCCTGGTTATGCACCTCATTTTCTAAATGAAATAATTTCAACTTAGTTTTGTAAGCTGATAAAATGAATGTTTGATACTTGTTGCTCTGACATGAAGAAAATTACTACGACGGCATTTTCCTCTACACAGTCCACTCTGGAACATATAATTCTATACGATCTACTTTGGATATTCCACACAACGTTGTTACGAAGTAAAGATATTGAGCGATTTACTGATTGCATCAAATTATTATACATTTAATTATACAAATTTGTATAAAACTGTGATCCTTCATGTTTAAGTAATGCACCTCACCGTGGTCTGCTCATTGGCGGCTACTTGGTTGTCCTTGATGGATATTTGCACCTGGTTGAAATATGAGGATATTTGCACCTGGATAAAAGAAAAGATATACTAGTATTTGTTGTCAATTGAGTCTAGGGAGAGGAGAAGAAAGGAAATAAACTTCCAGTTTCTCTTCCAAAATTTAGTAATTCCACTTCATTTGTGTTCTCTACCTTAAAAAATGCAGGAGTAGCACACATAATTCGGTTATTTAAGTATGAATATAAGACCTTGACATGTATAATATGTAAACAATCTTAATAGTTTAACAACTTCAATTAATAAGTCTGTGAATTCCGGTGTGTAATCAGTGCATAATACACACACATACATTTATACACACATACACATAAACACACACCTAAACATACACACGCACACGCATGCCGACACACGCAGACACACATATGCTTAATACTCCACCTCTATAATTACTGGAAACTACGCATCGAGTGCTCACTCTGGTAAACCTGCAGTAACTGGACGTAACAATCTATATATATATATATATATATATATAAACAATGAGTTATTTGGTTTGTTGATTATTCAACAAAGTTTATTTACAACAGATAGAAGCTCTCAACAGATTTATCCGGATTATCATTAATATCTGCAGTTTCGACGATCCGTGTGAAACTTCTGTATTATAAATATATATATATATATATATATATATATATATATATATATATATATATATATATATATATATATACGTATATGTGTGTGTGTGTGTGTGTGTGTGTGTATAAAACAAGGTTAAACTGTTGAAAATTCACGTTAGTAAAGTTATGTTACCAATTTTCAATCTGAATGTGGTTCAACAATCTTTAAAGAGATCGAATCAATTCATCTCATGTGTAAACCTTATGGAATCAGGAATTAAACATTTGGTAAAACAATCCAGTGTATTATGTACGAATGCAGGTGCACAAAACATTTCAATAATAGTAGACAGGAATGATGAAGGAATACAAAAAGGTAGGAGTATGAAATCTCATAGGGAAAACATTATGCGAACGCATAATGTGTTTTGATGATTGGATGTTTTTCTCTAGATTTCCTATTCTATAATTTTGTATTTTATCAAGTCCATGAAAATAACCAAGTACAGTGAAATTAAGTGTTAAAGTAAATTAATCGATTTAATGCTCAGAATTAGTGTATAGATATATTTCTATGTATAAGGTTGAACTATGAAAACAAATAAGACGAAGTTTATAAACATTGTCTTATTTGTTAGTTAATCTATTGTATTTCAAGGGGTAAATAAATGCAGCTTCAGCGAATTTTGTGCTATTTGCTTATTTCATGTTTCTACTGCCTTCATCAGTCTTATACGATACATATACGATACATAATATAAATATATTGATATATATATAGAGAACACGTGAAGTGATTTCTGTGTTGCATACACGGTCTTGGATTTGACTCCTGGACCAGGCGGCGTGTTTTGTCTTTGTGCAAGGCCCTTAATTTACGTTGCTCGAGTTCACACATTTGGTGGGGTGAACTTTGTGACAAACCGGCGCTACGACCATGAGAGTGTGCTAGAGCCTCAATTGCTTCACATCTCATGGAACCAGGATAACCTCGGCTTGATGAGCCACTTTTGATCTTCTCCCTCTCTCTCCCTCTCTCTCTCTCTCTCTCTCTCTCCTTCTCTCTCTTTCCCTCTCTCTTTATCGTTCTCTCTCTCTCTCACATATAATATTTTATTCTATTATATGAGGTGTGGATTAGTGATAAACATTTGACACCACCGTTTACATCCTTATCGGGCGACGTTACATAATTTCAGATAGTAGCACTGTTTCGTTAACGGATATAATTTAGTCCTGGTTATCGCACATCTTACGTAGTCAAACCGCCATGATGAGCCTCTAGGCCCAAGAATGAATTTAACTTTTAATTTTAACTGCCTTCAGAAGCCTTATAATTTCTAGTCACCATACGTGCTGAATAAGCTTTTGTAAAAACATATGCAAGTCAGGCATATGCTGGGTATGGTTACGTTATATGTATTTGTATGTTATATGTATTTGGGGGCGTGTGTTTGTGTGTGTAAATGTATGTATGTGTGTGTGTGTGTGTATGTATGTATGTAAGCGAGTCAGTACATGCGCGCATGAATATGTTGCTTGTTATTTGACGTCAACAGACCGGTGGTCTTTGCTTTTCTCATATAGCCATTGTCATAGAAAATGTTCTTGTTTTCTTCACCCACGTGATATAATCTTATTTTATTTCGTTTGGAGCACATTGTTTCACTTTATTATTTCGTTTTCTTTATTTTCAAGGGAGCTATGGGACCAAGAGGATCACCCGGACAACAGGGACCTTCCGTACGTATAGTCCAGACTTTATTTGCATACAATGATACGACATGAATGGTCAACTATTTAAATTAGTATGAAATAGACCATACATACATACATACATACATACATACATACATACATACATACATACATACATACATACATACATACATACATACATACATACGGTATTTCCTGACGCCGAAGATGCCGTGTTCTCGAGGACGCACTCTAAATTTAACAACCAAAAATGTTTAAAAAAATAATAAACAACCTTCGGCCTCCAGGACACATGGTAGATTTTTGAGACTTATGTTAGGAAAAAAGTAGCGTCTTCGACGCCAGGAATTATTTTCTGCATCCTGCTTTCGAGAATTGCCATCAATTAATCATTTTCTCACATATTTGTGGCACGAATGCGACTTTTTAGCCATGCCAAGGTCTTACATTTCTTTCGGCATATACTGCAGAGAAAAAAAAATCATTTTTTTTTGTTATGGCCAGTCATGCTCATACTCATATGACTCCAGTTCCTCAGTGAATTAACAACCCAGCAAGGAACTGGGCATATCAGAGTATTGACAATATCATACACCTAAACAAC
>OZ024743.1:362904004-362931504 GCA_964016885.1 Eledone cirrhosa | reverse complement strand
AATGTTTTTAATATGACACTCCACGGTGCTCAAATGACATTTATACGTTATACGATTCCATTTATGACACTGTATATAATAGTTTATGCTGATTTAATTATATATTCTCTTTCAATTTCAGGGATTTAACGGATTCACTGGTAGAAATGGCTCACCTGGTCTTGATGGACCTAAGGTAAATAGATTGACTACAAGTAATAATCTTTTTTGTAGCATTTTATATACCAATTTTAAAACCAGAGATACCACATCATTGGCATATAATGTAATATCTTTCTTTTCTATTCAAAAATAGGGAGCTGCTGGCAACATGGGAGCTATAGGTTTGTCTGGACAGGCTGGACCACGTGGTGCTTCAGGTGAGAGAGGACGAGCTGGATCTAGTGGAGCCCCAGTAAGTTCATATGCTGTTTTGATCAACTATTATAATAATGGCTCATGTTTGTAATTTTGAAATTTCATTGGTCAGGAGCATCCTTCCGTTCTAAAACTTGATGTCAAGGTACATAAGAGAGATAATTCTCTCAAACAAATTATAAATCCTGAATTTTGAAAATAACAATGGTAATACGGATTATCATATTTTTCGTATTAAAAGAAATAAAGAGCAGATTAAGTAGTTAAAGATTAAGAAATAATAGAGTTTAATAACTACAATGAAAGCTAATTTAAGGAGTATAATTTAATGTATTTATTTTTTCCTTCAATGAATAGATAATTTGCCTCAAGCAAGTATTGTATAGAAATACAATATACACAAGATAAATGCCGCAATGAGAGATATTTTGGTTTCAATTAAGGGTGTATAAAAACTCTATCTTCTGTTGTTTTTAGGGTATACGTGGTGTCGATGGATTACCCGGAAACAGTGGACCACCTGGCAGTATTGGAAAACAAGGAGCCCCAGGTTTCCCCGGAAGTTCAGGACTCAAGGGTGAGGCTGGTGGTTCTGGTCCAAAGGGAGCCGTAGGACCTCAAGGTCCCCGCGGAGAAAATGGAATTGCTGGTAACGCTGGTGAATCTGGAGCCCCCGGACCTAGTGGTCTCCCCGGATCAGATGGAGAAAAGGGTAGCCGTGTAAGTATTGCTATGTATTTCGTATTATTTGGTGATATCGTTAAGATTGACGAATCCTGATGCTAAAGGTGGGATTGTATATTATCTTGACTGTGTTATATTCCGTGAAAAATATTCACTTTGTTTTGTTTAGACATTGAGAGTTTAAGGAGTTCTTTGGGAAAACTAGAATTACACGGTTGCTTTTCTCCTGATTAAGATATCTAACTATCTGTAACTTTGTTGGGGTTTTTTTTTTTTTTGCTGTATCCTCAGTGAGGAAAAAGGAATACCCCTGACCCTTGGAATTGGTACGAGGAAGAGAAAAAATAACTTAAAACTGAAGATTTAGTCCGAATGTTTGTAACAAAGTAGATTCTGATTAAGAAACCCAAGTGAGACACAGCGGGATTTGAAAATAAACCAAAACAAATACTACAAGGCATTTCACCCAACCCTCTAACAATTTCGTTAAACTACCGTTTCAGATTGATCCTTTATTTTAGAGACGCCAAAAGGACGAACGGTTATTTTGGTCATGACGGTAATTGAGCGCAGAGAGTTGCAAAAAATGCCGCGTGGTATTTTGTTCTATGCTCTAGTGGATCTAATAATTCACAGTCTAGTATTAAGCCTATGAAAAATGCAACTAAGAATATTTCAGTAACTTTGGAATTCTTTCATTATGAGATATAAATTATTTTGAAGGGCGTTAGTTCATTTTCTAGTTTGTATAGACAGTGGTGAATCGACTATACAACTAATAAGCTAAGCTTCAAAGTTTTTATCTCCAGCATTGCCCCAGAAGCAACTTTAATTTAATTTTCACCCTATTGTCACTTTTTGTGAAGGGGTCCCCAAAACTGTTCAAACTCCAGGAGTCCCAAATATAGGTCCAACAGTGTGTATAGTATCAAATTCCTTGATTATCGTTAATTATAAATTGGTTAACTTGGAGTAAATAATTTGGATATTTTTTTTATAAATTTAGAATACGGTAAATAAAATGAAGGAATTAAGGTTCCGGCCATGCTGGAGCATCGCTATATATTTAATAATATGAACAATTTTGATAACATCTATCAATATATGTATTTGTTTCTGTTAGGGTAACCCCGGACCTGGTGGTGCCCCCGGATTCCCTGGCCCTAGAGGACGACCTGGACCTGTTGGTAGCCAAGGTAAAAAAGGAACAAAAGGACCCCGCGTAAGTATGATGTTTTAGAGTTTCACTTTTTGAAAATTATAATAGCATCTCACATTTTTTCTTCGAAATTAGCATTTTATAATTTTATCATTGAAACTAAATAGTTTGCTTTCTGTCTATAGGGAGAGCAAGGAACTCAAGGCTACAAAGGATTATCTGGTGGCAAGGGACCACGTGGATCTACAGGTGAACGTGGATCTTCAGGACCCCCAGGAGCAGAAGGAAAGAGAGTAAGTTTGACTAATGTTTAATTATTTGAATTAAGTTTTTACTTAGTAGTACTGAAGGAAAAGGTAGTGCCCATTGCATTCATGCCCTTCGAGACGGGAGAGGTTGCTGTTAATGATATACCTCTGAAACTGTTGTAGGTGTGGCTTTTTTTTTTTTGAAAAGGCATAAGCAAGGAGATAGACCCGACGTTCTGGTCAAGAAGTACTGAACGAAGTAGACTCTGGACATGAATAATTGTTTCTACTTTTGGCACAAGGCCAGCAATTACCCAGTACATTACTGGTACTTTATTTTATCGACCCCGTAAGGATGAAAGGCTAAGTTAGCCTCGATGGGATTTGAACTCAGACGGTATGAACTCCGGACATGAATAATGCGAGGAAAGAAGAAGTCGGGGGTGCCCAAGAATAGATGATATGAAATTAACAAGTGAGGATGAACAATGATCATTGTAGTAACCGTAGAAAAGGTAGACGTTCATTTAAAACAGTAAATTAGATCCACTGCAGGGTATAATTTGTCATTCGCTTTATAGGGCCCGATAAATTATGTACTAGTAATAAACTGATTTCGATTGATTTACTCGAACCCTACAGCAGTATCATCATCATCATCATCATCCTCATCCTCATCCTCCTCATCCTCATCATCATCATCATCATCGCCGTCGTCGTCGTCGTCGTCGTCATTATTACCACTACCATTGTCATCATTATTATGGCTGTCGCTATTATTACCTGGCCCACAAGGCCACTTATGGCTCCCCTCATTGCCTTACTATAATCCTCTCGAATATATTGAAGAAAGAGGTGAACAGCAGGCCCAACAACCCCAAGGAGGCTCTCAAGGCAGCCATCAGCGACGCCATATTCAACATGAACAGTCTGCAAGGCCTGCTTCAGCTTCCATTCCCACTCGGAGAAAATGGTGGCCGCCAATGGTGGCCACACCGAGTAATTTTTGTATATTATATATGTGCCTAACTATGTGTAAAGTTTCATTGAAATATATAAATGTGTTATATAAGAAAACGCTGTTTTTATTATCCATCAATTGTTTCCGGATTTATCTCCGCCACACTGTATATACATTTATATGTTTCTTTTATTTACTTTTAGGGCATAGCTGGAGCTGCTGGCCCCATCGGAAGCGTCGGTCCATTCGGAGAACGTGTAAGTAGCAATTCTATCTAACAGAAGCATATCAGGCACTGTTTTACATACACACTCCACCATAGCATGCATTTACGCGCACACACACACACACACACACACACACACACACACACACACACACACACACACACACACACACACACACACACACACACACACACACACACACACACACACACACACACACACACACACACACACACACACACATACATAATAATAATAATGGTTTCTTTATTAATAATGATAATAATAAACTGAATATGATTCTTCATGAGTGCATAGCAGAACTGCCTCGTTTGAGTAAGTAAACAAACGAATATATGTATAAATGCGTGTATATGCTTATTCAAAAATACATATTCAAATGCATATTATCTAGCGTTTACTTTATATGTAAATTGAAGTTCGGTCCATGTTATGTATATCAATTGTATCAATTAAATTACTGATATGTATAACTCTGAGTGTCTGTGTGTGTGTGAATTTGACAAGATACCGACTTAACGTAAATAAAATTAATATTTAGTCGTGTGTAAATCGAGGTAGGTTTTTCTACACCGTTACTTACATTATTACTGTTATGTAATTTCAGGGACCACCCGGAGAACGTGGTCTTCCTGGTACTGATGGACTTCCTGGACCCAAAGGAGCTGATGGAGAAAAAGGCCTACGTGGCAAACCTGGAGATAGTGGAGCATCAGTAAGTATTTAGGGATACATTATGGAATTATTATATATTTTATGCCCTCTTTTCATAATGACAAATTTATCTCGATTTCCAATATGTGCAAATCGCCTAAGTTTTCTGCTACTAAACTTCTAAGGTAGTGCTTTCAAAATTGTGTTCCGTGGAGACCCAATTATTCACGAAGAAATTCTGGCGCTCAATTCGATTAGTTATCTTTTAATAAGTAATGAAATTTTATTACAATTTCTTTTTTATGTGAATAAATTCTCTCTAAAGCAGTTTTTTAAATGTTTTTGATGTATTGTTTGGGAATTATTGTTCTAAGGCTTAATTCCTTCATTGTATGTTTTCGTGTTGTTTGATTTGTTGACTCACGTAGTTCGATGTCTATGCTTGATGTCAGCATGTCGGCTAAAGAAATTTTAGTTTATGTTTCTTAACCAGTTCTGTGTTGCTGGACATAAACTTCAAAATAAGTGTTGCAATGTGCAACGATACTACTCGCCGCTCGGTCAAATTGATTTGCTGAATTTGTTACGATTAATTATGAAGAATCGTTAGAGTGTCGGATATATTCTTTGGGGTATTTGATCCGGCACCTCACCTTCTGAAGTGAAGTTCCACCGAACTTTGCCTTTGATCCTGCCGAGGGTGGGAGTGGAGAATCGACAAAAAAATTTAATGAGCTTTCCTTTCCGCTCAAATTGTTTGCCTTTCAACTAAATTAGAAACCATTATCACTATTCAAAATGATTTCCTTTGATTTCAGGGAGAAAGAGGACGCCCAGGTACTCCAGGACTTCAAGGACCATTAGTAAGTTAATGTCTATTTTCTTCTATTGTAATTATTGTTGAAATACACGAAGTATTTGTCTCACGTTACTAAGCTCATCACTATGCGCTGCCCAGTTCGGAAATTGAATTTACATTACGATTGTGAACCTAATACCCTACCCACTAGGCCACTTGTTTTCACGTTGCTGAATATGGTGACTAAATAATAACCTAAAACTAAAACAGTTGGTATTCCATAAGGCTTTCACAGTTTCCTGCTCTGTCGTATCTATGTACTTTATTTATACGATATATACCATTGCACAAGATATGTCGCATCGGCGTTACACTCTTTTGATATAATCTGTTATATCCACTTCGTGTATGTGATATCACCAAATGATATTTTGTTTCAATTTCATATCATTGAATGACACCATTTGATGTGTATTATCACCTGGATGCCCCTTTCGGTCATTATTGGCCATGGGTTTGTATATGGTAAATATCTCTGAAAGTAACAAGGCTGGATAAGGTGTTTTGTGAAAGGCCAGCAGTCGCACATACATGCCAACCCCCCTTCTTACTGACGTAGTACAAGGGAATGTCAAAGGCCGATACAGCTTGGCACCAATGGTATTACAACTGATATATATATATATATATATATATATATATATATATATATATATATATATATATATATATATATATATATATATATATATATATATATATATATATATCGTTCTTACTAATATAAATATGTGTGTGTGTGTGTGTGTGTGTGTGTGTGTAAAAGGTAAACAGAAATAACAACACAATCGGTACAGTATATGGAAGGAATATATTAGGTTAATGCTTGAAATAACAGGAGGAGGCTATTAACGTTTCGGACGCTAGTCCTTCATCAGAAGAAAGAATTAGAAATAAGATACGGGCGGGTTTGAATTGGAAAAAATGTCTTTAGATAAAAATAACAGGCCCATTCATATGTTGACATCTCATGTATATATGTGTGTGTGTGTGTGTATATATACTGAATGCTAACCAATACTATTACTAATTTTCACTTATTCCTAATTAAACTATTTTTCACTGTGAACAATTTGTCACCATTTTCTTTTCCGTTTACCAATATATATATGTATATATATATGTATATATATATAGACAATAATATATATAATAGACAATAATTAAATAGATAAATAGATAAATAAATGCCATTGTTAAATAATAAATAAATCAACTAATACCTTAACACTTCACACAAAGTAAAACATTTCATTTTAATCATTTTCTAACCCAGAAAAAAGAGAGAGAAACAAAAAAGGAAAAAAATATATTTTTCTTCCTAATAATCGTCTCTTTCTCCCTGTTTTCATATATATATATATATATATATATATATATATATATATATATATGTTATGTCCAATCGAAAGGCAAAGGTCAATACAGTGTGGCATCAATGACGTTCCAGGCGAACGTTCGTCACAAGTTTAAACTAACTTTATCCGGCTGAGTAGATAGTGCAACGTGAAATAATGTATCTTGCCCAATAATCCAACGCACTTTTCCACCCTGGAGTCAAACTCACAATCTTACGATCGTTTTTCCAACACTCTAACCACTAGACCACCACCAAATAATCTGATATATTCCATGCTCTAATGCCACCCTTGCGTATATAACGTGGCACAATCGATATTATTTTCTATGTCTATGACTTAAGTCTTATCACAACAAATTCCTATTCGCAAGTGTTTCATTGTGATAACACGTAAGTCAACACTATCTTCGTCATAACTCTCTTCATAACACCGACACCACTATCGTGATTGGCACCACAACCAACCCTATTACTGTGACCATCATCTCTACCATTGGCAACCTCACTACTGTTTCAAAATTTTATTACTCCATTAGTATTATCAAACCACTATCAGCATCATCTTTACTTACTATTTATTCCACTACAACCACCACTATTACTACCCCCATTTATCTGTCATCCATCGACTTTTACGCTCCTTCGCGCATTGTAGATGCTGTGGCGGAGGTGCACGTCACTCTAGTCATAGTCGAGTGGAATAACTTACGGAAATACCGTAATTTGTTGGTGATTTACATTCTTGAGCCTGTGGAATTCAAGACGTTTGTGTGGGTTAGGCCATTGACAACAAAATGTTTGTCATCGTTCGCCTGAGGATGTTTAGCTGTTCGAGCTAGCACTCATGACAATGCCATGGATGTTCTGGGTTGCCTTTGAAATATTTTAAAGGGCAACACTAGCATTCTTTATTTTAATATGTAACTGGGGGAATGGGATATCTTTTTTCTTTCTAACTAATTTGCTTTATTTGTCATTATTAATCCAAGGGTGATAGATTGGCAGTATCGTTAGAGCAGCGGATAAAATGATTTGCAGTATTTGCTCTGGCTCTTTAAATCCTGCTAAGGTCAACTTTGCCGTTCATCCTTACGAGGTTGATAAAATATAGTATAAGTTAAATGCTTGGGTCAATGTAATCGGCTTGTTTTCCTGTTCACAATGTACCAATGATAGAAACCATTATTAACCGTAAACCTACTAATCTATGTTGAAATCTTATAAAAGATATTGATTTTCTTTTAGGGTATTCCCGGTATGCCTGGTGCTGATGGCCGAACAGGACCCCCAGGACCTTCAGTAAGTAGAACAGTTTTAAACCCAAATCTATTTTAAGTTTTAGCGAAAATACGTACGAACGAAACGTGAATTTCCCAATCGATATTAGGTTTACCAAAAATATGACTAAGCTACTGCTATTATTCTATGCCATTTAATTGCTGAAACAAATAAATGGCATGGAAGAGAATTCGTTTTTAATTTTTGGCAACCCAAAAGAAATTTTTACAGATTTGACCTATAATTTCTGATTGAAAAATATTTATTTTGCCTTTAAATTATTATAGGGAGCAGTCGGAAATGACGGCAATCCCGGTGAAATGGGACCACCAGGTATTCAAGGTCTCCCCGGACCCCAAGGACCTGCTGGAGGCAAAGGAGAAATCGTAAGTAATTTCAAAAGATATCACAGTTATTAATAACATCAGGGTGGCGGAGTGCCAGAATCACTAGAAGGCCGAATTAAATCTCTAGCGATAATTACCGTACTTTTGCTATATAAAACGCTTGACGTCAAAATCTGGCAGCAATTCTTCAGCAACACCTAGAATAGTCAAACATGCTTCAATGAAAATGCTTCAATGAAAATGCACAACAGGACAAAAACGAAATATAAGAACAAGAATGTCAAAATATAACAATTGAAGAATTCAAAAATCTCTGATTAAGACACATAAATGGTAAACCCCAGTTATAGACAAAGTGCCAAATGTCTGGTTATACACACTATCATCTACACACAAAACCCTCGTAGATCTAAACGAGATCATGTGAAAGGCAACTAAAATATCGGAGTGGCTAAAAGAACGACTTCTGTATTGCCAAAACCAAAATCACAAAACAACGTAAAATTCTGCCGGACAACCTCCTATAACCTAACATCCATACTGATTTAACGTATATATGCCCATGTGGAAGAAGGTGTACTTATTCTGGTTATCCTAGACCGTAGTTTGTGGTTCAATAGGAAAATATTAATACCGTGTAACAGCAATTATAATGGTACATGAAGTATAAGTATAGATAAGTCCAGTGCTTATTTAGTACCATTGATATTTTTCCTCTAAAAGTGCTTTTAGTTTAAAGCAATGTTGCACCTTATATCCCCCAAAATATGCTTCGTTTGGTTCTGAGTCTTTTATCGTCCCAGAATCCATAAAATTTGTCTCTCTTCTCTAAAATTTGACTCTGTGCTGAATGTGAGAAATCGCTTTACTTAGAAAGACTACAGTCATCACTTTCTATCGAATATGACTTAGTTGTGTGTACTATAATTTCGTTAGGGGTTCATCTACTTAAGCAGTGGCAAGCAGACACAGAAAACCTTTTCCGCTCTTGATCTAGCAGAAATCCAAGATGTGATAGTTAGAAAGAAAGAGCACTGAGTGGGTACTTTAGTGACCCCGAGAAGACAAAAGGTAAAGTAGACTCCGGTGGAATTTGAACTCAGTATGCAGCGATCAGGCACAAATATTCAATGCTCTAGCAACTCTACCAAATCCACTACCGTACAAAAATTGAGAAATCGTTACTATTATTAATGTACTTTGTTATTGTTATGTTATTATTGCTTATATGATCACCATCGAAAATCTTGTTTAAAATGTTGCACTTGTTTATTTTAGGGTTCTCCCGGACCAAGCGGTAAGGACGGTCCCGTGGGACAACCTGGTCATCCTGGAGATCCAGGACCAACAGGTTCTCGTGGACCAGCCGGACCAGCCGGATTGGAAGTAAGGACATATTTTAATACATAAAAAACAAATGAAATAATAATGTATATATCCACATGACATCTTTATTTTATTTATCATATGGTGTTTCAGATAGTATTAAGTATCATACGTATATCCCTTTTACTTTTTATTGGGTCAAAACCAATATTCATATAAAATGCATTTTACGTGTACAAATAGTTTCATTTTCATATTTCAGGGTGAAGCTGGAGAGAGAGGAGGTGTCGGAGCTGTTGGAGCCCCTGGAAGACAGGTATCTACATATCTACATATCGAACTATCTACAGATCTCTCTATCTACATATATATCTATCTACATATCTATCTATCTATCTATCTACATACCTACCTACCTACCTACTCTTTCTTTCTTTATAGACATATCTACACACACACACACACACACACACATATATATATATATATATATATATATATATATATATATATGTGTGTGTGTGTCTATGTGTGTGTGTGTGTGCGTTTCTGCGTTTATGTATCTGTCATTTTATATTTATTTTACTCGAAATTGCAATGTAGGGATTCCCAGGAAACGCTGGACCACCCGGAGAATCTGGAAAACCAGGTGAGGCTGGAACAATTGGAAACCCCGGTATACCCGGCCGAGCTGGACCTCGCGTAAGTTTCAAACACTTTCTCATTTATTTGCTGTTAATACATGATAGCAAGCGTGGTGGGTGGCAGAAGTGGTAGAGCAACAGACAAAATGTCTAGTAGAATTTAACTATTTTCCTTTTTCAAATTCTATTAACGTTGACATTTATCTTTCTGGAGCCGATAAAATATAGTACCAGCCCAGTATCGGAATCGGTTAATCTAACTATAAGCCACCCACACCACTACGACTCGTGGACTTGTGTTTATGTTAGGACCCAATAAAGAACATTGAAATGCTATATTGCATTTATAGTTTTTACTACAAAACCATTCAACACTACTTTCATGTCTTCCCCACTCCCAATCTATTTAACAATTTAACAATTTAACAATATTTTGATGAGCCAACAAAAGAGCGTTTTCGCAGTCACCTGATCTACTGGAAACAGCAAGCAAATACCCTCTGATAACAGCTCCACGTCATAAAAGAGGAAAGACATTTTGGTTTATGTGGCTTGGATTAACAAATGACAAAAAAAGAAACACTTTGGATGGTCACGGTTTGAACACCTTCGGTTATAACTCTGTTCGACAGGGGCTGGCTTAAGGTTTAAATAACAATATTTTGACCTTCACACTAATTATATTCAAGCGTATAATGCATAAGTAACTCGAAATTAAAATTTCAGTTGTGGCATTACATGACAAAAAAAAAAAAAAAAAAAATTATATTTTGTAGTGGCAAAAAAAAAAAATATATTTTGTAGTGGCACCCAATTAATTGCTAGGAATATGTACTCAAATACATATATATGTGTATAAATACACTAATATACATGCACATAAAGACACTAATATACACAGTTACATACATAAATTCAAAAGTCAACGCATTCACACACATAGAATATATCTAATATGTCAAGATAAAATATATATATATCTTTACTTCTTCTTGAATATTAGGGTGATCGTGGATTCCCAGGAGAACGTGGAACTCCAGGTACCGAAGGAGCTGCTGGACCACCTGGTCCAGCAGGAAGTTCTGGACCTGACGGAGAACGAGTGAGTAATGACTTCGTCGTTTATTTCTTCTTCATTTTATTATTGAATGACAATCAATATGGCCTACTAGATTATGTGTATGCATCTCGTTCACAATACCGCTATTATCCCGCGCAACAAACTAGATAACCTTATATGCGGTATATACCTAATGCAAGTACACAAACTATTTTCAGGCACTCTTGGTTCCTGACCCGTATTGAAATATCTGTTTTACCGGATTAAATAATAATTCACTTGAAGCATACTATGAATTCGGAGCACTCCCCATATATGTATAAAATATGAGGGCCAAATGTTTAGAATTAAATCTAATGCCACACGGTAACCCCACTCCTAACGTGAATTAACTAGCTAGACGTATCATGGGAAATTCAAGTGACCGTTCATAATTATAACAAGATTAAAGAAATGACAGATCATCAGTTACCAGAAAACCGGTGATGTACTTAATATATGTAGGAGCCAATAACTCTTAGATGGGTTGTTCATAAAACTAAACATTTTTGTGAGTATTACAGGTGCATTTAAAGGTGCTTTCGTATCATCTGAGCACGATAAACGTAATAAGAGACTCATGAATATAGTCCTACACATAGAGCAATTCTAATATTCCAGACTGGATTCCATGCCAACATTTAATACAAAGGAGATCCACAAAGACAGGGCCAGATTAAAGCGACCAGCGGTGTCCGAGTATTTGTGCGGAAAACAAAGCGTAATGAAAATTAAAAGTAAATTAATATAGCCCTACACATAGAACGATTCTGAAATTCCAGCATCGATCTATGCCATAGACACCAAAAGAAAATGGATTATCTATATACTACTAAAACTCTGTGATTGTGTGCTTGTCTGTAATTTAATACAGCCAAAACGGTGCATATTGGGAAACTACTTTGAAAGGAAGTTGCCCGTGAAATGGAATAAAACAAGTTTTGCGTAAATCGCAGCACGGGTTTCCGAGATACGGGGGTTTTCTGGGTACCTTCATAAATAACCAACAGCTCCGTGATAAACAATAACTCTCTCTATATTTATATTATAACCCCCTCTCTTTCTATATATTATAGCCCTATCTCTATACGTATTATAACCCTTTCTCTTTCTATATATTATAACCCTCTCTCTACATATATATTACTAGACTATCCATGATCACGGGTAGTATAGTATTTAATAAAAATCATATTCTAAATTTTGCAAAAAATGCCGTGTTCCATAGTTTTATTTTAATATCAGTTTTAAAATACATGAAAAAGTGGGACGGCGCCCCATGCATATGAACTGCAGCCCATTTACCACATATGTTTATCCGGTCATATACACAGACAGTGTGCTAGTTGAGGAGTTTCTGTTTATATAAAAATGTATATATATATTAATATTATTCATTCTGTTTCCTTTTAGGGTGCTCCCGGATCTAAAGGAACTACTGGAGAAGCAGGAGGTTCAGGAATGATCGTATGTTTCTACTTTATTTAAAACCTTTTAGAAATGAGAATGATGGCATGTTGTTGTTGTTGACATCCGTGTGTGTATGATAAATATACAGAATTTGCATGAAATATAGTGTGTATAAAATATATATCGTGTGTATGAAAAATATGTGTATGAGATATATAGTGTGTACAAAATAAATATAGTAAGTATGAAATATATAGTGTGTATGAAATACATAGTGTGTATATGTAATATATATTGTGTGTGTATAAAATATTATAGTGTGTATGAAAAATATAGTGTGTATGAATTATACAGTGTATATACAAAATATATATAGTGTATATGAAATATATAGTGTGTGTATAATATATATATATATATATATATATATATATATATATATATATATATATTAAAATAACAGATTAAAGTTTAAGCAAAGAATCGCTGCTTTATATATATAATGGGAATGAACTATATAGTGTGTGTATAAAATATATATAGTGTGTATGAAATATATTGTGTGTGTATAAAATATATATATAGTGTGTATGAAACATACAGTGTGTGTATAAAATATCCAGTATGTGTATAAAAAATATAGTGTGTATGAAATATATAATGTATGTATAAAATATATATAGTGTGCATGAAAAATATAGTGTATGTAAGATATAGTGTGTATAATATAAACTGTGTTTGTATGTATTAACTATATGTATGTATAAAATATAACTATATGTATATATAAAATATATAGCGTGTGCATGAAATATACGGTTTGTGCGTTAAATATGTGTGTATGAAATTCATAGTGTATCCAAGGGACCATGGTGAAACAAAGTAGAGATCTTAGTAACTTGGCTGTAAATAAAAATGAGTACTGTGTCATTCTTTAAATTAATGCTTTGCTATTTTTTTCAGGGTATGCCCGGACCAAGAGGTATGTCTGGAAGCCCAGGACCCAAAGGAGAAGTTGTAAGTCTTTATGATTAAAATGTTTGTAGCTTAGATATCACTGCATACATAACCTACATTTTGTCTGATTTTTTTTATACATGGCCTGTACTCTAACCATAATCTGTACCCGTAACTTTACACATTGTGACAATAATCAGTATCCAAAACTTGCTGAGACGTGGTTATAACCTATATCCATAACTTTTTGGCAATATCCATTTGTGGACCGTCGACTCTTGTAAATTTGTAATGTGGTTGCTCTTTGCATAAAATCTTCACATG
The DNA here is from genome assembly GCA_964016885.1 of Eledone cirrhosa. NCBI lineage: Eukaryota > Metazoa > Mollusca > Cephalopoda > Octopoda > Eledonidae > Eledone > Eledone cirrhosa. The sequence goes on along the minus strand of OZ024743.1, from coordinate 362,917,589 downwards.
TTACATTTAGGCAAGTTGTTGCATCTCTAAGCCTCTGTTTCGAAACTCCATACAGTTTTCTGTTGTCTCAAACACGGTATTGGTAACTCCTGTGATAGCACTTATTTATCGGCATTTAAACTTCTTCATTTAACTGCATCAGATGAGTGACGCAATCTGCGTCCGAAATGTTAACAATGTTTAAGTTATCGCTGTTCTAATTTCACTCTTACTATAGAGTTTGTGTTATTTTCTATATATTAAGGGTAGTGAGTTGACAGAATCGTTAGTGTGTCGAAAGTAATGCTTTGGCGTATTTGTTCCGGCTCTTTACGTTCTGAGTTACAATCATGCTAAGATCAACTTTACCTTTCATTCTCCCGGACTCGGTAAATAAAGTACAAGTTAAATACTGAGGTCGATAAAATAAAGTATATGTCAAGTACTGGAGTCAATTTAAATCGACTTTCGACTTTCTCCTAAATTGTTGGGCTTGTGCATAAATTAGAAACCATTATATTTTCTATGTTTGAACAGATTAAGATAACTTGCGTAAATTTAACTCTTTCATTACCTCTCCTAATCCATACCTGTAGCTGTCTTATACCCCATGAAAATATTTAACGCTTGTTTTGGTACTTTAGGGTGATTCTGGAGCCCCTGGATTTGATGGACAAGTTGGACGTCCTGGACGCCCAGGTCTTCAAGGTATGCCAGGAAGCCCCGGACCTGCTGGTCCTAAACTAGACCAAGGTGAACGTGGAGAACCTGGACCTCTTGGTGATGTTGGACAACCTGGTTCCCCTGGTGATAGAGGACAACCTGGTCTTCAAGGTGAACAAGGTCTTCCCGGACTTCCCGTAAGTTTATAAATTAAAATTTTATTCAAACCAATTTCTCTTTTAATGTTCTTCAGTATGAAATTAAGATTCTCATGCAGAAATTCCTTCTTAGAAAAATAAAATATATATATATATATATATTTATTAAAATAACAGATTAAAGTTTAAGCAAAGAATCGCTGCTTTTACCCTTAACGGGATCTTCTGAAACTAACAAAGTCAATCTGTGAACGCAGAAGTGAATATTTCAAAAAACGTTGCAACCGGAGGAAGACAGGAAGACGATACTTTGGTTCGTGGAAACGTTCCCTGGCAAAGAACGGGAAAAAAACGAATATAATACGTCATTATTTGGAGCGGTGAAAAGCAATTACACGCAAATATATATATATATATATATATATATAATCAAGGTTTAGCAAATAGAGAAAAGGTTTTTAAATAAATTTTAAAACGTTCACTGTACTTACTATATTTCCCCTTACCGCGCGGTTTCAAGTCTCAAAATAAATGGATAATCCATGCGGACCACCATTGAGAAGGAGACTCTCGTCAGAGGGTTCTTCTCGCTCGGAGAATTTAAATTCCCGAGTTCAAATCACGAACTGGTGCCATACAGACCTGTTCCCAGATGAGAGTGGATGATAAAGAAACAATCTTGTCTAGTGCCGTGTGTAAAGATAGAAGACAAGGGCGGAAAGATCAATGTCCTGCCACTAGAAATAGCAGCAGTTAAATCGACCAAAATGTTATCTCGACCTTAGGGGGAATTAATAATAATAAAGTATGATTTCCTACATGCAAAAAAGGCATATAGGGATACATGTATTATCCAACCGTATGCCAATGTGGTTCTATGGTAGGTTAATAAATTAACGAGCCAGAACATATATAATCAAGTATATATATACATGTACTGACGTATATGCATCGTCTCTTTTTACCAAGAGATTTGGTTTAATCATATGTCGAAAGATACATTTTTTTTTTTTTTTCGTGGGTTAATACTGTTCACTTATTGAACACTCATAAACACAGAAAAAAGGCATTGATATTACCAGATGTACAGATTTTTAAAATTGTGATTTTCTTTCCCATTAAAAAGAAAAACAAGTGTTATTGCTATTTGCTATCATTAGGATTATGAATTATCAGAATTGTTAAAGCGTAGGACAAAAAGCTTTGTGGTATTTGTTCAAATCCCATCAAGATCGACTTTGTCTTTCCTCTTTCTGGGATTGGTAAAATGAAGTATAAGTCAAGTACTGTGATCGATATCCTTACACCTAAATTAGAAATCATTATTAACGGCAGTAATAAAGATTGTTTTAATTAGCTACATGAGCCCAAGACTTTGGGAAGTATACGATAATAGAAATAAAATTGGCCAAATCTATTCTACGGTAACACTAATCGAACTGTTAACTACATTATATAAATACTTTCAAAATTAGAAAAGAAAAAAATGATTCCAGATAAGATATGGAATTAATGAAAGAGATGATTTATGTATATGTGTATGTGTGTGTATATGTTTCAGTTAGTTTCAACATTGAATATATCCTTATTGCAACTGTATTATAATGAATAGCTTAACAGGCAGAATCCTAAACTTCCGTTTTTTAATTATATTTAGGGACCTATTGGACCAAACGGACCAAAAGGACTTTCAGGAGATCGTGGAACAAAGGTCAGTATTTTAAATATCACTAATGTATTATACACCTTTTAACAATATTACTTCAGTCAAAGATGGAACTCTTTGACTGATGGGTTAGCAGTTCGTACCACATTACAAAGCATTAAGTTCTACAATTGTTAAGTTTGTCTAACTGTAAATGTATAAACGTGTGGGAATACTCTATGTCAATGCAATAAACGGGACCACTGCATAAATCCCAATTATTTTGTTAGCTAGCCGTTCATATCTTCACAAGCTTAGATAAATATGTCATGCTAACATGCATAAGACACAGTTTATGTATATGATATTTAATTGTAACTTAATCTATTGAGTTCTCTAATCACTACATCTATATGTTGACACCAAAAAATATATGTCCCGGCAAAATGACAGTCACCAAATCGTAAGACTAAAAGATTTATGACATTTGTTCCGGTTTATTGCATTCTGAGTTCAAATCTTGCCGAGGGCATCAGTTGGTTAGTGGACTAGTTAAAGCGTCGGGCGAGATGCCTCACCGTATTTCTCCTGACTCTTTTTGGTCTCCTGCCATACCCCTACCACCTGCTTATACTGCAGTTTGTTGGACACTTTCGGGCAATGTCTTCGAATCAAGGAGGGTTTTCTTCCCTCCATTCTTCTCTCCTTTCTTTCACTCTTCTTTACCCTCTTCATTTTCTTCTATTTTCTCATTCATTCTTTCTTTCTTCCCATCTATCCTTCCATCCGCCCTTCCTTCTTCTTTACATCCGTCCTTCTTTTCTTCCTTCTATCGGTCCTTGCCTCCTCCCTCCCCCTCTTCCTTCAATACTTACTTCCTCCCTCCTCCTCTTCCCTCATTACTTCCTTCCTCCTCCCTCTCTTCCCTCATTACTGTCTCGGAGGCCCTGATTAGATAAAATGTCATGGAACACTTCATTTTCCATCTTTGATTTAATGATGTTCGTGTGCATATATATATATGGCCAGCCTTTTTCATGTTCTCTGTATTTATATTGTGATGTAATGTTCATATCAGCATAGCCTTTGGCTTAGTCGTCAGCGTGACTATGGGTTTTTTTTTTTGTAAGGTTTTCTATAAGTAGCCCTCAGAACTGTTCCTACAATAAAGGATTTTTTCTTAGTATTTTTATCATTACCCTTTTTGTTTTTGTTATTTCTCCCTTTTTAGGCGTTTTTATGTAAAACTATATCGTATCGCCTTGTGCCATCTATCTTTTCGTAAATCCTTCGGGTTAATGAAAAAATGTATTGCTACTATTATTATTGTTATTATTAATATTTTTATATTTTCATTGTTAAATTAGTCTTGCCATTGTGCACTTTTACTCGACCTTATTGTAAACCCCCACTGTCCCTGTCTTTGTACTGTCCCCTACATGTCGGCCCTTGTGGCTAATAAAGGAAATCATTATTATTATTATTAATGTTGATGCTTTGATGTTATTTGACAGGGAGAAATCGGAGGTGTTGGACCTCAAGGTAACCCAGGTCGCCCTGGAGCAACCGTAAGTAATAATTGAATTCAAACGTTGTTGTCTTCATTATTGTCTACTGCATTCAACTCCAACATTTCTACAAGGATATTTACAACTGTAAATCACATACACCCACACAAAAATACACACACATGCATACTTACATACATACATACATACAGAACTGATGAGAAATCTGCAGATACTCCACCCTGATTATACCTTCAGATTTATGCCTGAGATTATTGGGGTACTGGGGTATGTTAGTAACTGCCTCAATACAAATCTTGAGAAGCTAGGCTTCACAGGAACAGAAAGAACACAACTAGTTAGGAAATTACAAGTACAATCCATTAATGGAACAGTAAAAATATGTAAAACATTCCAAAAATGTGCATCTAATAACTACATATACACATGTACAGATACTAAGCATATACACATGCACACATAGAGCTCAAAACATCCACATCCACACATACAATAACATCCATATCTACACATGCAGACATGCATACATATCTACCTAGTTGATGTTGTGTAAATTCCAATGAGAGAGTCCTGTGTCTATGTTAGAAACCGACTCTCTCTATTGGCAAAAATTTGTGAAATTATAAAACCAGAAGAACATACATACATATATATTCATTTATATTAAGGCAAAAAAATGAGTCTTGTTACTCTGGAGTTTCGCCTGTTTATCACTGGTCTGATCTTATGACCCAGTGATAAACAGGCGAAACTCTGGAGTCTTGTTACTCTGGAGTTTCGCCTGTTTATCATTGGTCTGATCTGATGACCCAGTGATAAACAGGCGAAACTCTGGAGTCTTGTTACTCTAGAGTTTCGCCTGCTTATCACTGGGTCATCAGATCAGACCAATGATAAACAGGCGAAACTCCAGAGTAACAAGACTCACATTTTAGCCTCAATATGAATGAATATTAAAACTCTACTTCGGTATTGAGTATTCCTTTCTCTCAGCCGTCAACCACATACGGATATGTGATTTATTACAGTAAACTATTCAGAAGGCTACATACAATATAGTTGAGGACTACTTTCAATAATGACGTCGGTCATTTTCAAATGTAAACAACTTTACTGATAAATTGTATATTTATACATAATGATTTGTAGATGGATGAAACGTGCGTTAATTCAACTATGATATAATTTAAAGTATGCGGTCTTATTTTCAATGTTATATATATACATAATATAATTGGAGCTATCCCCCATTCAGAAGGTGTATTATATTATTCAAGCATTATGCGGTTACATAAGCATGCCATACATAAACAAACACATACATGTGTACAACTACGCTTTTCACTTTACACACTTTCTTTCAAATCTATATGTATGGGTATCAACCCAATAATTAATGCTGTTGTAATTGAATTTTGATAGGGTCTTGATGGACTTCGTGGAATGCGTGGAGCTCGTGGTGAAGCAGGATTAGCTGGAATCCCAGGTGAGCCTGGAGCTGGTGGAATGCCTGGACCTCAAGGACCTTCCGGTCCTTCTGGTAACTCCGGAGAGACTGGTGTTGCAGGAGAAATCGGAATTAAGGTAAATGTTTATTTCTGAGAATTTTCCTTTTTTTTTAAATTGGAGGAATATGAAACAAATTTGTTGGTTAATATATTGATTGTTAGGCTTTTATATAACAGCAAAAGTAATAAGGACACTTATGTGTGTTTTGAACCATCTTCTGTTCAGACGATGAATCTTCCAGTTGTTCGGCCAACGGAATACCCTGCTCGTAACATTAATGTGCGAATTACTATTGAGCAAGTCACAAACACTCGTACTTTTAATGTTGTTCTCATTTGAGATTCAGCGTGGCAGAGTGTGACAAGGCTAGCCATCTGAATTACAGGTAAAATTAAGTTTTCCCAATATTTTTTACTGTAGCAATGTGAAACAGAGTGTGCTGCTCAAGGAAAGGGTATTTATATATGGTAGAAATAATTGTTTCTACTATGGTAGAAATAATGAAGTGTAATTTGCCTCGGCGACAACGTAACAGAACTCCATAAGACTTCATGTTCACTTATAAGTTTCGCTTAACAAACTGTTAAGCCAACAAAAATGGGAAACTAACAACTAACTGCCATTTTAAATGAGAGAAATATGGTTACTTTATTCTATATTTCGCATAGAGTTGTTACCAATGTATAATATGTACTACACACACATATTATATATATATATATATATATATATATATATATATATATATACAGACAGAAATTTGTGAAATGCTAATAAAGATTTACCAATATTTCTTTTCTTTGTAAACCAAGGGTGCACGTGGCTCGCCTGGATATAGTGGACGCGACGGTGATGTTGGACCTCAAGGTTTCCCAGGTATTCCTGGACAAAAGGGAACCCAAGGAGAGAAAGGACCTACAGTGAGTATTTCTGAATTATTTTATTATTATCATTATGAATAATGTTTTAATTCCATCTTTCGCTGACTTTATACAATCAACTGAGTGAGAAGCTACTTCCAGTTACCTGCATAGAGGGTGTCATAGCGATACATTATTTAACGGAAGGAATGCATGCTTTGCCAATATAACTTGATGGTGAATACGTATAAAGTGCAAAGGTATATAAAGTATAATTTAAATTAGGTGGGAAAAGCCTAGTTTTAAGGTATGACGCATTAATCTTTCTCGAAACTAGAAACGCACTCTGAAATATGTATTTTTAGATTGGGCGGGATATTGCTAAGATGCTTCCGATTGATTAAGTCCATATCCCGTCGAGGTCTACTTTGCCTTTCATCATTCCAAGGCCGATAAAATAAAGTACCAGTCAAGTACTGGTATTAATATAATTGACTTCTCTGCTCTACATAACTGCTGGTTTTGTATCTAAATTAAAAACAATTGTTATAGAGCGATGGTTTGGCGGAATAGTTAGAGTCGGACAACGCGTTGTGATATTTTTTTCGACCATTTACATTCTGAGTTCAAATCTCACCGAGATCAACCCTTCCGTTCAACTTTCCCGGTTGATAAAATAAAGTAGCAGTGAGATAATCAACTACCCCCCCCCCCCCCCCCCATTTTGACCTTGAGTCTATGTTAGAAATGATTATTGGGTTGGTGTTAGGGCCTAGTTTTGTAGAGAGCTAAATCCGAATGCCTTTAAGCTAGACGTGTCAGGGTGTGTGCCTTCCAATATATAATATACCCTTTTTTCTGAGTTTGAATATACTTAAGGTCAATCTGTTCCCTCAAGCATTAAAATCTTTCTCAAAATTAGAGACACATCAGATTGGAGCTTATACCGGTTTGATGTGATGTGATGTTGGTGCGTCGTAAGGTTAACTTCCAGCTTGTGCAGTTGGACTTACTTTTCAGACGTGTACCAAAATACAATACTCAAGGACACAACACTCTAGTACGTTTGGAATCAAATCCACAACATTACGATAGGGAACACCACAACCTAGCCCCTAGGCAATATATAGAATTGATATAATAAGTTCCATTTATATAATAGAGTGATGTTTATCGAATCTATTCTTCCATATCGTGAGGAGGGTCGAGCAGTAGAAATAGTTGAACGCCGGACCAGAAGTTTTGCAATATTCATTTACATCTATTTACGTTCCGAGTACTAATGCCACAGGAGTTGACTTTAGATTAGCTGCCCTAAAACAGTGCTACTAGATACTGTCATATTGAGATTCGGACATGGCTGTGTCGTTACGGAGTTTTCTTGGCACGTTTTGGGGCTCAGTCCTACAGGTCACTTTAGGCAAGTGTTTTTTACTAGAGCCAAAGATTGATCACTATTCGTGAAATTTGGTTGACAGAAACATGTTATATATATATATATATATATATATATATATATATATATATATATATATATATATATATATATATATATATGTGTGTGTGTGTGTGTGTGTGTGTGTGTGTGTGTGTGTGTGTGTGTGTGTGTGTGTGTGTGTGTGTGTGTGTGTGTGTGTGTGTGTGTGTGTGTGTGTGTGTGTGTGTGTGTGTGTGTGTGTGTGTGTGTGTGTGCGTGCATATATAGAGAGATAGAGAGATGTGTGCCCGTCAATATTTATGTCTACGACTTTAGAAGTTCGACAAATAGAGTTTGGTGAAATACGTACAAAAACACCAATAAAATATTTATTGCAGTCGATATGATGGAATTTATCCCTGGATGATCGAGTCTCTGCAGGATCGCAGTTAATTGACAGAAAACTTGCAGAAAAATAAAATGAGAGGATATATATTTCATATTTTCACGATGTATTTTTCATGTTTACTAATTATTTTCCCTCTTTTTTGCTTTAGGGAAACACCGGCGCCGCAGGTGCATTTGGACGTCAAGGCGAGCGTGGTGGCCCAGGTATTCCTGGAGTACAAGGAGAACGTGGACCTAAAGGACCACTTGGACCTCAGGTAACTATTTTTTCAACTTCTTTCTAGGAATCATACTAGTATTCACGTGCACCCTTGTCGAATAGAAACAATGCAACCAGTTAAACGATCGTTTAATAATGCCAAATTTCTCTTACTTTCCCACTCCTTTCTCTCCCTATATATGTATGTATATGTATATATATATATATATATAGTAATATGTATGTATATGTATATATATATATATATATATATATATATATATATATATATATATATACATATACATACATATATATATATATATACACATATACATATACACACACACACACATACATACATACATACATACATACATACATACATACATACATACATACATACATACATACATGTATATATATATATATATATATATGACAAATTCAGGATCCGGACAGCTGAGCTCCGGCCGTTTCAACAGCTAGATCTGAATTACACACACGCATACACACACATATATATATGAGTGTGTGTGTGTGTGTGTGTGTGTGTGTGTGTGTGTGTGTGTGTGTGTGTGTGTGTGTGTGTGTGTGTATGTGTGTGTGTGTGTATGTGTGTGCATTTAATACACAAGTTTTCCACTGACCTCTCCGAATTTTGTTTCGTTTCTAGGGAGATCACGGAGATGCAGGACAATCAGGACGTGATGGAGCTCAAGGGCCACAAGGTATGCCTGGACCAGCTGGAACACCAGGTCTTCCTGGAGAATCTGGACCAATGGTAAGTTTAAAGTTTAACATTCCTGTACCATGAGCATAGATTTCAAAAGAAAAGAAGAGAATTGGTTGTAAAATTTTCTGTTTGAGAGATTCTTTATGCATCACTTTAGCACTCTATTTTCGTTACTTTCCATAAAAACGTAAAACTTACGTTAACTTGATGACTTAAAGACTTAAAGAAAATAGGCAGAATTATTGTGCTGAAAGGGAACACAGGAGCAACTCGATGTTGATTGGAACGGTTAAAGAATCGATGAAAATGGTCAGGCATACAGATAATAATTGAGTCAGCAATGGGTAACAAAGAAGTTGTGGCTGATGTTTCCAGTTTTTGCTGAAAAATACCATTAATGAAAGAAGATACATATCGTACAAAATGTTTAACCGAGATATCAGGATGTAGGAGGTTTATGCGAGATTACTCGGAGGAATTTGTTCACACACTTTTTGAATTTTATGAGGTCTTTTTTTTTTCTTGTGATTTGGTGTAATGTTATAGAGAGCGGGACCAGTTGATGTGAAATAATTGTGCCGTAATGTTAGGAGATGCGAGTTTGATTTTTGACGTGGGCGGATAGCACGGGGCCCAAGCCTTAGGTGTACTTTAAAGATGATGCCAACTTTACTTGGACAATGCTGATGGAATATATTCCACACCGTGCCGATAATGTAGCCCTCACGGCGGCGTTGGAGATAGAGTTTGAGCTTTTCTAGTCGACCCCAATAGTCAAGGCCTGTCATGCCGTCTATCCTTTTTTTTTGGTTGACCTTTGAGGTGTTTCAATTTCCATAATACTTTGTTTCGTGTGGGGAGACCATAGTGGATCCTCTTTTCCAAAGTGGATTAACTCAAATTTATCCTCGTTCAGGAGCATATTGTTCTTTTCTGTCCGTTGGATAACAGCAAGTAGATCCGATTGTCCGGTCACCCACTCCATTGATGACCTTCTGGAGCTTGGAATCATCTGGAAAGATTCTTATGTTGCTTTGCTTGATGATGTCAGTAACGTCATATATAAAGATAATTGTTTCTACTTTTGGCACAAGGCCAGCAATTATTCCAGTGTATTACTGGTATTTTATTTTATCGACCCCGTAAAGATGAAAGGCAAAGCTAACTGCGGCGGGATTTGAATATATAAAGATAATGAAAAGAAGTGGGCCCAATGCTGTGCCTTGTAGAACGCCACTATTGACTTTGGCTGGGCTTGTTTGTACCCCATTCGACTACATGTTGGGCTCTGTCTGCCTGGAAACACTTGATCCATTGCAGTAACTTTCCAGAGACACCAATGCTGGATAGATGTTTCAATAGAATGTTAAGATCAACTCTGTCAAAGGCCTTGCTAAATCAAGGTAGATTACATCTCTAAAATTGATGTAGGAGCTGCGTTAGGCGGTTCTTTCCATTACGGAAACCATGCTGGTTGGATTTTAGCAGATTGCTGCTTTCAAGAAAGTGACTCATTCGCGATCTCACCACACTCTCAAATAACTTAATGATATGAGAAGTGAGTGGGACTGGATGGTAATTCACCACAAGGGACTTGTTTTCCTTTTTGAAAACGGGGACAACAGACTGGGACAGAACGTTTTCAGGTATATAGCCAGCATCCAGTGAGTTCCTCCAAAGATTAGCAAGGGGATATGCAAGTTGGTGGCAACACACCCTCAGCAGGGAACCTATCGGGGCATACTGTTGAATTGTGTTTAATTTAAGACGCATTTATCCAAAACCTAACAATAACGTAAAGTGGAAACTTAATGTGCATATGAAGTAATCTAATTAACATTTTTCCTGCTATATTCGTAGGGCAACACTGGACCCGATGGAGAACCTGGTATTTCTGGTCGCCCAGGAGAACAAGGTTCTTCTGGTGCAGCTGGATCAAGTGGCAGAGCCGGTGCTTTAGGATTACCTGTAAGTAATATTTTTATAAATATGTATGCATGTGTGGAGAGCATAGATATTTTTTCTGTTATCATCATTAGATTGTAATCGACCAAAATGCTTAGTTCTCAAATGGCCTGTTGTATGTTACTGATGTGTACAGCGGTTACACATCGGCCACATTTTATTACCTTGTTGATGTGAATTGATGATGCATGAGCTCTGTTTAGCTGACATGCCTTAGAGACATTGTCTAAAGACGAATACTTGTGTGGTGCTCTAGAAACAAAGTTAACGTAAAATGAACGGACTTGTATTTTCCAATTTTTGTAAACTGTAAGTGTACTGGAAAATAAATTCTTAGATAACGGAGGTAAAAAAATGAAAATAACCTTAAGGTATTGCATTCAATTCATCAAATCAATTATACTTCTTTCTCTGATTGTAGGGACCCCAAGGATCCCCAGGATCCCCAGGACCAAGTGGAGCCAGAGGAGAAAAGGTATGAAAAGTTTAATTATTATTTTTGCTTCATAATCCAAAATGTTGTTGATATTGACTTGTAAAGTAAATCATTTTTGTATTCAAGGATGTATACAAAGTGGCAAACTTTGAAGAATTCGAAAATTAGAATAACATGGACTGCCCTATTTCAAATATTTAAAATAAAAGTCAACTGAGAATCATCATGTATTTCAATTCCCAAATACATTATTTTACTTAGTCTTTGGCGGAAACGTGAAATCTAGAATTTTTCCCACCCATAATAATTGAACAAAGTATGTTAACTGTCAAGATAGTTAACAAAAGGCTGAAGCTCGGTTGTCATTAGGAATTGATATATATTTTATCAAGTGAAGTGTGATCTTGTAACGGTAATTTTCTAAACCAATAGGAACTTCCGGTGGGGTATTGAAATTAGAAAGCATAGATTGATACGCTATTTGGTAAAGATTTGAACTCATAGAAGTTGAAACATCTTCGCTCTATGCCCCCAAACCATCTCCAGACACACTTGAGATAAAATAGCGATTCACAAGAATGGGCCCTGTGAATTACGAGCAACAAATGTTTCAATATTCTAACGTTGAACTCTCAACAGCCTATTCCACTATGGTGGAACACGGAATAGAATAGCTCGCAGTTCTGATGAATTTTCCAATATTATTGCAAATGAAAACAAAATACGAAAGGGATGGTATTGATATTGAGTTAAAGATAATAGATTTCCAAAAGCAATTTTGCACCGGGATAAAATCTTGAGTCATTTACGAGCCCTCGGTCTTCGAACATCACGCTTTTATAGCAAAGCAAAATATCATTAATTTACTGGGGTAGATTCAGTCGATATACACAAACCCCCTACAAAATATTTGCTTTTATACCAATGCAAAAAACAAAACTTATTTATAATATGTATACATAATATCATTTCTATTACAGGGAGATATTGGACCTGCCGGACCAGTTGGACTTGCCGGAGCTAGAGGACTTACAGTAAGTAGCTTTGGGCAAACATATACCCCATAATTCATCATGTTGTACAGTAATAATAATTCTGACGCTTAGGTGTGGATGAGGCTGCTGCTACTGATGATGATGATGATGATGATGATGATGAAAACAATAAAACACTTTGAAAGGTGTTATAAAATATGTTGGATAAATGAAACAAAATTATAAACGGAAGTAGGATTAGAGACGTAACACCGGTCTCATGGTTTGCAGCTCCTAGCTGTCTTTCAATTTCTGCTTATTGTTGTAAAACGATGGCGTGGTACCATTGGTAGCGTTAGATAGCATAAAGAAAGGAATAACCTCGAATGGAATAAATTTGATCATACCTCTACTCGATTACAGCTGATCTGGGAATGACAACAAAACCAGGTTAATATTGCAAACCACTCCTGACATAAATCCTCACCACCGCGCATACATGCAGTTGTATCTCTCTCTCTCTCTCTCTCTCTCTCTCTCTATATATATATATATATATATATATATATATATATATATATATATATATATATATATATGCAGAGGTTATATTTAATTTGTTGGGTTTCAACAAGCTTAAACATTTTTATAACTGATATAAAGCACTCAACAATTTAGTGGAGTAAATATTCAATATATTAATAAATGGAAACTATATTTATAAAACCATAATTATTTTATTATATATATTTCAAGGGCAACCAAGGCAAATTATGGTGCGCTTTCATCAGATAAAATACAGATTTGTTTTATAAATAAATATTGACATACCCGGAAAAAAATTATTAATATATTGTATATATATATACTTTGGGAGGGTCATGCTGCCAATAAAAAACAGGCACCTGTTGGTTTTCATTTTGATTATTACTAATTTCCGATTGTTTGGTTCAATAACCAGATGGTTGTTTATTTATTGTCAGTTCTTTCGTCACACAATTTGTGACCTCCACAGTGACTGGGTTTTTATTTTGTGTCCCTCCTTTGTTCTGTACTAGAGCAAATATTCATTATTAGCACAGATTAGAGGTTGAAGTAAAGAATTTC
>OZ024743.1:362882527-362900027 GCA_964016885.1 Eledone cirrhosa | reverse complement strand
AATAGACTGGTTATGACTTTGGTGTTAGCACAATAGCGTGGTTATGACTTTGGTGTTAGCACAATAGTGTGGTTATGACTTTGGTGTTAGCACAATAGACTGGTTATGACTTTGGTGTTAGCACAATAGACTGGTTATGACTTTGGTGTTAGCACAATAGACTGGTTATGACTTTGGTGTTAGCACAATAGACTGGTTATAACTTTGGTGTTAGCACAATAGAGTGGTTATGACTTTGGTGTTAGTATAATAGACTGGTTATGACTTTGGTGTTAGCACAATAGAGTGGTTATGACTTTGGTGTTAGCACAATAGTCTGGTTATGACTTTGGTGTTAGCACATTAGACTGGTTATGACTTTGGTGTTAGCACAATAGTCTGGTTATGACTTTGGTGTTAGCACAATAGAGTGGTTATGACTTTGGTGTTAGCACAATAGAGTGGTTATGACTTTGGTGTTAGCACAATAGACTGGTTATGACTTTGGTGTTAGCACAATAGAGTGGTTATGACTTTGGTGTTAGCACAATAGAGTGGTTATGACTTTGGTGTTAGCACAATAGACTGGTTATGACTTTGGTGTTAGCACAATAGAGTGGTTATGACTTTGGTGTTAGCACAATAGACTGGTTATGACTTTGATGTTAGCACAATCGTAAGTGATAAGAGACAAGCCGCATATTCGAAGAATTGGAGTTCGATTGCCTGTTAAAGATATTGTACTTTTCGTTTATACAGTTATACCTGTAGCAATATGATTAGAACTACATTTCACGTGTATGCATAATCTGATTAGAAGATATTTATACACAAAGTTATCAAATTGAAACCAGTATGTGCACATGAAATCATGCGAAAAATGGTAAAATTCACCAGTTTCAATGAGTAAATTTTATATAAACCATGTTCAAATCGTAATAATAAGGCATTGAAACACAATTCTTATGTATCTTAATATGCTGTATATTAAATATATGGACGCATACTAATAGTGTTTATTTGTGCTTTTCTCACTATACAGGGACATGATGGAGACGCTGGTAATCCTGGACCTGCAGGACCTCCTGGACCAATGGTAAGTAGTTGGTGTATATTCAAAGTATTTCTATAATTCTCCAAGTATCAAAAATGATTATGGTTCGATTTAAATAATATTAAGAAACTCATGGATTCTATTATATAATAAAAATAATAATGATAGTAGAAATAATAATTCTTTCTTTATTGGCCACCTGGGCCGAAATATAAAGAACAATACAAAAGAACAGGGACAAGGGGGGGGGGGTATATAAAAACGTGGAAAAGAAAACAGGTAACGATTAACAATAAATAAATAACAACAGAATTCTCGAGATGGTTGTGAGCGCCTGACAATATCCGAGGTGTCAGGCGCTCAATCTCGGTCTTCGCTTGGCTTAGGACTGCAGTTCAGCCAAAGAAATTAGCTGCGGAAGGACGTGCCTGACAAACAGTGGCCACACTTGTTCACCGTTTAGTAATATTTGCAAATGCTCTTCTTCAGCGCAGGTTTGCGCATCATCAGCCAAGGTATTCTCAGCTCTTCGCACAAATGGCTTGGGCAGCAGATGGACCGCCTGTCCAGTGGAGCCTCTCCGTTCCACAAGAAGTGAAAGAGTGTGCGTTCTAATCCAGTGAGTCACGGATTAGGGCATGGCTTGACGGTTAGGTGTTAATAGACGACGAAAGCGATGTACGCGTTCACCACCTCCACCTGACCTTTCAGGGATAGCTTCTTCTCAGCCCATTTCTGGTAAAAATGACCACCCTGCTTGTTACCTTATCCGGACCGAATCAGACCCCGAGCAACTTGACCGGTCCTTCCATCCAGCCTTGCATGGTACCCTTGAACGGCATGGATTTGCCTCTCCAGGTGTCGGCTGCAAACCCACTGACTTATCTGGGTTGAGTTTTGCTCCCACCATTATTTCATATTCCTCTAAGATGTAGCCGACTATCATGATATCCGCATATGCCGCCCCAGCCCTTCCATATCCTGGTTTGAGTGGGATGCCCTGCAACAGCTTTAGTGATAGCTCGAGGGTCAGCATATACAGAATTGAGGTGAGATGACAACCATGACGGAGCAAACGCGCGATCTAAATCGGTTCCGATATGTAGCCATTTATTCTTACCACCGAACAGATGTCACTGTGCACTTTATTGAAGCAATCCACAATCCAGCACCTGAAAACGGGATCAAAACTGGCAGCCTTGAGGACTGCCTCCCAGTATTGATAATCGGAGATACTGAATGTTACTTAGTCTAACCGTAAAACAATGGGTTATGTACTTGCATTTTATGATTTTAGGGATCTGACGGACCTCGCGGACGTCCCGGCAAAGACGGAAATAGTGGACCACCAGGTGTTAATGGACGACCCGTAAGTATTATTAATTGTATCTCTAAAAAAACCATCAAAATTATGTGGTATTCAGAATGCTATAAATAGCAATGATGGCAAATCCTGCGTAATACTTATAGATTAAACATATTATACAGAACGTGAGGATAATTTTCATTCAACGATGTGTGATAGATACGTTACTACATGTATGTAGATGTATACAAACATGCATATGTATTACACACACACACACACACACACACACACACACACACACACACACACACACACACACACACACACACACACACATATATATATATATATGTATATATATATATATATGTGTGTGTGTGTAAGTATGTATTTATGTGTGTGTGTGTGTGTGTGTGTATGTATGTGTGTGTGTGTGTGTATGTATGTGTGTGTGTGTATGTATTTATGTGTGTGTGTATGTATGTATTTATTTGTGTGTGTGTGTGTATATGTATTTATGTGTGTGTGTGTGTGTATATGTATGTATTTATGTGTGTGTGTGTGTCCATGTGTTTAATGCTTTCTGTGTGCATGTATAAATGTTTTAAATAATACCATTTTTACATAAATCAATCATTTTAATCAATATGCAATATGTTTCAGGGTGTTCGTGGACCAGCTGGAGAAGAAGGACGCATGGTAAGTTATATATATATATATATATATATATATATATATATATACATCCTCATTAACATTTAATTGGAAAAAACACAAGAGCCCGAACTTCAAATCACATTGTACCGTCTAAAGTAAAAATTGTCAGTTTTAGATAATGCTTTCTTAGACATAGCCATAAAAAGATGGAATGGTCATGGTTGAAATGACGTTGATTATAGACTAACCAATTTAGGATTGTCTCGTAATTAAATAACAACATCTACAACTGCAGCAGTAACTACAACAATAATAACTCCAGCAGCAGTAGCAGGATAAAAAAAAAGAGGGTTTCTGGGGAGATTTGTAAAGCGCTTCAATTAATCTCCACAAGGACGTATTGCATTGAAATATGGAGACAGTTTACATCAACCATAATAATACACCATGTGTGTTTGTATATTTATTTATATTCTAATATAGTATCCCGTCAAAAATGATAACGGGGCTGATAGTAGCAAATATTTAATTGAATAATTATTTGATTACATAAACATAAATGTAGATAGATAGGTAAATAGACAGGCAGACAGACAGTCAAACAGACAGATATGTTGAAACATTTAATAAGATAAGGATTTACTTTCTACCACAAGTATTTAGTCATGGGCAGGTAGTTATATGTTCAATTCTCTAGGGCTAGGAAATTAATTGATCTTTTTGTTAGGATAGTTAATACTAATAAACAATGAAAAGAAAGAGATTGTATATAAAAAAAAACCAATAAATTAGTGGTATGAATTTTGATAATGATAATAAATGATCCAATAATGAAATAAATGTATGTTGAAATAATTATTTCAGCAACCGTGGATTTTCCACGGGGCCAGCTAGTAATTTATTAATATTACAAACAGTGTATGACATTTCAAAGTCATTATAATAACTAGCAGAAAAACCACCAAAAGGGTGGTTTTCTGCTAGCATGTGTAATGTGCATATTGATATTATATGCAAATATATATGCATGTAGATATGATACATCAAATAAAATCGTAATTGACAATATGCACAGAAATTGAAGAGAGACTGTGTTACACTCTCTTCTGCAATCAGTAAAGTAATCCGATACATTTAAAAAAGACGATGTTATATATAAACTGCATTACGGTGAAATGTAATGAAAACGAAAAAGGAGAAAATTAGCGACAGAAATATAAAAGTTATATAACGATGCAAATATATGAACGTTTACATAAGCGATGTAATAAGTATTCTGATATAACGGACGCTAACCGGAAGTGTAGACATTTGAAAATGTTTAAAGAAATGAATCTTAAAATAAGCAATCATTATATATAAGAATATTTATGTTTAATCAACAGCTACGAAATTTAGTACATAAATTATGTAATATTCATTCATTATTTATTCAAAGTAATCCAATTTATTTTACTAACAGGATAAAAATATATATTCAGGACACAGTCCCGCACTTCTACCTTTATTATATTATGATTTAGTAATAGAATCAGGGTGTAGAATATTATTGGTGTTCAATTACGTGCCTGATTATATGTTTTTCACCAATATTGAATTTCTCTATTTTCTAGGGTATCAATGGACCTTCAGGTTTACCCGGACCTCCAGTAAGTTGAACATTTTATTTTTATTTATGCATTTTGTTTATTGATTTTATATTTTACCCAACAAAATAAGGGGAAAGTCGAATAAATTGACCACAATGCGTTACTGGTACTTTATTTTATCGACCCCGTAAGGATGTAAGGCAAAGCTAATAACGACGGTATTTGAACGAAGAACGTAACTAAGGGCCGTAACTTTATGTCGCAGAGCAAGGTATCCGAAGCTTTACCGGTACTGGCAATCTACCGCCCTAATAATAATAATGATAATGATAATAATAATGATAATAATAATAATAAATAAAAACATTTGAAAAATTGAGCAAGTATAAGGATCTGGAGATAGAAATTGGAAAAATGTGGAAATTGAGAACTAAAACAATACCAGTGGTTGTAGGCGCTCTAGGAATGATACCTAAGGGGTCTAATGATTACTTATCGCAAATCCCAGGAAACCCGCGTATAGAAGAAATACAAAAGATAGTAATAATGGGAACTGCCCATATATATACTAAGGAAGATTCTGTCAATAATTACATCACAAGTCTAAACACCTAAAGATGCATGTGTGTGTATGTGTGTTCTTTCTTGAACATGGCGGACCTTGTTGTCTCTTGAGGTCACTGGTTGTGACTTGGTGATAACTCGTTTGAACTTAAAGCAAGATAAATGCAACTGTAATAATAATAATACTAATAATAATAATAATAATAATAATAAATTCACTGTTGTAAACAGTGTGTTTAGTGTGGACATTGGTATGGAATTTGGGATAGATACATTTGCCATCGTTAAAACTGTGAGGGGAAAGAATTTCAACTCAGATGGTATTTAATTACCCAACAATGAAGTTATTCGTTCTTTGGAAGACGGAGAGGACTACTAGCTCAGAATATTTTAGAGTGACAAGGTACTTAGCAAGGAAATGAAGGGAAAAGTCACACAGGAATATTTCAAAAGACTCAAGGTCATCTTGGGATGGCAGCTTAATAGTGAAAACATAACGGCAATAAACTCCAGAGCTGAGTCTATAATAAGATATGGTGCTGGAATCATTGATTGTACTATTGATGAACTGAAAAAGATAGATAGGAAAACAAGAAAGAAGTTGAATATATATCGAAGCTTGCACTCCTAGACTGATATTGATCGACTGTACGTGAGAAGAGCAGAAGGCGAAAAAAGACTGATCAGCAGTGAGGAGATAGTTTCAGTTGAGAAAGTAACCTTGAGTGAGTACCTAGGAAAAAAATCAAAAGTTGTTGGAGACCTTAAAGGAAGGGATCTACGGTGGAAAGGGGGATTCAGGTTTGATTATGACAGAAAACCTCTAGAAAAACCTTGATAGAATTGGAATTAGCCCTAGCATTTCGCCATTGCAGAAAACAACGGTTTTGGGAACAGTAAATATCCTGCGGAAAGTATTGTCTATCTGACGTTACATAATGTGATAGGGTCAACTAAATGATCCAGTATAAATAAGATCATCACTGTACAAATGAATATAATACTACTACTATTAATAATAATCGAAGTCAACTTTACCGCTCGTAAAATAACGTGCCATTAAAGTAATCTATTCGATAATATTGACGTTCCCCTACCCCAAAATTGTCGGCCTTTTATTTAATTTAGAAAATATTGATTTATATAACTCAATTAAAGCGCGTTCGTGGTTTCTAAAGGAAACAAAATAATGACGTCCTGGTCTTTTCTGTTCAGGTGATAGCTGGAAATAGTAGTTGTTTTCTTCCAATGTTCTTTGTTACCTTGTGGTATTCGTAGTGTGAATATAAAACCTAGCAACAACAGTATTTGTACCAGTAGATCTAAATATAATATGCAGAAAAAGAAAAAAAATCAGTTCAACTATATAGTTTCTTGTCTTCTTTCTTCTTTCTTCTTTCTCAATTTTACCGAAAACTAAAACAGTATAATTGAAGAAATTGTTACTGGAAAATTAATAGTTGTTATTGTAATGCATGCGTTAATCGTTTAGCCAAAAGCCTAATCTTAATAGATGCGACCTTGTTAATAACAATATTATAATATTCATGCAATTACAAAAGTTACAGTATATCAACAAAATAACGATATATATAATAATTATCTTTTCTATATTTCGCAAATATATATTGATTTTTGTTTTCGGGTTTAGATTCTCAATTTCGATTGCTATTCTTTATAGGGACCCAGTGGACCATCTGCCGCTTACTCAGTCGGCCATATCAGTAGCTGGTTTGCAAAGAATGATGACTCATACATGGTAAGTACTTTGGCTTCTTCATTTTGTTACGATTTGATAGGCATAATACTTAATAAACAAATTACCATTGATCTGACAAACAGTCTCTTCATATCTCACTGTGGCTACTTAATATTTCCTATCTTTAATCAAACTGGTTGGTTATCATTATTGAATAATGACAATTATTTAATCTATTTTTAATTTTAATTTTTAAAGAAAGACATTTAAAAACATTTTTCACTTGTTATAACCTATTTTAATCTTCATTTTTTCTTTAAAATAAAGTCGCTGATAAGCATTCTTCCTTGAAGAATGCGATAGAAAAATAGGCGAAAAAAACTTACAAGACAGATCTGAATAATACTATATATTTGTAAAGATTTATATTTATTTTTAATCGAAATTAAAAACAAAATTTCTTTATTTTCGTTTATATAGAAAAATATAGAACCTGTATAGCATTTGATTTTATGTGTATAACTTAAAACATGCATTTAGGGGAAATGATAAATTACAAAATAATATAAATTAACAAATATATACAAAATGCAGAAAATATCACTACTAGGCGCTGTTCACATATTAGGAATAGTACTTTCAATATAATAGAAACAACAACACCAAAACCAACACTGCACATACACAAACCCGCACAGTTCTGCAGGGTAATTCAGTGATGACACAATATACACAAGACCAATAATAATAAGGTATGAAATATTTGGATAGTATCCAGTGCGGTTTAACCCACTGGGATGGTGTCCAGTGCAGCATAGCCCCTCTCTGTTCTAAGGGTAGAGTGCTCCGCCCCCAAATCTATTTAGACAAATCCTGTCACGATAAAAGTACTAGTTTAGAACAATCTTTGATGTATAATTTATCATTAATACTTCCTCATTTCTTTTCTTTTCCAGGGAGACCAAGAAGACTCTCTCGTGAGTATAAATATACTAATAAATATAAACAAGCTCATACCCATAGGCGCGTGCACTTCTAATTGAGTATGTATGCTGATTCAATATATGTGTGTGTGTGTGTATGAGTGTGTGTGTGTGTCCTCCATGTGTGTATTATATAAATGGGTGTGTATGTATGTATGTAATTATGTATATGTTTGTGGTGCATTATATAAACATATGGATATATATATGCCTATGTATGTGTACGTATATATATAATTACATAGGCCTACATATATACTCACACGCACACATATAGATAATACATACCTCTACATATATGTATGTATGTATGTATGTTTGTGTGTATATGTATGTATGTATGTATGTATGTATGTATGTATGTATGTATGTATACCACACGTCTCTTATGTCACAATACTTTTTATTATAGAGTCCTACCGTTATTGATACTCTTGACAAACTGAAGAAAACATTCAATGCTTTCAAGAAACCACCGGGCACCAAGGATATTCCAGCCAAAACCTGTGCAAATATTGCCAAAAACTATCCAGAGAAGAAAGATGGTAAGACAACATTTCATCCTAAATTTTGATTTTGTTTTTCATACTAAAATCGTAATTTTATATCAGCACAAAATTGATAGCTTTATCGTTCCAATTGATATCAATGCTTGTTGTTTAGCTTCAAGTAAGCCTTCATAGAGAGGACTTATCGTTAAAGGTCTTCCGAATCTGACCATTTCACTTAGTTTGAGCGACGGCATTTACTTACCGACAGAACCACGAATACTACTGCAATGCAAGTTTGAAGTGTGAGTGTATTTTCAAAATAATTGTAGATTTTCCCTTATGAGCTGAAGATTGGGGAAAACCGAGCGGTCTTCTAGAACCTCGGTCAGTTTAGCCACAAAACAATATAAACGTTCCACAAAAAAACGTTTTAGATCAAACTTGCGGAGTGATCTATAAACAGGATTGTGTGCAAACAAATATTTAAAACAACAACAACAACAATAATAATATTAACAATAATAATAATTGTTTCTACATCTGGCACATGACTAAATCGAACCCAGTGCATTACTGGCACTTTATT
The DNA here is from genome assembly GCA_964016885.1 of Eledone cirrhosa. Lineage (NCBI taxonomy): Eukaryota > Metazoa > Mollusca > Cephalopoda > Octopoda > Eledonidae > Eledone > Eledone cirrhosa. The sequence goes on along the minus strand of OZ024743.1, from coordinate 362,891,116 downwards.
TTATCCAACCTGTAAGGATGAAAAGCAAAGCTAATCTCAGCGGGAATAATAATAATAATGTTAAAAATAAAAGCATAGATGTTCTGGAAATGAGAATGCACGGGTATTTTGAAAGAAATACTCAGGATATCAAAGGTGAAACAACATCGTAGACATGGCTTAAGCAAGGTAATTTTGAAGCGTACCACTTAAATCCTTATAATTGCAGCACAAGGCATGCTCTTAGTACAAATTCGGTGAAATGCAAACTGGAGAAATATGTAATCCACTTGGTAATTAGCTGTGAGAGCCTTGCGCAAACAGAATAGAAGCGCTGCCATGATAAAGTCTGTTTGTTCCTTCATTAGCTCTTATGTCATAAATGCCAATGCGAAGTAATAGAGAATTGGTGTGAGCATATCCTTGTAAAGCAATACAGGAGGATGGGAATGCAACGATATTCTTGGATTATGATTTTTAGACTGATAGAGTAATTGAGCATCGCCGACTGGACATTGCCGTATTGAACAAGAAAGACAAATACTGTCAGATCATAGATGTAGCCATACCAAACGACATGAATATTGCGAGTAAAGAGGTTGAGAAAATCACCAAGTACTTCAGAATGAAAGTGGAGATGGCAAAACTGCTTGGAATGCGAGATGGTAATGCGAAAGTGATACCAGTTGTGATCGAGGCATTGGGGTCAATCCCATTGAAACTCCAAGACTTCTTAAAGCGGTTAGGAATACAATGCAAGATTGGTGTCATACAAAACTCAGAGTCCGGTGCATTTTCAATCTACACTGCGTGGAAAAAGGAATAATAAAAAACTATATTCTATAATAATTTGTATAATATTTTCTTTTCGTTTTCCTCCAGGTTATTACTTCATCGATCCTAACCAGGGTTCCACTATGGACTCTGTCAGAGTTTATTGTAAAATGAGCACAAAAGAAACTTGCATCATACCTTCACCATCAGTGTATTCGAAACCCGATGCACCAAGAAGAGCTGGTGAAGAATATTTGCAAGTAGCACCAGAATCTGGAGTAAGTACATATTTGTTATTTCTGAATCCTTTATTCACAATTATCGAGAGTTAGATTGGTCATATTGGAGCATAATGTGTTCTTAATTACATATCAAATGGTTGAATAATTTAGCTGGCATTATTTTAGATTCGCATAAGCAGGATCGATAAAATGTCACACATGCTTTGTGATATTTGTTACGGCTGTTTACGTATACCAATTGAAATACCACCGCAGTACACCTTGTCTTTCATCCGTTCAAGAGTTGATCAAATAAATTCCAGTCATGTACTGAGGTCGATTCAATCGACTACTCCACCCACCCACCAAATTACTGCTCCTTGTGCTTAAATTAGAAATCATTATGAATTGGCAGTATAGGTAGAGGGTCGGACGCCATGCTTTGACGCATAGTTACGGCCCTTGCCATTCTGAGTTCAAATCCCGTCGAGGTTAACTTTGCCTTTCATCCTAACGGGGGTCGATAAAATAAAGTACCAGTAATACACTGTGATAATTGCTGGCCTTGTGCCTATTGTAGAAACAATTATTTTAGATACCGATTGACAGAATTATTAGAGCGTCGGACAAAATGCATTGTAGCATTTAATACGACCCTTTACGTTCTGTATTCATATTCTATATTCTTCTCTGTGCCTCTTCTTCTTTCTTAAGACAAGATAGAGTAAACAAAATAAGACCAGAAAGAAGAGGAGGCACATAGAAGAATAAATAATCATTTAGGAAGTCACAAAATGTGTGGCGAAAAGACTTTGACGAACTCACTCATAACCAACAACCAATAACTAATAATAATAAAGCGAAATTGAAAGTCAAATAGTGTTTTTATTTTTCAAAATTGGCAACATAACAATCCTCAAATATAACAATATCTATTTCAACACACAACCTCTACAGCCCTGACTATGTGCTCCCGCTACGCAGACGATATCAATACAGTAATAAAAATACCCCCAAAAGAGATCAGTCAGAAATGAAAAAGGAACATTATGGAAAGCATCCAGCAAATAGCTAACTCCATCCACCAGAGTATTAAAGTTACCGTAGACTACCAAACCAAACACCCCAACCATAGACTAACTGTGCTAGACACAAGACTCTGGTTAGAAGCCATTGATAATAAAACACCCACACACACATATATAATATATATAATATATAATATATGTGTGAGGGTGGGTGTATTTATTCCTTTATTCTTTTAACTGCTCAAGCCATCAGGCTGAGGCCATGCTGGGGCACATAAAATAAAGACAGACTTATGCCATACATAAATCCCTATTGGTTTTATTGCATTTGTTTTATATAATGTTTTATAATTCTCTCATTCTACAGTTCTCCTACAAGAGTGATGAACGTCAAATTAAATACTTGCAAATCTTACATGAAAAGGCTTCTCAGAATATTACTTTCCACTGCCGCAATACTGTTGCTTACAGAAATTCAGCAACTGACAACAAAATGAAGGCTCTACAACTGCTAACATTCACAGATGACTTAAAAACAGCCGAAGGCAGGTCACGATATTCAGTTACAAAAGATGGATGTCAGGTAATTTTATATTCATTTTTAAATATATATGTAATTTACATTGTGCATAGCTAGTTTCATTAAATACACACATGTATACACATGCACGTCAAGCATACGAATGTGTGTATGTGTGTGTGTGTATTTGTGTGTGTATTTGTGAGTGTACATGTTCCAACAAATATGGATTAGATCAGGCTAGAGGAATTCGTTCCCTTGCTTGCTTCTCAGTATCTGAAAAATCTGATCCCGAGGAGAATTATCGATGTAATGAATTGGATAAGGGGCTGGATTTGGTATTAAACAATACCACTATAACGTGGACACACGCACGTATCCCCCTATACACACACATATATAAAAAGAGATAATATTATTGACAGTTTAGACACATCATCATTATCTTCTTCCTGAAGTTATTATTATCATTATCATTTGAAACTTCCTTTGAATTCTGATTCTTTCCAATGTCATGACGGGTGTCATCCTGACACCTGAGGTAAAATTTGGTAATATGCACATTTTATAATCAATTGTCATACAAATGATGCTTTAGAGCAGCGTTTCTCAACCTTTTTACCCTTGTGGAACCCTTGAAATATGTTCATGTCTCAGGAACCCCTACATAAAAATTATTATATACCATTAGTAATATCTATCTCTTATATTGACCTAGTTTTAAATAATATAAGAGGTTGAAGCTTTTCTTAAAATAAATAAGGATTTTCCGACAATATGTCGTAAATGCATAGTAAAATTACGAATATAAAATTAAACAAAAATTACTTTTAAGAAATACATTAGTTTATTTATCACTGGTTCTCGCGAAACCCCTAGTGACCTATTGCGGAATCCTAGGTTTCGGGGAACACCGGTTGAGAAACGCTGCTTTAGAGGCATAAAAAACAATGAATGTCTTTGGAAGGTAATTAAATTGATAATGCTCTTCTCAGGATATGGACAGTGTTAGTCAGCACTATTTTTTGTATCTCTTGTAGAAATGGCTTTTCATGTATATGGTCCAAATGTTTTACAGTTCCCTTTTTTATTATTTCAAGTGCACCGATTATCATTGGCATTGTACAGGCCTTAATATGCCACATTTTCTCAATTTCAATTATCAAATCTTTATATTTACTGAGCTTTCGAAAATCTTTCGAGGATATATTATGATCTAATGCAATGTTCATGTAAATTAAGAAGCGAGTTTTCTTTATATGGTCCTTCACAATTATATCAGGTCTTATGATCTTGATCGTTCTGTCGATATTTACAGGGAAGTCCCATAGGGTTGTCACATTCTCACCTCACTCTCTGCTTTTAGTCCAAAACTCCGCAGCCACTAATGGGTGAGAATTTGATCTACATCAGTTTCTTTGCTACGGAGAACATACTGCACATGCAGTGGTTTTTGCTCCCATTTAGTGCGCAGTCTCCATTGGCCATCATGCTTTACCAACATTTTTAAGTTCTTTGCAGCATCGCCATTATTTTCAAAGTATATTCCCTATTCTTCTGCAAACTTCCTCTCCTTTGTGATTGAATGTAACCTCGCCTTCCTTTCGTGATCTGCAAATCATTGTTGTATGTATTGACTCTCAAGGCATTAGTGCACAAATTAGAAACATTGAGAGGCATCTCCCGTGAACAAGAGCATGGAAGATCAGTTTATGTCACGTGTAGGACGAATCTGGTTATCCGCCGAGTTCAATGTGAAGATTCTCCCACCGCCTTCTTTTAGTCAGGAAGAGCGGAGTGCTTTTGTCTGTCTTGTGACTATGGTGAAAGAGATTGTATGCCTGAAAGGGTTGAAAACGAGCACTTTCCTCTTCGGCGAAGCTGTGATTAACTTCTTCAGGTTTCACTTGAAGAGGAAATCAGGACGGAAAGGGAAGTATTGCCTTCCAAATAATTTGATGAAATGTTAGGGAGAGGATCGAGCACGGGCTCGCTCTGAGTGTAAGCCTGTATATTGGAGAACAACTGGGAAAGGGCACATATCCTAGTGATCAGGGTACCCATCGTTTTATGGTGGATGCGTTCGAGGGTCATGAGTGACCCTCGAATGTATCTTCCCTATTGAAGATCCCCTTTGTTTTAATTGTTATTGTTATCTTTCTGTTTTAACATTGTTAAAACACACACATACACACACTTTGTTTTCGTCCTGTGTCGACATAATGTTTTGCTTGATGTAAACCCTTTGTGGTCAATATAGAAATCATTATTATTATTATTATTATTATTATTATTGTTATTGTTATTGTTATTATTATTATTATTATTTCAGCACAAATCCAACAAGTTTGAGAAGACTGTGATAGAGATCGACGTCGCCTTAACAGAAACGTTGCCCATCAGAAATGTTCGCGTCTTAGACTTTGGCAAATCTGATCAAGATTTCAGTGTAGAACTTGGAAGTGTCTGCTTTAGATAAATTGTCGGGGATATATATTTTTTATTTGACTAAATACATCTGCGTCTGATGTCCTCCTCTCATATCCACATCCATACCACCGATTAGTGGATGTCCCATCTTGTCAAGTCTGGATGCAATATGAATGTTAACCAGGAAGCAGAGTCAACTATTCACACCATCTTACGCTCATAAACAGTTCGTCACCTTTTCGTGTGCACCTGACACCGAACAGTTGTTGAAATTCTGGGGTATTTGCGTCGATTACACATATACCCTAAGTTCCCAAAAGAGCGTCTTCTAATTTCGCAATGGTGCAAATGTAAATAAAAGAAAACAATGAGTTGACTCTGATTTCAATACATTGCTGAAATGTTAAATTCCATCTCACCCATGTCGGACATTTACTGAGAGAAAAGAAAAATAAAAATAAAATTTGGAATTTTAGAAAAAACAATTTCTTAGTCTCACTTTATTTAACTGAGTTGTGTAATTCCTCTTTTTGTAATGTATATTTTCATCTTTATTTTTGCAAAATGTTTTTAACATAACATATTTATATATTTGTTGAAACACTCATGCATGCATGCCTATATACTTTACATACATACACATCCATCAATACATAATGCATGCCTACATACACATACATACATACATACATAATACATGCCTACATACACATACATAATACATACATACATACATACATACATACATGGTAGCTGCCAACTCGTTTTCGAGTACGGCCACTACTTTATATCCATGTAGCAGAACCCCTACCGATGCGCTGAACGAGTGTGACTTTTTAGTCCAGCCAGCGACTTGGAAACTCTGGTACAAACACTACACTTGTGACAATTACTGACACATAGTGCTGGGCCCATGGTACCATGTGACGACAAGTGCAGAGAGATCTTCAGATATAAAGCAATGCCTGTGCCGTTAAGCTTTTATAGTGAGCAAAGGCACTGCACAAAGCCAGTCCCACTCTCTTAACTAAGATGATATTTACCAAAAAGAATAACAAGTCAACATCATTGGATACCATCAGGGTTGCAGGTGTTATATCAGTTTTCCTTCTCCTAGAATTCTGCCTTGACAAAGGCTAAGGGGTCATCTCTCCCGGTGATTTTGGATGGATTTTGGATGACTCTTAAGAGCTCCTTTGCCCTTTGACAGGTTTTGTTTTTAGTCCTGCAGGATGTCCAAAGTCACCCTCCTCACCAAGAAACCTTGGTGGGGTTGCCAGTTTAGTCGCCAACGACCCGACCATGAGACAGGTTGTACTGGGATACATGTTACATACATACATACATACATACATACATACATACATACATACATACATACATACATACATGCATACACGCATGCATAGATGCTTGCTTATGGCTGTCCATACATTTTGATGATGTACAGTTTATGTTGCAGATAGCAAATGTGAATGCTTCGTTAATGAAGCTAGATGTGAATCTGCGTGCATGCCTCTTTTCTCGCTTCCAAACTGAATGTTTTGTAGCGGTGACTTTCACTCCTGAAGGTTGATGTTATTTCGTGAAGGCTCTAGTATCCAGTGACTACAAAAGATCCGTTCAATTCAATCTTCTGGAGAGATATTATTATTATACAAAAAAATTCCTCTGTCGAACCAATACCAACAGCCTTTAATCCATTCTATGCTGGTACCAACTATGTTGGTGCAGGCGTGTAGCGCGCATAACTTACTTGAATCTACAGGAAACATGTGAATCATTGACAGATGTATTCCATTGTTTGTGAGTTTACTGCCAGGCCTATTCTTTTGTGAGAACAACTTTCTGAATGGTTTACCAGAATATGAGTTACCAAAGTACAGTGAACAGCATACTGTAGTTCAATTATCCTTTCACACATGAGATCAGCCATGACCTGCGGCTTTCGGATGTTGAAAATATTTCTGTCGTGTCAAATTTTTATACTGACACCCGCTTCCTATGCTATTCTCCTGCAAAACAATGTGATTATAATGACGAGACAGATATTTAACGAAACATGAGCCAGGGCGTAACATTGGTTGACTCCTGTTTTTGTACTGAAGTGCCTGGGTTTCAGCCTTCCAATAATAACTAATTCTTCTTTAGAACTGGTGCGGGAGAATTTGAGTAGGTCCTGGTATTGTTCACTACATTTCTCTTGAAGCTGCCTTGCAATAAAAATCATAACTATTGTTCATTGGTCCCTATGGAAACCATACTGGGTCTCTGCTCTTATGGTCTTTAGCCAAGCCCTTCTTTGCAATACCCACTCCTAATTTTCAATATTTATTGTATCATAGAAGGTGTGTAGTTCATGGAAAGTATTACATGCAGGAATCTCCTGAACTTTTGCAATCAATCATTCTTTCTTCAGAGCACAAAGGGGAGATTGAACCCAACTCCGAATAGTTCGCCAGTGTTTATTTACAGTGTGTATTGAAATATTGCTCAGAGTTGCTCTGTTCATTTTGTACATGTCATAGAAACTATAGATCACATTCAACCAGTTTCGATATTTCTTTCCTATTGAATCCGATGGTTTCAGTAGCATCACCATAGATTTTGAAACATAAAGAAGCTGTCATTGTGGCCTATTGTGACATAACCACCATTGTATAGAGTTATAACTAGAAGATTCCAGTACATCCAAACCTGTTCTTCTTTCCAGACTCTCCATCACCACCAGAACTATAACGGCTCCAAAATTCATAATCCATATTCCAGGAAAAGATATACATTTGTAACTACTTAACCCCAGGTCAAGTCTGGTGTAACAGTTTTATGATCAAAAGTATTTCTGTTGGGGGTCCCACCCTGAATGTCCTGTGTGTCCTTCCTGTGTGTGCAAAAAAGCAAACATCACTTACAATGAAGAAATATATTAATTTAACACTTGATATATAGTAGGAAAAGAGTTTTTACGTTTCGGTCACAAGTTCTTCATCAGAAGATAGAATAATAAAAGAAAGAATAATAAAGGAAAGATGAAATAGAAAGTTAGGGAGTGGTGAGAGAAAGGAACGGAGAAAAAGCACGTGTGTTTCAGTGACTCATTTTGGGGGAATGCTGGTCAGTGGGTATCTTAGATATATAACTGGCAATCCGTCGATTACTACGCCGATTGTTCCAGTCGATACGATTAACGGAACAAACATTTCGTGAAATTAACGTGTAACTTTCACAGACATTCCTACACTTAACGTATTTCTCGGGGAGCTTCAGCGTGACACAAAACGTGACAAGGCTGGCCCTTATATTACAGGTTTTTTGACAGCTGTGTTGACTGGAGTAAAGTGAAATAAAGTGTTTTGCTCAAGGACAAAACGCGCTGCCTGGAATCGACCTGCTGACCTTACGATCTTGAGCCGAATGCCCTAACCAAAAACCTACACGCCTTCATATACGTGTGTGTGTGTGTGTGTTTCTGTGTGTACTAGCATGACGAGCTTTATAGTAAAAATACTTAACTTAAATTATCCATGATTATAACATTCTATGTAAATATGCTTGAATCTTCGATTTCCCTTATCTTCTCTCTTGTCAATCCGATCATCACCATGTTTCAGTTTGCATTAATTTACATCAATTATAA
>OZ024743.1:362752527-362877527 GCA_964016885.1 Eledone cirrhosa | reverse complement strand
TACTGAGACAAAACTTAATGAAAAAAAAAGCATTCATACAACCAAATCCCCTCAATCCAATACTGACGAATTCAACACCAATAGCCAAAATGTGTGATAACCCTAACCCTGGGAGCTGCACCTAACTTATAGAAGAAACATAATATAAATTTGAATCAAGATAAATTTTTATTGTAAAAAGTCATTTCACTCGTCAAAAAATGTTAACATATGCTATCATATTATATGTAAAAAATGAAAAGAAAACTACAAAAGACAAAATAAAGCTTACCTTTAAAAAGAGAATGAGTATCCACCGTCAACTAATACGGAACCCGAGGACGAGACAGATTACATTTAATCAGCTTTTAGACTTATGTGCAACAAACGAATTCTTTAAATTTCCAGTTTTCTGATTTATATTTGTTCTGACAAAATCTGCTTATCTTCTGGAATGGTGAATATGGATATCATTTTCAGCTACGACAGATCAGCCCAGGAATTAGACAAGAAACTGGCCGATCAATCAGCTGCAAATAATTCTGTTTATCATTTCATGATACGAAATCACTTCATCCAAGTTCTGCGATTCAAAGAAGTAACCAGCCAATTCATGGTGAACATGCATGTCAAAAAGATGGAGGTTTCTTGTGAAGGAATCAAAGTAAGTTGAGGGCAAATAACTACATCCACCTTAGAGATGACCCAAGAAATATTGGTCAGCCAGTCAAGCTTCGCGGGAGGACCACATTACATGCATGAACGTATGTAGGATACAAGGGCCTATGTCAGAAAATTTGGTCAGCCGGATCTCTTCATTACATTTACATGCAACTCAAACTGGACAGAAATGTCAAATGAAATATTTAAAAATCAAAAACTGAAGGATCGCCATGACCTCATAGCTCGGGTTTTCCATGAAACGCAAAAACAAAATTTTCTGGCTCCTAATAGAAGGAAGAATCTTTGGTGAGCTTAGTGCCTGGATGAACACTATTGAATGGCGGAAGAGAGGACATCCTCACTCTCACACGCTAATCTGGTGCAAGGAGATAAAACTAGATGATGTTGATAAGATCATTTCAGCAGAGTTGCCTGATAAAGATGGTCCATGTGGAGTCATAAATCCAGCTTCTCCCTGCATAAAAGATCAAAAATGCAGCTGACATTATTCCAGAGTTTTTATTCAGGAAACTCGGACTGACAATGATAGATAGCCCCTTCATCGTAGGCGTAAACCAGGACATGGAGGCAATACTGCAAACCTAACATTTCGAGGAGAGGAGTTGACCATAGACAATCGATGGGTAGTCCCACACTACAAATTGTTCTGTAAACTTCTAAAATTTGACATTAATGTTGAGTATTGCAGCTCTGTCAAAGCAATACAAAATAATACAAGGGCAGTGACATGGCTACCTTTGTTACTGACAAGGAACTCGATGATGGTTGGCTGGATAAAGTCAAACGGTATCAGACAGGTTGATACATCTCCAGCAATGAAGCTATCTGGTGGATCTTTGGATTTGATATCCACCAACGCAACTCAACAATGGTCAACTTAGCAGTCTATCTGGAAAATGGACAGAGATTGTACTTCACTGGGACCACTGCTCATCAGTTGACACAATCACCACCTGACACTACTCTAACTGCGTTTTTAAAACACTGCCAGAATAATGTATTTGCTCGATCCCTCCTCTATGCTGACATCACAACATACTACACCTGGACAAAATGCAAGAACTGGAATCGAAGGAGGCAGGGTCATTTAATCGAAGGTCATGAAGTCCTGGCAAGTGATGCTATTGGGCGTATTTATAATGTCCACCCGTAAAACAGAGTGTTTTTACTTATGGTTCCTTCTGCATAATGTTCGAGGACCAATGTCATTTGAGAATTTCAGGTACTTCGGAGGCAGCGTGTACGTAACATACCAAGAAGCATGTGAACACCATGGGCGCCTGCATGACAATGGACATTGGAAGAAGAGCATAGAAGATGCAGCAGTCACTAGAGTAGCCAGTCAAATAAGACAGTTGTTTACTATTATGCTCACAGGATATGGAATTGATGAAGCTCATCTACTCTGGCAGGAGTACAAAAACAATGTCAAACAACTATCTACACCTAGCGTGAAGACATCCTGACAATGTATATGGAAATACCCCCAGGATTTACAATCAAGCTGTCTGTGATTTGTCCCATCGAGTTCAGGCAATGAATAGCACATTAGCTAACTGCAGGATGCCAGAACCAGGTGAAGAAATGGAGGCATCACAAGAAGCTGTTCAAGAGACTAACTATGATATTCAAGCCCTGAGTAAGTTTGTGGATGAAAATGAACCTCGATTGGTGGATGACCAGAAATACGCCTACTACATCATGGAAAATATTCAATGTGACAGGGGATGACTTTTCTTCATAAATACTCCTGCTGGCACAGGTAAGACATTCCTCATAAACCCCCTGCTTTCAAAACAACATATTGCCCTTACTGTAGCTTCAAGTGGCCTCATTGCATCATCATTTCTGGATAGAGGAAGAACTGCACACTCCATGAGCAATCTGTTTGCAATATTAAGAACTCACCCAAGAATAAGCTTCTGCAAACATGCAAGATGAAGCCACCATGAGCCATAAACGAGCAATTGAAGCTTTAGACTGGATAAGGGATCTGAGAGAATATACTTGTATAATGGGAGAAATGACAATGTTTCTTACTGGCGATTTCAGACAAACTCTGCCTGTATTCCCCCAAGGCAACCGAGCTGATCAGATCAACACCTGTTTGAAAATATCCTATCTCTGGCCCCTTTTAGTGGCTGAGCTTTGCAACCAATATGCATATGTACTTGACTGGTAACAAGGGTGACAGTAAGTTTGCCATCTAAGTACATCTTAAATTGGGAAATAGGCTTCTTGAAAAAGACTCCAACGACCAAATTCAGTTGTCATTGACACAGAACAAGGACTGATTGCCAGAGTGTTTCCAAACATTCAGATTAGACAATGTGGTCACAAATGGCTCTGTGAACGAGCAATCTTAGCACTGAAAAATGTTGATGTGACAGAAATCAATAGAAGGCTGTTGAACATGTTACTGGGAGAGAAAAGATGCTATAAATCAGTTGACACAATCACTTCCCAAAACCAGGTTGTAAACTATCCAACTGAATTTTTGAACAGTCTTGAACCAGCAGGAATTCTTCCACACATCCTGGTACTGAAGCTTGGAGCATTGGTTATGCTATTTCATAATCTGGATCCTCCAAAACTTTGAAATGGCACAAGACTCATCATCAAAAGTACGATATTCAATGTCCTAGAAGTCACAATCATGTCACGAAAATTTACTGGTGACAATTATTTCATTTCCAGAATATCTCTGAAGCCAACTGATTTGCCATGTGAAGTTTTAATTTCCTATCAAACTCAGTTTTGCCATGACCATCAAGGGCAATCATTGAAAATCGTTGGGTTGAACCTGGCATATCCTGTCCTTTCACTGGGTCAGCTGTGTTGGTAGTACAAGGGTTGGAAACCCTGATTATTTCTTCATTGTAGCATCACAGGGCAAAACTCATTCAATGACAATACACACAGGCCTTAATTCCTTAATCATATAGTTTGTAAAGTCGCAACTTTACTGCATAGTGTTACTTTGGAGGAATATACAGACATACCTGGGTACCTCTACGATATAAAGTAGTATAAGTTAGATCTTTGTCTGGGAGAAATAGCAGCCAAATTTCCTTCAAATCCCACCATACTGTCTCATGTATGTATGAAGCAAAAAGGAAAGGTTCTATGTGATACCTCAATCTATTAGAGATATTAGCTGGCTGTAGTTCAAGAGAAACGAGTCACAATAAAGATGATGGGTGAACCTTGATTGGAAGGGTATGTAGCTTGCTATTTTGGCATTGTAGAGATACTTGTAGTAATGACAGAAAAGGTATTGAAAGGAAACATTTGTGAGTGTGGGTGTGGTTAAGAAGTTTGTTTTGCAATCATGTTCATTCTCATTGTTAGCAACCTTGAGCAAGTCGATGCTGATTGATTCTTCTTGGCTGATCGACATACACATTTAACAGTTGAACACCTATTGTTTTTAGTTCCATTTTGAAAGCATTGAGGTTAAGTTTCTGGTCTGAGAATAAGTTCTCATTGTAAATTGTTTAATGGCTTGTCAAGAGGAAGGACAGTGCTTTTGACTAAATGTAGTGCCTCTGATACTGGTGGGAGGAAAACTTCTGAATTTTTGCAAAGGAGTGGACTTCACTAAAAGCAATTTTCAGATGGGTGTATTCAACTGGGCAAATCTGATTAAGAAATAAAAAAGAAAACAAATGTACCTTGTATGTAAGCAGTACTTATGTGTGTGTCATAACTGAGCTTTATAAAGCAAATCAGCAACTAATTCGTGTTGAAGCATTTCTTGATTGTAACAAAGAATCATTGTCTTTGTAAAGTGGCTTTCTCAATGTCATGCATGCAATCTCACCATGAGAGATCAGCGACTGTGAGGCTTTAAAATGTAGTAACTTGGAAACGTTTCAATGTGCTGTTTATTACTCCATTGTTGACAAAGACTAGACTGAAGTTTCCATAAGAACAGACAAAATAATAAATGTAAAAAGTGTTTTATTAATTTTTCAAAGAATATATTAAATTCCATTCAAGAAAAAACATACAAACTTTGAGTCTTTTAAATGAATATTCTAAAATTGGGAAGCTCTAAATGGGTTTGTTTACTAATTAATAAATCAAAAATGTAAATGATTTCAATTTTAATATATCAATGTTTAGTTTAAAACAGACATGTATACACAAACATAAGCATAAACATACACAAACTCATATATAAATAAGATAAATATATACAGTGACTGTATAATTGTATTTATGAACATTCTTTCAAAGAAATATACTTTATGTATATTAATAATGAGGAAGATGAAGATGATGATTAGATGTTGTAGATACATATGAGACATTGGTGACAACCAGCTAATACTGGTATGCTCTGTTGGATGAGGAGACTGATACACAAGTCACTTCCATGCTGGATTCAAACTACAACTGTCAGTGTCAACTTTTACATACATCAACTACTTGTACCTGCACCGGCTGTAATACAGCTTTGGAGTATACATGTTATATCTCGCTCTATGGGTTATTTAATGCATTCATATATATTTATCATACATACACACATACAAATATTGAAAACTGTGTGGGTATACGGACAGACTGACACACACACAATCACAAATGTATATATACCTTTAATTTTCTCTTATACAGGCATAGAATGGATGAATTTGTATGGATGTGGATTGAAGTATGGCTATGGTAAAGATAATGTTAGATACATGCAAACAAACACACACACTCTGGTGCAGACAGGAGATTGACAAAAATCACTAGAGTGGTGGACAAAGTACTTTGTAGTAGTTTGTCACATTCATTTATGTGCTGAGTTCAATTTCTGCCCAGGTCAACCCTGCCTTTCCTATATATGAAGCCAATAACATAAGTACTAGTCAAAATACTGGGATTAATATAATTAACTAAAATTACCCTTGAGTAATCTAATCACATATATACATGTCCTTTATATGGATAAGCCAATTTTAGATGAATATGTATTGAAGTGTACACCTATGCATATCAGATATATTGTACATCCTATATACAGTTGTATAAAAGATGATCTAGAAAATAGGATAGTCATTATAACTTAACGGTGCCGTCTGCATAAACAGCAAAATTATGGCAGAAAAATTGTTCATAAAAGTTTCACTGAATGAAAGGTAATTTCTCATTGTCTCAGTATTTCATTATTCAAAATTGCAAATCTTTTCCCAATCGTCGGATTTCTGTAATTACAAAGTCTAGATCTGATTCTTGACAATTTTCTTGGCATAAAACGAAGCGGAAAAAGTTGACTTTGCCCATGTATGGCAGAGGCTGGTAGCCGACCATCAAAGTTCCTTGAGTAACCATCCGTTCTTTGATCTTTGGTCCAACCTTTATAAGAATATAAGAAAATGATGTTAGTTCATTTATTGCAAAAAGAATATGGAAAAGTCAGATAGAAATGGAGTGTTTTATGTCAAATATATGAAATTATTAAATGGAGGATTGATTATATGAAATTACTCAGTAAACATAAGACAGTAAATTGGCAAGACTCACAGGAACACAGGACAAAATACCATGCAGTATTTGTTCCAGCTCTCTATACTCTAAGTTTCAATTCCACTAAGGCCAACGTTGCCTTTTATTCTCTTGCTACTTATAAAATAAAGTACCAGTCCAAGCTGGAGTATTGCCAAAATTATTAGAGCATTGATGCAGTATTTCTTCTGGCTCATTTTATTCTGAGTTCAAATCCTGCTGATTTAATCCATCACCTGGTTTACCAAACTGACCTTGGATTTTGGTGCCCTTATCAATCTTCTTTTGTTGCAATTATTTAGTTATACCATACTATTACCATCCCAAGGCTCTGAAAATAGTCATAGGCAGCATCTTATTATCCTTGACTAATCATCATCATTTTACCTCTGCTTTCCATGCTGGTTTAAGATAGATGAGCTGTTCCTGAGACCAGACTGGTCAGAGCAACCTATTTTGCTCATAATGTTCTATATTTGGCATGGTTCCTATAGCTGGATGCACTTCTTGCTGCCAATCACCTTACAGGTTGTACTAGGTCTGCTTTACAACAAAAACCATGTAATAAATAGTGATTAAATAATTTACAATGAAAAATGTCTGCACTGGTTTGTGGCTGAATATTCACCGTCAGCTTTGATCAAACTTATAGTAATGACTGAAGACCTAAGCCATGTAGAACATAATATATTGTTTGTCAAACTGCACCACATACAATTCACCCCTGCAAGTCAGAATATACAGTATGGCCCTCAGCAAAGCATAGGTACAGGTCTGTTTAATCAATAAAAATAACAGGGAAGCCTCTTCGTTGAAATAACAGCTAAATCTTTGTCAAATCATACCCTGCTATATTTGTAGAGGAAGAACACATTCGAGGATGCAGTCATAGATCCATAATGTCTTGAAAAAAGTGTTGGATGGTAATGACTGGTTTACCTTTTATCATAGGTCTGTTTGATTAAGGATGATTTGGAGCTAAAGAACAACAGTAAGCAGTATCATACATGATTTAGAGTTTGATAATTTCTCCTCATAAATCATACTTGATTAAAATTGACAACCAAAGTTCATAGTTCAATCAGTGATGTAGTTGGAGTTTGTGCCACTTAAGGTGGCCTTTGTGTTAGTGTTCTGGAAAACTCAATACACTAGACTAAAATTACTGCTTCATCTCTTTCTAGCTATGCTACTGACCAACATATATAATGAGAACCCTATTTCTTAAAATGTTTACACCAAGCAAAATAATGTCAATTGGGCAGTTATCTTATAACACGTGGACATTTAAGACATACAGTTCTTGATTAGTTGGTTCTAGACTTTGAATTGTGAGAAAATAGTATCAAATAAAGGAAATTAAAATAGTTTTTAGAATGATTCTTAGCTAACAAATTTATTTTGTAGTGTAGTGTAAAATATTACCTTTGAGAGTTTCTGCCACCATTCTTCAGTTTCCTCTTGATTCTCAAGAGATGGAGGTATATACCAAAAACAAATATTTGAGTATTCAAACTAGAAAAAAGTAAACAGATACAAAATAAAATAGAGAACAAATAAATAAAACAAAGTATTATTAGATTTAAGAACATAAAATAGTTTTATTTATTAATTAGTGAAGTAATAAAAGAAAACATGTTTTTCAGTTTATTGTGAAAATGTTTATAGAATATGATTCCAAAGATATAAATGGAATGTTTTCAGTAGGCAACACATTTGCAGAGAAGTTAGAGCATAGGGTAAATTTCTTTGTGGTGTGTATTTCAATTCTGAACACTAAAGTCAATTTTAACAGATGTAAAATCAGCCATCCTATTTAACATTACCATCTGGCCCTTGGTGCTTTTAGGAGAGTATATAGACCCTGTTGCAAGCATTTAAGTGAAGCCTCTGGCAGTTTGAGGATACTGGCCTTCCTTCCAGTAAACCTAGCAAAGGCAAAACTCTTAGCAGGAAATACGATAAGAGTTTTGCTGCTATCTGGCCGTGTTTGATATACAAAAAAGTAGTAGCTATGTATCTTGTGAAAACTATAGGTTTACAACAGATATAGTAAAATCACAGGCTGGTTGATAGAAAAGGAAATTTTCATGTGGTGAATGTACAGGAGTAGTTAGCTGTTAGAGCACTCATAAAACAAATTATTTCAAATGTTTGGAAGGTTCCATGGAAGCAGTAGCTTCACTTATCTAGGGGACCTAATTAATAGTAAATCTCACATCACTTTCTCTTTATTACTCTCTCATTTTTTTACCATTACTAGTATGAAATTTATTCTCTCCTGAACATATTTTCCTAACACAAATCTTTCTGTTCTATGTCTCTCTACTTCCTATCTGACTTGTCCTACATCCTGCATTTAGAAGTGTAAAGAAAAACAAAACACACACATTAATTAACATCAGCTGCCATTTCCAATCTTCCTACACCTTCAGATTTTTGTCTACAAACTAAGACCAATCTCTTTCTATACAACCACAACTATCACCACCACCACCACCACAGCAACCAAAACCTCTTAAACAAATCAACAAAAACACCAATAAATAAGAAAAAACTAACAAAACCACCAATAAATAAGAAAAAACTAAGAAGAAAATGTTATACAAGGAAATACACACAAAAGTTTTAAAGAGGCAGATGTTGACCAACAACACAAAACTATTGAACTCAATGTTGAAACAGAAGGCTTTATCATCATTGCCCAAGTTCTGAGTTTTAGCACCAGATCACACTACCATTGAATCATTATTAGGGTGGGGCAGTATCGGTAGAGGGTCGAACGCCATGCTTTGCAGCAAAGAGTAACGGCCCTTTATGGTCTGAGTTCAAATCCCGCCGAGGTTAACTTTGCCTTTCATCCTTACGGGGTCGATAAAATAAAGTACCCAGTACACTGGGATAATTGCTGGCCTTGTGCCAAAAATAGAAACAATTATTATGTGGACCATAATAGGAAACCCTTAACTACATTATTTCTGGCTACCCAATATTTCAAAAACTCAACATATCCACAAGACAGCATAATACCTACACTGGAAAATCTGGAGGGTATATAACACCATTTCCCTGAAAAATGGTATGACTACAAACCAGAAACAGCTGCAAAGAATGAGAATGTCACCATCCTAAGGAATATGCCAGTGCAAACAGATAAGGAAATCCAAACAAACAGGCCAGACATCATAATTAAATAACAATAATAATCAGTATGGAAAGACCTTAATAAAGAAAAGATGAGAATATTTCTCATCCTTGAGGCTGTGGTGCAAAAAGGAAGTGTACTTATTCCAGAGACAAAATCAATACCATGCAACAGGCAATACTAATTATAATGGTCAAATAGTACAGGAAACCAATATTGCTCGTCTCATATGGATTGTACTTACTTCAGGTAAAACTAGGCGGAAATCATCTTGTTCTTTCAGTTGTTCAACCAAATACCTAGAAAATAAAAGAAAATGCAATTCAATTTTGATTAATCAATATATATTTATTTGTCATCATCATCATCATTTAACATCTGCTTTTTACGCTGGCATGAGTTGAACAGGCTATCATGCTCCAAGACCAAATGTATTGCTGCAACCTCATCTTGCTTATATATATATATATATACCATATATGGCATGGTTTCTATGGCTGAATGCCCTTCCTAGTACCAACCACCTTACAGGGTGTACTGGGTGTTTTTCAAGGGTCCCACTACTACCATTTTACAGAATGTACTGGGTGCATATTACTATGACACCAACACTAGAGAATTTGTCAGATGTTTGTTCAGACTGAAGGGTCAAGTTCTATATTGTCACCATTCGATTGTCAACACTGTAGCTTCAGGTGTATCACCACTTTTACTTTTAATGCTGCAGTGCATTTACTGATAGACAGGTCTTTTGACTTATGACATATCACCAGCGAGCTTCAGTTTCTTGATTTTTATTTCATTGCAATGCAGCTTAGCAATTCAAACACAAGCATCATATGAGAGGAGGCTTTTTTTTTTTTTTTTACAGCAGACGTGAACTTCTTCCACCCTATTCTCACTCGGGCTACAACACTTTTGGTACATCCAGCTAGCTCTACTGTTGAGGTGAGGTCTCCTAGATAGCAAAAGATATCTATTACTTCTATTGTGTTTTTCGAGCATTAGAGGGAGTTCATTTCCCAACTACACTTACTTTTGATAATTCCTGTACGCCTGTCACATATGAAGTCTAACTTCTTTGTCAGCCTATATGTGATCATATTACAACTCTTGTGTATCCATTGTGCACTTTGCAGAATTTGTTTCAGCTCTTTATGTTCCGAATTCAAATATTGTTGAGTCAACTTTGCTTTTTATCCATCAGGGATCAATAAAATAAAGCACTAGTTAAATACTGGGTCTATTTAGTCAACTAATCCCTACCCAAAATTTCTGGCCTTGTGCTTGTTAAAAACCAATATCATCATTGTCTTCATCATAATTATTAAAACCATCATCATTCCATCATTCATTAACTCTTTACTTTATATATTATAATGGTTTCTGATTTAGGAACAAATCCAAAAATTTAGAGAGAGGAGAAAGTTGATTAAACCAACTCCAGTGCATTATTGGTACTCTTTTTATTTAACCCCGTAAGGACAAAAAGCAAACCTTACCTCAGCGGGACTTGAATTGAGCACATAAAGGGTTGTAACTATGCCATGAAGCCTGTCATATAACACTCTACCGATACATTATAATGAACTTGTTGAGAAAGTTAATATAAAAATGTTAAAATTGAAGCAAACTACCATGAAACACTTACTGTGATAATTCCATCACTTTATCCATTTTAGCTGCCATTCCAGCATCTCCTCGAGCTTTCCACATCAACCAGAGTTTAAAGTTATCAATCTTCTTACCACACTGTATGGTTTTATTTCCTATAAAATAAATTATTATAGAGTCATATTTATTATATAAATTGTATTGAATGATGAAAGCATTTAAAAAGGGATTAAAATTATAAACAGAAAAGGAGAAAATATTAAATAATCAAAAGAGGGAGAGAGGAAAGGCCAGGCAAACTTTACAGCCCTTCCTAAGCTGTATATCTCAGCTGCAGCCCAATAGACAAAATAGCAAAAGCATTACAAAAAGCACCCAGCCCACACTGTAAAGTGGTCATGTAGGAGTCACGACAAAAAGCACCCACCCCACACTGTAAATGTGGTTCGCATTAGGAAGGGCATCCAGCTGTAGAAATCTAGCCAGAAACAATTATATGAGCAAGACACAGTCACCTGACCCAACCTGCCTCAAATGGGACAACCCATGCTAGCATGGAAAGTGGGCATTAAACGATGATGATGATGATGATTATAGTAGACAACAACCATCAAAATCCACTGCATCAGCCATTCCTCCTCACAGGTTTCCTTACTTAGATGAGATACACTCCTGATTTTAAGAGGAAAATAACAGTTTGGTGACTGAAGATAGAAAAGGTTTCAATGGCATGAAACAGAAGCAGTCAGTCAAGTCCCAGTATTTGGGTATCTTACACTTGTGTGAAAAATTTTACTTTATATAAGTATATATGGTCTATCTTTCTATCATCTCTTCAATGATGTAAAATAAAATTATGACTCCCTTGATTTGCTATAAAAACTTTCTGTTAATAAATACACTTACCTTGGTCAAATGTCTTGTCATAATATTTATCACTTTGGAATAAATATTCCACATTGGTTGAATTACATTTTTCAAGAATTCCCTGAAAATAATCAACAAAAAATGAATTTAGGAATATATATATATATAAGAAAATGTTGTATATATATATGCATTTGTGAGTATAATATCGAATAATAATAATATTCAATTTGTTTGAAAGCAAACAGCCTCATTACGTTATGTTTTTTAGATGACCATCACCATCCTTTTGTTCTAGTGGTGACAGAGAGAAACAATTGTGTCTGGGTTATTGCCCTTTGTCAAGATTGTGTATATCTCTTCTGTCACTCACTAGAACTCTTGAGAATATATAGTATTCTCTAAAGCACAGGTTCTCAATCCATTTAGGCCAAATGCCCCTTTTGTCCCTCGAAATCACGAAACACCCCCCTACCCTATTTTTCCATTTTTCAATATACTACTGATTTTGATATCAGTAGATTACTAAAAAATTGATTAACAATATTCAGGCAGCTGAGAGTATAAATACATTCCTTGAAAGGAAATTTAGAAATTTCAAAAAATGGAACATAAATGTTCTTTTTTATGAATAAGGACCAGTTGAATTTGTTATATTCCCACTAGGCGATACTAACTATTTTGAACATTTATACAAGATCAACTCTGTCTATCCAAAGAGTGCTATTATCTGGAAGAAAGTGGCAATTATATCATTTCAAAGCTTTCCAATTTTCCCTTTAATGAAACGGACAGAATAAATGTTGATATCTAACTTGATGTCCCCTCTGCTTTGTGAGCTTAGAGACCACGGAAGAGGGTTTTCATGACCACGCGGGAGAGTATATTTATTAGTAAATGGTAAAATATATACAACAAATGAGTAAGTGAATTGTAGTAGATGGTTTCCAGTCCAGTCAGACTGCAACTACAAATAAAAAAATTGTTAGTTTGCTTTGTAACAATAGCATATCCAAGTTTTCGGATAAATCAACTTACTTTAACTTTGACCTCATTTCAATGGGACCCTTGAACATTATGGAGTCTAGCTAACTCTTTGACGTCAGGCTGGATTTTCATAAGATGTAGCCGGAGATCACATGTAATTATATTGTAGCGGTTGCGAACCTTACTGTGCGGTCTGGAAACAGCACCAAATCTCCTCTTGACTAAGTATGAGCTTGGAAAAGGCAGAGCAAATCTCTTAGCCTCTGCATGTAGGTGTGGAAATCGATGCTGAATTTCCTCTTGCATCCATTAAAGGGGTTCACCTATTTTGGGAAATCTAATTTTGATCATGTAATGTGCTTGAATTCAATGAATTCTTCCTGAAATATAACGTCCAAATCATCAACGTTAGCTGTGAAGGGATCTGCTACCCACATTGGGATGTCCATCGACAAACCGTTCTCTCATGTTGTCATGTAGCGCACGGAGGTGAGCGGTATAAATTTGGAGTTGGTCATCGCTTACAATGTTTTGAACATTGGCGACCCTAGGAAAATTATAGAATTCCCGTCAACAAAGATTCCTTTCGATGACATTAAATTTACTAGGAATGTTTTCACAGCATTCCTTGCTTTAAGCAAGGTGATCTTCTTTCCCTGCAAAGCCAAAATTACGCTATTGCATTTGTCGACGATGTCGGTGAGGTAGGCGCAGTTTTGTCTCACGTCGAGGGTTTTCTTGTAGTTCTGTGTTGCGTCCTCGCAGAAACTCAATGATAGAGTCGAACAGTTCAAAGAAGCAAGTAAGGCACTTGCCCTTTGAAAACCACCTCACTTCATTATGAAGGAGCAACTTGACGAATTCTTCGTCATTATCTTGGCATAGTTGCTGGAAAAATCGTTCATTGAGGGAATGCCGTTTGATAAAATTGATGACATCAAGGGCCATCTGCAAGGACTTGTCGATGAATGACACAATGAACAACAAATACAGATAGATTTTCTCTCTTCAGAAGAGTGACAAAACCCTTATGTTGGCCGACCATTGCTCTTGCATTGTCCGTAGCACGATACAATGTGTGTTGTATTTGGTCCTAGATGTATGTATTACTTGCCTGTGTGTTGTAGGTAGTCCTAGATGTATGTGTGACCTGCTTATGTATTGAATGTGGTCCCAGCTATGTATTGAATGTGGTCCCAGCTGTGTGTTGTATGTAGTCCTAGATGTGTGTATTACGTCGTTATGTGTTGTATGTGGTCCTAGATGTATGTATTACCTGATTATGTGTTGTATGTGGTCCTAGATGTATGTATTACCTGATTATGTGTTGTATGTGGTGCTAGATGTGTGTGCTACCCGCTTCTATGTTTTTTTTCTTTGTAATATTATTAATCCAATTGGGAATAAAATAGATCTACATAGTGTTAACTCGTAACGCCCCCCTAACACCCCCTTGCTCCCAAACGCCCCTCCAGGGGTGCATATGCCCCCCGTTGAGAACCTTTGCTCTAAAGAATACATCAGCTAATTAACCTAATTTGCATTCCGAGCAATTTTACGGCTGGCTTTGCTGTAAATTAAAAAAAAAAATAGAATTTGGTTTTTCGCTCAGACATAGCAGATAGTTTTATATCGAATAATAATAATATTCAATTTGTTTGCAAACAAACGGCCTATTATTCGATGAAAAGAAGATCCTAAGAGATTGTAGAGATGCTAACAAGTGACACAGTACCAGCATTATATGGCTTAATGCTTTAAAGTCACCAGCCTGGTACTCCACTCTACTAAACATTTCTGTATATTACTGTGATTTTCACCACTTTCTGCATGCATCAACAACTTTGATTGATCAGGGCCGACATGAGTTAAATAATAGAAACCGTTTCCTCACAAATTTATTTCATTTGAAATTCAAAAAGAAAAGATTCTCCGAATTCACAAACCCCTAGCAGTAAATACATTTTACAACGCAAACATATAGAATAGAATGGATCTCTATTGGTTTCAATGATGAATTTTCCAATTGTTCAGTCATATGTAATTGGTTGAGCATTCCACAAACATTTACCATAGCTTCAGGTGGATCTAAAACTGTAGTAAATAACACATGCCCAAGATAGCACATATTGGGATCAAACCTAGAATTTATTGTTTGCAAAGCAAAGTCCTTAACCGTTTTGCCATGCAACATCCACACAGACACATAACAACACATAAGAAATAAATACCTTTTCCTTTACAACAAGAAGACTACACTGCATCGGAGCATTTCCCATTTTGTGGAAATTCCAAGCTAAAGAATCAACTCTAAAATGTAAAAAAAAAAAAAAAAAAGAATTTCAGAAAGGAAAAATTTACTATACAGCTTTTAAAG
The DNA here is from genome assembly GCA_964016885.1 of Eledone cirrhosa. Lineage (NCBI taxonomy): Eukaryota > Metazoa > Mollusca > Cephalopoda > Octopoda > Eledonidae > Eledone > Eledone cirrhosa. The sequence goes on along the minus strand of OZ024743.1, from coordinate 362,862,372 downwards.
GGGAGTGGGTGGATTGGCAGAATAGGTAATGTGGTAATGTTGGACAACATGCATTGCAGCATAAAATTACATTCCGAGTTCAAATCCTGCCCAGGTTAGCTTTGCCTTTCACTCCTAAAGGGTTGATAAAATAAAGTTCCCCTTCCTTTCAAATTGCTGGTAGAAATAATTATAGGCATATCATTTATTCTTTCATACACAACCTAACCATGGGAGTACTCAATGCATGGGGAAATGCAAAGTGGGTATAGAGATATGTAAAATCCTACCCAAGGTGCCAAGCTGTTTTAGTTTGTGCCAAGCTGTTTTAGTTTGTGACAAGCTGAAACCACTTGACACTGCTGTTGGGATTTTACATACTCTCTATGTTTATATATATAACAGACCAAGTAAATACTTATTCAAAACCACTGATCTCTTTCATATATTCCCCCACTCTACAGATTACACCATGCATTTTATCATGGCGTAATCCAGCACTAAACAATTATCATGTCCTTGATACAATAGAAAATCCTCTCTATCCTGGATTTGGCAATCTTTCTATGGCTTCCTATCACCAACCACTTTACTGAATGTACTACATGCTTTTTATATACATGTTTATATGTATATAGGTGATTATGACACTATAGTTCTTCGTTTCTCTTTGGTTTATATTTATCATTCTTTCTCCCCTGTTTTCTCTTTCGTAATTCTACCCACAAAAAAATGTTTTTGCTCCACCATTCTCATTTCCACTTTTCTTCTCTCGCTCTCTCTACACTTCTCACATTTATCATATGATTTAGACTCTCTTTCATTCTCTCCTTCCTTCTCTGACCATTCCTCCGATCTTATGAGGTTATATTTTATGACTTTTGCTATGGAAAATAGCAGCTAGCTGTTTTAACAGCTACAATTTGTGATAGTTCATATATATAAAGAGAGGGAGATGTGAATGTGCTTGACTTTGTGGCAGGGTATTCGGCTCGCAATCGTGAGTTTGATTCCCAGAATGTTGTCCTTCAGCAAGACACTTTATTTCATATTGTTCCAGTCTTCACAGCTGGCAAAAGAGAGTTGTATCTGTAATTCAAAGAGCCAGACTTGTCACATTCTGTATCATGTTGAATCTCCCTGAGAACTCTATTAAGGGTGTGCATGTCTGTGGAATGATCAGCCACTTGCATGTTAATTTCATGAGCAGGCTGTTCCATTGATCGGATCAAGCGGAACACTTGTTGCCGTAATTGATGGAGTGCCAGTTTTATTTTATATAGATAGATTTCATACACATGCATATAGATATATATACATAATAATATATATAAAATGCAATCAGTACACTCTGATGCTGATATGATGGACATCCACCTGTGGAAATTTGCCAAACATAGGGTAGTTGTGTCAAGGACTATGAGTGGGTTTCTATTTGAAAATAGTGTTTACTTACCTCTCCACACCTGCCATTCTATGTCGGTGTTTTTTAGACATAAGTACAAATCCACCCCAAGCCGCCTGTAAATAAAATGAAATGCTTTAAAGTAATTTCCTGTTTTTATCATGGCCGTGCTGGACCCTGCTCATAAGCGGATTTGTATTTGGGAGCTGGGCAGACCTGTAATGAGATATATATATATACACATGTACATTCATATACATATATATGTATCATCATCATCATCGTATTTACATTTACGTTTGTATGCTGGCATGGATTGGATGAAACTTTTTAAAGTAATGTTTTATATCTGGATACCCTTTTGCTTCCCAAAACAAGCACAGATAATATTTCATAGAATTCATTTCAAATACAATTTATACAAATAAACACAGTATATATAAAATAAAAAAATTAAAATAATGTAGAAGACCTGTAAACTCAATCTCACACCACAATAAGGTGCACTGGAGTTTCCCTCTAATAATTTTTTAAGCAAACCAACTCACAGCATTGCTGTGGGTGATAGTGATGCTGAGATGCTAGAACAGTCAAGTACCCTCATGGGTATCGCTTGATACACCAGTAAAGTAAGCTACCAACAACAAGAACCTCATTGTCAGCTCCCCAGTTCCCTCAAATGTCTTGAACAAAGGCTGAAAAATATAGTTTGCTAATAATTCCCGGTATTTTAAAATTTTACTTAAAAATATACTTACATCAACATGAAGCCACATTTCATATTGAGCACAGACATCTGCAATCTCATTGATAGGATCAAATGCTCCCAGAACTGTGGTACCTGCTGTTGCAACAACAGCTATAGGATTGCAACCCTGAAAATACAAATACAATGAAAATATACTTATATACACAGGAGAGAAGATTGCATTGGCACGGACATATAATGCATATATATATGGATTATGATTATTGGGATTTAGTAAAATAATTTTTTCATTAAATTGGAGATTTGAAAATGACTTCAGAAGTTCCAACATAAAATTATAATGAAAGGTTTTTTATGATATAAATATAAACATAAAATAATTAGTTTACATTGTAGAGCAAGTAGCAGTTTCATGTGGTTTAGTATTAAAAGTGTAAAAAGTAAAGCTCCAACCACATTTCACATAAAAAAATACCCTAAACCACTCTAAACATTAGGAGTGAACCAACAAAAGGAAACTAGATGAAGAAGAAATAACAACAAATCTCTTTCACTCGTTTAGCAGTAAACAGGGGTATTGTACTGCAAAAATAATTTAAAATGAGGAAAAGGAGAAGAAAGAAGGTTCCATTGATTTTTCCTGCACTAAGTTATTTGATGGTGAAGGTGCTGCATATGCACACACACTGACACAGCTGTCACTATCATGTATATCATAGTTATTTACCTGTTTAAGTGATTGTTCAACAGCATTCTGGAGATGTTTTACTGACATTTTACCCTTGCTGTCAGTTTTTACTTTGATAAGATTATCTTGTCCAATACCAAGAAACCCTGCTGCCAAAACAGATGAATAATGGCACTGCAAAAAGAATGAAATACCAGGCGTTTAATATTTTTTTTAAATAAATATACATGGAAACTTATGGTAAATGAACCTTATTTTCTTTTAAAATATGTGTGTATCAGTTTAACCCAGTTAGTTAATTGGCAATCATTATAGCATCAGATTAAATGTCTTGGCATTTGCTTCAGCATTCAGATTTCAAATCCCACTGACAGCAACTTTGCCTTTTATCCTCTCAAGGTTGATAAATAAAGTAGCTGTCCATAAGTGGTTTATTGATGGAATTGTTAAACAAGATGATTTGCAGTATGTGTTCTGGCTCTTTGCATTCTGAGTTCAACTCCTGCTTTCTGTCATTGGAAAAGCAGTGATGTTTCTGTCAGTGGTAGCAACTGGCAGATAGTATCAGCAATTGAAAAACCAATGTAAAAATAGTGTACAACCTTGGTACAATCTAATGATCAACACCTTTCTTTTTTAAACCAAAGTTCATTTGGAAATACACATGCTTACTTTGCAACTGATTAAGGATCAGATGTAAATAGAATGAAAATTTAGGTTGACTGAGACAAATAGAGGACTGTGACATGTGAAGTTTACTGCCAAATTAAATAAGGCGAGTGAAATGAATATGCCTTGTCTTAGGTTTATTGGGGTGTGCAAAATTGATAGTAAATTGGCCAAGTTGTTGGAGCAATGCTTTGTGGTACTTGTTAGAGCCTTGTGCTTCGAGTTCAAATCCTGCCATGGTCAATGTTACCTTTTATATATAAGGTTTATATATTAAGTACCAGTCCAGGGCAGCAGATCAGTGGAATTGTTAGCATGTTGGACAGGTTACCCTATGGGATCTCGTTCCACTCTGTGCATTCTGAATTCAAATCTCACCTCCTGTGACCAGAAAAACCGTGTTATGATAGGAATTGGGTACCCTATCATTAAAACACCCCCCCAAAAAATATGGTATGTAATCGCATAAGAGGCTGGCTACATCTATGGTGTATGTCATAACAACCACAACAATAACAAACAATATGGCTTCAATAAGAACACAGTAAAACTCCAAACCCAATACAAACATATATTAATATTAACATGGAAAATGGGTGTTAAATGGTGGTGATATGCAAATAGAGATACTTACCCCTTCAGAAGCAAACACCATCATTCTTGATTGGTTGTACAAGCCTTGCTTCTTAATATTTGAATCACTCCGAAAGCGGGCTAAATGAATACTCATTATATTCATAAATGCTCCTCCTGTAGATAAAGTAGTGCAAAATATGTTCAGCTGTTATACAAAATTGGTTACTGGTTTAATACACTTGAATAGTTCTTGAGGAAATGTATGGATAAGAAATCTTTACTGGAGAGAACTAATAGATATAGTAGAAATATAGCTTCTGATAAAGGTAGGTCTGGTTTTAATAAAGATCTGAATATACTTCTATGTCTGGGTAAATTTAATTTGTGTGTGTGTATGTGTATAGGGTAATGTGATGAATCTAGTGCAGTTATACTTTCTAACCTCTTACTTAAAGTATGCTGCTACTGGCTAACTGATGTGGGTAAGTGGGAATTAGCCTACAGTGTATGTCTTTCCTGCCAGTATACAGCCAAAACTCCTACCAGTCCTCCCAACAGTGACAAAGTAATTGCATACTTCGCAGCCTCCAGGTTAATTTGGCAGATACTCTCAGAGCAACAGTGGGTTCCGAGATGCAGGCTTAGTCTAGTAGATATGTTCAGACACCTATCAATCACTGCTCTGCTGCTTTACGGCTGGGTTCAGGAAAACACAAAGGTTTTTATCTCGGGGAATAACTACCACTGACCAGTGTGGTAGTCAGCATTAAGGGTTTTTTTCAAGGGATTCTGGAAGCATCCAGTCATTTCAGGTCACATTTTCCACTGGATTTACTTCTTTCACAGCAAAGATAGTGATACTAGGAAAAGTGTATTCCCAATGCCACTATAAAGCTTCATTGCATAAGTATCTTCTCCTGAAATATGGATTATGTATTGTGACAGCAAAGAATCCACAATTGAAGGAGATGGCCATCATTAATGAAGAACCCCTCCAAAATAAATAAAGAATTTGCATGGTTGAATGCATAAGAATTTCATTTTGCAACAATCATGGTCTTGAGTTCAATCCCACTGTGTAATATCTTGGGAAAGTGTCTCCTATTATAACCCCATAACCCCAGCTGATTCCAAAGCCTTGAAAGTGAAATTTAGTAAACAGAAAATGTTTGGAAATCTGTTGGATGGACTGAAGCTTTTATGTAAGTGAACCTTGTCTCTCATCATGTCACACTAAGTCTGTTTGATGATTGCATTAAAGATACAAGTATCAGTCAAATACTCAGCCACCAAAACTACAATTCAGTTTGTAGTCAATGAGTAGACTTTTTTTGTTTTCTTTTAGATGGTTTTCACATCCAGAAATATTTATAGTTCATCTTATATCTCTTGACAAGTTACAACTTTGAGCTGGAGTGTATTGAGATATCTACAAATTATTTTAATAGTAATTTATAATGCAGGTTTAAAACTTCATTATATAATGGAGACACAATTATATAAAATTTATATGGAAAAATAGATCACTTACCTGGACAAAACATGCCATCACCATTCTGGAATCCAATCATTTTGCACACTTTTTGAATAATATAATGTTCAATCATTGTGAAAGCTGGGGACACTTCATATGTGTGCCTGTAAATGAATTATTAATTTTTAATTAAAAATTCCTTCTCCTGCAGAAAAGTTCAATTATGGCAATGTAACTTACCAAACTACATGTCTGTCTCCAGTTCATTTGAGGCACTATCAGCATATTGTTCTTCACATTTCTACATCTCATTATTATCAACATTAATTGATCACATTTCAAACCACATCCCCATGTCAAGATATTTTGACTACATACCCTACTATATATTAATGGTAGATGCAGGCATGGTTCAGTAGTTAAAAAGTTTGTTTCACAATCATGAGGTCCTGGATTTGATACAACTGTGTAGCACCTTGAGTATCTTACCATAAACTCAGGTTGACTCAACCCTTGTGTATTAAATTGGGTAAAAGTAAACAGCCATGTCACATATTGTGTCACACTGATTTCCATGAGAAATATGTTAAATGTACATTTGTCTGTGGAATATTCAACTACTTTTATGATTTTGTTAAATTTTAAAATTTCAACACCACATTTCATACAAACCAATGCACAATTATATTTGCTTGCTGGTTTTACTCCCCTCTTTATATTTCACAGACCAGTGACATAGACATGAGGACATATATATTGAAGGAGAATACTGCTTATATTGATTGCTTCTACTACTTAGATTAGATCAATTAGGGCAATTTGAACACAGAATGTAAGGAGATATAACTAAATACTTTTGGGGCTGTACTGATCCTGCCCTCCACACCCCTCATCTAAATAAATATTAAGTTGATTATGATGAGAATTTAACATAGTGTAAACATGCATAACTAAATAATACCAATAATTTTTCTTGTTGCTTTTAGCAATTCTACCATCCATCATACTATTTTGTTTTCATTAGATTTACATCCATTTTACCATGCTAGTATATATATGAATGAAGGTTGAGTTTCATGTGGTGTTAAATGACTATAAGTGAAAGACACCAGTCCATCGCTAAGTTAACCCTAGCTGCTGCTGGTAGTCACTAGGTTATATTGTAAAATAATAAAATCTACTTACAATGCTGTATTAAGTGAGTCAGTGATCCATGATCCAGCCAAACCATAGGGGTCAGTAAAACCATAAAGCTGGTTATAAAATCCTGGTTTACCTAAAATTACAAAGAGAACATTTATTAGAATGTATGTTATTGTTTTCATTATTTAGTCCTGGATTGGCAGTGGATTGGCAGTATCGATAGAGGGTCGAACACCATGCTTTGACGCATAAAGTTACGGCCCTTGCCATTCTGAGTTCAAATCCCGCCAAGGTTAACTTTGCCTTTCATCCTTACGGGGTCGATAAAATAAAGTACCAGTAATGTACTGAGTAATTGCTGGCCTTGTGCCAAAAGTAGAAACAATTATTTAGTCCTAAGTTATCTCAGACTGAGCAGTTGAGCTATGATCAAAACCTTACCATGCATGAACCACTTCTCCTTCTTGTCTTGCACACACTGCATGTCTATACAGTCCTGTCTTCCCTTTTACTAAGAAAAATATTTGTTTTTGTTATGTTTACTTTAAGATGTACTGATTTTAATTTTTGCTTCCACATTTGGAATGTAATTAATAAATTCAATTATGAGAACTAGGTTGTTGATATCTAGATCTCACATTCTCATAAAGAGCCAATTGTTATAACCTACTGTATGTGAAAACTATGCTAATAAGTCATATTGTGTAATATTCAGTTGTCTAGTGATGTTGTGCTTGCTGTTTAGCCCCAGGTTAACTCTGATCAAGAATCCAATGACCAAAAGACATTCAAGTCTCAAACACACATTCAAACTTTGTTCTGTTTTTTTCAGGTAGTATACACTGTATCTAAGACTATGGGAAAGACATTAGAGTATCTAAGACTATGGGAAAGACATTGGAGTATCTAAGACTACGGGAAAGACATTGGAGTATCTAAGACTACGGGAAAGACATTGGAGTATCTAAGACTATGGGAAAGACATTGGAGTATCTAAGACTACGGGAAAGACATTGGAGTATCTAAGACTATGGGAAAGACATTGGAGTATCTAAGACTACGGGAAAGACATTGGAGTATCTAAGACTATGGGAAAGACATTGGAGTATCTAAGACTATGGGAAAGACATTGGAGTATCTAAGACTACGGGAAAGACATTGGAGTATCTAAGACTACGGGAAAGACATTGGAGTATCTAAGACTATGGGAAAGACATTGGAGTATCTAAGACTACGGGAAAGACATTGGAGTATCTAAGACTACGGGAAAGACATTGGAGTATCTAAGACTATGGGAAAGACATTGGAGTATCTAAGACTACAGGAAAGACATTGGAGTATCTAAGACTATGGGAAAGACATTGGAGTATCTAAGACTACGGGAAAGACATTGGAGTATCTAAGACTATGGGAAAGACATTGGAGTATCTAAGACTATGGGAAAGACATTGGAGTATCTAAGACTATGGGAAAGACATTGGAGTATCTAAGACTACGGGAAAGACATTGGAGTATCTAAGACTACGGGAAAGACATTGGAGTATCTAAGACTACATTATCCAATGTCTTTCCCTGAATTGTTTTCTTATGAGGATAAGGTGTGATTTGAGAGTGATTTGACTATTATTTCTCCTCATATCAAGTGATGCAGTGTTTGTGTGTGTGTGAGTTAAAATGAGATAATACATTTATAACTATTCTTACCTGTTTTTACACTCATATCAATTAACTTTTCACAAAATTCTAAGAGTACTTCATGACTAGTCCCTTTCTCTCCAATGTCTGGTTGAAGTTTGTTCTAGAAGGAATAGAGGAGAATTTAAACATATCAATACATAGGAATAGTAAGGCAAGTACTTATGCTGGTGTGAATGAATGCAAATGCAGAAACATAAATGCACACGTTTATTTATGAACCTCATATTTCATGAATAAAACAGAAAATAATTAAAATAAAATTAATTGTTGACTTTATTATGTGCCCCATGATATATCTGTATATATGTTATATATGCTAGCAAGAAAAGGAAAAATGTAAGTGACAAAGTTTACTATTTCAAACAAACAGGAATTTCATTGTAAGAATGAACTGGAAGAGTTGTTAGTTATTGCTGTCTCTACTAGAGTTCAAATTCCTGCTGAGGTTAACTTTACTTGTTATCTTTTTGTAGTTAATAGATAAAGTATTATTCCAGGGTTGTGGACGGGGGATAATGTTAGAGCATCAGATGTGATATCTCAGTATCACATTCAGCCCTTTGCGATTGAAGTTTACCTGCAACATCACTAGTACCAAGCTATTGCTTTTTCCTTGAACAACATCATTGGCATGGGAAGGAGACAGTTGCATGTATGGGTAAATGCTGGTCTTCCACAAAAACTTTTGTTAAGACCTGCATTTGGAAATGAACTTTCCAGGTGCAGATCCATGACCTCACGAGACATTCAATGGTCCCAAATCATTCGGACACTGCACTGTTTGAATACTGTGCTATTCAAAATCAGGTTACAGCTTTTAAAAGGAACTGCCTAATTTAGAAATAGTTATTAATCACAAGGCACTGGTCAGCCTGAGGTTACAGGAGAAGACACTTGCCTAAAGTGCCACACAATGGGACCGAACCCAAAATTGTGTAGTAGCAATGTAAGTTCCTTAAGCTGCTATGCCTGCATTCGTCTATTGATATCTATAATACACATTTCTGTTGTATTAATTATTCTCTGCTAAAACTTACATTAATATTTCATTATTTATTATAATGCAGAATAAAGTACCAGTAATGCATTGGGTAATTGCTGGCCTTGTGCCAAAAGTAGAAACAATTATTCATTATAATGCAGAATATTTTCCTATTCTGAGCTGCTTTTGTGATAAATATTTCTTTAAAAAGAAATTTGCTAGATATAATGTGTGATTAATATAGCTATTCTGCTTATTAACTTTGTGTAAAATATTCCATCAAAATATATTTATACTAGACAATATATTTGCTCATTCACATTCCATTTAGTTTAGATTATTTTTTTCTCACATGGTTATAGAATTGGGTTAACAAAAAACTGAAAACACTGGAAATGAACAAGGACACAAAAGCACACATATTCCTGTACAAATATAAAGCAAAAAAAAATAATTAGCTTTGTTTAGTTTTGAAAACATGTAGAGGAAGTGTTTCTTTTTGTATTGCTTTTGCATCTACATATTATTTTCTGTTACCAAGGAAGGAGTTTTCTTGGTCAATATGATTTTCAGTCATATAACCATCCTAATAGTTACCACTCCTCTAATGAGATGTGTAAAACCTGTTTTCTTAGACAAATGAAACAACCAGTTATATACTTCATATAACTATTGTGCTCTTATAAATACATAAAAGAAACAATAATATAAACAATTTTCTTGTTTTTACTTTTCATGTGGGAGAGTTGTTATAGCATTGGATATTTGTTCTGGCTTAGTGTGTTTCGAGTTCAAATCCTGCAGAGGATTACTTTGACCTTCCTTTTGGGGTTGATAAATAAAGTCCCAGTCATGGCCAGTGAATTGGCAGAATTGTTAGTGTTAGGTGGAATGAATTATAATAACTCTTTTGGCCCTTTGAATTTTAATTTCACCTGCAACACCACCAGCACCAAGCTGTACTCTCCCTTACTGATGCAGAAAGGAAATTTGCATATATGAACGACTGCTGGTCTTCTACACAAAACCTTGCTCAGGTTTCTGCATTTGGAAAAGAGATTTCCAGGTCTCATGAAATATAGAGCCCTTAGATTGAGATTAATCTTAGAAAATAAACTCAAAATATTTACCATCATTTCTTTAGGGTGAAGAAACTTTACAACTTTGTGATCATTTCTTGTGCCATCTTGCAGTGCTTTTTCTAAGATCAGCTGATGGACATTGCTAAGAAACTCTTTCACATCATTTTTTTCAAAGAGGTTTCCCTCTCGGATATGGCCGTTTGTATAACCGTTCATTTTGATATTACTGAAAGAAAAAGAATAAAGAAAAAATTGAGAGGATTAGTTATATTTACCACCCATCAGGTATACTAAGTATATTCAAAATAAAATGAGTCAGTCTACTTTGAAAATGAGTAACAATTTCCTCATGAATTGTACTTTTATTTTCTGGAAAACTATCTTCTTTTATAATAGCTGTAAAAGCCAAAAATAACTGTAAAATTACACATATACACCATGTTCAAACACAGAGGAACCAAACTCTCACTGTCATCAACTTCATCTCTCCCGCCCACCCCATCTCTCACTATTATGAGCAAATGGGGTCCCACGTGCTGGTTGTCCCGCGAACTCGGCAGACAGAATAGAGAAGGCGTTTCCCTGGAGGATGATGAGGGAGATGTACTGGAAAAGCCACTCCAGCTTGCAAGGCTCACACCTTCGGCTAGCCAGCTCTGGTGGTGAGTAGTGAGGTGGTCCAAGGGTCAAGGACATCAGAAGTATCCACTGCTATGTGCTCAACTGCAAACCTTTCGGAGAACGACCGATATTTTTACCCATGAGCATAATAATTTATATGAATGGTTTAATGATCCAGCCACCATAGTGCTTCTCACCCTTGATAATCAAAGACAGATTATACATCTGAAGAAGTTTATTTTTTCACTCTCCAGCCATAGCTTATCTGACTTTAATAGATTGCTTTTTGTCCAAGTGGCACCCATGGCATGTGACATGCTTGCCATACCCTAGTTACGCCTTTGCCTCCAGCAATATCTACGTCATATAACATTTCAACAAAACATTTGTGAACTTTCACATAATGTTAAGGTTAATAAATCTATTGCAATTAATTAAAGATAGTAACGATGTGTGTAAGTATATCCATACTTCTGACTGAACGTGTATACTTACGTTTCTGCATGTGTGTATGTGAGTCTATATATATGCGCGAGTATTTGACAAAACAGCATAAAGTGTTTGGCGAGGTTTTATTTTTTAGTCAACATTTAGGATAGATGCAGTTTTCTTTAGAGATTACCATTAGGACACTCAACTTTATGATATCCTCAGAGTTGCTGCCAAGAAAACAGCCACTTATGTTTTTATTGCAGGGAACTTCAATCACCCTGAGATTGAGTGGGAAACCTTTCGTTGGCCGCCAAGTGCAAATGACTTCCTTGAGCTAGTGCTGGACTCGAACTGGTCCCAAGTAGTCACCTCCCCAACAAGAGGTGACAACACTTTGGACCTACTCTTCACCACTACTCCTGAAACGGTTATTAGTGTTACTACTGAGGAACCTTTAGGTGACTCTGATCATGCTATGATCATTGCCAATCTATCCCTCATGGGAAGTAACAAAAACCACAACCATCTCCAAATTGCTCACTTTGACTGAATAAAGCAGACTCGAACTGTTACTGCACCAAGTTGCAACGTCCAAACTGGCTTGAGTTCTACGACTCTTGAGATATCAACATCCTGAGCTCAATATGGACAGCATCGGTGCCATGCAAGTAGAAAAACATCCCAAAAGTGCAATTTGGGAGACTCCAGCAATCCGTCTTGCCAGAAAAGAACGTTGTAATGCTGAACGTGAGTACAAACTGCATAAATCAGATATCAATAGGAAGAAGTGAAATAAATCATCCAACCATCTCAAGCAGGTGACAAAAATGGCAGTGCTTCAATTTGAGCAGCGCATCGCAACCGGCCCTGACAGTAAAGTGTTCTGGAAGTATGTTCACTCAAAGCAGAGGCCTCACACTCCAGTTGGTCCTCTTCGCAATCCCCACACAAGCCAGGTTACTGACGACCCCAAGGAATGCGCAGAGCTCATTTCTGAATTCTATGCAGGCATTTTCACTATTGAAGACCAGAGTGTACTGTCTCCACCACCTCTGACATCGGATTCTATTACAACTATGGAATTTACACCTGCAATGTTGTGGCATCACCTTAAAATTAAACACAACCATGCCTCTCCTGGTCTTGATGGTATTACGTACCTACTTCCTTCTGCACCAACTATCACGCTTCTTCCAATTCTGTTTGAACAACGGTGCTACTCCAGAACAGTGGAAAACTGCCAGTGTCATTCCTCTGTTCAAAAAGGGTGACTGCACATCACCTGTGAACTATCGTCCAGTCAGTCTCGCTAGCTGCATTGCCAAACTGATGTAATCCTGTATTAGAGAAACGCTCTGGAACTCTCAAAGTTTTATTGCAATTTGGCCCTCGCAATTTGGATTTATTCCTAACTCCAGCTGCTGTGATCAACTTATTGAGTTTCTTGAAGACATCACCAGGATCACTGATGGCTGCTCATGGGTGTCTCAAGTCATCTGGTGTACCACAGGGATCTGTTCTTGGCTCCCTTTTGTTTGTGGCATATATTAATGACATAGATGCCAACTTAAAGAATGCCACAGTACTGAAATATGCAGGTGTACCTTGAGATAAAAAGTACAGATCCTGAACACTATAGATCTTGCCTGTAATCTGACCTGGACACAATGCAACAAAGGATCACAGACTGGCAACTCAAGCTAGCTGTGGACAAGTGTACCACCATGCATTTTGGGAGTAAAAACCCAGCGTCCACATACTCCCTCCACAACACTAATATCAAGAAGTCTTCTTGTGAACATGACCTGGGCATTACGGTGAGCAGCGATTTGCATTGGACAAAGCACGTCTCTAAAATTGTCAAGAAGGCCGAGGGTGTCTTAGCATCACTCAGCAAGACCTTTGTCAGCCGCTCTCCAGCTATCTATTTAAAGCTGTATATAGCTATGGTGCGGCCACACTTAGAATTTGCATCACCAGTCTTGCTCAGAACATTGACCGCGTGGAAACTGTTCAGAGACGTGCAACCAAGCGAATACCCTCCATCAGGCATCTACCATACTCTGAATGCCTTGCTTCCCTGGGCATGGATACATTGAAGCTCCGACATCTGGCAACTGACTTGGTAAACACCCACAAAATTGTTAACCATCTTGCCAACAACAACCCCGAGTACCTTTTTGATTTCCATGTGTCTAACACATGTGGGCATGCCCACAAAGTCAGAAAACAGCACAGCTCCCATGACCTTCGGAAATATTTTTTCACGCTCAGAGTTGCTGAAGCATGGAACAAACTACCTGCATCAGTTATTAGCTGTCGAGATACTGCATCCTTTAAAACTTCCATGCTTCCCGAGATTCGCCAACCCTACACCTAATATTCCCCCTCCACACACACACACACACACATGTATATCATGACTCATACACTATTCACTTCCCTGACATTTGTATATTATTCTATGTACTATACATGCACCTTTGATGAGTTGTAGTGCACCTGAGCATTATTATTATTATTATTATTTTAAAGAACACAACAACTCAAGCAGTCGACATAAAATATTTCAGTCAAGAAAAAAAAAAAAACTTCTGCTAGAATATTCTAGCAACAAAGCATTACGTCATCCACTATCACGATAATGATTGGCTACAATAAAAACAACTTGCAGCCATGGTGACAGCCATCAACAGTTTATGTCGGCTTCCTCGACTCCATTTCTCGTTACATCTATCAAGGCACTCGACTGTCAGATGTCACGGACTACCTGACGTAAATATGGTAAGGAAGCTCGGTAAACTTTAGAGGCACTGTGTAACAGTATTAAAATTAATCCTGATTGCCACAGGAACGAGAAACTACTCTCACTGACAGCGTGTATCTGTGAATCATTATAAACAAACGAAATGTTTAGTGATTTTCCAACGTCCTAGGTCCAATTTATAAATTCTGAATAAAATAAACACAATAAAATGAAAGCTAATCTATCAATTTCAAGATTTCCCTATTGCAAATAAATTATTTTTATTTATTTGTTTTAAAATGAAAACAAAATGCAAAAATAAAGAAAGAAATAAGAAGCTTCGCCCTCCCCAAATTCCCATCCCAACTGGAGCCAGCGGGCCTCGACCGCGGAGACGGCAAGCGAACTGACGGAATTATCCTCTTCCCATTCGAAGGAGGTAGATCCCTCATCTGTGACGTTACATGTTGTGACACGCTTTCCGCCTCCAACCTAGTCACTTCAGCCACAAACCCCGGTATTACGGCGCGGAATACAGAAGAAAGGAAGATAAACAAATACGAGGGGTTGTCCGGCCGCTTCCTATACGCACCAGTCGCCGACGAGACCTCAGGCGTACTTGGACCCCGTACTGTGGAGCTCCTCTGCAAGATCGGTAATTGTAATTGTTATATGCGTTTATAAACATTATATTTGTAGTGGATTGGCAGTATCGGTAGAGAGTCGGACGCCATGCTTTTCAGCATAGTTACGTCCCTTTACGGTCTGAGTTCAAATCCCGTCGAGGTTAACTTTGCCTTTCATCCTTACGGGGTCGATAAAATAAAGTACCAGTAATGTACTGGAAAATTACTGGCCTTGTGCCAAAAGTAGAAACAATTATATTTGTAGTGGATTGGCAGTATCAGTAGAAGATCGGACAACATGCTTTGCAGCAAAGAATTACGGCCTTTTATGGTTTGAGTTCAAATCCCGCCGAGGTTAACTTTGCCTTTCATCCTTACGGGGTCGATAAAATAAAGTACCAATAATACGCTGGCCTTGTGCCAAAAGTAGAAACAATTATATTTGTAATCTTATTCTAAAAGAATTATGGCCAATTTGTAATGTTATTCATAATCTATATATATAAAACAAAGAATGTCTGGGTATCTGTTTCCCTAAAACTCGAGAACTACCCAACCGTTTTTTTTTTCAAACTTTACACATGTAATACTTATGGTCCTATTGGGTGTTCTGAGCAAAAAGAAAGTTCAAATTTTCAATGCCCTAGGGACCGCATTAGGCGATTTAGCGATCTCTTTCTCTTTCTCTTTTTAGATAGAAACATAGATATGACGTCGCGCCTTCATAATATCTGTCTGTATGCCTGGCTGTCAGCATTACGACGTTATGACGCAATCAGTGTGTATGTGTATATATGTATATTCTTATGCCAGGGAACGTCTTCATGAACCAAAGTATCGTCTTCCTGTTTTCCTTCGGTTGCAACGTTTTTCGAAATATTTACATCTGCATTCACAGATTGATTTTTTTTAGTTTCAGAACATTCCGTTAAGGTTGAAAGCAGCGATTCTTTGCTTTAACATTAATATGTTATTTTAATATAGATATTCGTGTACAGATATTTTTGCATACACAAAAACAAAATATAAACAAACGTATTTATTTCACGAGGCTCGATAAGGATAAATATATATCAAATATATAAAAACCCTAGAGCAAATCCCGAGCAACGCCGGGCCATTCTGCTAGTGTATTTTGCCTTTCATCCTTACGGGGTCGATAAAATAAAGTACCAGTAATGCACTGGATAATTGCTGGCCTTGTGCCAAAAGTAGAAACAATTATTATCGATAGAGGGTCGGACGCCATGCTTTGCAGCATAGAGTTACGTCCCTTCGCGGTCTGGGTTCGAATCCTGCCGAGGTTAACTTTGCCTTTCATCCTTACGAGGTCGATAAAATAAAGTACCAGTAATGCACTGGTATAATTGCTGGCCTTGTGCCAACAGTAGAAACAATTATTATTACAGGAAACCGATTGATTTAAACCTAACCCAAATTTAAATATTAAAAGATCACGATAATTCACCTACCACCAACTCTTAATATATAGAGAAAACTTGAATTGGTAAAGAAAACATTTAAACTTAAAATATCTAGTGAAAATTGAACATGGGCTTTGTAATGATAATGTGGTCATGGTTTTGTGGTGGTGGTGATAATGTTAGTGATGCTATTGATGGCAGTGGTTGTTTGTTATGGCGATGGTATTGACGTAATGTCAGTAATATGTTTAATCCTTACTCCCCTTACTCATATATTTTTAGTTGTAGCCGTAGCATCAATGAAATGACGGCGGTGGAATTGAGGAGTGCGAATGGAAATGTACTGAGAAATTAGGAAATTGGGGAAGAGGAGGAATAATAGAAAGTGATGGAGTTGACACCGGTAGTTGTGATTGTACAAGTGGAGAGATGTTAGGGATAAGGGTTATTTCTGGCATGGGAGAGACAAATGTTTTCTTTCTATTATCATTCATGTTCTAAACAATACAGTTTCTTACATAATTTAACATTAAGAGGTCAAAACTAAGACATAGACCGGCTGCCTGCTTCAGACTAGTGTCATTCGTTCACTACTTGACGTGTTTCAACACGAATTCTCAAATTAAGCGAAAAGTATACAATGATAAAAAGTATTTTAAAATGTAGAGGGGGGGGGGGGGGGGGGCAAGGAAGAAGGCACAACCTATACATTTACCTGGGCGACATATTTAAGCTGCGCCGACGCAGACATATACACAGTCATTAGCGACATAAGTCAAATCATTACCAGCTGGGATAGGTGACAGGTAGCAGAATTTATTTTTTTTTCATATATATATATTTTTCTTTTTCGTATGTATGTATATATATATATATATATATATATATATATATATATATATATCCAGGAAGCCCCAACCGTTAAGGTTGTCTTTTTTTCAGGGTGTCAATATTTATTTATAAAACTAATTCTGTATTGTATTTTATTTGATGAAAGCGCACCATAATTTGCCTTGGTGGCCCTTGAAATATGTATAATAAAATAAATATGGTTTTATAAATATAGTTTCCATTTGTTAATATATATATATATATATATATATATATATATATATATATATATATATATATATAAGCATATTACACACACACACATATATATATATATATATATACAACATCGGTGGAGTGGAGAGCGGAGACTGGTATGCGAGGACGACTGCTGGTCTTCCAAATACACCTTGCCCGGTAAATCGCAGGGTCTTTACCCTCTACATACATATATAGAACTGATTTAGTGCCCGACGGCAAGAGCTCAGCCGTCGAGCATTAACTCTATATATATACACACACTATATATGTGTGTGTGTGGTCCCGTAACTCCTGAGAGTCGTAGGAGCGCCGTACTGACATACGGCGTTTCTTGAACATCTTAAGCCTGAGTACAGATTTCTTTAAGAGAAAGATAGAAAGTGAGAGAAGAAATGAGGAAGAATCGACTCTAGTAGGCTGGTACGTTTTATCGACCTCGAAAAGACGAAAGGCAAAGTTGATCCTGGCAGGATTTGAACTGAAAACAGACCCGGAACGAATATCATAAAGCATTCTATCCGACGTTCTAACATACACACACACACACACACACATATATATATATAAATACATATATATTGTGTGTGTGTATAAACTTAGTGGTAAGAAACTTTCAGAGGAGAACTGGAAAGCAGGTCTTCAGAGAAGAAACTCCCCGCTTGCGAGTATTTCGGCCCTTAACTTCTTACACTCTAAGGGGGGCCGGGCCGGATCCAGGTTATGACTTCTGGGTGCTTTTCTGCTAAAATTTAGCCATTCGGAAGTCAGAGACTGGCTGTGTATTTAAACCGTATGGAGATTTTGTTGACATGATCTAGTTGGAAGTACTTTGTTTCCTCTCTTTCAAACTTATATTTAAAAGCTTTCTTGAATTTGAAAGCAACGTTGGTAGCCATGGTAGCGGTAGACGTCAACAATACTGTCACCAACACAACAAACTACGACTGACTCAGAGTTAGTTCCCTTAGCGTGTCAAATACGATGACTTGGCATGGAAGTCGTTTTCGTTCCTCTTCGACCAGATCCAGCTTGAACTCCTTTCCTCTGCCTCTGATATTGCCCTAAGAGTTTTGGCCCATGTCTTCCCAGAAACCGAGTTGTTTCATGAGATTGTAGGCAGATTCGCCCATAAATCCTCTAGCTCCAACTTCTATGGCGAGACTTTGACTAGGAAGTTGGCTTCCCTCAAGCAGTTGGCCAAACTGGTGTATTTTTCGGCTTTGATACATGTGCTTTTTCTAATCTACTTTCAAATAGCACAGTAAGTTCAATAAAAACCAGCTGTTTTGATGAACTGGAATGGAGTACGATATCCGGCCTCAAACCACACTTTCTAGTGATTTCTGGTTGTTTTGCTAACCCTGAGAGGTCAGCTGTACACTCCCAGTCGCCCGCATCACCCAGCAGACATGATCCCTGTGCCTAGCTATTCCTGGCCATAATTTGTTGCCCCCTGCCGTATAAAATGGAGATTCACGTACTACGAGTTTTATTTTTGCCCTGTTTATCACATGTAAGATCTTCAGCACTTGATTCTGCCTCCATGTGTATCTTCCCTGGACTAGTGCTACTCAGTATGAGCACAGAACGTGTTCCACTGTCTTGTCTAGCCTGGCAATGTGGGTACTCGGGATTATCTGTTTTGCTCCACTAGACTAAATTCGTATTCGAGGACAGGAGATCATAGACAAATCTGAGGCGAAAACTGATTCTGGGAGACGGCATATGTCACAAGTCATCCCAACTGGAGTGCACCTTCCCACGTCGTCCACTGACCCTGTTGGCTCTGCTGAACTGCTTTCCGCAGACTTATGGAATCCTCCTCGTTCTTCACCTCATGTAAAATCAGATCCATCCTCATCGTTCCCTTGGCCTCTGACAATCGTTCCATTTTTGTTAGGCCCAGTCCTTGCCTATTAGTCCGAGTCTGCGCATTATATCTCTGATCGTAAGGCTTTCCTTTGGGGCATCTATCGCTTCCAGGATCTTCCATTTTCTGTCTGTCTTCAGCTTGGGCCGGATTGACCTTACAACCTTGTCTGCCGAGTTCTCAATAATACTCAAGAACCTTATACATATATATGTGTGTGTGTGTGTGTGTGTGTGTGTGTGTGTGTGTGTGTGTGTGTGTGTGTGTGTGTGTGTGTGTGTGTGTGTGTGTGTGTGTGTGTGTGTGTGTTCATACATTATATATATATATATATATATACAAATGAATATATGATACGAGTATTACACGGCTCAGAAATATTCCTTTCTTTGAGCTAATTAATTGTAAAAGACTATTTGAGTTTATAACTATATATAATATTATATATATATATATATATATATATTCATACATTATATATATATATATATATATATTCATACATTATATATATATATATATATAGAGAGAGAGAGAGAGAGAGATTCCGTTATAACGAAATTCACGGGATATAAAAAAAATTTGTTGTAACGAGAACGACCTAAGACATCGAGCGTGTGGCCGGGTATTGAAAAATATTTCGTTATACTGAAAAATTCATTATAATGGTATTAGTTATAACGGAATTTTACAGAGAGAGAGAGAGGCGGAGGGAGATAATGGATGAATCGGTTATAACCATGTGTCTATGTGATTTAATATTCAAAATGTAAATATTGTTAAAATAAATTAGTATACATATATATATAAATCTTCGGTTAATGGGACCCTCTTTTTTGTGCGTGTGTGTGAGAAGAATTGAAGAAATAGGGAATTTTGAACTTACCGCTTTTAAGCTTACTGCTGAAGAGCTGAAGTGTATTGTCTGTTAACTGGAACAGATAATGAAGTGAGCAAGTCGGGTCGGGACTTTATATGTTGTCAATCAGGAGTTAGGAAATTTTCCATTCGATCAAACTCTTCCTCACTGGGTGACACACACACACATTAGTATACATAAGTGTGCACGCACACATAAACACACACACACATACACATTCACTCACTCCCTTACATACTGCATGGCGTACAGACACAGGTGTGTATGTGGTCGTGTGTTTGTGTTTACGTGATTTGCCTCTCACTTTCTTTCACTCTCTCACTCTGTTTCTCGTTCTCTTTAAGTTTCTCCCCCTTCATCTAACTAACCATCTCCACATGACACATCTTTCGCGCACTTTACCTTTCTCTTTCTCCCTCCACCTAACCGTGCTTATATATATATAACGACACACACATATATATATATATATAAACACATACACATATATATATATATGTGTGTATGTGTGTGTGTGTATACGTATATATATATAAACATGTATATACCTATAGATATAGATAGATAGATAGATAGATAGATAGATAGATATATGCACATACACATATGTATATACCTATATCTATATCTATATTTATATATACACACGTATATACATATGTGTGTATATATAGATAGATAGATAGATAGATAGATAGATAGATAGATACACACCCACGCACACACATGTATATACCTATATCCTATCTTTCTATCTATCTCTCTCTCTCTATATATATATATATAGATAGGTATACACAAACACACACACATATGTATATACCCATATCTAAATCTATATTTATATATATATAACACTCACACACACGTATATACATATCTATATATCTATATCTATATATCTATCTATATGTGTATATATATATATACACACACATATGTATATACCTCTATAAAGGAATATATATATATCTATCTACATATATACACACATATGTGTGCGGGTGTGTATATGTACTCAACGCATACATATATGCAGTTGAAGCAATGGGAGGAGGGGTATGCATAAGTCAGTCTTTCGATTATTTGCATATATCAAATAAATGGAAGTAGATAAATAGATAGTTAGAAATATATATATATATATATATATATATATATATATATATATATATAAATATTGACATACCCTGAAAAAATTATATATATAAATATATATATATATATATATATTGATAATAGAAAGGTATGTTGAGAGACAGATACATATGTAGGTGGATAGACCATTAGATAGATAGATAGACACAGTGAGAGAGAGAAGGAGAAGAAACGTTTGTAAGTAGAGAGAGGGGGAGCAAAAAAGAAGGAATTTGTACGTGCGGACATGTGTATGTGCGTGCGCATGATCATCACTGTAGCGACAGACAATCTTGGCTTGGGAAGATTACTCGTCTGTTAGCGGCCGAACGAAATATGTGTTGAGTGGAAAACTACTGGATTATTAAAAATACCCCAGATTCAGATTGGAGAACTCAACAATGTTAGATGCAAATCTTTGGGGTTTTTTTCTTTGGGCTCTTTCCTAAGTACAATTTTTCTCAGCAACCTACAACAGTCTCTCGAACTTTCTATTTCACTGTTCCTTCTGTGCATCCCTGTCATCTCTGATGATATCCTCCCCCCCCCCCTCTCTCTCTCTCTCTCTACCTGTCAGTTTGTCTATCTCATTGTATGAATATATACAAGCATGCACCGTGCGTATATATGTTATATATATATATATATATATATATATGTAGATGTATGAATTTGTTTGTATGTATGTATCCATTCATGCATGATTTTCATAAGTGTGTGTGCGCGCGCGCGCGCGTATATATATATATATATATATATATATATATATATATATATATATATATATATATATATATATATATATAGCTTTTCGCTACAATGTTTTCTATACCTTTCATTTATATATATATATATATAAGTTGAAATAAAATGAAAACGAAATTTTATTTCTCACTCTTAGTACGGCACTTACTTAATTTAAATGTAAGTATGTGTGTATACGTACATACATATATGTATACAGACGTACAGTAGCATGCGTATATATATATATATATATATATATACATATATACATACAGGTACACATACATATATGCACGTATCAGTTTAGCGGACGCTTATTATAACGCCGCTTTGTTCGTTTGTAAACAAACTGAACAGCCTGAATGTTATGCCGTACCACGTCACCTTTTTGTTCAACACTGACACAGGAACGATGTACTAGTTTCAAGCTTGTTTGCTATCATCAGCACCGTATACCCATCTGCCAGATAGTTGAACATTCGAAAGTATACTTTCCTTATGAAAATTAACGGCTCTGAGCAGCCTAATTTGCATATCGAGTGAGTTATGTCGGTCAGGCATACCGAGAACGATAAGTTGAAATAAAATGAAAACGAAATTTCATTTCTCACTCTTAGTACGGCACTTACTTAAATGTAAGTATGTGTGTATACGTACATACATATATGTATACAGACGTACAGTAGCATGCATATATATATATATATATATATATATATATATATATATATATATATATATATATACATATATACATACAGGTATATATTCAACTTATCGTTCTCGGTATGCCTGACCGACATAACTCACTCGATATGCAAATTAGGCTGCTCAGCCGTTAATTTTCATAAGGAAAGTATATACTTTCGAACGTTCAACTATCTGGCAGATGGGTATACGGTGCTGATGATAGCTAACAAGCTTGAAACTAGTACATCGTTCCTGTGTCAGTGTTGAACAAAAAGGTGACGTGGTTGCCTTAACACCGTACGGCATAAAATTCAGGCTGTTCAGTTTGTTTACAAACGAACAAAGCGGCGTTATAATAAGCGTCCGCTAAACTGATACGTGCATATATGTATGTGTACCTGTATGTATATATGTATATATATATATATATATATATATATATATATATATATATATATATATATATATATATTTATATATATATATATATATATATGCATGCTACTGTACGTCTGTATACATATATGTATGTACGTATACACACATACTTACATATATATATAAGCAAAAGGGATATTCAATTTGTTGGTAATTCAACAAATATAAATGTTTATAACTGATTCAGAGCACTCGACAAATTTTTCTGGAGTATAATTCAATGATATTAAATACATGGAAACTATATTTATAAAACCATATTTATTCTATTATATATATTTCAAGGGTACCAACATTTTGGTACGCTTTCATCAGATAAAATACGAAGTGTGTTTTATAAATTTTGGCGTAACCAAGAAAAATACCTTAACAGTTCAAGTTTTCCTTGGGTAGTCATATATATATATATGTATATATATATATATATATATATATATATATATATATATATATATATATATATATATATAAGTATGTATACGTACATACATATATGTATACAGACGTACAGTAGTATGTGTATATATATACATACATGCACACATATATATATGTACGTATGGATTTACCGAACATTTATTATAATGCTCGCTTTGTCTGTAAACAAACATCCCGTATTAAGCCGTACAGTGTTTAGCAACCATCGTTGCCCTTTTCTTCAACACTGACAAAGGAACGAGGTACTAGTTTCAAGCTTATTAGCTATCGTCAGCACCGTATACCTTCCTGCCAGATGATTGAACGTCTGAAAGTTATACTTTCCTTATGCATATTAACGGCTGAGCAGCCTAATTTGCATATTGAGTGAGTTAATCGGCCGGGCGCACCGAAAACGATAAACGGAAAAAAATGAAACGAAATTTCATTTCTCACTCTTAGTACGGCTGTTACTTAAATATAAGTATGTATACGTACATACATATATATATACAGACGTACAGTAGTATGTATATATATATATACATACATGCACACATATATATATATGTACGTATGGATTTACCGAACATTTATTATAATGCTCGGTGTGTTTGTAAACAAACATCCCGAATTAAGCTGTACAGTGTTTGGCAACCCTCGTTGCCCTTTTGTTCAACATTGAGAAAGGAACGATGTACTAGTTTCAAGCTTATTAGCTATCGTCAGCACTGTATACCTTCCTGCTCAGCCGTTAATATGCATAAGGAAAGTATATACTTTCAGACGTTCAATCATCTGGCAGGAAGTTATACGGTGCTGACGATAGTTAATAATATATATATAACGAAGGAAATGTGGTAAGGAACCAGATGGACCATAACGCACCAGAGTACTCAATACTTAGGGTAGTAGAGTGGGTAATAGGAAAAGGTATGACCCCGACGGCAGAGTTCAAGCCGTTTCGACGGCTATTTCTGGACTAAATTAGTCCAGAAATAGCCGTCGAAACGGCTTGAGCTCTGCCGTCGGGGTCATACCTTTTCATACATACTACTAATTCTGAATAAAATTATTATTGCTTTTGAAAATAGCTGGTGATATGCATGTAAGTAAATATTCTCTTTATCTGATATTTTGTAACTAACCTTACATAGATCAATAACGAAGTATAGCTACAATGTATTATCATCACCTAGAAACGATCGTAAAGCAGTGAAGTATATCTCTAATGACTTGATTTTTTTTATTTCATTGTTAAACTTATATATATATATATATATATATTTAAAATATAAATATAAATTCAGCGAGAATGGCATTTCGGCGGGTAGTAAAAGCGAAACGTAACATAAATTCCGAGTCATGCTGGCAAGCGCTCCATGGGCTAAAAGACCAGTACAATAAACATAGGTTATAAAGGCCATACAAACTGAGAAGGCGATCAAGAAGCCATAAACCACCTAAGTCAGAAAACAAGTGAAGCTAAACAGGTCAGACAAAATAAATGACATAATCACATATATATAAATACATATACATATATTTAAAAAATATATATATATATATACATATATATAGACACGCATATATATGTATATATATAAATGGAAAAAATGAAATTTCATTTCTCACTCTTAGTACGGCTGAAACTTAAATATAAGTATGTGTACGTACATACATATATGTATACAGACGTACAGTAGTATGTATATACATATATACATGCACACACATATATATATATATATATATATATATATGTACGTATGTGTTTGCCGAACATTTATTATAATGCTCGGTTTGTTTGTAGACAAACAGCCCGAATTATTAGCGTGCAGTGTTCGGCAACCATCGTTGCCATTTTGTTTAACACTGACAAAGGAACGAATCAACTAGTTTCTAGCTTATTAGCTGTCACCAGCACCGTATACCTTCTTGTCAGACGATTGAACGTTTGAAAGTATATACTTTCCTTATGCATATTAACGGCTGATGTTCGGTAAACCCATACGTACATATATATATGTGTGCATGTATGTATATACATACTACTGTACGTCTGTGTTTACTTTTACTATTTACTTTTACTATTTTAATAACCTCTGTCATTTTCGTTTTCAATTTTATTTACATCATTCTTAAACTACGGGGCTGAAAATCATTCGCTTATTTTAAATAGAATATTAGTCTAACGACTCCATTTATACCATAAACTTGGTCTTGTCTTTGCATGAAATTGTTCTTCTCAGTCCACATAACGACGTATTTTCCTCGCTTTTTTCCCCGTTTATTGCCAGGGAACGTCTTCACGAACCAAAATATCGACTTCCTGTTTTCCTTCGGTTGCAATGTTTCTCGAAATATTTACTCCTGCGTTCACAGATAATTTTTTTTAGTTTCAGAAGATCCCGTTAATGTTGAAAGCAGCGATTCTTTGGTTAAACATTAATCTGTTCTTATAACAAATATATATATATATATATATATATATATATATATATATATATATATATATATATATATATATATATATATATATATATATAGAGAGAGAGAGAGAGAGAGAGAGAGAGAGAGAGAGAGAGAGAGAGAGAGCTGCTTTGTGCGGCTTTTGGAGGAAGGAGTGACCAGCAGTACGTTGTTCGGTATTATTACGAAAAGGTGTAGCAGAGAATCCCGCTGAACTAACAGCTCGGGAGGAAACTGCTTATCTCGAACATTCATCCGCCATCGTTCTTGTCAACGCTCCGTTTTTTGGTATTTGTTGGTCTACAGTTAGATGAATGGCGCACAAAGGGTTAATGTTTATTGGCATACAGACAGATATTATAAGAGCGCGACGGAGATAGATAACCGGCGCCTAACATCCTTTAACAACAGAAAATTGAAAAAAAAAGCGGCAATTAATAACTTTAGACCGCAAGGAATATATAAATGCAAGTTTGAAGTCAATCGGAGTAGAAATGTGGATTTGTATAGACTTTGCAAAAATGAGGACACACAGGCAACATCAGTTGTATTACACAAGCCGTATAATATAATCTATATTACTAAAACAGAGAATGTCTGTTTGTCTGTCTGTCTGTACAATCACTAAAACTCGAGAACCACCCAACCGATTGTTTCCAAACTTCACTCATGTAATACTTATGGTCCTATTGAGTGTTCTGAGAAAAAAAGTTCAAATTTTCAATGCCCTAGGGACATCATTAGACGATTTAGTGATCTCTTTCTCTCACTCTTAGTCTTTCTCTTTTTAGATAGATACATAGATATGACGTCGTGCCTTTATAATATCTGTCTGTATGCCTCACTGTCTGCATTACGTCATTATCACGCGATCAGTGTGTGTGTGTATGTGTGTGTGTATATATGTACCATGGGTCCAGCACTATGTGTCAATAATTGTCACAAATGTAGTGTTTGTACCAGAGTTTTCAAGTCGCTGGCTGAACTAAAAAGTCACACTCGTTCAGCGCATCGGTAAGGGTTCTCCTACATGGATATAAAGTAGTGGCCGTACTCGAAAACGAGTTGGCAGCCACGATATATGTATATATAGTGTGTGTATATGTATATATATAGTGTGTAACGTTTTTCGAAATATTTACTTCTGCGTTCACAGATTTATTATTTTAGTTTCAGAAGATCCCGTTAAGGGTGAAAGCAGCGATTCTTTGCTTAAACTGTAATCTGTTATTTTAATCTGTTATTTTAATATATATATGTATATATAGTGTATTTTGCAACACAATGTATGCTTAATTAAAATCATTTCGAAGACCTTATGCTATTGTTTTAGAGTAGTGACAGTCTCACTTACTTTAAATGTTCAGCAAACAGGGGAGATAAAGCTGACAGAGCTCTGTTTCGCACTTTTTGGTGCTTATCAAAGCTAACTACCACACCTGTTTGCTGAAAATCATGAATGTTTGATTCTTATAGAATTCTAGTAATAATCAGGAACTGATTATACAGAGCGATTGCTGGTCAAGCAGAAATTGAAAATTAGAATTGGTGCTCTTAAATAGCGATATATATATGAATGTATATATAGTGTATTTTGAAATACACTGTATGCTTAATTAAAAGCATTTCGAAGACCTTACGCGGGGTAGTTAGCTTTGATAAGCACCAAAAAGTGCGAAACAGAGCTCTGTCAGCTTTATCTCCCCTGTTTGCTGAACATTTAAAGTAAGTGAGACTGTCACTACTCTAAAACAATAGCGTAAGGTCTTCGAAATGCTTTTAATTAAGCATACAGTGTATTGCAAAATACACTATATATACATTCATATATATATCGCTATTTCAGAGCACCAATTCTAATATATATATATATATATATAATTATATATTCGTGTACAGATGATATTTTTGCATACACAATAACAAAATATAAACAAACGTATTTACTTCACGAGGCTCGAGAAGGATAAATATATATCAAATATATAAGAACCCTAGAGCAAATCCCGAGCAGCGCCGGGCCATTCTACTAGTTGAATATAAAAGAGAGATAAACGCAGATATATACATATATGTGTTTAAATCGTGAGGGACCAGATTCGCTAGGGTGAAAAAAAAAATTATTTATATATATATATATATATATATATATATATATATATATATATATATATAGTATTAAAAAGAGGCCATAAGCAGTTGATTTAGGTTTATTTAAATCTCCGTGATACATATTAAGCTACCATTTTGATAGCCTAAGCGGCATAAAAACCTTTTTTAAAACATTAAAATATTAAAAACTTCTTTTAAGAAATAAAAAAACTTGCTCTAAAAATTTTTGCTTTTCGTAATACAGGGGATGGCCGGTCGGCCCCTGTATGACCACTAGATCTATGGCGGAAGTGCTGGTCACTCCCAGTCACAGGTCACTATCGCCAGATGTTGAAAGTAGCACATGCACATACACACTTATGAAATAAATATATATATAATCATTCATTCATACATACACGCATGCATATATCTATATATATAAAGTTGTAGTTCCTGTCTGTTTGTTTGTTTGTCTGTTCGTTTGTCCACGAACTCCCCCTATGGTTTTGGAGATAGACCACCATAACCATATATATTCTGAAACTACATTGCCTAGGGTACTTGAATAAGTATATTTCATTTCAATCAAAGGGTTCCCTGTGGCACAAACTCCCGCTGAAACTTGTTTCCCTTCAATTTATATGAAATTTAAACCATAGGTAAATGATAAGATATTCACAAAAGTCCAGCAAATTTCAATAATATTAATACACCCTAATGGAGTTTTACTCCATAAATTATATCACTGATTTAAAATCAATCATCATTTTCTTACAAAAAGAATGTGTGAAACGCAGCAAGGCGCGGGTAATTCGGTTATTATATACAATAATATACTAACTAGAAATAGAAGCTTTCGCCGTATCTTTGACTAAAGAAATTTTAGCCCGATAATGGGATTTAGAACCCTCTAAGAAATGGAAAAATATGAGTATTGACGATACGCCCGTATATAGCCATACAGTCTGACAGACAGACATACAGTTAAGCTTTAACCGTTTCAATAGTTAGTTTACTATCGAAACAGTGAAAGCTAAACCGTAGGATGGAGGATCCTCACAGCATCTACATTTATCAAGTAGAAGAGTGGAGTAGAGAACCCATAACTCCTTGTGGGTGTCGTAGAGGCACCGTCAAATGGCGTGTCTAGGGCACTTTTAAACCTGCTTGAACACAGCCAATTTTTTCTATAGAGGAAGAATTAATCCCAGTTCTGGACTGGTACTTCTTTTATCGACCTTGAAAGGATGAAAGGCAAAGTTGACCCCGACGGGATTTGAACTCAGAGCGCGCAATGAGGTGGGACGAATTCCGTAAATCATTCTACCCGACGTCTTAATGACTCAGCCAATTCGCCGCCATCATTTATTAAGTATGGAGTACTAAATTACTTCCTGGTTTTAATTAAAACCTCATCTATATATGTATGTATATATGTACGTATGTTTGTATGTAGGTATGTGTGTGTGTGTGTGCGTGTATGCATGCATGCATGTATGTATGTATGTATGTATGTATGTATGTATGTATGTATGTATGTATGTATGTATGTATGTATGCAATTTCGCATCAAACGTAAAGTAAGATCTAATGGGACAAGTCTTCCTAGACGTGTAAACGTGTTGAGATTGCAGGACCCGGTGGTTCGTAAGGATCTGAAGAGGGCTTTTGAAGAAACAGAATTTGACGGCACATGGGATCGGTTTAAGACCGTGGTGTACAACACTTGTGTTGAAGTCCTAGGTCTTAGGGAAAAGAAACATCCGGACTTGATTGATGAAAATATTTCTCAGATCAACCAGCTATTGAAGGCAAAAAATTCTCACCAAAAGTTTTTGAGTGCTTCAGATAAAGACAGTTCTGCCTTGCTTCAGTCCTTCAAGGATGCAAAATCACAAAATCCGTCAGATGAAAAATAAATGGTGGTCAGATATTTATATACAGATTCAGAGTGCCTATGATCGGAAAGTATTCTGAGTCATTGTACCACCTGATTAATAAGGTGATACAACCCGGATTCAAGGTACAACCCAGGTCCAAGGACGGGTCTGTCTTGTTCAAAGACTCGGACAATATAATGCTGGAGCAAGTATTTTACTGATTCATTTTATAATCCCTCGGAATTTAATGTACATATAATCAATAACTTGCCTCAATTGGATATAATTCATGAGATGTATAATCATCCTACTTTGGTGGAGGTCCAATTGATTGTGAGGGAGATTAATACTGGGAAGGCCCCAGGTCTTCATGGTATTCCTGTCGAGGGGTTGACAAAATTGCTATGGAGATTTACCATTTGATTTCTGATATTTGGTTGGGTACTCCTGTTCCACAAAAACTGGATAGATGCGATTCTTGTTTCCTTGTACAAGGAAATGGGTCAAAGTCGGTGTTTGGCAACTATCGAGGAATAAGCTTTCTTGAGGCAGTTGGTAAAGTTTTTGCAAAACTTTTCCTTAATGTCTACCAAGTGGATTTGTCCTTCAGTGATTCTGGAGACACAATGTGGCTTTAGGTCGGATATGATCTTCTCGGTTCGCCAGTTGCAGGAGAAATGCTTAGAACATCGCGTCGCTTTGTACCAGGTTTTTGTTGACCCCTCCCGAAGCTTTTGACTCCATGAAGAGATGACCTGTGGACCATTCTTGGTAAGGTGGGATGTCCTCCAGGTTCGTAAGATTGTTCAACCAGCTACATGGAAGTATGAAAGGGTGGCTTAACTTCAATTATTCTCTATCTAAACCCATAGCCATCGACATTGGAGTTAAGCAAGAGGACACCCCAGCACCAACTCTGTTCTCTATCTTCTTTGCCGTGACTCTCGCGTATGTGTTTCAGAATTGCGGTGTCAGTGTGTAAGTGCGTTTCAAGACCATGAGTAAGGTCTTTAACTTGACATGCTTTAGGGACAAATCAAAGACTTTCTAGTCATACCAAGGAGGACATGCAGGCAATCATGGACCTGTTTTCTGGGGCATGCACTGCTTTCGTGCTTACTACCAACACAGAAAAGACAAACGTCATGTACACTCCACATACTGCGTAGCATTACGCCGAGTCCAAGTTTGGAGGTTGATAATACATTTGTCTAACTGGGCTATGCTCTCTCCAGAGATGGTTCATTGGACTCTGAAATCGAACTGAAAGCAAGCAAAGTATTCGGTAGGCTGGAGAGACGAGTCTGGTTAGACAGAGGCATCTTGTTTGGCACTAAGGTAAGTGTCTATCAATCCTGTTTCCAGATTTCCCTTTTGTACTCTTCTGAGACTTGGACCACATACCAACATCATGTCAAGACGTTGGAAAGATTCCACCAAAGATTCCTAAGGCGTATTTTGAACATTAAGTGGCTGTCATTTACACCTGACACCGTTGTTCTGCAGCAGGCCAAAATACCCGGCTTAGAAAAACTAATCATTTGAAACCTATTGCGTTAGGCTGGGCATTTAAGGCGGATGAGAGATGACATTTTTAGACATTAAAAAATCTATGCTTAGTGTCTGGCAAAGAGATTCAGGGATATTATCGAGTCCAAGTTAGCTGATGTACAGTCGACCAAATGTTCACACTGCGGTAGGTCTTTGAGAAATCGTGAGAGTATTGGCAAGAGGTATATTCTTGTTTTGTAGACCTCGATAGAGTGCGTAGCTCGGAAATCAGAGATTCACTCCAGGTAAAGCCGCTACTTCTCTGAATTGAGAGATCACAGCTCCGATACTATGGGCATGTGGTTAAAATGTCTCAGGAAAGTATCGCTGGACAGATTTTACGGGTGAAACAAACTGTCAGGAGACCCAGGGGTAGACCCCCAGCAAAATGGAAGGATAACATCCATGAGCTTGGCAGGTCTCACTTGTGGATGCAACCGGATCAATTGGAGATGGTTGATTCTGACAGGACCCGCTGGAAGGAGTGTTTCAGGATTCTGCTCTCCACGAACCACTCAGGAATAAGTGGGTTTAGAAGAAGAAGAAGAAGAAGAAGAAGAAGAAGAAGAAGAAGAAGAAGAAGAAGGAAATGAGAGGTTACCTAAATGAAATAGGTATGGAGAGTTAAATGGTACTTCCTACTGTATTTGAACTGTCGAGATATCTCCACAGTTAAAAATTTAGTAAATCAAGTAAGTAATAGAAAGAAGAATAGAACGAAAAAACGTATATAGTGTAATCATCCATACGATGTTCAAATAGCGTCCTATATACCAAAAATATTTTTAGCATTTTTTAAAAAATTTTCCCCAAAGCCATAAATATTACTAGACCAGCCGTGACAGTTGGATCACGTTCATTTCAAAATATTTAAAAAAAATCATGTTCATTTAAAAATAATTTTTAAATAATTAAAATATACACAGACATGTATACAATGTGAAATGAAACGGGAAGGCCCATATATATACGTGCGTGTATTTATATATATATATAAATGCGTGTGTGTGTGTGTATACAGATATATATATATGTATGTGTGTATGTGTATATATGTGGGTGTCTGTGATCTATATACACTGGTCATAGACACACACACACATATATATAAACAACAACACCAGCCTCCTCTTTCTCTTCCATTCTCCTTCTCTATCTCCTCTCCCTCTCTCTATGTCTCTTTCAATCTACTCTCTCACAACCACTATCTCTTTCTCCCTATCTTGCTCTCTCTCTGTTTATGAAGGTACACAGAAAAACCCATATCTCGGGAACCCGTGCTCTGATTTACGCGAAACTTGTTTTATTCCATTTGTATTCGCATTTCGGGGTCAACTTCCTTTGAAAATATTTTCCCATTATGCGCCGTTTTAGCTGTATTACATTACAGACAAGCAAGCAAGCAAGCAAACAATCACAGAGTTTTAGTAGTATATAAATAGATAGATTTCTTTATTTACCATAAAGGCATAAAAAGAAGGGACAAATACAAAGGGGGAGTTTACATATAATCGAGTAAAAAGGGTGTAACATGAAAATAATCGAAAATAACCTCAAAAGGGAGGGGACGTGATGGGGGTTGCACACACCCCCGAAAAAGTGTGCAATCCTTTGCCCGGGGAGCACATGGAGAAGGTGCTCCCCTCTCCTTTACTTCTTTACCTACAGGATGGTATACAGAGAAGGCCCATTTACACGAGCCATTCTCGCCACTATCACCCACCTTTCATAAAACTGCCTGTGGCCAAGCACCTCTCTCTCCATTCTTATCCTTCTTCCGAAGTGATATCGGAAGAAGTAGACCAGACTATGGCCAGAGAGGAAGTTGCCTGACCTCAGACCTTTCAATCGTGTCCACCAAACAACCTCTTTCAACATGGCTATTACGCACAGAAAAACCGCCTTTGCTTCCTTTGTGAAGAGGGGAGGCGGTTTGATTGTCATCACGGACTCGGCGGTCAATTTAATCGGCGCCACCCGCGACAGCAGTTGTTCGGCGTAGCCCCACAGATCAGCCACGCCCGGACATTGCACCAATGCGTGCGCTACGGTTTCTTCGTGACGCACGCATCTAGGGCAAATCTTTTTTGAGGGATCCCTGCCCGGGCGCCCGTGTCTGTAGAGCCTCTCTCGAACGGGTAGAGCCCCTCGGTAGCACTGCCAGGCCAGTGACTTCTGGAAGTTGTCCATTGGTCCTGGGCCGAAAGTCCTACCGAACAGGCTGGCCAGTTCGTCTTCTTCCATGTCCAGCGACTCTCCAAGGGTGTCATCGCCCCTGCTAGCCACCAGCCCTCTATAGAATGATGAGGTGGATTCTCCACCGATGGCCTGGCCCGCTTGCCAGAGAGCCCTGAGCGCCTGAGCACACTCAGTGTGCCAGTCTCCCAGTTTTCCGGATCTTTGCTTGACCCAGGACTGTAGCTCGGTGAGTGAGACGAGTCTCGGAAAGGCTCGTTTCACGAACGGAGCCCACACCGGTTGACCAGTGAGGAATACCTGTAGGTGCCGTAGCCTTAATGCGTGCCTACGCATCATCAACCACGGCATCCCCAGCCCTCCTTTCGAAGGTTGTTGGCAGCAGATGGATCTTCTCACCATAGGAGGACGCTTCTTCCAAAGAAATTGGAAGAGCATGCGTTCCATGGTGGTGAGTGTTTCCTTAGGGCAAGGCACGACAGTCAGGCGGTAGTAAGTGACGGACGCTATGTAAATGTTCGCCACCTCCGCCCGGCCTTTTAGGGACAGCTTACACTTGGCCCATTTCTGGGTTAGTGCAAACACCTTGTTCGTAACCTCGTTCCAGTTCTTTTCCACCTGGAGGTCCGGTCCAAACCAGACCCCAAGCAACTTTACCGGGCCCTCCGTCCAGTGTCCGACGACACCGTCAGGAGGCATCGGTTTGCCTCTCCACGTTCCGAGTTGCAGCCCGATGGATTTTTCCCGGTTCAGTTTCGCTCCTGACAACCTTTCGTACTCCTCCAGTAAGGTACCGATCGCCTCGATCTCCGAGTCGGTTGATACCATTACTGTTACGTCATCGGCGTAGGCCGACACCGCTTTGCTCAATCCTGGTTCCAGGGGGATACCCTGCAACAACTCCAACTTCCTCAGTAAAGGCTCGAGAGTCAATACGTACAGAAGGGAGGAGAGAGGGCACCCCTGTCGAATGGATCGTGTGATTTCGAACGGCTTCGAAAGGTAGCCGTTCACCTTGATCCTAGAACAGATGTGGTTGCTATGTAGGGCAGTGATCCAGCCTCTGAAAACAGGACCGAACCCAGCCGCCGCTAGCACCGCATCCAGGTAACCATGGTCGACCCTATCGAAGGCCTTAGACTGATCCAAGTTGATCAGGGCCCCACCGAAGCCGGGTTTGTTGCCAACCCTCTCTATGATGTATCGCATGAGGTGGAGGTTATCGTGAATGGACCTGGATGGGATAGCACATGTCTGCGCATCTCCCACCAGGCCACCCACGACAAGCGCCAACCTCTTTGCTAACACCTTGGCCAAAATCTTTAACTCTGTGTTTAGCAGGGTTATGGGCCGAAAATTATTTATACTATCCCCCTTGTTCTCGTCCTTCCTCACCAGCGTGACTACGCCCTTGGCTACAGAACAAGGAATTCTCCCGTTCTGCTGCCAATTGCAGTAGACCGCTTCGAGGAGTTCGGAGAAGAAGACCGGCATTGCTAAATAAAGTTCGTAAGGTATACCATCGAGACCTGGAGATTTGCGTCTGCTGCATTGCCTCAGCGCATCTCCGATCTCATCAGCCGAGATTGGTCCCTCGCAGGACTCTGCCTCTTTGTTCGAGAGACGCGGCAGGCCGTCGAGGTATGGACCGAAATCCACGCCCCGGCCCGGACCCTCGCCTCCCCCGAACAATCGGGCAAAGTGCTTTTGAAAGGCCTCGCACATCTGCTTAGGCTCCCGGATCACTCGTCCATCTTCGTCTTGCAACGACCGGATGGTGGATCGATTTCCACTCTTAGCTTCTGTCACGCGGGCCCATCCAACGGCTTTGGCCCCCTCATTACCTAGAGCACGTATTTTACTTCGAATGACGCAGCCTTCATGCTTTGCATCGAAAAACTGGTTCAAGGCCGTCCTCGATGCCAGCACTCTGGCCACATCTTCGCTCTTGATTGCCTCTTCTAATTTACCTGTTAATTCTTTCTCGTTTCTATTCCTATCGGCAGCTAACATCTTGCTATAACTTATTGATTCTGTTCTAATCTCTCTTTTGAGAGATGCCCACCATCGGTTGTTGACGATTGCACCCGTCAACCTTTCCTTAACTAATCTGCTAATCCGGTTTCTGTAAGTCTCTTTTGCCGGTAAAGACAAATTAAGTTTCCAGTAACCGGGACCCTGTCTATGTGTTTTCTCGAGATTGACCACGCAGGTCACTAATTTGTGATCCGTGTAGCCAACCGTGCGCATTTCTGGACAGCTTAATATGTCCCTATCCTTACTTCTAACTAAGAATCTATCTAAGTACGATCTAGATTGACCACTGTGGTTTCTCCAAGTCCAGGTAGGCACAGTTGGAAAATCTAGTCGATATCTATCGACCAAGTTAAAACGGTCGAGTAACCCCTTGAGGCTGTTACACCCCCCTCTATTAGGACATGCTCCTGCATAGTCCCAACGTGCATCCAGGATGTCATTCCAATCCCCCGCTAGAAGCAGGGAACGCGACGTTCCCAGAAAAGTCTCCAAACGCTGGAAGAAGTCGGGCCGTTCAGCTCCGAAAGGGGAGTAGACGGCGACCAGTCTCAAGGCCGCACTTTCACTACTGCCAACGTCTAGCACCAACAAACGACCCTCCGGGTCCGAGTGCACAACCTGTACGGCAAGACCCAGGTGTTTTTGCAGCAGTACGACAACCCCACCCCCACCTCCAGGTTGACAGAGAGATGCATGCACCTCAAAGTCATCGAAGGTGGGGGCCAGCTGCCGCACGACGCTGATTCGAGTCTCACAGATAACCATTACATTTATACTACATGACCTGAAGTCATTTAGAAGCTTTGCTTGCTTCCAAGTTGAGCCCAGGCCACGTGCATTCAAACATCCTACTCTTAACACATCCATGTGGGCGGCAGAGCCAAAGGAGAGTGTAGAGACCTACCTTTCCGCTTCCCGGGGTTCGGGTTGCACGACTTCCATGGGGTCGGGGGTGTTGGGTGAAGGGGTGTCTTGTGGTGGTGTGGGGTCGTCAGTGTGTGGTGGGGTTGGGGTGTTTGGAGTTGTGTTGGGGAGGGGAAGGGGAGGGGGAAAGCTTTTTAGTAGGACGCGGTTTATGGGTTTGACAGAGGGTGGTCCTACGTCCTCCTTAAAATCCTTTTTTAGTTTTTGGTAGAGGTTCATTGGGATTTTTATTAGTTTTAAATGTGGGTGGTTTTCTGACGAAACAAAATTTACACCTTCGGTTTGTACCGAAGGATTATTGTATATGAGTTCATTTAATTTATTATTGTTTCTGTTGATGTAAGTATAGTGTAATGTCTTTTTTTCCGATGGTGTGAGTGTTTCGAAGAGGGGAGGGGCAGGTTTGGTTTTGTTTGTTGCTGGAGGGTGTTTTCTGTTTTGTTGGATTGTGTTGCGATTTGGGTGGGGGTTGTTTGTCCTTGTGTGTTTTGCACATGTTTTCTTTTTTTCCTTTTAATCTGTCTGAAGGACTCCGTTTCTTCCTCCGAATTCGTTGGGTTATCTTCAGTGTTGGAGGGAAGAGGTATGTTTGCTGGTAATGTTTCCGTGTTGGTTTTCTTTGTGGGGGAGATGGATGTCACTATGTTAGACTGTGTTGTGTGTTGTGTCTGCGGTGGTTGTGTTGTTTTATTGAGTGAGAGGTTGGGTGGGCCTGTATTTTGTTTTGGGGTAATGTGTTGTGACTGTTTGTGTTGTGGTGGTGTTGTGGTTTTACTGAGGGACGGGTTGGGTGGGACTGAGTTTTGTTGTTTGTTTATCTGTTGTGGTGGTGGAGCTGGTGTTGGTAGCAGGGTTTTCTTTTTGTTGAGTTGGGGACAAGCGGCCTTCAGGTGCCCTCTGCCTGCACAGATATGGCAGGACGGCCTTCTCCCCTCCACGCTAATGTTTATATACCCGTGGTCCTCTAATAGGATTCTGTCGGGTATTTGGGCGATGCGTTCAGGCTTCATTTGTACTACCAGCTCTATACCTGTTCCACTGAACGCATTGCCTGTGGTTTTCCCAATGGAAATCACGTTGTCATTCACTGGATCGATGAAGCCAGCTATGAGCCAGCAGTAGTCCACATCTGGCATCATTGCATCCAGCCATATGCGTTGAGTTTTTTTTCCCCATATAAGATGGATAAAAGGTGAAATTTTTCGAACGAATCGGTGACAAAGCACATTTTTTTGCCGCCGATTCGTTCTTCATGATAATTGCTAGGCTTCCATACAGTCTGTCTTTTCTTATGAAAGTTGTTTCATTCAGTACTTCTGTGAGTACTGTTTTGATATCTGCTTGAGAAGGCTGTTCAGGTTTTTTTGTACTGTTGTTGATGGTCCGAAACTTGACCGTTCGGCTTTCAATGTCTTTCGTGAATTCTTGAGGCATTTTTACCAATAAAATACCATTCTCACCTTCACTTATGTATTGTTTGGCGTCCGTGATCCTTCGTACCACATCTGAAATGTTTTCCGCTATATAAGTCAAAGATTTCTTTGTTTTCTGTGCAAATGAAATCTTGTCGTCTGCTTTGTTTTCTGATATGGTGTTATTTTCAACTGTTATTTTTTTGTTTGTTGTGTCTTTGTTTGTGTTATTAGTATTGTCATGCAATTTTTCAAATTTTTTTTTTTCGTTGTTGGAATCCAAGTCCAGATTTATGTTTTCGTCATTTAATTTTTTCTCCGCAGATTCGTCCGTTTTTATTTTCATTTTTCCTTCCTTCTCTATGACGTTAGTTGGGAAGGAAGGGAGGACTAAAGCGTGCGAGCTTACAACTCTTACCGCTGTCCCCCCACTACTATTTTCGTTCGCTGCGTTTAACATTTCTGTTAGACGATTGAAATTTTTTACACAAAATTTTTTAAAACAGGTTTTTCACCTCTAGGAGGGGTAAAGATGAGCTGACCCACCGCCTGACAGTTCAGACGGAGGGTCAAGCTACACAATTGTATCAAAATTAAGTTTGAACTCACAAAATTTCCTTAATAAATTTGAACAAAACTTCTGTGCGAAGTGAATGACATCCACACTGTAGAACAGACGACAGCTAGATCATAGTAGTATATAAATAGATAGATAGATAGATAGATAGATAGATAGATAGATAGATAGATAGATAGATTTCTTTATTAGCCACAAGGGCGCACAAGAAAAGGGGACAATACAAAGACATGCCGGGCACTTTACATACAGTCGTGTTAAAAATATAAAAACAAACAATTACAACAATCGAAATCCCCAATAGGGGGGAGGCGCCACAAATGGGTTGTTTAATACCCCGTCGATAGAACAACCCTCAACTCCAGGAGCGTGTTGTGCAAGTGCACCTTTCTTCCCTTTGCTCTCTTCTTCGACCTACAGGCTTATAAACAGAGAAGGCCCAATCACTCGGGCCATTTTCGCTTCATTCACCCACCTTTCAGTAAATTTACTGGGGTGCAGTGCCTCTCTCTCCACTCTGATTCTCCTTCTAAAGTGATACTTAAAGAAGAGAATCAATTGTTGTCCGGAGAGAAAGGCATCTGTCCTCACTCCTTTCAATCTCGTCCACCATGTAACTTGTTTCACCATAGCCACCGTACAGAGGAAAACCGCCTCTCTTTCGTTTTTCTAAGAGGCTGGCGATTTGATCCTTACTATGGACTCGGCAGTCAACTGGATTTGTCCCATACGCGACAGCAGTTGTTCTGCATAGTTCCACAGGTCGGTTACGCCCGGGCAGTGTACAATTGCGTGCAGGACTGTTTCAATGTCCTGCGCGCATCTCGTGAAAGGATCCCTGCCGGGGCGTCCGTGCCTGTAGATCTTGTCACGAACCGGTAGAGCTCCTCGGTAGCACTGCCAGGCCAGGGACCTCTGGAAGTTGTCCATAGGTCCCAGGCGGAAAGTCCTACCAAACAGACTGGTGAGCTCATCGTCTTCGATGCCCAGAGTCTCTCCCAGCACGTCGTCGCCCTTGTAACGTACAATCCCTGTATAGAATGTCGAAGTGGAGTCTCCATTTATTGCTGCGCCCGCTTGCCAGAGGACTGTGAGCGCCTGAGCGCGTTCAATGTGCCAGGCGCCCATCGTTTTTGGTCTTTCCTTGATCCAGGACTGCAGCTCCGTCAGCGAGACAAGCTGTGGGAAAGCCTGTCTCACAAACGGTGCCCACACCGGTTGGGGGTCGGTGAGGAATACCTGGAGATGCCGCAGTCTCAATGCATGTTTGCGCATCATAAGCCACGGCATTCCCAGCCCTCCGTTGGAAGGGTGCTGACAGCAGACGGATCTCCTCACTAGCGGAGCCTGATTCTTACACAGAAACTGGAGGAGCATGCGTTCCATCTTAGCGAGGTGGTCACGGTGACAAAGCACCACAGTCAAGCGGTAGTAGATGACGGACGCTATGAAAGTAGTCGCCACCTCCTCTCGACCTTTCAAAGCAGTTTGCACTCTGCCCGTTTCTGGGTGAGCGCAAACACCTTGGCCGTGACCTCGTTCCAGTTTTTCTCCACCTGGAGGTCTGGACCGAACCAGACCCCGAGCAATTTCACCGGTCCGTCCGTCCAGCGTCTAACGACGTTGTCGGACGTCATCGGTTTGCCTCTCCACGTACCGAGTTGCAAACCGATAGACTTGTCCGAGTTTAGATTTGCTCCCGTCAGCGTTTCGTATTCTTTCAGTAAGTTGCCGATCACCCCGATTTCCGAGGTGCTCGACACCATTACCGTC
This sequence comes from Eledone cirrhosa, assembly GCA_964016885.1. Classification (NCBI taxonomy): domain Eukaryota; kingdom Metazoa; phylum Mollusca; class Cephalopoda; order Octopoda; family Eledonidae; genus Eledone; species Eledone cirrhosa. Next base: position 362,821,931 of record OZ024743.1, on the reverse strand, counting down.
ACGTCGTCAGAATAAGCCGACGCCGCTCTCCGCAGTCCCGGTTCTAGAGGGATGCCCTGCAACAGCTCCAATTTCCTCAGTAGTGGCTCTAGAGTCAATGCATACAGAATGGAGGAGAGAGGGCACCCCTGTCGAATGGAACGCGTGATTGCGAACGGCTCCAATAGGTAGCCGTTCACCTTGACCCTCAAGCAAATGCTGGTGTGCATCGCCTCGATCCAGCTTCTGAACACGGGACCGAAACCGGCCGCCTTGAGAACCGCTTCCAAGTATCGGTGGTCGACCCTATCGAATGCCTTAGACTAATCCAAATTGACAAGAGCCCCACCGAAGCCGGGTTTACTACCCACCCTCTCTATGATGTATCGCATGAGGTGGAGGTTATTGTGTATGGACCTGGTCGGGATTGCACACGTTTGCGCTTTCCCTACCAGGTTCTCGACGACAAGCGCCAACCTCGTCGCTAGCACCTTGGCCAAAATCTTTAACTCTGTGTTGAGCAGATTATGGGCCTGAAGTTGTTAATTTCGTCCCCCTTGTTCTCGTCTTTCCTGATCAGCGTTACTACGCCCTTGCCAACAGAACTGGGAATTCTCCAGTTCTGCTGCCAATTGCAGTAGACGGCTTCGAGGACGCCAGAGGACAAGTCCGGCATGCCTATGTAAAACTGATAGGGTAGACCACCTAGACCGGGTGACTTGCATTTCTCGCAGCGGCCCAGAGCGTCCCGTATCTCAGTGTCCGTGATCGGTCTTTCGCAGAACTCGGCGTCCGTGTTCGAGAGACGCGGCATGTTGTCGAGGTATGAACTAAAGTCCATTGCCCCGTTCGGCTCACCGTCGTGCTGCTCAAACAGTCGCGCAAAGTGCTGCTGAAAGACCGCGCACATTTGCTTGGGGTTAAGTAGCACGCGTCCGTTTTGGTCTTTCAAAGACCGAATCGTGGACTTGTTGCCACTTTTCGCCTCCGCCACTCGGGCCCAGCTGACAGCTTTCGCTCCTTCGTTTCCTAGAGCACGTGTTTTGCTTCTGACCACGCAGCCTTCGTGTTTCGCATCGAAGAACTGGTCCAGTGCCCTTCTCGACGCTAACACTCTAGCCGCGTTGCCACTTCTAAGTGCCTTCTCTACCTTGGCTACTAGTTCTCTTTCTATTTTGTTTTTCTCTAAGGCTAACTCTCTGCTAAACCCTATCGAATCTATTCTAATCGCTTTCTTGAGAGAGTACCACCATTTATTGTTGAGGATGGCTCCCGTTAACTGTTGCTTGACTAGTCTACTTATCCGTTCACTGTAAGCTCTACGTTCAGCTTCCAGTATCCGGCTCCTTGTCTATGTATTCTATCACGGTTGACTAAGCAGACGACTAATTTGTGATCTGAATAGGCAACCATGTGCATTCGTGGACAGCTTAACATCTCCTTGTCCCTTTCTCTAATGAAGAACCTATCTAAATACGATCTAGATGTCCCGCTGCGGTTTGCCCACGTCCACTGTGGTGCAGTCAGGAAATCCAGTCGATACCTATCGGCCAGTTGGAATTGGCTGATTCAAGTTTTGAGGCTGTTGCATCACCCTCTACTGGGGCATGTTCCCACATAGTCCCATCGTGCATCTAGGATACCATCCCATCCCCCCACTAAAAGTAAAGAGCGAGACGTTCCCAGAAAAGACTCTAGACGCTTAAAGAAGTCTGGCCGTGATTGCGATTGCCCGGTCGGGACATAAACGGCCACCAGTCTGAAGGCTCCACCTCCAATACTGTTGACGTCTAGGACTACCAGTCTACCCTCCGGGTCCAAGTGCACTTGCTGTACTTCGACGTCCAGTTCCTTCCGAAACATGTTGGTGAAGAAGAGTTGGAGAAAAAGGACGGAAGGGTGCACTTACCTTTTCGTTTCCTGGAGATCGGGTTGTTCAATCTCCAGTATCGGACACCATGCTTTGAAGCATAGAGTTACGTCCCTTTATGATGTGAGTTCAAATCCCGCCGAGGTTAACTTTGCCTCTCATCCTTACGGGGTCGATAAAATAAAGTACCAGTAATGTACTGGATAATTGCTGGCCTTGTGCCTAAAATAGAAACAAATAAATCATAACATTTTTTAACACTACAAGTGAAGTCATTCTTTTCCTTTTTTTCAAATATATATATATATGGTGGGATATAAGTGTGTATGTGTGTATAGATAAGTATATCTATAGATATCTGCGTGTGTGTGGGTGTAGCTGAATATGCTTTGTTTAATTTACAGTCATAACTTTATTCTATAAATAATCCTCTTTCACTTCTATAAATACTATTTTTAGGCGATTAGTTTCTTAATAATTAGAACTCATCCTACTGATTATCACTAAATTAAGCTTCCATCATTTTTATATTGTTTTTCTTCACATATTAATGTTAGTATTGAAATTGGTTGTTAATTCAAATAAGTATTATTAAATTTATAGGCTCTAAATTTATTCCTATAATGTTTATTTGAGTCTCATATACGTGTATTAGGTTTTAAGAGTCAAACTAATTACTACATAGTATATGTATTACTAATATATTTTAATTTGTGCGTTTAGTCTTCCATAAGTTTTAACGTTTTCCTGACTAGATTTTAAAAGTTGTTTACGTTTTCGAAATGGAGATATTCGGGCATGTGGTCGGTAAATAATTATGTTTTTTGTAATATTTAATGATTCTGAGGAATTTCAGTACAGAGAAATAAATAGTACTTCCTACTGTATTTGAAAAAAAAAGTCCGTAAATCTATTAGATAATGTAATTAAATCCTGGTTATTCTAGTCATTATATATATATCTCTATATATATATAAATGGCTTCTACGGAACTAGAACTGTTTCATTCGAAGGAAATCATCTCTCTCTCTCTCTCTCTCTCTCTCTCTCTCTCTCTCTCTCTCTCTCTCTCTCTCTCTCTATATATATATATATATATATATATATATATATATTGTTATACTTTGGGAGGGTCATGTTGCCAATAAGAAACACACGCACCAGTTGCTTTCACTTCAATTTATTATATATTTATAAATTTACAAATTTATAAATTTATAAATTTCTGGTTGGTTGGTTGGTTCCACAACCAGATAGTTGTTTATATATAGTCATAGTCCTTTCGTCACACACTCTGTGACCTCTTCAGTGACTGGGGATTCCTTTCTTTGTTTCTGTGCCTCTCCTTTGTTCTGTCCTACGCCATATATATATATAACGTTTGAGTTAAGAAACAGTGAGTAAATTTGAAATTAAAAATGTGTGCGTCCCAGTGCAAATGACCATAATATAATAAGTTAAAGCATTGGAGGTCATGGAAATCATCCATCGTAGATGTGGTATCCTGTGGTTGGTGCAGGAACGGAGTTGAATATTTATTTAAAAACAACAGAAGGCCTGACTCAAAATAATGCAAGAACACAATACATATTTCCTATTTCACTGGCCGAGTTACAGCATCTGATCATGACGTAAGACTAAGACGACATTATCAGGTGTGAATTGCAAAATTAATTAATCGATAACAGAATTACGGCAAACCCAAACAGAGAATAGAAAATAGACTTGATTCGGAAGTGGCCTACCAATTCGGTGTTATAAGAAAGCACAAGGACATGCTAACTTTGAAAGGGAAATGGTAATTTGATTAATTTCTGCCTATCTGTATTTAGCTATCTGTATGTCTCTTTGCCTATATATCTATTTAAATAACTATCTACCTACCTAACTTCCTACCTACCCACTTATCTTAATATCTATCTATCTATCTCACCACCTCATTGAAAGACATCGAAAATGTCGTCAGTTTTGAAAACACGATGTCGGACGTTGATTGTAACATCAACACTAACACAAACACCAATAACTTGCAAAATATAAACAACACCAACCAGAACAACAACAACAACAACAACAACAACAACAATAATGACAACAAGAACAACAACAGCAACAATGATAACAACAACACCACCACCACCAACAACAACAACAATGATAACAACAACACCACCAACAACAACAGCAGCAACACGAACAACTCTACGAACAAGGAAAAGATTTCTTTTGCTCAAACCGTCCAAAAGACGGAACTGTTCACATACCTTGACATTTCCAATGCTAGGGAAATGTTAAGCGATGCAAAACAGTACGTAACTTTTGGTGAGAGTGGTGCTTTCAGCATCACTTCTCCTCAACAGTTACGCAGAGAAACTGTTCTAAAAACAGTAATTTTTAGGACGGTTTCAAATGTGTCGAAAAAACCAGTTCAGTTATCCCAAAACGATATTGAACTGGTTCTGAAGAATTCCATGAAGGATATTGCCTTCATCCAAAAAGGGAAACTTTTTGGAAGCATTTCGGTGTTGTTGAAAGACCAATTGACAGCACAAAAATATTCTGTATCGCCGATTGTGTCCCCCCCCCTTTACACCTTCTTCCCCACATATATGGGAAAAAGAACTAAAAAAATAAAACTTTTGAACATTGCACCAAATGTAAACGTCTGGTGGATTCTAACTGGCTTCATCGATTTCGACGAAGACACCATCATTTCGGTGGGAAAGTCCTCCAGAGGCACATTCAATGGTAAAAGCATGGAAGTTCTGGTCCAAATGAGGCCAGAACGGATAGCTAAAATACCCCAACGTGTGCCTCTGGATGGAATTTCACACATAAACATTTCTGTTGAGGGTAGGCGGCCTTCATGTTACCACTGTTTAAGCAGTGGTCACCTGAAGGCTTACTGTCCTCAGTTAACTAAAAAAAAAGAGGCATTACTGCCAACACCCAAAACAACACAACCACCACCACCACCACCACCACCACCACCACCACCACCACCACCACCACCACAACAACAACAACAACAACAACAACAACAACAACACGCAAACACAACCAAAACAAGAACAACAAACCAACCTGCAAGCACAGTCCCACCCAACCCACTCCACCTAAAACCACTGCAAAAACACCCACAAACACAACAGCTCCCCAAAACATACCCCTTCCAAATAACACAGAGACCACAACGGACGAGGCCCCCACATCATCACCAAGTGATGATGAGCGAGAGCCTCTCCGTTCGAAAAGAAAGAAGAAAAGACACCACAAGAACAAAAAAAACAACAAACATCACTACAAACATACAACCACCAACACAAACAACACAAACATTACAAACAAAAACCCCCCGTCCCGAAAACAAAACCACGACAACATCACTCCAAACACAAACACCTACAACAAAACGAAAGCTCCCACAAGAACAACAGACAAAAACCACCGCAACAGAACAAGAACATTACACATACATAACAGTAAAAACAAAACTTTAATGGAGGTCATCTCCAACGACCCTTCGGTGAAAACCGAAGGGAAAACTTTTTCGAACTGTGTAGACAAACCTAATTTAAAGATGATTAGGGTCCCTACGGACACCTATAAGTCTTTAAAGGAAAACTTTCCTAAGGACGTGGGTAATCCTTGTGTTAAACCCATTAACCGCGTCCTTTTAAAAAGTTTCCCCACCCTCACCCCAGACACCACCACCCCACCAAACATCTCCGTCCCCACCCCACCGGAAACCACCACCCACCCAGACAACTCCTCTAACACCCAATGGAAACCGTGCGGCCTGATCCCCGGGAGACGAAGAGGTGAGTGTTTTCTTCTCCTCTTTTAACTTTTCAGAACCAACATGGCCAATATAAGAGTTGGGTGTGTGAATGTACGCGGCCTGGGGATGCCCTGGAAACAGGGCAAACTCTTAATCGACCTCAGGTCGCACAGTATGGATGTAGTAGCCATTTGCGAGTCCAGGATCCACAGCGAGCGACAGCTGGCCTCCATCTTCGATGATTTTGAGATCTACGCATCTCTCTGTCAGCCGGGAAGTGGGGGCGAGGTTGCCGTTTTGCTGCGGAAACACCTGGGCCTCGTAACACAGACGGTACATCTGGACCCGGAGGGTCGACTGGTGGTCCTAGACGTTGACGGTAGTGAAGGTGGAGCCTTCAGGCTGGTGGCCGCATATGCCCCATCCGAGACACCGCGGCCAGACTTCTTCAAACGTCTAGAGACTTTTCTGGGAATGTCCCGCTCCTTGCTTTTAGTGGGGGACTGGAATGGAATCCTAGATGCACGTTGGGACTATGTGGGAGCATGTCCCGATAAAGGGGGGTGTAACATCCTCAAACAGTTAATCGACCGATTTGACCTGGCCGATAGATATCGACTAGATTTTCCGACTGTGCCACTGTGGACGTGGACTAATCGCAGCGGAACATCTAGATCGTACCTAGATAGGGTTCTAGTTAGAAATAAGGATAGGGACATGTTAAGCTGTCCACAAATGTTCATGGTTGCCTATTAAGATCACAAACTAGTGACCTGCATGGTCAACCTTGATAGAACCCATAGACAAGGACCCGGCTACTGGAAGCTGAACTTGTCGTTACCGACATGCAAAGCCTACAGTAGACGGATTAGCACTTTAGTTAAACAACACTTGACAGGGACCATTGTCAACAACAGATGGTGGTACTCTCTCAAGAGGGCAGTTAGATTAGACTCGTTAGTTTTTAGTAAAGAATTAGCGTTAGATAGAATTAGAACTGAGAAAGAACTGGTAGATAAAGTAGAAGAGGCAATTAGAAGTGGCAACGTAGCCAGCGTGCTAGCAACGAGAACGGCCTTGGACCAGTTCTTCGACGCAAAGCATGAGGGCTGCGTTGTCAGAAGCAAAATACGTGCTCTGGGAAACGAGGGAGCCAAAGCTGTTAGCTGGGCCCGAGTGACGGAGGCAAAAAGTGGCAACAAGTCCACGATTCGGTCTTTGAAGGACCAAAACGGGCGCGTGATACGTGAGCCGAAGCAGTTGTGTGCGGACTTTCAGCGGCACTTTGTTCAGCTGTTCGGACAGGGTCGCGCGCCGGGAGGGGCTATGTATTTCGGTCCATACCTCGACGACCTACAGCGACTCTCGGACAGCAAGGCGAAGTTCTGCGAAAAGCCGATTTCAGCTTATGAGATAGGGGACGCGTTGAGCCAATGCGGCAAACGCAAATCACCAGGTCTCGACGGTCTACCCTACGAATTTTTCGTAGCAATGCCGGACTTATTCTCCGGTCTCCTGGAAGCGGTCTACTGCAACTGGCAACAGAACGGGAGAATTCCCAGTTCTGTGACCAGGGGCGTAGTCACACTAGTCGGGAAGGACAAGAATAAGGGAGATGACATAGGCAACTTCCGACCCATAACTCTGCTAAACACAGAGTTACAGATTTTGGCCAAGGTGTTGGCAAAGAGGCTGGCGCTTGTCGTCGAGAACCTGGTGGGAGAAGCGCAGACATGCGCAATCCCGACCAGGTCCATACACGACAACCTCCACCTCATGCGATATATCATAGAGAGGGTAGGGTGTAAACCCGGCTTCGGTGGGGCCCTGATCAACTTGGATCAGTCTAAAGCTTTCGATAGGGTTTACCATCGTTACCTGGATGCAGTGCTCGAGGCGGCAGGCTTCGGACCCGTGTTCAGGGGCTGGATTGCTGCAATGCATAACAGCAACATCTGCTCAAGGGTTAAGGTGAACGGCCACATCTCGGAGCCGTTCCATTCGACAGGGATGCCCTCTCTCCTCCCTTCTGTACGTATTGACTCTCGAGCCACAACTACGGAAGTTGGAGCTATTGCAAGGGATACCTCTGGAACCGGGACTGCGGTAAGCGGCGTCGGCCTACGCCGACGACGTGGAAGTAATGGTGTCGAGCGCCTCGCAAATCGAGGAAGTCGGCACCTAACTGAAGGAATACGAAAGGTTCACAGGAGCGAGGCTGAAGCGGGATAAGTCCATCGGTTTGCAACTCGGATCGTGGAGAGGCAAACCGATGCCTTCCGATGGCGTCGTCGGACGCTGGACGGAAGGACCAGTAAAGCCGCTCGGGGTCTGGTTTGGTCCGGACCTCAAGGTGAAGAAGAACTGGAACGAGGTGTCGGCCAAGGTGTTTGCACTCACCCAGAAGTGGGCCGAGTGCAAACTATCCTTGAAAGGTCGAGCGGAGATGGCGAACACTTTTATAGCGTCCGTCATCTACTACCGCTTGACCGTCGTGCCTTGTCCAGCCAAAACGCTCGCCAAAATGGAGCGCGCGCTCTTCCAATTTCTCTGGAAGAGGCGGGCTCCTTTGGCGAGAAGATCCATCTGCTGCCAACGCCCTTCCAACGGAGGGCTGGGGATGCCGTGGCTGACGATGCACAAACACGCGCTGAGGCTGCGGCATCTCTACGTATTCCTCACCGGACAACCGGTGTGGGCCCCGTTCGTGAGGCGAGCCTTCCCACGACTCGTCTCGCTGACCGAGCTGCGGTCCTGGGTCAAGCAAAGACCGAGGAAAATGGGCGACTGGCACATCGAATGTGCTCAGGCGCTCACAGCCTTCTGGCAGGCGGACCCGGCGATCAGTGGAGACTCCACTTCGTCATTCTATAGAGGGTTGATCCGCAGCAAGTGCGACCACGTGCTCGGTGAAACTGTGGGCGTAGAGGAAGACGAATTGGCCAGTCTGTTCGGTAGGACCTTCCGCCCGGGACCGATGGACAACTTTCAAAAGTCCCTAGCCTGGCAGTGCTACCGAGTAGCTCTACCAGTTCGAGACAAGCTCTACAAACATGGGCGCCCGGGCAGGGACCTTGCAAAAAAGATCTGTCCGAGGTGCGTACGAGACGAAGAAACCGTCGCGCACGCATTCATACACTGCCCGGGCGTCACCGACCTGTGGGGCTATGTGGAACAACTATTGTCGCGGGTGGGACCAATCCAGTTGACCAACGAGTCCATTGTCAAGATCAAACCGCCACCCTCCTTCAAAAGGGAAGGATAGGCGGTTTTCCTTTGTGTGATAGCTATGGCGAAAGAGGTTGTATGGTGGACAAAGTTCAAAGGGCTGAGGTCAGACACCTTTCTCTCCGGCCAACAACTGATTCTTTTTTTCAAATACCACTTTGGAAGAAGAATCAGGATGGAGAGAGAGGTGCTGTACCCCAACAAGTTTTATGAAAGGTGGGTGAAAGTGGCGAGAATGGCCCGAGTGAATGGGCCTTCTCTCTATATCAGCCTGTAGTTTGAGGAAAAAGAGGAAGAGAGGAAAGGAGTACAAACTCTTCGTACTCCTGGAGATGAGGGTTGCACATTTTTTTTTCATACCCATATGAACTGTCTCCCCCTATTGGGGAAAATCGACTAATTTTTAAATTGCATTTGTGATAATATTTTACACGTTTTTATTGTATGTAAACTTCCCCCTTGTATTTGTCCCCTTCTTTGTGCCCCTGTGGCTAATAAAGAAACATATCTATCTATCTATCTATCTATCTATCTATCTATCTATCTATCTATCTATCTATACAACACAACCACCGCAGCCACAACACACAACACAGTCTAACATAGTGACATCCCCCCCCCCCAAAGAAAACTAACACGGAAACACTACCAGCAAACATACCTGTTCCCTCCAACACTGAAGATAACCCAACGAATTCGGAGGAAGAAACGGAGTCCTTCAGACAGATTAAAAGAAAAAAAAGAAAACATGTGCAAAACACACAAGGCCCAACAGCCCCTACCCAAATGTCAACACAATCCAACAAAACACAAAACACCCCTCCAGCAACAAACAAAACCAAACCTGCCCCTCCCCTCTTCGAAACACTCACACCATCCGAAAAAAAGACATTACACTATACTTACATCAACAGAAACAATAATAAATTAAATGAACTCATAAACAATAACCCTTCGGTACAAACCGAAGGGGTAAATTTTGTTTTTTCAGAAAACAATCCACAATTAAAATTAATAAAGGTCCCAATGAACCTCTACCAAAAACTAAAAAAGGATTTTAAGGAGGACGTAGGACCACCCTCTGTCAAACCCATAAACCGCGTCCTCCTAAAAAGCTTTCCCCCTCCCCTTCCCCTCCCCAACACAACTCCAAACACCCCAACCCCACCCACACTGACAACCCCACACCACCACAAGACACCCCTTCACCCAACACCCCCGACCCCATGGAAGTCGTGCGACCCGAACCCCGGGAAGCAGAAAGGTAGGTCTCTACACTCTCCTTTGGCTCTGCCGCCCACATGGATGTGTTAAGAGTAGGATATTTGAATGTACGTGGCCTGGGCTCAACTTGGAAGCAAGCAAAGCTTCTAAATGACCTCAGGTCACGTGGTATAAATGTAATGGTTATCTGTGAGACTCGGATCAGCGTCGTGCGGCAGCTGGCCCCTACCTTCGATGACTTTGAGGTGCACGCATCTCTCTGTCAATCTGGAGGTGGGGGTGGGGTTGTCGTACTGCTGCAAAAACACCTGGGTCTCGCCATACAGGTTGTTCACTCGGACCCGGAAGGTCGTTTGTTGGTGCTAGACGTTGGCAGTAGTGGAGGTGCAGCCTTGAGACTGGTCGCCGTCTACTCCCCTTTCGGAGCTGAACGACCCGACTTCTTCCAGCGTCTGGAGACTTTTCTGGGAACGTCGCGTTCCCTGCTTCTAGCGGGGGACTGGAATGACATCCTAGATGCACGTTGGGACTATGCAGGAGCATGTCCTAATAGAGGGGGGTGTAACAGCCTCAAGGGGTTACTCGACCGTTTTAACTTGGTCGATAGATATCGACTAGATTTTCCAACTGTGCCAACTTGGACGAACCACAGTGGTCAATCTAGATCGTACTTAGATAGATTCTTAGTTAGAAGTAAGGATAGGGACATATTAAGCTGTCCAGAAATTCTCACGGTTGGCTATACAGATCACAAATTAGTGACCTGCGTAGTCAACCTCGAGAGAACACATAGACAGGGTCCCGGTTACTGGAAACTTAATTTGTCTTTACCGGCAAAAGAGGCTTACAGAGACCGGATTAGCAGATTAGTTAAGGAGAGGTGGACGGGTGCAATCGTCAACAACCGATGGTGGGCATCTCTCAAAAGAGAGATTAGAACAGAATCAATAAGTTATAGCAAGATGTTAGCTGCCGATAGGAATAGGAACGAGAAAGAATTAACAGGTAAATTAGAAGAGGCAATCAACAGCGAAGATGTGGCCAGAGTGCTGGCATCGAGGACGGCCTTGAGCCAGTTTTTCGATGCAAAGCACGAAGGCTGCGTCATTCGAAGTAAAATACGTGCTCTAGGTAATGAGGGGGCCAAAGCCGTTGGCTGGGCCCGCGTGACAGAAGCTAAGAGTGGAAATCGATCCACCATCCGGTCTTTACAAGACGAGGATGGACGGGTGATCCGGGAGCCTAAGCAGATGTGCGAGGCCTTTCAAAGGCACTTTGCCCGATTGTTCGGGGGAGGCGAGGGTCCGGGCGGGGACGTGGATTTCGGTCCATACCTCGACGGCCTGCCGCGTCTCTCGAGCGAAAAGGCAGAGTCCTGCGAGGGACCAATCTCGGCTGATGAGATCGGGGATGCGCTGAGCCAATGCAGCAGACGCAAATCTCCAGGTCTCGATGGTATACCTTACGAACTTTATTTAGCAATGCCGGTCTTCTTCTCCGAACTCCTCGAAGCAGTCTACTGCAATTGGCAGCAGAACGGGAGAATTCCTTGTTCTGTAGCCAAGGGCGTAGTTTCGCTGGTGAGGAAGGACGAGAACAAGGGCGATAGTATAAATAATTTTCGGCCCATAACCCTGCTAAACACAGAGTTAAAGATTTTGGCCAAGGTGTTAGCAAAGAGGTTGGCGCTTGTCGTAGTTAGCCTGGTGGGAGATGCGCAGACATGTGCTATCCCATCCAGGTCCATTCACGACAACCTCCACCTCATGCGATACATCATAGAGAGGGTTGGCAACAAACCCGGCTTCGGTGGGGCCCTGATTAACTTGGATCAGTCTAAGGCGTTCGATAGGGTCGACCATGGTTACCTGGATGCGGTGCTAGCGGCGGCTGGGTTTGGTCCTGTTTTCAGAGGCTGGATCACTGCCTTACATAGCAACCACATCTGTTCTAGGATCAAGGTGAACGGCTACCTTTCGAAGCCATTCGAAATCACACGATCCATTCGACAGGGGTGCCCTTTCTCCTCCCTTCTGTACGTATTGACTCTCGAGCCTTTACTGAGGAAGTTGGAGTTGTTGCAGGGTATCCCCCTGGAACCAGGATTGAGCAAAGCGGTGTCGGCCTACGCCGATGACGTAACAGTAATGGTATCAACCGACTCTGAGATCGAGGCGATCGGTACCTTACTGGAGGAATACGAAAGGTTGTCAGGAGCGAAACTGAACCAGGAAAAATCCATCGGGCTGCAACTCGGAACGTGGAGAGGCAGACTGATGCCTCGCCGACGGTGTTGTCGGACACTGGACGGAGGGCCCGGTGAAGTTGCTTGGGGTCTGGTTTGGACCGGACCTCCAGGTGGAAAAGAACTGGGGCGAGGTTACGAGCAAGGTGTTTGCACTGACCCAGAAATGGGCCAAGTGTAAGCTGTCCCTGAAAGGTCGGGCGGAGGTGGCGAACATTTACATAGCGTCCGTCACCTACTACCGCCTGACTGTCGTGCCTTGCCCTAAGGAAACACTCACCACCATGGAACGCATGCTCTTTCAATTTCTTTGGAAGAAGCGCCCTCCCATGGTGAGAAGATCCATCTGCTGCCAACAACCTTCGAAAGAAGGGCTGGGAATGCCGTGGTTGATGATGCGTAGGCACGCATTAAGGCTACGGCACCTACAGGTATTCCTCACTGGTCAACCGGTGTGGGCTCCGTTCGTGAGACGAGCCTTTCCGAGACTCGTCTCGCTCACCGAGCTGCAGTCCTGGGTCAAGCAAAGATCCGGAAAACTGGGCGACTGGCACACTGAGTGTGCCCAGGCGCTCAGGGCTCTCTGGCAAGCGGACCCGGCCATCGGTGGAGAATCCACCTCGTCATTCTATAGAGGGCTGGTGGCTAGCAGGGGCGATGACACCCTTGGAGAGTCGCTGGACATGGAAGAGGACGAACTGGCCAGCCTGTTCGGTAGGACTTTCGGCCCGGGACCAATGGATAACTTCCAGAAGTCACTGGCCTGGCAGTGCTTCCGGTGGGCTCTACCCGCTCGAGAGAAGCTCTACAGACACGGGCCTCGGGCAGGGATCCCTCGAAAAAGATTTGCCCTAGATGCGTGCGTCACGAAGAAACCGTTGCGCACGCATTGGTGCACTGTCCGGGCGTGGCTGATCTGTGTATCTATCTACCTCCGCACCTACCTCTCTACCTATATATCTTCCTCACCTATCTACCTGCCTCTCTCTATCTGTCTGTCTACCTTTCTACCACACTGTCATACTATGATATAATTAGCTATTTATGTAGATTTTTCAAAGCATTTATTTTCGGAAAAGAACAACAGAACCTAAATCTCAATAGCTGTCAGAAAATAGATAGATAACAGACAAACGGATACAAAGGTATAACAAATCATATTAACTTGGTGGATATATGTTTGATAATGATTAAAGAAAATAGGAAAGAAAATTGTTGTAATTGATTTAAATTAATGTAAAATGAAAACAGCGATTGTCTGAGTGACAAGAGGGAGAAGATCAAGGAAATTCAATTATTGAAGTATATTTACTAACCAAGGAGTTATTAAGTTAATTATTCTTTTTACGGTAAACTCCACCATTTTTACATGTACTATGTTAATAATATAATTGTTTCTACTTTTGACACAAGGCCAGCAATTACCCAGTACATTACTGGTACTTTATTTTATCGACCCCGTAAGGATGAAAGGCAAAGTTAACCTCGGCGGGATTTGAACTCAGATCGTAAAGGGACATAACTCTTTGCGTAAAAGCATGGCGTCCGACCCTCTACTGATACTGCCAATCCACCGCCCTAAATGTTAATAATATAATTGTTTCTACTTTTGGCACAAGGCCAGCAATTACCCAGTACATTACTGGTACTTTATTTTATCGACCCCGTAAGGATGAAAGGCAAAGTTAACCTAAATGTTAATAATATAATAATAGTTGGTTACTATTACAATTTTAAAACATATATTGATAAATACAGAGATTCATACACGGAAGAATTTCATATTTATTATAGTTGAAAAACTTCAATTAACTGAAATTCTCAAATGAAGTAATTGTTAAACATTTTCATTTGGATTGTTCGAAATCTATAGATGATCAAATCATTTTTGTACAATAAAGACAATGAGAGTTTCTAGTGAATCTGATCTATACATTCAACTGACGAAAGCAACGTAAATCATATAACAACAGAATAAAACTTGACCAACATATAAAAAAAGTAATTTCATACAAATATCTTCAAAGTCATCATACAACAATAGAGAACAATCTTACAATTAGTAGCAGTAAGTATAGCACATTTATTATGCCTCAATGGCAAAAGAAATGTTTCGTCATATTTATTATAGTTGTGAAGCAAAATATTGAATAAAATATTTGTGTCACTACGAGCTAAAGCTGTTACACTAGACAAGATCGTGCGTTCTAAACAATGCTAATTCGAACTGTACAGGTATTTGCCGTACCCACGCTGTAAAATAAAGAAAATGTGGAAATCACACGGTCAGTTTTTTTCAGAAAATCAGTTTCAATAGATGTATACATGATTTTACTATTCAGTTTATATAGTGAAACACACATGGACATTGTAGGCTGTTCTAAATGTAAAAGGAAAATACGAACCAGGCAGCTGGATGTCGTTTTGGATGTTCTGACTTAAGAATCCAAGTTTGGTGCAAAGACAAATGTAAACTCTACTTCAATATGCAAATGGAATAAAGTAGACGGGGAAAATTTCATAAGTTGGGAGAAAACCTGATTAACTTGGTGAAAGAACGCAGAATGACCGACATTGGCTGCTACTTAATTTGTTGGCCTCCGGAAGGATGCAAGACTAAGTTGAGATCAGCGGAATATGAACTCTGAATGTAAAGAGCATAAACCAATATCACAATGACATTTTGCCAACCCATCGATATTAACACCATTAGCACAAAATTTACATCTATAATGTTTACTTGTGAAATAAAATAAACATTTAAGATATTATCACTATCATAGAAAGATGTACCATCATTATAGTAATTTAAATTTTTTGTTATACATTCAGAAATATGTTTCGTGCTTTTCTTTCGAGCAAATGATATAATTACGTTAGAAAAAGCAAGAAGCTTTCCTTGGCACTGTTGATATTCAAAAGTGTAGAGCCATTTAAATGGTCTTGTACCACAGTAGGCCGAAAGTACAACTTATTTAGTTTCAAGACACTGGAGCTTCTTTTATTAAAGGTCACTATTGTTGGCAATGGCATAAAACATACAACTTAAGTATTTCATCATAAGATTTTTTTATTGTAACATATTTTAAGAAATAATTCCCTCTGAATGTCACATGAAATATGACTTGAATATCATAGCTGAAATTGATTAACTCTTTGTGACAAATATATTTAATCTAGCTGTTTAAAGTACAACAAAAAATCGAATATTCTACAAATGGAGTGATTCAGTGTGATTAAAGTTGGCTCTTTTAATTACAGCTACAACTCTTTTTTTTGTCAACTAAGTGGACTGGCGCAACGTGTCTTGTTCAAAAAGACAACGCGCCGCCAGAAATCGAACTAATACAATCTTACAGTCATAAGCCGAAGACCCTAATCCGTAAGTCACACGCCTTCACAAGTAGCTGCGTTGAGTATTACAGTGAACACTTAATTCATTAAATGGAATATATCATGTAAATACAGTTTAATAGAAAAAGAAAAAAAGAAAATTTAGATTGAAAAAAAGAATGGAATATAAAATTGGAAAATATTTAAAAAAACCGGAAAAGGTAGGGAATGGCAAGGACTCTAGTGTCACAGAAGAATGGGGAGAAGGAGCGTGATTGGGCTCTGGGCTTAGGGTGCGGCGGTAATGGGGCTGCGTCCTGTAGACAAGACCCCAAAAGCATTCCCGCTGACACAGCCACCCCACCTCGCGGGGGGTCCTTCCTCAAACGGGCCGCCGGCGTTACGATCTTGCGGAGGAGCTCCACAGTACGGTCTCCAAGTACGCTTGAGGTCTCGACGGTAACCGGTGCAAAGAGAAAGCGGCCGGACAATCCCCGGTATTTGTTTATCTTCCTTTCCTCTGCATGGCGGGCTGTGGTATCAGGGTTTGTGGCCGAAGCGACTAAGCTGGAGGTGGAGAACGTGTCACAACATGTGGCGTCCCGGATGAGGGATCTACCTCTTTCGAATGGAAAGAGGATGATTCCATCGAGATGCTTGCCGACTCCGTGGTCAAGGCCTGCTGGCTCCAGTGGTGATAGAAAGCCAGCTGCATCCTGGCTCCTTCTCAATATGTCGTTGAGAATGGTGTGTCGGGCAACCGTCCTGCGCTCTGGCGGCAAGTCAGTGGGTACAGGCCGAACTTGTCAACGATCGCCCCACAACGGCATTTATGTGGCTCACACACGCGAAGGCCGAGGCGTTGGGATACTTAGATGCAAGTGCACTCATTTTCATTCTGGATAATATGCCTTTTGAACTTCGTCAATTTATAAAATTTAAGAAATAGTATATATTCCACCTACTCTAGATCAGGAAGTACGGTGCAAAGTATTTGTCCCGTGGCAAGGCTTTGCATGTTAAGAGGATTAGAGAATCATAGTTACAAAATAATAATCTGTGTGAATATGTGTGTGCGCACTCATACAGAAATACGCACACATGCACATAAACACATAAACACGCGCGCGCACACATATATATGCATGTGTGTACCTAAAGAAAAAGATCAATTACGCGCGCGCGCGCGCGCACACACATACACACACATATGTATATCTATGTCCGTCAAATTTATCCTTGTATAAATCAGTATAGGTTTTAACCGAGATTGTGCAATTGCGCATATAAATTTCCACATTGTGTATACAGAGATAGTCTCTTTTTTATGCCTCCCCGGTAAAGTCTCTGCTAAGTGTATGGCAAAGTTATGTTGGGTGATTGCTGAGTCCAAGCTAGCCGAAGTGGTATATTGAAATTGATGGGTGGAGAATCAGTTGACTGTAATTTGCGGACGACTTGGTACTAGATAATTCGTCAAAATGTGATCTTCGAGAGGCACTTGATGTGTTTGTTGCCGAGTGTTGCTCGGCAAGAATGTAAATCCGTGCTGCAAAGACTGAGACACTTCTCCTTTCAAGGAAGCCTGCGCAGGATAGTCAGGAGGCTGAATTAAGTGCACGAATTGTACGAGCTTGTGCAGTAATGTGCCAGCTTCAGCATTCAGTCATCGGAAGAAGGGAGGCAGGTGTAAAAGCCAAACTCACCATCTTCAGTTCTATATACTTACATACACTCATATCTACATATATATACACACACATAAATATATACACCTATATATATATATATATATATATATATATATGTGTGTGTGTGTGTGTGTGTGTGTGTATGTGTGTGTGTGTGTGTGTGTGTGTGTGTGTGTGTGTGTGTGTGTAACAGGTAAACAGAAATAACAACACAGTCGGTACAGTATATGGAAGGGATATATTAGGTTAACGCTTGATATAGCAGGAAGAGGGTCGTAACGTTTCGGACGCTAGTCTTTCATCAGAAGAAAGAATGAAAAATGAGATAGATTGAGGGGACGGGCGGGTTGGAATTCGAAAAATGTCTTTAGATAAAAAAGAACAGGTCCATTCATGTTGACATCTCTTGCAAAATTGTTGGTATATGATTTATTTTTTAGAAAGTGGATGATGGAACGCGTCTACTGAAAAGAGATATACTTGTGCACGTGGGTAAGCGTGTGTGTGTGTGTGTGTGTGTGTGTGTGTGTGTGTGTGTGTGTGTGTGTGTGTGTGTGTGTGTGTGTGTGTGTGTGTGAGTGTGTGTGTGTATATATGTGTATATATATATATATATATATATATATATATATATTCTACTCTTTTACCTGTTTCAGCCATCCGGCTGAGGCCATGCTGGGGCATATATTAAATTAAATTTTACAAAGTAATAGTATTAGACCTTGGGAGTGTCAACATGTAATTTTTATTTTCATTTGGATTAAAACAATATAACATTTTATCTAAAATAATATTACTAACTATAGTAAACCACCACCACCACCACAACGACGACGTCACATTTTGTATATGAGTGTGTGTGCGTACACGCTCATTAGGTACGTTATTAAATACACACCCACATCTACACATACATATACATATGTGGAGACTGAAAAAAAAAATGAGGTGAAAATCTGTGCGAGTGTCTGCGTAAATATATTTCTGTGTGTGTCTATCTTAGTATATGTATGTGAGTGTATGTGAAAGTGTATGTGTGTGAGTGTGTAGCAACAATTTATTCATTTGGACACCAACAGAAAATGTCACAGTGAATATTGTTTACTCTAAGGTGCTTCAAGATTGACAGATTTTCATTTCTAAATTCTATTATCATAACAATTTTGATATTTAAAAAAAAAATAAAATATAGATATTTTGATAGTTATGAGCGAAAAAACATATCTTCATATTTATTGTTTACTAATCTAAATAAGAATAACAGTAACCCGAGCAACGCCGGGTAATTCAGCTAGTACATATATACATATATATATATATATATATATATATATATAATTGTATATATATATATATATATATATATATATATATATATATACAATTAGGACAATTGCGAAGTTCGGTGCAGGTGTTTACAATTCCTTTATTCATAAAGCTGTGGTACATATTTCAATGGTGTTCAGACTAACAAATTATATTTGGAAGAAAATACATGATGTTGAGTGCATGTTTCTGTGTATGTTGTTGCCTGAACAAACGCAGAAAAGTTAATGTGTTGCATATATCATAGCCAAAGCAATATCAACTTGTCAGAAGAAATTGAATCAAATGTACGACTGTATGACCTACCACCTGCTGCATGTATTAACCAACAGCAAATAGTGATTATAGGTCTCTATTTGCTGGGTATATTACGCACATAAAATCTAGTTCACAATGAAAATGAGCACATATTTATTAACAAATAGATATAGATATATGTACTTTAATGGCTTTTCTATGAGGAGAACAAAATCTTGCGTGGGGAGACGGGGCTATGAGCTGTCACAGTTTTATTTAATTATATTGACATGCAGCAGTCAGAAAATTTTATTGTGAAATAGGCGCAAACAAGCAGTAAAAAGGTGAATGAAATATATAAATAATATATGGTTTGGCAGTATCGGTAGAGCGTGGGACACGATGATTCGTAGCATAGAGTTACGGCCCTTTACATTTTTAGTTCAAATCCTGCCGAGGCTAACTTTGCCTTTTATCCTTATGGGGTCGATAATATAAAGTATCAGTAACTCACTGGGGTCGATTTAATCAACTTCCCCTTCCTTTCAAATTGCTGGCCTTGTGCCTAATGTAGAAACAAAACATTAATATTTTGTGTGACGTCAGGGCAAAGGTTTGGTACCCCACGTGACACGAGACATAAATGAAACAAAGAAAAAGAAGAAAAAGAAAGAAAGGAAAAATATAGCGTGTTAGGCTATTTTTATCAGTAGAGACACAAATAAAAATATAGCCTGTTAGGCTATTTTTATCAGATAGCGGCACAAATAAAAATAGTAGACATTGCTAAGCGATCGAAAATTCCACCTAAACTCACTTCCACCAATCACTTAATGATTTTAGATAACCTCACATTATGTAATGTCACTCTATCTGATCAACAGTCATGATAAAATTAGAAAACGTACAATTAATTGCAATCTAAGTTTATAATAAAATTATGAAGCCGGTTAAATTCATCACCTTTAACCACAAGAACACACGTCTACATGCCATTAATTGAATTGGAAAGCAGCAGTGAGGTATATGACAGAAGAGGTTGTGTCTGAGAGGAGGCTCCATGTGGTGCTTCTTCCTTACACATAGGTTCCTTATTCAAAGAATGCATGTAATGTTGTGTGCTTATTCTAGATTCACGAAGCAATTCATTGTAGCAAGATACTACGTCTAAAAAGAAACCCTTTACCTTGCTACTTCTCATCCAATCTCAGTAGTTCTAAGTAAACTGGTCCACAATTTCCTTAAACTTGATGGTGCAGTTGTTCTGGTATTCCTCGTTCTGCAGCAGGGTTTTCAGGCACATTTAGGATGCGTTACTGAGCTAACTCCTCCCGCTCTTCAACAGAAAACGTTTTATAATGAGGATCTATAAACTCCTCCAAATATTCCACGTTGATATTTTGCATTCTCCATTCATAAGTTACGCCAGCAATGTTATGGAAGACTCCTGGTCTTGTCTTCGTCAAATTCCAAGAAGTAATCACATGCTTCTGACATTAGCATTTTCCCAACTTTCTCACAGCTCTCGGATACCTTATCCCAGGATCCTTTGATATGGTCTTCCTGGTATGGTAGTGTTGTGACAAATACCTGATAGATTGTTTATTTTGGCAATTAGTTTCTTTAACAAGATAGAGAGTAGTCTTAACATTAAACATGATGCGCTGATCTGTAGGCTTAAGGAAAGAAGTAGTGCATGGCGCAAAGTAAACTACTACGAAAGAAATTCATGTCTGAAACATGTCGGCATTCTAGGTGTAGCCTGGAGAATGATCAATCACTAACAATGCCACACATTATGTTCAACGCAACATTTTTCACTGTTGGGTCGATATTTTCGAATGTTAATCCCTATTTATTTCAGTTTGAAAGCTTCTAAAACATTATCGCCTAGTAGTAGTCTAAGGGCTCTGTTCCGACCATGAAACAAGAAGCTTTCTCTTCATCTTCACTCACTTCACAAGGACGGGAGCGGGGAGGTCTCAAGCTCACCATCCAGTGGGTCCTGTGAAGAGGAAATCGTCTGTAATCAATCCCACTGGATCCCCAACCAACACTAGTCGAGCTCATGGATGTTATCCAACCATCTTACTCGAGATCTACCATTGCGTCTCCTGCCGGTTGGTTTTGACCGTAAAATCTGTCCGATGATTTTTCCTGAGACATTCTAACCACATATCCGTAATATCGGAGCTGTGATCTATCAATTTAGAGAAGTGGGGACTCTACCTGGAGCGACTCTCTGGCTTCCGAGCTAGGCACTATCGAGTAATGTTATTACAAAGATCGTTCAAAGGGCCCCATTTCGGCTGCTTGTATTCACGATCGTCTTCTTTCGGTCGTTACCCAAGATTTATGACCATATGTAATGGTTAGCACGAATATAGAACTGAAGATAGTGAGATTGGCTTTTACACCTGCCTCAAACCACCCTAGCACATTGCTATAAAAACTTAATTTAAAACAATAAATAAATGATAAATATAATCTTCATAAAACATTATTATAAAAGATATTAAGTTTTTATAGCAATGTACTAAAGTGGTTTGACGTTGTACTCCCCTCATCAGACAACATATATTTTCCATGCATTATGACGTCGTTTTGAATTTTTAAATGTAAACAATTTCTCTGGTTGCTGGCTGTAGAGTGGTTTGGTGAGGTTTATAATGAGGTTTTTAATATTAAATAATTGATTTTGACAAGTTCCAAAAGGGGACGAAACGTTCGTAAATCAATATTTAATGTAAAAACGTATTTGGTATTTACTTCTGTAGCGCTCTCTAGACAAAGGGAAGTAGCTAGAGTTAGAATTTCTAGAACATTCCTTGAACTTCCGTTCCAGGTATCATAAAAGAAAGAGAAAAGGGCAATCTCTCTTTTGGCAGCAGGCTCTCGAACTGACCACACCAAGCACAGATATATTAAGTTTTTCTAATCCTATCTTTTATTTCAGGATTACACCATATCATGTCACGTGGTACGTTTTGTTACCAAATTGTAATACACGCACTACAATAAATACAAGTTGTTATTGATACTCGTTTTGAGATATTCGTCATGCTTCAATTATTACTTCGAATGTAGAGAGATAATTCTAAACAAGAAAAATTACATAAACATTCTTCTATATCTTCTTTCATAGTAGTTGGCATGCAGTGGAATTTACTGGAGTAAATAATCCTATGACCAACTCACTAAACTTCAATGAATAATTTGCTTTATGTATAATTATTATTTTTAGCACAATAGGATTTTGTACACATGCTTGTTTGAAAAAGCAGTATGTAACATGGCCTTTTGTACTATTTATTATAATAAACTAGCAGAAAAAAACACCCTTCGGGTGGTTTTCTGCTAACATGTGTGGTGTGTATATTGATATTATACGCAAGTATATATGCATGTAGATATGATACATCAAATAAAATCGTAATTGACAATATACACAGAAATTGAACGAAAACTGCGATACACTGTCTTATATAATCAGTAACGTAATCCATGATACATTAAAAAAATACGATATTATATATAAACTGCATTAGGAGAAAATTAGTGATAGAAATATATGAATATTTATTTAAAAGATCACTAACCGGAAGTGTTGACATTTGAAAATTTTAAAGAAGTGAATCTTTAAATAAGTAATAAAATATATTTAATGAACAGCCACGAAATTTAGTAGATAAATTATTATTCATTCATTATTTACTCAAAGTAATCCAACTTATTTTACTAAGGAGCTAAAAAATTATAAACCGTACGCAGTCCCGCGCTTCTTACTTTATCTTTATTATAGTTTAGATTTTGAGCTGTTTTTAACTTCACCTATGTTTCTAATTTTCTATACTGTTTTTGTAAAAAAATGATATCTTTTTCATATATATATATATATATATATATATATATATATATATATATATATATATATAGTGAAAGAATGAAGAGTAACATGGTTGGCTGTACAACAAGATAACTTATATATATGAAAAAGATATCGTTTTTTACAAAAACAGTATAATATATATATATATATATATATATATATATATATATATATATATATATGAATTATAAGAATCAAAGAACTGTTCAAAACATTTTTATGCTTACAACTGTTTCCTCCAAACCGAGGTTTGAATTCTTCGGAGCAATTTATTAATGAATGAACACTTATATGACCTCCTTTTCACCCAAGAGACATACAGATACATATGCAAATATTGTGGGTCAACATTCATTACAGCATTTAGAGTGGCAGTACACACTTAGAGATAACTTACTGGTAATAAGGTAGTAATATATTACTACCTACCACTATTTAGGGTTGGTATAAAAATATATATAACTGCAAAAGGTTTTTGTATTTACATATCCATAAATAGTATAATTAATACTATATATATATATATATATATTATACTGTTTTTGTAAAAAACGCTATCTTTTTCATATATAAGTTATCTTGTACAGCCAGCCATGTTACTCTTCATTCTTAGGCCTGTTATTTTTCTTAATTTTTCTTAATTTAATATTTAAAGTTAAGGATAACAAACTATATTGCTGTAGTTAGTATTTTTTCACCCTAGCAAATTTTAGTCCTTACGATTCGAACACATGTATGTTTATATTAGTGTTCATCTCTCTTGTTTATTCAATTATATTGTACGGCTCGGAAAAGCTTTTTTCTTAGAGCTATTTAATTGTAAGGGACTACCCTGAGTTCTTAACTCAATATATATATATATATATATATATATATATATATATATATATATATATATATATATATATATATATGTTGACTAGGTTATAGTATCAATCATAATCTCGCTTGCACACATTACCCACTCCATTAATTATGGAACGAAATTTTGAGGAACAAAAACCTGTCTCAGAGTTCTTACTAAGTGTACGTTTGCAATGTGGCATGTGCACTGAATTTAGTCTGGACCTAGGTTTCTGCAAATGCAGAAAACAAGCGCAACTGCAGCTTGCAAAACTTCACCAGCAGACGATGAAATATGGAGAGAGAGAGAACGATGGAATCTTGCGTATCCCTTGTGAGGTGCCACAGGACTACTAGCATGATAGGACTATCGGCAGTAACTAGACTACTAACATGACAAGACTATACACAGCAGACAGTGACGTCACGTGAGGGAAAAGATGTTCTCTTTTGCCATACGACAGTGGCTTAATGGCGGTAAAACCCAGTAAAGAAAACATGTGTCAGAATAAATTATTATATTCCGAACTAGTAATAAAACGAATTTAACCAAACCGCTGATAGAACCCAAATATGTTAAATTCATCATCTAGACCAAAAATAAATAAACTAGAATTGGAAACTAAAACGTACAACCCGAACTAAATTAGTAATAAAATATTTAGCTGTATTCATCCAACAATCTCAGCACCGCGCTGCCACAAGCCAAATGATATAACTATGTGATATTTTGGTTTACATGCTGCCAATAAAAACATGCACCTATTGGTTTTCACTACAATTTAAAATCGGCTAGATTAATAACCGGATGGTTGTTTATTTATTTATTGTCAAAGTTCTTTGAGGAGGCCACAGAATGTGTGACGAAAGAGCTTAGCCAAGTGGATATACCGGTAATTTTTTAGTGATTTTCATTTATATTTTGGTGCATGCCAAATGGATTGTTCTTTATCTTTACATCTAAGAATGGTATGGTGTCAAGGTCTAAATTCATACTAGATCTTTGTCGAATTGTTCATTTCTGGATGGGATTATTTTCTAAATCTTCCATGAGTCTGTCTACTTCTGGAAACGTCACAAGGAATATGCCACCAGCGTACTTTGTATATATAATGTTTAAATGTTTAGGGATATCCATAGTCCTGTAAAACGCCGCAAAAATAGGCCTTCTTCCTTCGTCCTTCTATGTCTATAGATTGCATTGAAGGAAACAGAAGTGAACTTTGAGTGTGCAAATCAACAGAACCTTTATCATATTTGGGTGCCTTTATTGTAGTATGCTTCACTTTCCCAAAATAATTGCTGTAGTTTCCATTACAGGAACATTCATTTTGGGATTGAATTTTGCCGTGTGAAAAATGTTATCACCAAATAATACATTTCAAGTTCTATATATTTTGTTACAAAAACATAAAAGTTGATCGGATATGGATGTACAATGAGCGCTATAGTGTATCTTCAAAGGCACCAGAGCCAGAACAATTCACACCGTTATTGCCACTTGGAAAACAAAGTACTTAGAAAGCATATTTGAAAATCAAGAGGAAATACCATTAGCATCACATGCGCAATGTTAGATAAGGCTCAGACATTTAGGAGCTGAGACCTCTGTCTACATCATTCGCTACCCAACTCCAATCTTAAATATAAAAATGAAAAGCGTACTAATTTCGAAATGTCGACATGTATTCAAATTTGATCTTCGTAAATTTGAAACAGACTTACACAAATTATACCACTAATAGTTATTTCACTTCTTTCTTCTTTTTTTTGCAGCGCGCTCAGGCGTACTGTTCAGTGGAGCTAATCGATCGAAACCATGATCGGGGACTGTAATAATCGATCATGATACACAATGATAACATTGTTTCCTTTTCGTGAATTGTTGGCTGTGTTTACAGACCAATTTCTTGTTCATTTTAAAATTTACTTTTTGTAGAGCAGTGATTTGATGACATAAAATGTATAGATAAATAAGATATGTTTCACACCACCTTTAATACGATAACAAAGTCCCCATAAGGAATATGAGCCCTAGCCACATTATTTCTATATAATGTGTCAAGTGAAAAAAACAAAATTGAACCGTGGAGAACGTTGACACTCCTGACAGAAACAACAAATGCCTAAGTAATAATGGCCACTTTTTAAGATATTCATTTATTCATTAAACTGCGGGTATACTTTTGAACAGGGTTGTTCGAAACATAAAAAGGAAAAAAATCGGGCGGGCCTTAAGTTATTTTGATAGTGTATTTCTATGTATAAGAGATATCTACTGACAGCGCTAGGCCATGGCAGAACTTGCTGAGGCTCGTAAAATTTAATCTTAATGTGTTTCCTTAAATAACACATTCGTTCAGTGTTCGTGGTTATTCATTCGTAGAAGTCATTTTTCCTCGAAGTATTCATGGGACAACCTCCCTAATTTGTCACTATTATGCATGTGTTGCATATCGATTTGTTAAACAGGAAATATGAAATTTGCTTAATTCGTCATTTATAATAATATATTTCTTCGGTTAAGCAAGTGCCAATAATTGAAATGTATTCTAGATTTTTAAAGCATGTCTTCCCACGTAGATTAGAATTTGCTTTGTATTAAAAACAACAAAAAGAGTAAACCTAGTAACACTGGAAATTGGAGGCTTGTCAAATATCAGAAAATGTGGGGAAATGAAATAGAGAAACAAAGGGTGAGAAATATAATTTACATTTGAGAATTTAAGTTTTTTTCTTGTGTATATGTTTAAATGTACACCGTTTCCTGTTTTATGTTATATAGACATGGCTATTCAATTTGAAGAGTTTTATGATCTTACTTTGACCTCCATTATCATGTCATTTGTTATTTTGAAATGGAATGGACTTCCGTCGGTTCAGAGGACGGGTGATCCAGTTTTTCAATCAACAGAATAACCTGCTCATGAAACTAACATGTAGGTAGCGGAGCATTCCACGAGAGCATGTACTCATAACGTAACTTAGCGTCACACGATGTATATGACAAGGCTGGCCCATTGAATTACATGTAGATTCTATCCGACAGGCTTCCAAGCAGTTTCCGTCTACTTAATTTCACTCGCAAAGCTAGGGTTGACTTGACGCTATGGTAGATGACACTTACCCCAGATGTCTCGCATTGGAATCGAACCTCTGACCATATAGTTGCGATGCGAACATCTTAACCATTCAGCCATGCAACAGTCACGCTATTTTATGCTGACGCAATCTTCTATTACTACTTGAAGTCTATTTTTAATATATTTCCGAGTTGATATTTATTTGAAATAAGAGCGTAAGACAATACATTTTCAAAGAACCAGTATTGTCGGGTAGAATGCCTTGCAGTATTCGATCCAGCTATCGACAATTTCATTTTGTATCCCACCGAGGTCCACTTGATCTTTCACCACTTCGGGATCTATAGTCCAATGCTGGGCTTGATTCTTCTTCTTCTTCTTCTTCTTCTTCTTCTTCTCCCACTATTTCACACCTTCCAGAACGTCCTATCAGAAGCAACCGTCTCCAACTAATCCAGCTGGATCCCCAATCGAGACCAACCGGGCTCATGGATTTTATCCAAGCATATTGATAGTGGTTAACATCTAAGTTTCCTGCCAGTTGGCTTTACTCGTAAAATCTCTTCGGCGATTCTGTGTGTGGCTCCAAGATGTCCGATTCCAAACTTGCGTAGGTAACGGGGGCGGAATATAAGTGCCAGTTAATTTTCATCGGTGTCAAGAGCTTCCTCGTGAACAACGTCACTTCTCTCCACCACTAGTCATTTATAGAATACTAACACTCACCTTATGTTCATCTGGTAGAGGGTTATGAGTGCCTGACAATATTAGAAGTACTAGGAACTCAGTCTTAGTCTTCAGTTGATTCAAGACGTCAAAGAGATGTGTAGTAGGAAAACGTGTCTGGCAAACGGGGACCAGATCTGCTCACCATTCAGGCTGTCTGCATTTGCCGTAACCATGGAATCATCGGTCATAGCACATAGAGCTCTCGATATAGACGCTATCCGCACTATTTGAAGTATCTAGCCAGTAGAATGCACACCATCCACTAGAACCGAATGATCAGACGAACCAGACGAAAATTGAGGTAAAACCAGAATATGGTATTTGTGTCAGCGAATGTAATAAGAATGCGTTAATAGGCGACAGTGGAGTGGTTTCAACGTTTGACATATGTGGACGACTATATTGCAGGGAAGCGAGACTTATCTAACAGATTAATTGTTTTAAATAGGGAAATAAAGCTATGAAAGGTCATGCCTTTTCACGGGAGTATTCTTACAAACGGGAGTGAATAACAAAAAAAAAAAAAAAAAAAGCTTCACTTCAGAAGTCTTCATCCAATACTTCTAATGAGAAGTAGAAAATAAAACCATTATGAAAGATTTACTCTTACATCAATTTGAATAACATATATATATATATATATATATATATATATATATATATATATATTGTTATACTTTGGGAGGGTCATGTTGCCAATAAGAAACAGATGCACCAGTTGCTTTCACTTCAATTTATTATAGTAGATTTATAAATTTCCGGTTGGTTAGTTGGTTCCACAACCAGATGGTTGTTTATATATTGTCAAAGTTCTTTCGTCACACATTCTGTGACCTCTTCACTGACTGGGGATTCTTTTCTTTGTTTTTGTGCCTCTCCTTTGTTCTGTCCTACGCCATCTTGTTTCACACACACAGAAACAAGATGGCGTAGGACAGAACAAAGGAGAGGCACAAAAACAAAGAAAAGAATCCCCAGTCACTGAAGAGGTCACAGAATGTGTGACGAAAGAACTTTGACAATATATAAACAACCATCTGGTTGTGGAACCAACCAACCAACCGGAAATTTATAAATTCCTAAATTTATAAATCTACTATAATAAAGTGAAGTGAAAGCAACAGGTGCGTGTGTTTCTTATTGGCAACATGACCCTCCCAAAGTATAACAATATCGGTTTCAACACACGATTTTAGATAAAGAATCTTGCTAAACAAATTCAGAAACGAAATATATATATATATTTATATACACGCACGCATACAGGCTTAGATACAAATATTGTGTTTGTGTGTGTGTATACCAAAATCTGTGTGCATTTTCTTTCAACAGGTAGTCGAAACTGGATTATATAACCCACCTTTGTGGCTTTTGATAGTTACCTACCTTTACATTATCTAAAAGTTTTGTTTATTTATAGCTAAATCGAAATTACCTGCTCTTGAAGAACTCTCGCGTATTTTCTGTGAAGGTACCCATTTTCTTTTTATATAATAGGCTGAATGATTTGGGATGTAAAACCCGACGAAACTTAAGTACCTGTATATGTCACTGCTGTAACTAATTATGCTTAACTCTTCCTATGGACTGAGTGCTCTTACCCTTGGATATTTCTACTATAATTATACTACAGTATATATATATATATATATATATATTATCAGTAATTTCATGCACTGTACTAAATATGAAAAATATGTAACACAGTCATGTCAAAGTCTGAATCTTTGTTTTCGCTTGTGTTACTCTACAAAGAATGTAAATGCTAAAATGCATATTAGTGGTGTCAGTTGTGTCAACAAAACAAGATGTGTCTTAAGTGAGCTGGTTCCGCCGGGATTCGAAATTGCAAAACAAACATGGATTTCTGGTAACTAACAATGACACTTAAGCGGAGAAACAGCGATATTTTTTTGTTCTGGACTCTGCAAGTAAAAAAGAAGCTTTTTGCACAATTAACAGCAGCAAAGTTTCATTGGAATATGTTAGAAAAGTTCATATCCAATCATGTCTCTCCATGGATTTGAACCGAGAAAATAACAAGCCTGGGCAAGGTGTTTAATGGACGTATATATACACACACATACATACATATATATATATATACTTTATATATATATATATATACTTTATATATATATATATATATATATATATATATATATATATATATATATATATATATACTTTATATATACTTTATATATATATATATATATATATATATACTTTAGTGTATGTACACTCCATATTCTTCGGAGTTTTCGGCTTGTATTGGCCGATAGTGCTTCTTGTAGTTTTAATTGCCCTGATGAGTCCTTAATAGGACGAAACATTGTTGGCTAATAAAGACTTTTGATGTATTGAAGGCTTCTTTGTTTTATTTTCATAATATATATATATATATATATATATATATATTCACATTAATAGTTTACAAAGAATAAAACCAAAGAATCAAGGCATTTATACGGTGACAATTTGTTCTACCGATGTTGAGTCACGTATAGTGAAGTATTTTGTTTAATAATTCACAATTAGTAGTTACATCACAGGTGTCTTCAGAGTTTATTACAATGCTTATATCATCCACTCAATATATATATATATATATATCACATTGATCACCCAGTCTGTCGGGCGCCAATCGTGCTGTTTTAGCCATAAGATAACGCCATCCCACTGGCTGGGCGGGCAGGCCGGTACTCATTTCTACAGCTGAGTAAACTGGAGCAACGTCAAATAAAGTGTCTTGCTCAAGGAAACAACACATCACCCGGTCCGAGAACTGAACTCACAACCTTTCGATTGCAAGCATATATATATATATATATATATATATATATTTTAGCCGTTGTTCGCACCAACCTGAGGTATATGGCCTTTAAAGTGATGAAATGCCTAGAAAGGTTGGAAGGCCATTGATGAAGGACTTACTTTTTCATATGTAACCCATTTGCAACGCCGCAGCTCCATTATTATCATATTTACATATATATATATATATATATATATATATATATATTGTTATACTTGGGGAGGGTCATATTTGTGTAATATTGCCAGAATTAATAACAGAACACACTCACTGTTTGGTTGGTTTTCGCTTCTCGCTGTCTTTTATATCTGCGATCTAACTTACTCGGTCCTAATGTTGCCATTGACTGACCGACGGTCAAAAATAATACAGATACAATATAGACACAAACACATATATATAGTTTATCATAAATCTTTCGTTGCACATCTGCAACATCGTCAGTGGTGTTATATTTTCCTCCTGTTGTGTTGTATGTCTACGCCATTTTTATTCAGTCTGTCTATATATTTATTTATTTATTTGCTTATTTGTTTATTTTATTTCGTCTTCTTTGCGCATGCGTTTGCGTGTGTGTATAGTGTTATGTTTGCTGTGTGATGGGTGACTAGTGTGTGTTTATGTGCTTGTTGTTATTGTGCTTGTGTATGTATGTATTTATTTATTTATCTTATTTTATTTACTTATTTATACTTCTCTTAGGTCAGTGTTGTTTGTTTGGGTGTTGTTGTTATTCCATTCATTCTTTCTGTTTAGCTTTGGTCTTCTAATTTCTATTTCACTGGCCTCTCTGATTTGCCTATCTGCTGGGTCATTTCTATGTTTAGATATTATTCTAATTTCTATGTTGTCTATGTTACCGTCATGTTGTTGTCTAGCATGTTCGTATAGTACTGACCCGTTTTTTCGTCCTTTTAGTTGCCCCCAGTGTTGGTCTATCCTTTCACCTATGCTACAAGCTGTCTCACCTATGTATGTTGTTGTCATGTTTCTGCAAGTACCCTCTGTACATCTTATGCTATAGACTACGTTTCTAGTTTTACAGTTTATCCGGGGGTTCACCTTACATATGATACATTTCCTATTGGTACAGTGGGTTTTCTTAAAAGGGTAGGTTTTGCTGATCAGGGATTTTATGGTGGTTCCTGGCTTTTCTACCACCTTTATTTTTAAGTGGGTCTTTCTCAGGGCCTTTTTACACTGATTAGCTAATTTCCGTCCAGGCGTGGCGTCCACAAACATGACACTCTGGTATCTCTGGTTGTCGTACCATGAGGTGGCTTTCCCTATCTTATGTCTAGCCCTATCTAAGCTATTCCATGATTTGCTCCTGTATAATGGGCAAATTCCTTTCATGTCCAGTTCTATGAGGGTCTTATACTTTTCCATGGCTCCTTCGTATACTCTGATATATATATATATATAGTTTTTCCAAATTGAAGGATGAGTATTTTAAACTTTATTTTATCATGAGTTAAGCTCTATTGATTTTTCCCTGGATTTCACTAAATTCTGTTGTATGAATCTATATCCTGATTCTTTGTAAATTGAGTTTGAATTATTTTTCTCACATCTTACGTTAACTATTTTCCCATTTTGACGCTATAGTCACTTATATATTATGGAATACTGTTGGCTTCTTGCTACAATATTTTCTATACTTTTCATTTATATTAATACTCGGATTTCTTTCTTAGAGTGCTTAAATTATTTGTGATTAATCCCGGTCTTTTTTTTTAAAATAACCGCGATAATATTGCTTTTTGCTGAACTCCTTATTGTAGAGTTTTTTTCGGAATGTTTTTGACTGTTGTTTCATGTAAACAAACATTCGTCTCATTCTGACGTCACCAGCCCTGTTTCCGCATGTGCGTTTTATTTTCATAATCACGCATGATGTTGAACTAGCCTGCTTTTAAATTCCCTTTTTGGCATATTATAATCAGTGAGATTTTGGCTATCGTGTTGAGCTGTGCTGAGGATCGAATTCCAACCGTGACCATCCCCACTGAAAATTTTTCGTGAAATAGTCTTTTCAAGACTATACAGAGCATTTGTAGTTTTTCCAAATTGAAGGATGAGTATTTTAAACTTTATTTTATCATGAGTTAAGCTCTATTGATTTTTCCTTGGATTTCACTAAATTCTGTTGCATGAATCTATATCCTGATTCTTTTTGAATTGAGTTTGAATTATTTTTCCCACATCTTACGTTAACTATTTTCCCATTTTGACGCTATAGTCACTTATATATTATGGAATACTGTTGGCTTCTTGCTACAATATTTTCTATACTTTTCATTTATATATATATATATATATATATCCCTCTATCCACACACGCACACACACCCCGATCTACACCCCACCCCACACACACCTCTTCCTGAACATGCAACTCCGTTCTTCCCCCAACCCTTGCTTTCACACAAACACACACTCACACACACGTACACCTACACACACACACCACCTTCAGCCCTCCCCGCTCGGACACCCCGTCTCCCTCTCCCCACTCCACCCGCGACCACCCCTACACACCCTTCCACCACCTGTTTTACCCCATTTTAATTTTATTTTATTTTGATCATGCTTTTATTTTTAATTTCATTCGCTCCGTTTCCTCCCACCCTCTTTTCGCTATATGTCTCTCCACCACTCCCCTACACACCCTTTGAACTCTCTTCCCACACACTTTTCACCTGAAGAAGGGCTTATGCCCGAAACGTCGTTCCCCACCACCATCCCACTCTCCAGAGCGTGAAATTAATAAACATTCGTTGTACTGCCTCTGTGTTTTGTTCCTGTTCAAATTTTCCATTATATATAATACACGCTCACACGGCTTCCATTCCTTTGGAACATAACTTAACAACCGAGTCAACCCCGATCTAATCCACCGTGACCACTCTCTGAACTTTACACACCTTCCCACACTTGGTCTTTCCTTCCACGCATTACCTTTGTTTGATTTTGTTACTGTACTTGTTTATTTTCGTATATGATTTTTTGCCTGTGTTCTTACAATTTTATTTCTATGATTTTTTGTTCACGATTGCCTGTGTTTTTACCTTTATGATTTTTTGTCTTTAATTTTCCTGTGTATACTCTCCCCCTCCTTACGTTTTTCTGTTTCATTTTCCTTTCCCCGTCTCTGCCAATCCTTCGCACTCACTCCTTCGTTCACTCCACCCCGCTTCACACACCTGCTTTCTCATCCCTCCCCCTGCTTTCACCCAACGCCCACCATGCCCAGCCTGAGATCCTTTCTCCACCAACTACATACTAGCCTCAAACTTTTCCTCACTTTTCCTCACTTCCTCGGCTTCCGTCTACACTTCCACCCTTCCCCCGCCGCTTCCCCCTCCATGCAACGTATCCTCACCCGATCCTCACGCCTCCTGATGCGCAACTCCATCCGCGCCTCCCGTTCCACCCTCCGCCAACTTGACCACCAACTGACCCCCACCCTCCTCCGCCTTAACTCCACCTGCGAACCCCTCCTCGCCCAAGCCATCCTCTCCTTCATCCAAAACCTCAACCACAACCTCTCCTCCTTCCTCAGCTCCACCAAAGCCCGCAAGCTACACTCACTCCTCCCAACCACCCCCATCCACCACCACCCGCCCATCCCCATGAGCCCACCACTCTCCACCCCTCCCTCGACCCCCACCCCTACCCACTCCCCCCACCCCTCACACCCAAACCCCACCATTTGTTGTCACCATACCCCCTGACCTCCCCCTCTCCGCACCTGAGCGCTCACTCCTTAGTAGAGGCCTTCGCATCATACCCCACACTCCGCACAGCGACGAGTTCCGCACCCGAACGGAAGTCGAGCGATTCGTGCGACGCACGAAGCTACAGGCACATTTCGGCCGAACGCCACCGGCTCCGGACGCCCCAGACCCGTTTCTCGCCCTGGGCCGACGACCATCTTCTTGGACGCCGGCCCCAGGGCAATTTAGCACCCTGGACGCGTTCGTCGATGCCAGCCGTAGCGCCGTAAATCGTTTCGACTTCCGCCACCGTTCCAAACGGAATAATATCTCACGGGGGGAACTCCTCGCTCTCCGCTCCCTCTGTAGCCGAGATGACATCGTCATCAAACCGGCGGACAAGGGAGGCGCCGTAGTGGTGTGGCGCGCGGACCTCTACACGGCCGAAGCCCTCAGGCAGCTCTGTAACCCCTCTTCTACCGCCCTCTACCCTCCGATCCCACACCCCTCTACCAACAACAAGTTTCCTCCACCATCCAACACCTTGTCTCCTCCTCCCCCATCCCCCCACCGCTTCCCACCTCATCGTCCGCACCCCCGCACCCCCACCATCTACTTTCTCCCCAAACTCCACAAACCCGACAACCCCGGGCGCCCCATCGTCTCCGCTTGCAACTGCCCTACCGAACTCATCTCCGCCTTTCTCGACTCCATCCTCGCCCCCCTTGTCACCACCCTCCCCTCCCACATCTCCGACACCAACCACGCCCTGCGCCTTTTCGACTCCTTCACCTACCCACCCGGCACAGCCCTTCCTCTGCACCCTAGACATCAAGTCCCTCTATACCGTCATCCCCCACGCCGACGGCCTACGCGCCCTCAAACACTACCTCGACCTTCGCCCCTCCCATATTCCCTCCACCCCCACCCTCCTTCGCCTCGCCGAGCTGGTCCTCACCCTCAATTGTTTCTCCTTCTCGGGTGAGTTTTACCAACAGGTCACGGGGGTAGCCATGGGTACAAGAATGGGCCCGAACTATGCCAACCTTTTTGTTGGCCATGTTGAGGCCCAAATCTTTGCCCAGTACACCGGCCCCACGCCCGAACTGTACGGTCGTTACATCGACAACTGTATTGGAGCCACGACCCTCACCCGAGAACAGCTCGACTCCTTTCTCTCCTTCTGCTGCTCCTTCCACCCCTCCCACCCCGCCGCCTCTGTAGCCGAGATGCTGACTTCGGGTCCCAGGCCCTTTCCCTAGTCAGCCATTTCAAACGCAGAGGTTACCCCACTCTCTCGTCCACACCGCTCTCACCCGCGCCCGTGCTGTCCACCGCTCCACCACCCTCACCCCACGCCACCGCACACCCACCCACCGTCTCCCCTTCCCCATCACCTACCACCCCTCCACCTTAACCCCTCCACCGCACCATCCGCCGCCTCTTCCGACGCCTCCAGTCCGACCCCTCCACCTCCCACATCTTCCCAACCCCACCACTCTCCTCCTTCAAACGCGCACGCAATCTCCGCACCCTCCTCGTCCACAGCTCCCTACCCCCAACCCACGCTCCCCCCCGGTTCCTTTCTCTGTTCTAGTCGCCGCTGCAACACCTGTCCCCACATCACCAACACCACCACCTTCCAGGGTCCCAACGGCCACTCTCTCTCTGTCCGGCATGCCTTCCGCTGCACCTCCTCCAACCTAGTCTACGGACTTCGCTGCACGGAGTGCAGCGCGACTTACGTCGGCAGACGGGACGTCGCCTGGCGGACCGATTCACTGAGCACCTCCGGGATATTCGTCTAGATGGTAGTTCCCCCATCACACGCCACTTTGGTGCCCCTGGACATTCCGCACGCCATCTCACAGTCTGTGGCCTACTCCACTGCCACGGAACACCCGCCAATCTCCTCAGAGTTGAACAAAGAACCATCTTCATCTTACAGACCCACACTCCCTCCGGCCTGAACTCCCCACCCTTATTCCTTTAGCCTTCGACCGCCCCCTCCCCCCACACATATCCCCCACTAACACCACTAACAGACCCCTCCTTTTCACCGCCCACCCCACAACTAACAATACTAACACCTCCACTCCACCTCTCATCCGACCACACTTCCCCAACTAACATACTAACATCCCTCCCTTCTTCTCCCCCCCCCCTCCTTATCACACGCACACACCCACCGGCACATATATACACGCGCTCATACTAAACACACACCCTACTACCACCACTAACCCTCACCCCCACACATCCATCCCACCACCCCGCAACTAACATCACTAACACCCCCTGACCCCAAGCACACGAATACACGCACCCACTTACACCACCCACCTCACACGCAACTAACATCACTAACACCCCCAACCCCACGCACACGTACCCACACACCCTCGTACACCACCAACTCTACACACCCTACCACCACTAACCCCCACTCACACCTGCATTCAACCCTTTCTCCACACTCACTCATCCCACTAACACCTCTACTAATACACACACCCTCCTCACTCCAACTTTCACACCTACCCATCCTCGCCCCTTTACCATTCCACCCTACTGCTGCTATGCCCTCTGACCACCTCCCAGCACACACAGACACACAGCACTCCTACCGCCTTGAGCACTTCCTGTTGCGCGGGCACCCCACATCTCTCCTCTTCCGACCATCTCTTCATGGATTACTCGTATGTGGAGCTTGACCGCGGAATCAACTACCATCCTAGGAGTTTACCAACCTTTCAACCACATCTTACGGAATCACCTTTATAACTCACCCACACACACCAAAAAAAAATTTTTTTTCCCACACGCCACCTACACCCACAACACGCTTAAACCCCACACACACGTGCTTTCCACCACATATTTACACCTTCAGCCTCCGGATTCCTCTCCCCCCACCCCTCTATCCACACACGCACACACACTCCGACCTACACCCCACCCCACACACACCTCTTCCTGAACATGCAACCCCGTTCTTCCCCCAACCCTTGCTTTCACATACACACACACACGTACACCTACACACACACACCACCTTCAGCCCTCCCCGCTCGGACACCCCGTCTCCCTCTCCCCACTCCACCCGCCACCACCCCTACACACCCCACACCCTTCCACCACCTGTTTTATCCCATTTTAATTTTATTTTATTTTGATCATGCTTTTATTTTTAATTTCATTCGCACCGTTTCCTCCCACCCCTTTTCGCTATATGTCTCTCCACTACTCCCCTACACACCCTTTGAACTCTCTTCCCACACACTTTTCACCTGAAGAAGGGCTTATGCCCGAAACGTCGTTCCCCACCACCACCCCACTCTCCAGAGCGTGAAATTAATAAACATTCGTTGTACTGCCTCTGTGTTTTGTTCCTGTTCAAATTTTCCATTATATATATATACAATATATTGAGAAACACACAGATACATGAGTATATCCACATCCATCCCTGAGTTAATGGTGCCAACCTTAACCGATGTTGCTCTATGAATAACTGGGACAAACCAATCCGAATGAATTAGACTGAACCAGTATCAGAGCTTTAAAGTACATTATGAAGAGAGAAGAAACATTTAGATATAATTAGTAATAAGATGTATCATACCTAAACTTCTTCTCTCTTCATAATGTACTATATATATATATATATATATGCGCGCATGGTTAGAGCATTGGGCTTGCAATCGAAAGGTTGTGAGTTCAATTCTCGGACCGGGTGATGTGTTGTTTCCTTGAGCAAGACACTTTATTTCACATTCCTCACGTTGCTCCACATATATATATCCCGGACTCGGCGTTGTCTTTTGGGCAAGACACTTTATTTCAGGTTGCTCCTTCTACTTAGAGTTGCGACCGATAGATATTATTAGAAAGATAGATATTATTGGAAAGACAAATGGAAACATTGTTGCCCTGTTCCGATTTGATGAAAGTCGATCGACTGTCGATATATATAATAAGGCTAAACAGTGCAAAATGGTCGGTAAGGTGAAGGTCACGAAAAAGATAAATACCTGATAACCTTTTCTTTTTGTTTGGTTTCGTTCATCCTAATATTTCGGGACTTAAAATTCGCTTCTTCAGAGTCTATATGTGTATATTTATTTACCACACCATTTATCAATTGGTTACTGAGAAATATTCTGATTTACGTAACTCCCAGAGAAAAATGTTCCGGTGTCTTCTCTTTGGAATTAGATTTAGATTTAGATTTTAGAAACCGCTTTCAAACGTTGTTTGATGTTTGATGGATTATTCACGAGAAGCTGGAGGATGACGTCAATCGCCGATGTCATATTTCATGCAATCAATATTCTTGTGTGCGATGTTGTTCAGGTTGCGTGTGTGTGTGCGTGTGGGTGTGTCCTTTTATGTTAAGTATTGTGTGCAGAGTGCTAATCTGATACTGATTTGTGGGTTGAGTCTACGTATGAGCAAGGCTTCCTTTATTCTTAAATTGACAACATTTCTCTCTCTGGCTTCAATATTGACTGTTATATCTTTGTTGGTGTTTCCGCATTTGTCAATGTGTTTTTTGAATGAGAATGCGTGTGTTGAGGTGTTCTTTAATGCTGTTGTGTTCTTAGAAGAAGCAAGTTCCGTATGACTTCTGTCAGCAACATTTGTTGTACCCTCCCCATTGTCACCCCTGATGTGTTTCAGCCTGCAGACTTTGCACTAAACAAACACCTTTCTAAATATTTTTTTCTCCACTGTTTCAGTTATATGAAATCCTGTCCAAGTTCAGCCCTAGGTCAACTCTGAGTTAGCGTACTTATGATTAAAAGCTTTCCAGCCTTTAATTCAAGCATAATCTATCCAGAATTACATTATTCCATGTATCTTTCCATTGTTTTAAAGACGGTAAGTTGCGATTTTAGGTAAATTTGGGTGCTATTTCTAGCATCTTTTTCATCTGGCATTAGTGTGAACCATCAATCATATAATATAAATCTCAGCAGTCTAGGCGGGCTTACAAATTTAAGGCCTCGAACCCATTTGTTAGAAAACATTATTAGTGCAGTGGGGGCCAATATCGACATAGCATTGAACAGATTGTTTGCAGTATTTGGTTTTCTGTTACTCAATTCTCTCACTCAATTTATTGTATCTTCTCATTATATCTTATTTCATTTCGCCATTCATGAAATACTAATAGTCCACTACTACATCAACCCTGTCATCGTCATCATCATCATCATTATTGATGCCGTTACTGTTATTAATATTGCTGTTGGTGGTGATGATGTTTTTAATCGTCGTCGCCGTCGCCGTCGTTAATGTTGTTGTTGTTGTTGGTGGTGGTGGTGGTGGTGTTGCTGTTACTTGATCGTTGTTGTTACTGGCGCTGTTGTTACTCCTACTTCCATTGCTGCTGTCGCCACAAATGGTGATTGTATGATGTTTAAGCGTCCATTGTAAATCCCATTAGTACCACCCTTGATGACGATTGTGGTAGTTGTTGTTGTTGTCACTGATGCCGACACACTTCCCTGTTACTAAAACGTACCTGAAGTTTGTCTTCTCAGTTATCCCCTCTACCTACTTACACTAATTAATTTTGTTTTAGTTATTTCCTTTATTTTTATTTTTATTCCACTTTATTTTAATTTTATTACCATTACCAATGGGGGGGGGGGGAGATTGAGGCGATGACAGTGGAAGTTCAGCTCTTCCGTGTTCGGACATATTGGTAAGCACTTGGAATTTGGTTTGTTTCTGGTTGCTTATCAACTAGTGACTAGCAAAGTTAGGTTTTGTATATAGAGAGTACAAGGTAAGGTTTCTCTTATAAACTATATTTGCAATCATGTTTGATAAACTGTTCAATGATTTTTTGGAATGCAGTGAATAGGTTTGTTGTTTTTCTCTCTCGATAATCTTCAATTTATTTATATCAACATGTGTCAGATACTGAACATCACCCCATGTCTATATGTGTATATTTATTTACCACACCATTTATCAATTGGTTTCTGAGAAATATTCTGATTTACGTACCGTAGTTGTTTATGATGCTGCTGCTACAGTTGTTGGTGTTATTAATATTGACAGTATCGGTAGAGCCTCAGACACTATGCTTTACAGCATAGAGTTATGGCCCTTTACGTTCTGAGTTCAAATCCCGCCGAGGTTAACTTTGCCTTTCATCCTTATGGGGTCGATAAAACAAAGCACCAGTAATGCACCGGGGTAATTGCTGGCCTTGTGCCAAAAGTAGAAAAATTATTATTACTGTTGCTGTTGTCGTCAATAATTCGAACG
Source organism: Eledone cirrhosa (assembly GCA_964016885.1). Taxonomy (NCBI): domain Eukaryota; kingdom Metazoa; phylum Mollusca; class Cephalopoda; order Octopoda; family Eledonidae; genus Eledone; species Eledone cirrhosa. The sequence goes on along the minus strand of OZ024743.1, from coordinate 362,781,651 downwards.
CACACATAAAGATTTCCATCACAGCCACACAATAAACCGCAACATGACCACCTAAAAGCACATGCTTTAGCCACGCATTAAGCATCCATTGTAATTACCATTAAGATCACCCTTAATGACAATTGTGACTGCTGTTGTTGTTGTCGTTGATGTTGATACACTCTTCTATTTCTATTACTAAAACAGACCAATTAGACCGTTTCTTCTGTGTCAACCCTCCTATCCTTCTCAGACTTATACATTAATTTTTTCTAGTATTTTTATTTTATTACCACTATCTCCATCACCAAGAAGGCTGACATTTAGAATTCTAGTTACAACTCATCTTTCCATGGGCGTGATCATGGGCAATCGTAAGGTCGAGAGTTTGATTCCCAGCACAGCCTTGTGTCTTTCACTAAGATACATTTTTCACATTGCTCTAGTGCACACGGCTGGAAAAATGAGTTGTAACTACAATTCTAAATGTCAGCCTTGACACTCCTTGTGTCATACTCAATCTCCCCCAAAACTACTTTGATGTAAATTTCATGAGGAAGCTGTTTCGTTGTTACCCGACACGTGTCATCGGGACGGACAGCTATCCAACACACACACACACACACACACACACACACACACATATGAAACACAAATTTAAGTTTTGAAGACCAACACAATCCGCATGGAGAATGTTAAATTGCAATTTAACATTCTCCATAAGCATTGTGCTGGTCTTCAAAATTAAAATTTTTACTTCCTATTAAACAATGCTTCAAGCAAGCTACAAAACTCTGTTATATACATACATAATATATATATATAAGCAAAAGGGATATTCAATTTATTGGTAATTCAACAAATATAAATGATTATAACTGATTCAGAGCACTCGACAAGTTTTCTGGAGTATAATTCAATGATATTAAATAAATGGAAACTATATTTATAAACAAACTTTGTATTTTATCTGATGAAAGCGTACCAAAGTTTTGGTACCCTTGAAATATATATAATAGAATAAATATGGTTTCATAAATATAGTTTCCATTTATTTAATATCATTATAATGTAGATTCAAAATGTAGATGTCATGTTTGAGAAAATCTCAAACATACGCCCTATCACCTGTAGAAGCTCAAAGAATGATTCTAAGGAATAAAGCCGAGCAGTTATCATAAAATATTAATTGACATATATACATACATATATATCGAATGACATACATGCATAAAATAATATATTAAACTTTAACAGGAGATAATCTGTAGAGAATATAAGAAGACATAGCGGAACTATATGTTCTTACATTCTCTACAGATTATCTCCTTTGATAAATTACCTGCCCTTGTTTAAACTCTTGTGATATATTTCTAAAAAGAAAGCACAATCAACCCCAGGCGGCCATCTTGATTTTTCTTTTTCTTATGACAGGCTGAATGAGTTGAGGTCCAGAACCCAACGAAACTTATGTACCTGTTTATGTCACTGTTGTAATTATTTATACAAAACTCGTAGACTGAATGCTCTTACCTTTGGATATTTCTGCTAAACGTTTACTACTGTGTGTGTATATATATATATATATATATATATATATATATATATATATATAAATACGGGTTAGGGAGCGAGGCTGTGTGGTTGAAGAAAACGAAGTGTTAGAAGCTAATCAGGACACAAACAAGAGAAGAAACGTTTCCCTTCGTCAGCTGTTTACTACGGATCTTGGATGTTTCGGTGCTTTAAACATAACATCGATCAGTAGCGCGCCCATGGCCTTTTATCTATCAAAAGGCCATGAGGGAAAGAAGTGATAGTGGAGAGAGAAGATGAAAGAAAAAGGGAAGAAGAAAAAAGGAAAAAAGGAAAAAAGGAAAAAAGGAAAAAAGGAAAAAAGGAAAAAACGAAGTAAACATACCGATAGAAGGGGGAACACAGGACAATGACACATGTATGTAAGTAACCGAAGAGAAAATAGATTAAGTTATACCAAGCCGATGGGTATAAGCCCGGTGGCCATAATAACAGAGGAGCTATGTTTTTCCGTGGCGATTCTCAGTAAAGTGAATATATATAGAGAGAAAGAGTATATATAGAGAGAAACCGGAAGTAAGAGGAGGTAGAGGACAGAGGGTGTGAGTAATATATAAATGAGATGGCAACATGGATGGACCTATTATTATTCTCTATAAACGTTTTTTTCCAATTCCACCCCGCCCGTCCCTTGAATCGATCTAATTTCTCATTCTGTCTCCTGATGAAGGACTAGTGTGCGAAACGTTAAGACCCTCTTCCTGTTATTTCAAGCGTTAACCTAATATATTCGTTCTATATACTACACCGATTGTGTTGTTATATCTGTTTACCTTTTACATACACATACACATACATACATACATACATATATATATACACACACACACACACACATACACACACACACACACACACACACACGCATATATATATATATATATATATATATATATATATATATATATATATATATATATATATATATATATATATATATATATATATATATATATACTTAATTACGATGTGCTTATAAACCAAAATTAAAAGTTCAAGACATTTAATCATTAACAATTGTTTCTTTCCATAGGAATATACCACCAACAGCAAGTTATTTTATTTAACAATTTGCTATTAGTTAGAATAAACTATAGGAATCATTAGAGTTTTATTAAAATGCAAGACGATTAATAAAATATCAATACAAGTCATTCGAGAACGACAGATAATATAATTCACTTATCTAATTAAATAGCTGGTCAAATAACAGGCTGTCAGATGTATTACAATACTTAAATGTTATTTGGAAGATTAGTAACTTTCCAATTATGAATTGGAAGTTAAAGACTTTTATCGAAGTAATATTCATAAATTGTACAAGCAATCCATCAAATTGACCAGTGTTACGTTTGAAAGATATTTACTGCAGAACTAATATCATATAAGAAAAGATGAAATTATACGGAGTGAATAAATATATATATATATATAAACGGAAAAAATGAAACGAAATTTCATTTCCCACTCTTACACATATATATATGTGTGCATGTATGTATATATATATACATACTACTGTACGTCTGTATACATATATGTATGTACGTGTACATACTTATATATATATATATATATTAATGTTAAAGTTGCAACAGCGATGTTATAAATATCATAATAACTATTAAATAATCAGTTATATTTAACTAGATGTGGTTTTGCTATAAGGAATGTTTTGGTATATGTGATAGGTGGTGGTGGTGGTGGTGGTTGTGGGGAGCGATGGCTGGTGTGAGTTGCGGGTGCGTGGTGTTTTGGCTGTTTCATAGACATTGTGGCGTGTATGTGGTGAGCCGAAGGTGCTGGGTGTGGGTGTGGAGGTTGTTATGTGTTATGCGTGATGGGAGATGAAAAAGTGCGGTGCTGTACTACAAAAAATCAACACATGAAAATCTAACACACATAAACAACCAAAACGCCACACCCCCGCAACTCAAACCAACCATCGCTCCCCACCACCTCGTAATTATCATCCTTCCCCCAACCTATCACACATGCCAAAACATTCCTTATAGCAAAACCACCAATAAAACAACAAGAACTGACCACCATAAAAGAATGTGAATCGTTACAGACATCTCTAAACTCTGATTCCAGAGTCGAGCTAGATCGATACAGATCGAACCTTGAGCTGATCATTAGCGAAACGCGCGTCAATACTCAATAAACGTAATGAAGACATAACAAATCGTCCTTTTATTATTATTATTATTATTATTATTATTATTATTATTGGCGACCTACATAGTAAATCGTATCATCGTGAGCTCCGCAAAGGTTTGTTATTTCCGTTTGTTAAAAATTGCCATTTATGGAAAATGTTATTGTTAACTGTTTATAAGCGCACATATATTGTTTTCCGAAAAGGACACCCAAAAAGATTGGGGCCTTGTGCCCAAAATTTAAACTTTTATGATTATCAAAAAATTTCTTTGAAATGAAAATGGCTAATTCACCTCTGCACCAAGCAGCTGAGAGCCTTCCTCACAAATTAACACCTCACACCGACACCACCATTGTAAATGTTACTACGTTTGCCAACACTAAAAAAAATATAAGCAGTAGCAATATTTTAAATTTGTCTCAGGCAGACATTCATTTCCCGCCATTACCAATGACTGCAGGTGTTAAAGCCACCACCACCACCACCACCGCGACCCTCCCCCCCCCCACCACCGCGACGACAGAAACAAAAGGAAAAATAAATCAACTCCTAATGTCGAAATGTTTTCAACCAAAATGAACTCATCCACATCGAACACCACTGACGTCACCACCACCACCACAACTGAAACTAAAATTAATAATAACAAAAATAACGATAACAACAACAGCAACAATGACATTAAAAAAACCACCCTGAGTTTTGCCAGAGTAACAAAACAGTGCGAAGCATTTACGGTAACTCAGGAGGAATTAGAAAATGCCAAAAAAATGGTAAAGAAAGATGGGTACAGGGTCAGCCCCCCCCCCGCCACCTAATAAAATGGAGCATCGAACAATTAATGTAGAATCGCGCCGAGTGGAACGGGCATCCGAGTCCCAAATCCAAAAAGCTTTGGGACATGTGTGGGCAAGAAAAACCTACATCAGACGTGGACAGAAGTATGGAACCGTGGACGTGTTCTTTGAAACACCAGAGGAGGCTAGAGAACACTCCATGGCCCCATTAAGAAGTGACGACTTCACACTCGTCCCAAGCTATTGTGGCCAGAGACTCGTAAAGATCAGGGTGACCCACGTTCCACCAGCCATCGAAATTCCCTGGCTAATAGCGGCCGTCCTCGCCGGCATCGAAGCCAACACAAAGATAATAGCAATAGCAAAAGAAAAGCAGGAGAACTGGTCCGGATCTGGGATGGAGCTCCTGATCCAAGCGGACCAAAAAAGCATTGAGGAGATCCCAGAGGTAATAGACCTCACTGACGGCAGCCACCTCACCGTAATTGTCGAAGGCAGAAGGCCTAGGTGTGTCGTTTGTGGTGAAGGAACCCACCTAAGGGCTTTCTGCCCTCAGGCTAAAAGGTTGAGGCCACCTCTCCTACCCACCCCAGTGACTCAACCATCAACACCACCAGTAGCAGAGATGGCAGTAACAACTGTAGCAGCAACAACAGAAGCAACTATAACAGCAACAAACCCAGCAACAGTAGCAAAACCAACACCACCACCACCAGCAAAACCAACACCACCACCACCCAGCGCTTCAGAACTAGCACTGGCGCCTACACCATCCACCACGCCACAACCAAAACTAACGCCTGTGGAGGATTTTCCACTCCCCGGCCTATCACAACTGGAGACAGATTGTGACGACGAGTAGTGGGAAACGGTGTCAGGAAAAAAAAAAAGAAACCAAAAGAGAAAAAATTCTCTTCCTTCCCCCTCCAAAAACAAAATACAGAGGGAAACAAATAAATTAACAAACAAAAAAGTTAGGACAGATATGCCACCACCCACACCAGTATCACCAACCCCATCACTCCAAACACCAACACCATCACCATCATTAACCCCAACACCACCATCACCTACACCACAAAAGTCACCAAAATGCGAAACAGAAAGAAACCCACAACAAACGCAAACAAAACAAAACAACCAAAACGATACACACTACACAGCATTAAATTTGAACAACAACCAATTATTACACTACATCCAACACAACACCAGCATCACAGAAAAAGACTACACAACAACCCAAAAATTCACACCACCTCCACACATACAAATCAGTCGCATCACATAAAAATTCCCCAAAGACATTGGAGACTTCCGACAAGCACTCTCCAGGAGGATTTATAAGGACATCCTTCCTGAGGAGGCCACCAGCAGTGAAAAGGATGGAAAAACCGTCCTTCCTCTACGAGAAGTAAGGTAAGTGGTCTTTCCCATCTTTTCCACTCCTTTTCAATATGACCTCACTCAGAATAGGCAGCATAAATGCGCGTGGTTTGGGGTCGTCATGGAAGCAGGGCCACCTGCTCAACGACCTCAGGTCACTAAACATAGATGTAGTGGCCATCAGCGAGACCAGAATCTCCGAAGCACGGGCCTTCGCACCGATCTTCGGCGGCTACGAGGTGTACGCATCTCCCAGCCGTCCGGGATCGGGGGGGGGGGAGTTGCTGTGCTTTTTCGGAGAGGTTTGGATCTTGCCATACGGGCCATCTTCCTGGACCCAGAAGGTAAGTTGGTGGTGCTGGACGTGACCAGCGGAGACGGGCAAGCTTTCAGGTTAGTGGCCGTCTATGCCCCGACAGGAGCAGGGCGGCCTGATTTCTTCTGGCGTCTGGAGACCTTTCTTGGACCGTCCCGCTCTTTAGTGTTAGTGGGCGACTGGAACGGGATCTTAGATGCACGCTGGGACTGTGTGGGATTAGTGGATAGGGGAGGAGGGTGCAAGAGTCTCACCAACCTGCTCAGGCGTTTTGAACTGTCTGACAGGTACGGATAGGATTTCCCGAATGTACCAATGTGGACTTGGACAAATCGCATAGTGTCATCCAGATCATATCTAGATAGAGTATTTTGTAGGGAAATAGATAGGTCTAGCATAGGCTGTCCACAATTCAAGATAGTCAGCTACACAGACCAGAAATTCGTGATCTGTGTGCTTGACTTAGATAGGCTTCATAGACGAGGACCCGGCTACTGGAAGCTAAATGCTTCCTTACCAGCGCGCAAGGCCTACAGAGACCGGATTAGCGAACTAGTTAAGCGGGCGTTGACAGGGGCCATCGTCAACAACAAGTGGTGGTTTGCTCTGAAAAGAGCAATTAGAATAGAGTCCATTAGGTTTAGTAAGGCTTTAGCAATAGAGAAAAATAGAGCAGAGGGAGAATTAGTTAGAAAATTAAACGAGGCGCTTAGCAAAGGCAACGCGACCGACGTACTTGCGGCGAAATTGGCCCTTGACCAATTCTTCAATGCAAAGCACGAAGGCTGCGTTGTCAGAGCTAGGGTGCATGCTCTCAGACACGAGGGGACGAAAGCCTTTCAATGGGCCCGAGTGGTGGAGGCGCGTCGTTGCAACAAAGCCACGATCCGGTCTTTGGTGGACCACGACGGGCGCATGCTACTCGATCCCGGGCAAATGTGTGAAGCTTTTCAGCGACACTTCGCTCAACTGTTCGGGGGCAGTGACGGGCCGGATCGAGGGATGGACTTTAGTGTCTACCTCGACGGACTGCCGCGGCTTTCGGCCACTGAGGCGGAGTGTTGCGAAAAGCCGATAACAACCGCTGAAGTACGGGAGGCAATGACTGGCTGCACAAGGAGTAAATCGCCTGGTTTAGATGGTCTGCCCTATGAACTTTACGTACAAATGCCAGACTTGTTCGGAGGCCTCTTGGCGGACGTCTACTGCAACTGGCAACAGAACCGGAGAATTCCCAGCTCTGTGAGCCGAGGAGCTGTGGCGCTGCTGAGAAAGGATCCGAACAAGAGGGATAACATAGATAATTTTAGGCCCATAACTCTGCTAAACACAGAGTTCAAGATTTTGGCCAAGGTGCTAGCAAAGAGGTTGGCGCTTGTCGTTGGTGGTCTGGTGGGAGAGGCACAGACATGCGCCATTCCCGACAGATCCATCCACGACAACCTCCACCTCATGCGATACATCGATCAATTTAGATCAGTCGAAAGCCTTCGATAGGGTCGACCATCGTTACCTAGCGGCAGTCCTGAGGGCGGCTGGCTTTGGGCCCGTCTTCAGAGGCTTGATCGCTGCCATGCACAGCGACATCTGCTCTGTAGTGAGAGTGAACGGTCACCTTTCGGAACCGTTCAACATCATGCGCTCGGGCCGCCAAGGATGTCCCCTCTCGTCCCTATTGTACGTATTGACTCTCGAGCCATTACTGCACAAACTGGAGACGTTGAGGGGGGTCCCGCGCGAACTAGAATGTGGAAGATCCTTGTCAGCATATGCGGACGATGTCACCGTAGTGGTGTCGAACGCCAAACACATCGAGGCGATCGGCACTACACTAAGAGAATACGAAGCGGTGACAGGAGCAATGATCAACCAGGAAAAGTCAGTGGGCCTGCAGCTCGGCACCTGGAGAGGCAGGTCCATGCCGTCTAACAGCGTCGTCGGGCGCTGGACGGACGGACCGGTTAAATTGCTAGGGGTCTGGTTCGGTCCAGACCTCCAGACGGACAAAAACTGGGACGAGGTGACGAGCAGGGTGGCTTCTCTCACCCAGAAATGGGCCGAGAGGAAGCTATCCCTGAAAGGTCGAGCGGAGGTGGCTAACGCGTACATCGCGTCCGTCATCTACTACCGCCTGACCGTCGTGCCTTGCCCCCGTCCACGCCTCGCCAATTTGGAACGGCTCCTTTTCAAATTTTTGTGGAGGGGACGGGTCCCGTTGGTGAGGCGGTCCATCTGCTGCCAGCACCCTCTTCGTGGAGGGCTGGGCATGCCGTGGCTAATGATGCGCAGACATGCGCTGAGGCTCCGACATCTCCAGATATTTTGCCTAAACGGTGAACAGGTGTGGTCGCCGTTTGTTAGACGGGCCTTTCCGCAGCTCATCTCTTTGACTGAGCAGCAGTCCTGGGTCAAGAAGAGACCGAGACTGGGCGACTGGCATCTGGAATGTTGCCAGGCGCTCACTGCACTCTGCAAGGTGGGCAATGAGGTCAGTGGAACTTCCACTCAAGATTTCTATAGAGGATTAGTGGAGGGCAAGTACGATGACGTACTAGGAGAGGCTCTAGGCGTCAACGAAGTAGAACTGACCAGTATGTTCCGGAGGACTTTCGAGCCGGGGACGATGGATAACTTCCAGAAATCCCTCGCTTGGCAGTGCTACCGGGGGGCGCTGCCGGTTCGGGATAAACTCTACAGGCACGGAAGTGCTGTCAGACGAACCTGCCCGAGATGCGCGCAGAGCGACGAAACCGTTCTGCACGCACTCGCCCAGTGTCCGTGCATTGCTGACTTGTGGGGTTATGTCGAACAGCTATTGTCGCGTGTAGAACGGATCCGGCTATCGTCCGAGTCCATAGTGAAGATTGACCCGCCGCCTTCTTTTGGTCAGGAAGGGCAGGCAATTTTCCTCTGCCTGGTGGCAGTAGCGAAAGAGGTTGCATGGTGGACCAGGTTGAAAGGACTGAAGACAGACACTTTTCTCTTCGGCCAATCCCTCATCAACTTCTTCAAGTTTCACTTGGAAAGGAAGGTGAGGGTGGAGAGAGAAGTGCTGCCTCCCAGTACATTTACTGAAAGGTGGGTGAATGTGGCGAGAATGGCCCGCGTGAGTGGGCCTACTCTGATCATGCGCCTGTAGGCTGGTGAATTCGAGAAGGAGAGGGGTTCCCTTCCCGGGTGCCCTAGGAGCGTCGGGTGGCTCAGGACTGGTGGGGTGCTTGAGTCAACCCTGGGTGGTGATCCCTCTTATTGGGGAACTTTCATTGTTGTATTTTTATTGTTATTTTGTTTTTTGTTATTTATACTTACTCGATCTCTATGTAAACCCCCACTGTCCCTGTCTATTGTGTTGTCCCCTATATGTCGGCCCTTGTGGCCAATAAATGAAATCATTATTATTATTATTGGTCGCTGAAGCGAACGGACGTACTATCGTGAGCTCGTAAATTTGTTTTTTCTACGGTTTGAAATAGGTTTGTCATTAATATTTTTGTTTCAAACGGGAAATAAGACTTTAGTCTTTAACCCCAAGAAAGGACTCCACATAATATTTGGGCCATTTGGCCCAAATATTTAAACTTTGTGTGTTTAAAAGTAAGTTTTTATCAAAAAAACAAAAACATGGCGGAGTCACGCCCCCCTACATTGAGTTTACTGACTTGCGACAGCGAGTCAAACTTTGCAGTTAAAAACGCTGCCCCTCCCGCAACAATTTTAAAATGTAACAAAACATCAGGCAACAACACCAGCAACAACAGTGAGAACACAAATATAAACAAAAATGACAACAGCAACAACAGCGACATTACCAAAAACAGTAAAAAAAAAAAAACAGTCGTGAACAAGAACAACAGCACCAGCAACAACGACAACTGCAATAATGACAACAACAAAAACAACTGAAAGAACGACAACAAAGACAACAATATCTACAACAGTGACAACCACAACAACAACAACAATAACAACAATAGCAGCAGCAACAATATCAACGAAAACAACAACGAAATTAACACCACTAACCAGAACATAAACAGCGACAGCACCAACAGCAACAATTCCAGCTGCACCGAGAGCAGCAGCAGCGGCGACCCCAAAGATATAACCAACTGCAACAGTGATAACAGCAACAACACCAACAAGAACAACGACAACAACAACAACAACGACAACAACAACAACAACGACAACAACAACAACAACAACAAGAACATTTTCGCTGCGGCAGCAGCAAAGAAAAGGCCATGCCTCAACATGGACTTGACAGACAAGGAAGCGAAGTTGGCTCAGGCATGGAAGCTCATCAAACAGGAGCAAACCTGGGCCAACTTAACTGTCTCGGCAGAGGTCATAGAAGCGGCGGAGAAGAGAACTCTGGTCTTCAGATGCATCACAGCTGAGAAGAAAAGAGCCATAACCTCTCCCCAAGCGGACGTCGAGGCTGCGCTGAGATGCATCAGAGGAGATACAGAGTACGTAGTGAGGGGTCAACATTACGACATCATCTCCATGCTGTTTAAGTCGGAGGCCAACGCTTTGAAGCACTCGAAAAACCCCTTGCAAAACCAGCAAGGTTATTATGTACCCCTCCCACATGGGAAAAAGAACAATTAGCGTCCGCATTCCCAGGATTCCACCTGGACTAGATATGTGGTGGCTCTTGGGATGCGTGATTGTGGAGGTGTCAGATGACGCCCAAATAAAGGTAACCAGGACAAGAAGTATCTCCAGATAAAACCTGAAGAGATAAAGAAAATCCTGGAGAAAATCCGCCTCCAAAACGGGACGGCTCTACAAGTGATGGCTGAGGGGTAAAAGGCCGCACTGTTTCGGTTGCGGCGAAAAAACACACTTGCGAGCCTCCTACTCTCAGCTGTTGAAAAATGCAAGGGGTCAAAATTCTCCACTGCTGCTGACGCCGGGGCCTCTTCGCGAAATAACAACACCAACAACAAAATCTGCAGCAGCAACACCAGCAGAACCAACAACAACCAACTGCAAAGCCAACCAAGACTACCCAGGGGCCACTCCAAAGAAGCTCTCCCGCCCTCCCTCTCAAAAACACACACACACACACACACACACACACACACACACACACACACATTGAAACACACACACCCATACACGCACTGTCACTTACGTCTGACACAAACACAGAAACCTCTTCATCACTAAGCGAAAATGAGGAGGAACACCAAAAGCTAAAAAAGAAAAAAGACAAAAAAGAAAACACAAGAAGAAATCTCACACACCAACACAAACAGCAAAGAAAAAAGACACATTGGCACCAAACACAGACACACATACTACAACACCCTCCCCCGCAAAAACACAACCGTCAACACAAACACCATCTCCACCAACAACACTATCACTAACACAAACAACTAAAAGAAAATACACAGCAACAACTTACAACCATAACAACACCTAACTTCGTGTTAGTGAGGAAATCGAACACAAAACCTAATAACACGAAGTAAGGAAATAGAGAAAGAGGGGGAGGTATTTAACACCTGCACCTTCAAGGTGCCACAAACACTTTTGCTGGTGCGAATGGCACTAAGCAATTATAAAACAATTAGGGAGGGCTTCCCCAACGACGTGGGAACACCTAGTGTAAAAGCCTCAAGTAGGCTTTTAAAGGGATTCCCCAAAGAAACCCCACCAAATTTGGAGGTCGAACCACCCGACCTTCACAAGAGCCCGGGAGGTAAGTAAACCTTTCCTCTCTCATTTAGCCTGCCAACATGGCGATATTAAGAGTAGGATGTTTAAATGTTAGAGGCCTGGGATCGTCCTGGAAGCAGGGTCACCTGCTCAACGACCTCAGGTCTCTAGAAATGGATGCACTTGCCGTCAGCGAGACCAGGATTTCCGACACGCGCGCACAAGCCCCCATTTTCGACGACTATCAGATCTTTGCATCTATTAGTCCGCCGGGAATGAGAGGGGGGGGGGGTGCTGTTTAGGAAAAGTCTGGATCTCGAGGTATGGTCGATCTTCCAAGACCTGGACGGTAAGCTGGTGGTCCTGTACGTGAACAATAGCGAAGGTGGTGCCTTTAGACTAGTGGCCCTCTACGCCCCTACAGGGGAAGGACGGCCGGATTTCTTTAGACGCCTGGAAGCCTTTCTGGGTACGTTTCGCCTTTTACTGTTAGCGGTGGACCGGAACGGCATCTTAGACGCACGCTGGGACTGTCAAAAGTCTCAAGTACCTTATCAACCAGTTCCAACTGTCTGACAGGTACCGACTAGATTTCCCTAATGCGCCAGTGTGGGCCTGGACAAATCGTTTAGGTACATCTAGATCGTACTTAGATAGGTTTCTAATTAGATTAGTGGATAAGGATAGTATAGGGTGTCCACAATTACATACGGTCGCCTATTCAGATCACAAGTTTGTGATCTGTATGGTCGACCTAGATAAGACGCGTAGGCTAGGACCTGGTTACTGGAAGCTGAACATGTCGTTTCCAGCACGCAAGGCTTACTGGGACCGGGTCAACAATTTAGTTAAGAAAAAGTTGACAGGAGGAGTCGTCAACAATAGATGGTGGGGGGCTCTCAAAAGAGAGATTAGAGTAATGTCGATAGGGTTTAGCAAAGAAGTAGCGTTAGAGAAAAATAGAAAGGAGGGGGAGCTGCTAGATAAGTTAGACGAGGATATTGGTAGTGGAATTGCAACTGACGAACTAGCGGCGAGAATGGCATTAGATCATTTCTTCAATGCGAAACACGAAGGTTGGATTGTCAGAGCTAAGGCGCGTGTTCTGAGAAACGAAGGAACCAAAGCTGTTCGATGGGCCCGCGTGGTAATAAAACCACGATTCAGTCTTTGACGGACCGAGACGGACACGAGCTGAGCAACTCCAAGCGGATGTGTGAGGCCTTTTGCCAACATTTTGCTCGGTTGTTCGGGGGAAGTGGCGGGTCAGAGACGGTGGCGGACTTCAGTCCCTACCTCGATGGCTTGCCGCAACTCTCGACAGCTGACTCTGAGCGCTGCGAAAGGCCGATTACTTCAGCCGAGAGATTCAGGATGCCCTTGTCGGCTGCATGAGGCGCAAGTCACCAGGTTTGGATGGTCTGCCTACGAGCTTTACGTAAATATGCCAGACTTGTTCTCCAATCTCCTCGAAGCGCTCTACTGCAACTGGCAGCAAAACGAGAGTAATCCCAGTTCAGTTCTGTGAGCCGGGGCATAGTGACGCTGATATGGAAAGATGAGAACAAGAGGGACACATTAGACAATTTCAGGCCCATACCCTGCTCCATACAGAGTTTAAGATTTTGGTCAAGGTGTTAGCGAAGAGGTTGGCGCTTGTCGTCAAGGATTTGGTTGGGGAGGCGCAAACTTGGCAATCCCAACCACGTCCATACACGAAAACCTCCAACTGATTCGATATATCATAGAGAGGGTAGGGTGTAAACCTGGCTTCGGTGGGTTTCTGATCAATTTAGATCAATCAAAAGCATTCGATAGGGTCGACCATCGGTACCTGGAGGCTGTCCTTAAGGCAGCTGGCTTCGGCCCGTCTTCAGAAGCTGGATCGCTGCAATGCACAGCGGCATCTGGTCAGTGGTCAAAGTTAATGGCCACCTCTCGGAACCGTTTCAGATCTCCCGATCGGTCCGTCAAGGTTTCCCTCTCTCCTCCCTTCTGTACGTATTGACTCTCGAGCCTTTACTGTGGAGGCTGGAGCTGTTGCAGGGCATCCCGCTCGAATCAGGACGCGGAAAGGCTGTGCCGGCTTATGCGGACGACATCACCGTGATGGTATCGGACATCTCAGAAATCGAGGTGGTCGGCAGCTTATTGGAGGAATATGAAAGGTTGACGGGAGCAAAGCTTAACCCGGAAAGGTCGGTGGGCTTGCAACTCGGCATCTGGGGAGGAAAGTCCATGTCGTCCAACAGCGTCGTTGGGCGCTGGACGGACGGACCGGTAAAGTTACTCGGGGTTTGGTTAGGGTCAGACGGATAAGAATTGGGACGAGGTGACGAGTAGGGTAGCCTGTCTCACCCAGAAATGGGCTGCGAGGAAGCTATCACTGAAAGGTCGGGGGAGATGGTGAACGCGTACATCGCGTCCGTCATCTACTACCGCCTGACCGTCGTCCCTTGCCCCCGTTCTCGCCTCGCCAACTTGGAGCAACTCCTCTTTAAATTATTGTGGAGGGGTCAGGTTCCGTTGGTGAGGCGGTCCACTGCTGCCAGAACCCTCTACGTGGAGGGCTGGGCATGCTGTGGCTAATGATGCGCAGACACGCGCTGAGGCTGCGGCATCTCCAGATATTCTGCCTAAACGGTGAACAGGTTATGTCGCCATTTGTCAGACGGGCCTTTCCGCAGCTCGTTTCTTTGACTGAGCTGCAGTCCTGGGTCAAGAGGAGCCCGAGACTGGATGACTGGCATCTGGAATGTTGCCAGGCACTCACTGCTCTCTACAGGCGGGAAATGTGGTCAGTGAAACTTCCACTCTCGAGTTCTATAGAGGATTAGTGGTGGGCAAGTGAGACGACGCTCTCGGAGAGGCTCTGGGCGTCGACGAAGTCGAACTAAACAGTCTGTTCCGGAGGACTTTCGAGTCGGGGACGTGGATAATTTCCAAAAATCCCTCGCTTGGCAGTACTATCGAGGGGCACTGCCGGTTCGAGATAAACTCTACAGGCACGGAAGTGCTGTCAGACTGACCTGCCCGAGATACGCGCAGAGCGACGAAACCGTTCTGCACGCACTCGTCCAGTGTCCGTGCATTACTGACTTGTGGAGTAATGTCGAACAGCTGTTGTCGCGTGTAGAACGGATCCGGCTATCGGCTGAATCCATTGTGAAGATCGACCCGCCACCTTCTTTTGGCCAGGAAGGGCAGGCAATTTTCCTCTGTCTCGTGGCAGTAGCGAAAGAGGTTGAATGGTGGGCCAGATTGAAAGGACAGAAGACAGACACTTTTCTCTTCGGCCAATCCCTCATCAACTTTCTCAAGTTTCACTTGGAAAGAAAGGTGAGGGTGGAGTGAGAAGTGCTGCCCCCCAGTACATTTGCTGAAAGGTGGGTGAATGGTCCGTGTGAGTGGGCCTTTTCTGATCATACGCCTGTAGGTGGGTGAATTTGAGGAGGAGAGGGGTGCCCTTCCCTGGTGCTCTCGAAGCGTCGGGTCGTTCAGGATTGGTGGGGTACCTGAGTGAACCCTGGGTGGTCATCCCCCCAATTGGGGAATCTTTCTTGTATTTTTGTTGTTATTTTGTTATTGTTATTTATGTTGTTTACACGTTATTTATGTAACCCCCCACTGTCCCAGTCTTTTGTATTGTCCCCTATATGTCGGCCCTTGTGGCCAAAAGTAGAAACAATTATTATTATTGTTGTTGTTATTATTATTATAATATATATGAATAAAGTTAGTCCTTCAGCAGTGATCTTCCAACCATCATTGGTATTTCATCGCTTTAAAGACCATAGACCACCGGTTGGTGTGAGCAACGGCTAAAGAAAGTCGTTGGGAGACGTAAATAAGGGGAAAGAGCGAGAGTGTAAACAAACGAAGATGGTAAAGCAACGATATATATATATATATATGAATATATATATATATATGTAATATGTTATTAAATGTTATGATGGAACACTGATTCTTTGTTCCTTTATTCTTGTACTATATATATATATATGTATATATATGCATATATATATATATATATATATATATATATATATATATATATATATATATGCATATATATATATATATATATATATATATATATATATATATATATATATATATATATATATATATATATGCATATTGTTAAACTTTGGGAGGGTCATGTTGCCAATAAGAAACACACGCACCAGTTGCTTTCACTTCAATTTATTACAATAAATTTATAAATTTAGGAATTTATAAATTTCCGGTTGGTTGGTTGGTTCCACAACCAGATGATTGTTTATATATTGTCAAAGTTCTTTCGTCACACATTCTGTGACCTCTTCAGTGACTGGGGATTCTTTTCTTTGTGTTTGTGCCTCTCCTTTGTTCTGTCCTACGCCATCTTGTTTTTGTGTGTGTTGTGTGCTTAGTTTGCGCATGTGTTACATCCACGTTTTCAGATAAAGAATCTTGCTAAACAAATTCAGAAATGAAATATATATGCATAACTTCTCTGTTTTTAGCCTAAGAAAATATATATGTATGCCTACGTGTGTAATTGCATGCATATATTTATTTTCTTTTATTAATTGAGTTCTTTACACGAGGAATTAATATTGGTTTTGAAATAACTAATTAACCCGCGTGTGTTTTATATTTTACTCTTAATTCGGCCGGAGAATTATATTCCCATTTGCCCTTTATAGCATAACTTTCTGCATTTACTGCGGTTATGAGAAGCGGTTCTTTTTCGGGTACAACTTCTGATTTAGCCTAAGAAAATATCTATATGCGTGTGTGATTTGTACAAGCATATATTTATTTTTTTTATTTTCAATTGAGTTCTTAAACACGTTGGATTGATAATGTTTTCAAAAAAACTAATTAACCCGCGTGTATATTATTTTTTTTCCTCATTTCGTGGATCGTGGGTTGTCTCCCCTTCCCGGTTCGTGTCGCTATGTTACTTCCTCAGTCAAAAACTGCTGGAATTTCAAATTTGGCAGTCATTCGAGGTGAGAGAGAGCAACTTTACGGACACGATTTTTGACAGCGGTAAGAAATTGTTTTCTTATATCAATGTTTAACGGGCTTCCACTGATGATTTATAAGTGCCCACCTAAATATATTCTTACATGAATATATATTAGGCTTCTACATAAACTGGAAACATTCTCTCAACTTGTAGAAAACTTATAATGAAACAATTGTTTGGAAAGAGAGATATACTTTAACTTTAATTATATCTCATAAAATAATACAACTGGTTTTTCCACATTATACATATTGTTAGCACCCCAAACACTTAAATTGGGTTTATATTTTAATATAAACTAATGTTTGTTGAGTGAGATGGTTACCAGTCAGAGTTTAGCTTTAAACTATCTCTGTTATTGTATTAAATGCATATATATATATATATATATGCATATATATGCATATATATATATGCATATATATATATGCATATATATATATATATATATATATATATATATATATATATATATATATATATATATATATAGATAGATAGATATGCATATATATATATATATATGAAAATCAGTCATATGGAACTATTGTCATCTTGCCTGACGGTTTGAACTTTACAACACCACCTGCCTCTTTGAGATCAAATACCAACCCTACTAGTACCTACAAACTGACCAATGAGAATTAAGACTATTCCTGCTGACAACATTAAATTATTCCTAACAAGCTCATATGTCCCAAGGCTCCGATACCATCAACGCTATAAACACAGAGCTGGTATATCTAAGAACTGACTAATTCCCTATGAGGTCATAGTCATTCAATGGCTATCATCGAAATATATATAGCAGTAAATAAAGGATTATGAGTTCATGCAATTGACTTACGTTTTCGTCACAATATATATATATATATATATGTGTGTGTGTATATATATATGCATATATATATATATATATATGTATATATATATGCATATATATATATATATATATATATGTATATATATATGCATATATATATATATATATATGCATATATATATATATGTATATATACATGCATATATATATATATATATATATATATATATATATATATATATATATATCTAAGGCGGGTAAAATTCCCGAGATCCATGGACGAGTTCTCTCCAGCGGTCTCTGTCCCTCATTATCGCTGCCATATCCTGCATCTCCAACAGACCAGTGTCTGTCCTTAGGGCATCAAAATATGTTAACCTTGGTCTTCCTCTTCTAGTGTGTCCATGTATGCATATTGTTAAACTTTGCGAGGGTCATGTTGCCAATAAGAAACACACGCACCAGTTGCTTTCACTTCAATTTATTACAATAAATTTATAAATTTAGGAATTTATAAATTTCCGGTTGGTTGGTTGGTTCCACAACCAGATGATTGTTTATATATTGTCAAAGTCCTTTCGTCACACATTCTGTGACCTCTTCAGTGACTGGGGATTCTTTTCTTTGTTTTTGTGCCTCTCTTTTGTTCTGTCCTACGCCATCTTGTTTTTGTGTGTGTTGTGTGGTTAGTTTGCGCATGTGTTACATCCACGTTTTCAGATAAAGAATCTTGCTAAACAAATTCAGAAATGAAATATATATGCATATATATATATATATATATATATATATATATATATATATATATATATATATATATATATATATGTATATATATATATATATATATATATATGTGTGTGTGTGTATATATATATGCATATATATATATATGTATATATATATGCATATATATATATATATGCATATATATATATATATATATATATATATATATATATATATATATATATATATGCATATTGTTAAACTTTGGGAGGGTCATGTTACCAATAAGAAACACACGCACCAGTTGCTTTCACTTCAATTTATTACAATAAATTTATAAATTTAGGAATTTATAAATTTCCGGTTGGCTGGTTGGTTCCACAACCAGATGATTGTTTATATATTGTCAAAGTTCTTTCGTCACACATTCTGTGACCTCTTCAGTGACTGGGGATTCTTTTCTTTGTTTTTGTGCCTCTCCTTTGTTCTGTCCTACGCCATCTTTTTTTTGTGTGTGTTGTGTGCTTAGTTTGCGCATGTGTTACATCCACGTTTTCAGGTAAAGAATCTTGCTAAACAAATTCAGAAATGAAATATATATGCATATATATATATATATATATATATATATATATATATATATATATATATATATATATATATATATGTATATATATATATGCATATATATATATATATACATATGAAAATCATTCATATGGAACTATTGTCATCTTGCCTGACGGTTTACAACACCACCTGCCTCTTTGAGATCAAATACTAACCCTACTAGCACCTACAAACTGACCAATGAGAATTAAGACTATTCCTGCTGACAACATTAAGTTATTCCTAACAAGCTTATATGTCCTAAGGCTCCGATACCATCAACACTATAAACACAGAGGTGGCATATCTAAGAACTGACTAACTGCCTGATGAGGCCATAGCCATTCAATGGCTATCATCGAAATATATATAGCAGTAAATAAAGGATTATGAGTTCATGCAATTGACTTATGTTTTCGTCAGTATATATATATATATATATATATATATATATATATATATATATATATATATATATAAGATAAAAACACTTGAGTGCATTAGACTCAAACACACTCATCGCATTAGAGAAATGACAGAACAAGAGATAGCTCAATGTTATCAAACAGAGCCGAAAAAATTATATAAATCAACAAAGAAGCCTTTAATATATTAAAAATCCTTATTCGCTGACAATGTTTCGTCCCAGTAATTAGGTCTCTTCAGAGCAAGGAAAAGACAAAAAATATCAACGGCTAGAACAAGCCAAAATTCAGAAGAATAGAGAAATAGAAAAATAGAAATTTAAAAGTTGCATTATAAGATATAATATGCAGGTAATATAAAAGCAGGATAAGTAGGCAAGGTCCAGGATGTTGCGACATATTCAGATTTCAGGTAACTACGAAAGAGCACTTAATAACGAATGGGTAAAAATATATAATATTTATAAAAATATATATATATATATAAATATTTATAAAAATATATATACATATATATATATATATATATATATATATATATATATATATGTATATATATATATATATGTGTGTGTGTGTGTGTGTGTGTGTGTGTGTGTGTGTGTGTGTGTGTGTGTGTGTGTGTGTGTGTGTGTGTGTATATATATATATATAGCCAGGGCGAGGTAGGTTATACTATCTAATAGCAAATCTCAACAATATCAGTATATACACTAGATTTGCTAGCAGAAAACCGCCCACCGAGTGGTTTTCTGCTAGTCTATATATATATATAAAACTGAGGATGTCTGTCTGTGTGTGTGTGAGTTTGAATCCCTAAAACTCGAGAAGCACCCAACCGACTGTTTTCAAACTTTACACATGCAATACTTATGTTTTATGGAAAAGAATTTGAAATTTTCAATGCCCTAGGGACCGCATTAGGCGATTTAGCGATCTCTCTCTATCATTCTTAGTCTTTCTATTTTTAGATAGATACATACATATAACGTCGCGCCCTTACAATATCTGTCTGCATTACGTCACTTGCCTGAGGATGTCTGTCTGTGTGTGTGTGTGTGTGTGTGTGAGTGTGTGTCTGTGAGTTTGAATCCCTAAAACTCAAGAAGTACCCAACCGATTTTTTTCAAACTTTACATGTGTACTCAACTTTTTGATCCCCTTGGGCCCGCATTAGATGAAAAACTGCGCTTTTAAAGCTTTTTAGGTTTTTTTTTTTTAGGCGTTTCGTCAGACTCATTTCCTTGAGATTGTAACGAGTCAGTCTCTTTTTCATACCGTGAGCAAAGAAAATCCAACTTTTTTATGGCTTAGGTTTAAACTTGCATTTTTCCTGCTTCATCGAGGAAAATCTTAAAGATTATCCAGCCATCAGAGTATTCGGTTTATTTTCTTTACCTATTGTACAGGCATGCAGTTTTTCCACGATTAGGTCTGTTGGCGGCCCACGTTCCAAAATATCTTATCCCGTGCAACGCCGGGTACCACTGCTAGTAATAGAATAAATATGGTTTTATAAATATAGTTTACATTTATTCATATCATTTATATATATATATATATATATATATATATATATATAGGAACGAGTAGGACCCCGACGGCTGAGCTCAAGCCGTTTCGACGGCTAATTCTGGACTAAATGAAAATGTTTATCCTGGTATATGAATAGCCGAGCTTCTCAGGGGGTAATTCCATATATGGTAAAAGTGATTGTCACAAGAATTGGTCAAAAGTTTGTTGTTGAGACACATAATTCTATCATGGCAATTTGTGGAAGGAAGGGGTAGCTGAACCTGCCAGTAGAAGAAAGAGGGAGTGGGGGTGGAGGAAACCCAGTCGTGCGTTGATAGTGCCAACTACAGCAGGGCAGGAGGTCAATGAAGTATACTAGGGAGGAGGAGGGGGAGGAAGTCGAAACAATAAGTAAAACAATATGGGTAAATATATAGAAGAATACCGAGAATGTTAAAAAAAACAATTAAATATTAAAAAAAAAAACACAATTTCTGGTTACTATTCCCTAACGACAGCCATCAAGTCTCACACTGGTACTGCTAGACTATAGAAAAGTTTACTAGGTGGGACGGAATTATAATGAGACCCTTTTAAGAGGTAGTAGTAATCAACCGAGTATATCTTACGGTGACGGGTCAACGAGTGGGGGGGCCAAAATACTAAAGAAACTACCACGAAATAATAATTCAGAGTCCCGAGACTAATACGAAATAATTGTTTCTACCCTAGGCACAAGGCCAGCAACTACCCAGTGCAAAAAGTAAACTAATACGAAATAATAATTCAAAATCCCGAAAAAGAATACTAATACTATCTCTAAAGGTGCCGCTACGATACAAAAATTCTAGTGCAAACTACATAAATGCTCCTACGAAATATATGAAAAATTTGATACGGAAAATTAATTCAGAACCCCCCCCCCCCCCCAAGTAAATACTGATATACGAGAAATTAAAGCAAAGATACCACTAAGAAATATAGAAAGCACGGAAAAGGGGCAGCCATCGGATAAGAAAGCAAGTATCTGGGGTCTATCACATCTGCTATAAAAAGCAGAGTCGGCCAATTCTATCATAGAATAGGGGAAGGGGTGGGGGTACTGAGGCTACAAAGGACCGAGGAGCTGCCTCGGGTGGGTGAGAAAGTGAAAAGGACGACGACAAAGAAAGAGGACTGGGTGGAAGGACTAGGAAGGGATGGGGGAAGAAGGAAAAATAGAGGAAGCGATAAAAAGATATAAAAGAAGATCTTACGTCTACCTTTGCAAGCAGGGCTTACCCAATACAAAGTCGGCAAGTAGGGTGTTACAGCCCTTGTCTACCCCCCCCCCCCTCGGGTCATTATGGGGTTTGAGGGCGAGGTAAGTCCTACGCAATCTGTGTTTGCATGCGCAGTTACCAGTTCGTCTTTCTTGTTTAGGAGTTGGTCCGTCGAAAACAGCATTTGTAAAGTTTCCTCCGAGCATAAATTGGACGGACGGCGTCCTCCCGTGTAAGAGTTGGCTCTGGACAGTAAGCTCCAAGTGAAATCATAGGTAATATTGTTATCCTTGAGGTTCCAGATGTGGCCCGAAAGTGTGGTGGCTTTCACCCGCACCATGCGAAAACACAACATCAACTTCTCCACCAAGAACATCCCAGTTCCACCGAAAAAACTTTACCTTCGAATGCTCACGCAAAAAATCAACCTCTTTGCGAAAAGACTTAGATGGAGAACTTTTTTCTACGACATATATTGCGACAATCAGGACTTCGGTACCAAGGAGAGATTCGGATTTAATACCTACAAATCTCCCCCTCCGAACCCTATGCTCTCACCCTTCAAGAATGACCTTTTCCAACTTGTCAAGAACATTAAATTCAAACCCAGACACAACCGATTCCTACAAAAACTCCGTAGCAACTTAACAGAGTATGATAACACTAATGACATCATGGTGCACTCGGATAAAACTGGTAACCTCTACTTCGTCAACCCCGACAGATACCACACACTGATCAGGAGCAGCCTAAACTCCACCTATAAAAAGGCTAACCACTCCTGCATCGAGGACATAAATCGAGATGGACAACAAATTACCTCCAGCCTCGGGGTCGCCACCCGCACGGAACCCCTAGACCCACGGACACCCTACTTCACACTGAAGGACGACAAATCCGATTTCGACCGTAAACCTTCTGTCAGGCTTATAAACCCAACGAAGTCCGACATAGGGAGAATCAGCAAAAAAATCCTAGACCGCGTTATACCAAAAGTTAAGCAACACGTCAGACTTAGCCTATGGATCAACACCCAGGAAGTAATCTCATGGTTCAGCAATATGGAGGACAAACGAGACACAAAATTCATCCAGTTTGACATAGAGAGTTACTATGCTTCAATCACCTTACCGGTACTTACGGCTGCCTTAGACTTTGCCGAAACACTTGCGCCCATCACCGACCAGGAAAGAAACATTATCCTCCACGCCAGGAAGACAGTCCTACTCTTCGACAACTCCAAATGGATAAAGAGAGCTCCCGACTCACCCTTCGACGTCAGCATGGGCGCGACGGATTCGGCTGAGGTCACAGATCTTATAGGATTATTCCTACTAGTTAAACTCATCGATATGTTTCCTGCATTCGGCGGTGGATTGTACCGTGATGATGGGCTCCTTACCCTTAAAGGGTACAACCCCAGTAGTACAGACCGGGTCCGTAAACAATTAATCAGCTTCTTCCGCGACTGGGGATTTAAAATAACCCTAAAAACGTCCCTGACCCGAGTAAAGTTCCTGGACGTTACCCTTGACCTCGATAATGATCTGTACTACCCATACAGGAAACTCAACGACAACCTGCATTACATCCACCGCCGGTCAAACCATCATAGGAACATCACTAATAAACTGGTTAAAAACATCTCCCTCCGCATATCTCGTTTGTTCGCTAATAAGCAGATATTCGAGGAACATGCGCCTTATTACAACCAGGCCTTCAAGCGGAGTGGTTTCCGGGAGGAAATATCCTACTGTCCAGCTTCCATTAGCGGAACTAGCAGGCGACACCGCCGCTCACGCAATGTAACATGGTTCAATCCTCCCCACAACGCCGAGGTGACAACTCCTATCGGGAAAATCTTCTTTAGGCTCATCGAAAAACACTTCCCACTACAACACCGCTACCACAACATAATTACCAAAAATACCATCAAACTCCCCTACAGCACCACACCTAACTTTGCACAAAACATCGTTTCCTCTAACAACAAAAAACTCAATCCCTATGGAAGAAATAACCTAAATAGAAGTGGAGAGCCGACCAGGAGGTGCAACTGTCCTGATGGATCCATTTTCCCCCTCGACAACAGATGCAGAGATCGTAATGTGATCTACCAGTGCAACGTGAGGACGGACACCTCCAACAAAGCTTATATAGGATTAACCGCATGTGACTTCAAGACCCGGCTATACCAAAACAGACATACCTTCTGGAACCCGGCCCGGCGTCACGCCACCACACTTTCGGGCCACATCTGGGACCTCAAGGATAACAATATTACCTATGATCTCACTTGGAGCTTACTGTCCAGAGCCAACTCTTACACGGGAGGACGCCGTCCGTGCAATTTATGCTCGAAGGAAATTTTACAAATGTTGTTTTCGACGGACCAACTCCTAAACAAGAAAGACGAACTGGTAACTGCGCATGCAAACACAGATTGCGTAGGACTTACCTCGCCCTCAAACCCCATAATGACCCGAGTGGGGGGGGGGGGGGGGTAGACAAGGGCTGTAACACCCTACTTGCCGACTTTGTATTGGGTAAGCCCTGCTTGCAAAGGTAGACGTAAGATCTTCTTTTATATCTTTTTATCACTTCCTCTATTTTTCCTTCTTCCCCCATCCCTTCCTAGTCCTTCCACCCCAGTCCTCTTTCTTTATCGTCATCCTTTTCACTTTCTCGCCCACCCGAGGCAGCCCCTCGGTCCTTTGTAGCCTCAGTACCCCCACCCCTTCCCCTATTCTATGATAGAATTGGCCGACTCTGCTTTTTATAGCAGATGTGATAGACCCCGGATATTTGCTTTCTTATCCGATGGCTGCCCCTTTTCCGTGCTTTCTACATTTCTTAGTGGTATCTTTGCTTTAATTTCTCGGATATCAGTATTTATTTTTGGGGGGTAGGGGGGTAGGGGAGGAGGGGAGGGGGGATTCTGAATTAATTTTCCGTATCAAAGTTTTCATATACTTCGTAGGAGCATTTATGTAGTTTGCACTAGAATTTTTGTATCGTAGCGGCACCCTTAGAGATAGTATTAGTATTCCTTTTCGGGATTCTGAATTATTATTTCGTATTAGTTTACTTTTTGCACTGGGTAGTTGCTGGCCTTGTGCCTAGGGTAGAAACAATTATTTCGTATTAGTCTCGGGACTCTGAATTATTATTTCGTGGTAGTTTCTTTAGTATTTTGGCCCCCCACTTGTTGACCCGTCACCGTAAGATATACTCGGTTGATTACTACTACCTCTTAAAAGGGTCTCATTATAATTCCGTCCCACCTAGTAAACTTTTCTATAGTCTAGCAGTACCAGTGTGAGACTTGATGGCTGTCGTTAGGGAATAGTAACTAGAAATTGTTTTTTTGTTTTTTTTATATTTAATTGGTTTTTTTAACATTCTCGGTATTCTTCTATATATTTACCCCATATTGTTTTACTTATTGTTTCGACTTCCTCCCCCTTCTCCTCCCTAGTATACTTCCTTGACCTCCTGCCCTGCTGTAGTTGGCACTATCAACACACGACTGGGTTTCCTCCACCCCCTCTCCCTCTTTCTTCTACTGGTAGGTTCAGCTACCCCTTCCTTCCACAAATTGCCATGATAGAATTATGTGTCTCAACAACAAACTTTTGACCAATCCTTGTGACAATCACTTTTACCATATATGGAATTACCCCCTAAGAAGCTCGGCTATTCATATACCAGGATAAAAATGTTCGTTTAGTCCAGAATTAGCCGTCGAAACGGCTTGAGCTCAGCCGTCGGAGTCCTACTCGTTCCTATTACCCACTCTCCTACCCTAAGTATTGAGTACTTTGGTGCGTTATGGTCCACCTGGTTCCTTACCACATTTCCATCGTTATATATATATATATATATATATATATATATATATATATATATATATATATATATATATTATATATATATATATATATATATATATATATATATATATATATATATATATATATAAATATATATATATAAATTTAAGTATGTATACGTACTTACATATATGTATACAGACGTACAGTAGTATGTATATATATATACATACATGCACACATATATATATGTACGTATGGGTTTACCGAACATTTATTATAATGTTCGGTTTGTTTGTAAACAAACAGCCCGAATTAAGCCGTACAGTGTTTGGCAACCCTCGTTGCCCTTTTGTTCAACACTGACATATATATATATGTGTGAATGTACGAATATATATACATACTACTGTACGTCTGTATACATATATGTATGTACGTATACATACTTATATTTAAGTATCAGCCGTACTAAGAGTGAGAAATGAAATTTCGTTTCATTCTTTTCCATGTATATATATATATATATATATATATACTTATATTTCTCCCAACATAGGCACACGCGGAAGGTACATAGAGCCAGACGGGCATACATTACTATATGCATCTGCGCGTGGCAGGGGATGTGAAGTTTCCCTACTGCTCATCTTGCACTCCCACCCAGGCACCACAGGCTCACGTACACATCATACGAGTTATATGTATTTTCGGACACAGCGTCCCATGCACGTATCGTACATATGCCTGCGTCTCCGCATGTGTACACGCTAACGAGATAAGCGTACTCATAGTCCGGGGCTCCGTACTACCATAAGGCTGTGCAGAGGTCCATGCGAACACATATGCACATACATACAAACACACTCACGCACCCATACTTACGTACATACACGTACATGCACGTACATACACGTACATACACGTACATACACGTACATACATATATGCATATAGGCACGTGTGTGCACACACGAAACAGGTGTAGATGTACGTGCGTTGGCATTGCATGCACATGATATCGTGTGGGGTTAAATGGTGGTAGTAAACATATGAGAAGGGTGAAAGTATGCTAAGGATTACAAAGTGATGTTGAATAACAGTGGTGAAATTAGTGATACAAAATGAGGTGATGGATCGACTGTGGTGAAGTGTATGGTGCTGGTGGTTTGTGTGTGCCTTAAGGGTGTGTGGTATGTGTTGGTGTGGTTGAGAGTAGTGGATGCATGGTGATATGTTTAGTGGTGGGGGATATGATAAATGATGCAATCTAACTTTTACAGGAGTAAAAATAAAAATAAAGATTAAAAATTAAAAACTAACAAGGATAACAGTGACAATGAAATGAGAAATGAGATATGAGAAAACAGTGGTAGTTATTCCGATGTTATGTTTATGTTGTTATGTTTAGTCTGTGGCCCCTGCCCGAATATCAAGGCGGAGAATGTATTCTTCCTGGTGTGTCTACAGTTTATTAGGATTTTCAATCTCAAATTTATGGCCGATTTAATGATCTCGGCCAGTTCGGCTAGGCACAACCTGCCGTGGCTTCCCCCGGTGGGGCCACGCGTCTCCTAACGGACCATTTGATCTGGTATTTCAGGTTCTTATCTTTTGAGGTCCCAGATCAAATCTGCCAGTCTGGTTTGGGAGCGTTTATGTCTGTGGTTGAAGGAGCTTTTGTGGTTGTAAAGTCGCTCCTTAAAGAGTGTCGAGGTCGTGCCTATATAGGTGTATTCATTTCGGCCGGCCGTGACATCGCACTGGTACATAATGTTCTTAATGAGGCACTCCCCGCTCAGTGGGCATTCCTCCGGCTTTTTGCAGTTGCACCTGGGGGTTATGTTGCCGGTTGGTCAGATTTCGGTTGGAGTTAGCATGTAGTTGAGCGTTGTTATGTGTTATCTATGCGGTGTTGTTTGGACTGTGCTAGTTGTTGCTTGGGGTGCTTGCTTGTGTTTGCGTATTTTGGACCTATTAGTGTATACTATGGTGTCGGCTAGATTAGCTGTTGTATTATATATATATATATATATATATATATATATATATATATATATATATATTATATATATATATATATATGTGTAACAAATGCTGTAACTCATACGAAAATGTAACTCATTTTCCTTGTTATGTTATTTTGTTTTTACTCTCTTTTGCCCCCTTTTTTCTTTTTCTCTCTCTCCCAAACCCAAACATCCTTTTTTCTCCCTATTTCGTTCTTCCGAAACACTAAGGTTTTTTTCTCAGCTCTATTAAGCCTCATGCTATCATACCATCATTGCATTGTATAGTACTCATGCACTTTTCTTCTTTTCCTGTAGGGTCACTTATATACACTCGTGAGCGCGCGCGCGCACACACACACAAATATATATATACATGAAATTATGTGCCGTTGAATCCTTTGTATTTTTCCTTAACATTACAAAAGCAATGAACTCAAACAATAAAAGCAAAATAAATAAGTGAATAAATAAGTAAATAAATAAATAAATAAGGAAAAAGAAAGCAAACACATTTATTTCTATTCATTGCTGTCTGTAAAATTCTGTAACGAAAAGAGAAAACTGTGGCACTAGGTTACTCACTAGTAATAGATTATGTTACAAAGTGTTAATGTTGTATTTCAATTTTATCACTTTACCATAGATAGCTATCATGAATTTTAGGTTACAAAGTAATAGGAAGACAAAGGATGGAAAAGTACCGTGGATAGCTAGCACACAGCGTGACTTGCTGCTAGATCAAGGTCAAATACGAACTGTGTTCAGAGATATTCACTCGTGTTACAAAGCACAACGTACAAGTGATCGTTTCATGTTACAAGTATTTCATATCTTATCTGTAACGCCTTTTGTTTGAGGGTGGGATGGAAGCGCCTCTTCCCACTTAAGATAAGTAACTGTTCTATTTTTATTCAAGTATACTTATTTATAATTACGTATATATAATTATATTTATTAATGAAATGATATGTATATATATATA